>CM038485.1:6509036-7169036 GCA_021464305.1 Kandelia obovata | reverse complement strand
ACTTACAATTTCAACTAAAAATGTGAGACTTTCCTTCGCCCATATGTATAGCTATGGCATACCAATCCAGAAAAACCTCTAATTCCTCTTCCACACACACCAATTAATAAGCAATGAAAAAGGAGTAATAATAGTTATATAATAAGAATAGCAATGAAAATAATAATAATAATAATAATAACCTTATTTATTAAGATGTGTAAGAGAAAGAGGGGGGCAAAGAAATGTACCCAGTGGCCCACAAGCTCAAGTCACAAAGAGTAAGTTATAATTTTGCCGCCGATTAAGGCAGATGATGGCGCTGGCGAGGTGGGCAGAGCAGCGCCACTAGTTTGGGGTTTGAGGATCTGGCAACTTGGAAATGGAAAGAGGAAATGATGGTTGGGGGCTGTGGCTGCGGCAATGAAAGTGAAGATGTTGGGTGTTTTCCTGTTTCATTTATAATATTGTTAGGTTTGGCTTAGCACGTGCGACGTGTCTCCTTGTAGTGGGGTTAGTGAGTCTCCTCTCTTGTACCCGAGGGGCGGGGTTAGCATGGCAGGTAAGTTAAGTTGTTACTGCCGTGGTTAACAAACTAATGAACGAAAACCCCTGAACCCTAAGATATATTATAGTATTGATTGCATTCGATTCTTGAATTGAAAGAACAAACAAAGCCCAGATAATGATGTTCTGGCTAATCTAGCCTGTCTGTCTCTTGCTCAAGAGTGATATTATTTATGATTTTACTGAAAATGACAAAGTTAAGTTTAAGGTGGGAAATATTCAACAGTTTGTGATTATCTCAGAACATAAAGGTACGTTCTGAAATTTCTGACTTCTAACTTTTCTTGTTTTATCATGTAAGTAAGCCTACTTACAAGTTACATCTAAATGGGGACTCAACTTGAAAAGAAATGGGGATTCATTGTCCGGAGTAACACAGATCACAGTTGCACATAGGCTTTCCATGGTGAAAAACTCAGATGTCATAGTTGTAATGGAAGAAGGAATGATCGTGGAAATGGGTTCCCACTCAAGCCTAATTGCATCAGCTTGTGGGCCACTGGGTACAATTCTCTGCCCCCTCTCTCTCTTACACATCTTAATAAATAAGGTTATTATTGCTATTGATTGGTGTGTGTGGAAGAGGAATTAGAGGGTTTTCTGGATTGGTATGCCATAGTTATACATATGGGTGAAGAAAAGTCTCACATTTTTAGTTGAAATTGTTAGTCTTACTACCTATTGTTTGTTGTTAGTTTGTAATGAGAATTGAAGGTGTTCTGAAAATGGTTCTATGGCAGCAATCTAGAAAATTTATAGTAAAAATAAGGAAAAAAATAATGAGGACATCAAACAATACAAGTTGGAAATATTTGGTGACAATCACTCTGAGGAGAGAGTGAGAGAGAGGCGGGCAATGGCACTCTGCACAACCTTCAATAGTCAGTGGCATTTAGCAGTGTTCATGGATGCATTCTGCTTAGCTCAATGCCTCTTTGGAGCCTTAAGTCTTATGATAATGGAGCACTCCAGTTCTTTCCCAACTGCTGGAACCCTTATCAGCTCCACAAATGCAGCACCTGCTTGCAGGGATTGCACAGATAGGAAAAGTTAAAATTCTTATCTTGCTTTTGAGAAACATATAGTAATCTGAACAATTGTTCTGGTTTAATGTATGTTTGAGGAATTTGTTTCGTTTTAATGTAGATTTAAGGAATTTGTTCACTTTATGCCACTTTGTCCATTTGAGTGTAGAGTTGGTCCGTTTTTATGTCACTTAACCATCTTGAGTGCTCTAACTTTTGCATCAGAAATTGGGTCTGTTGCATATGGTAAGGGAAAAAGACTGTTGCTTATAGCAAGGGAAAAGGATTATGTTCTATAAACTTATAAGCTTTTGGTGGTGCACGATGATTAATTGAAAGTTTTCCTTTTGTTTAATCTAGAAATGCTTTTTTTTGGGATTACTTTTTAACTACAGACCAATGTCAAAAGGTCTCATATGGGCGACTACGGAGGATTTGGTGAGGAATAGAGGCCGAATTCTCTCTCTTTACCGCCAAATATTGCGTGGCAGCAAGACTGGCTAAGAAGGCTGAAATTCGTTCCATCTTCATGCTTGCTTCTGAGGAGAGATACCTACACAACATTGAGGACCTTGTTGACACAGCTGAATATGTTCTCTCCAGCTTGAGAAAGGGTGAACTCCCCAAATTTCATATTTATTAATCTGTCCTTTCTCAAGCTCTGACTGCTGCAAGGAATACGGCAATCTTTCTCAGAGTCCATGACGCTGCCTTTGTTTAGGGCCTTTGTATGATAGAAAAGATTTGTAAGGACTATGTGAGATCCTCGCTGATGGCATGTTTTTTTGTCTCATTAATTACTAGTTTCATTATGCTTAGGGTACGCAATTCTTCATTATCTTCTTTCCTGACAACTTTTCTGACAAATAAAATTTATGTATATCAACGCATCAATATCCCCCAGATACTTCTTACTGGAGGCACAAACGTCAAACAGTGTAATAGTAATTTGCGTTGGATCAAAGATGAAAGTAGGGACAATAAAGCTCCCAAAGCATCAAATGTTTCTTCGAGGCCGGGCATCGTATCTCAAAATAGATGCATTAATTTCAATTCCAACTCATTTGAATGGAACGAGTAGCATGCCGAGTTGAAATGTAGGATAGTCTTCTTATAAATGATAGATTACCAGGGGAATGTCAGCTGCTATACAAAATATTCCGGTAAACACTATGTTCAAATTTGAATGCTATAAGATCAATTAATATTTCATTTGTGCCTCTCAATAATAGCTGCAAAGAATCCTCGAAGTTTGGGGAGTACACCGAGCCACGGTTGATGGGTGCACCAACCGCGGTTGTGCGTACGATACCCTGTCACAACATCTTCTGTCACTGAGCCATAAATCCAATCTACCCGGTTACCTCATTCCGTCTTGTACTCATACCTGTACATAACAGGAAAAATAAAAATAAAAAAAAATATGTATATAATATAATGCGTTATGAAATTTAGTTTTTAGAGGATGATTTATATCACCGTCTTTTTTAAAATCTCAGATCTCTTGTCGAAAGAATAAAACAACTTGAACTAGCAGACAGTTCTAAATGAATTCAAGTTTATACCATACCATCAAGAAATGACAGAGACAGCTTCTGCTACACTGGTGGCATCCGGTGGTTCACGCGGGACTCTGAAAGCACCTGGAGGACGTCCATACTTGACAGCCGGATGAATGGCAAGTGGTCGGCCTTGGTATTCTGCAATAGGTATTAACTCGGCTAACATTGTAGAATTTCCAAACGCTTTGGCAGTAGATTCAAATCAAGGTCAGGGTCGAAATCTGTGGCCGCTAAAGGCCACGTCTCAGCAGTAGCAGTTTCGTCCTTCTGGAGAAACTTGCCAGGATTTGGAAGGTCAAACCCATACAGTGCAGACCTTCTGAACATACAACCGGTTCCCACATAAACCGGGCCCTGTGCCCATGCAGCACATTCAGTTTCATTTCTATAGAATTATTAATAAATTCTTTTGCATTTAGATGGATTTTATTGGAATTCAATTACCTTCAGGCCATTAAGGGCACGCATATTGCCATCAAAAAACACAGTATTGCGATTAACATATCTATCGTTATGATCAACGCCTTCAAACCTCTGAGGAAACTGAATGTAGCAGATATCCTCACCACCTCTGTCCATCACGAAGCACATTCCTTCACGTATAGCTTTGCAATTGTAGATGTAGTGATCACAGTCCAGGTTGAGAATGAATGGACCATTGGATAGAATTGCAGATGCTCTAACCAGGGCATTCATGGCCCCAGCTTTTTTGTTATGGTCATAGCCTGGCCTCATACACGAACATGGGCAGCCCTAAGTCCATGTCTGTGAAATCTATGATCTTGTCATCCATACCTCGCATCGGTGGGTCAGGGCTAGGGGGCTTTCAGCAGCACCTGCATACGTCATACACATTGATGCTTGTTCTTGTACTTTTACAATGTAGACATACAAGTGACAGTTGAACTACCTGAAGAATTCCAGCATGATCGCCTTTGGAATGTTCAGCAGCAGGAGTGGCCAAGTTCCAGGCCAATGGGTGCGTCTGCCATCCACGTGGCCTTCTACACCTTTTTTGGCTCCATAGCTTCACCAGCACCCTCCCTCATTTGTTTCTTCGTGGTTCTATTTTGTTTGGCGGAGTCATTGGCGTGATTCTTTTTTCTTTAAGGCCTTCTTCCCAGATTTAGCAAGAAAATATTGTGTATTTTTGGGTCAAATTGATTAGTATGTGCCATTTGTGAAATATGATGATGACTGAAATAGAGAGATTCCCAAACCTTTTTGAATTTCTGTATATGCTTGCTGCAAATATGATTGCTGAGGTTTGGTTGAGGATCTTGTAGGATAATTTCTTATGCAAACTCCTTCCGTGAGATAATTGAAACAGAAGATGTGAAAGGAATTAGAGAATGTTACTCATGCAATACTATTTCTGAGATTACATCACTCAAAAGGTTGCATTTTTTGGATGGAAAGCTACTTGGTAATGAATTTTTATGCTAGATAATTTTTGAAAAGGGGAGAGATTTTGCTAAACAGATATCATTTTTGTATAACTAGAGCCAAGGCAACGAATCACTTATCATGATACTGTGGTTGGACTTGGAAGGTATGGGAGATGGCTCCTTATGTCATCTTGATTGGGTTTTTTCAGTTTATGTCAATGATGAATTATGGGCTTGGAGGAGTATGTATTGCTCTATATAGTAGCAAAACCCTTCAATTAATCTTGCCTTGCTGAGTGGGGAAGCGAAAGATTGGGAGTGGAGGGGTGAGCGAGGAGGCTTTGTTGACTTTCATTGACAATTTATTTGGAACTATCAATTTTTGGCATAGTGGTCATTTTTTATAGCGAGGAGGATGCGGTAGATTGAGTTGGTTTTCTCTCCATGTAAATGGTTTCCATCTTTAATAATTGTGTTGAAACCCCTTGGCCTCTATATAACAAGTATTTTACTTGTGAGGAAAAAAAGGAATTAAGCTAATAGCCATAAAAGATTTAGGGATTTTCTTTAACTTTGTGACTGAGGGGCCTCTCTCTAGTCTGCTAGAATTCTTTGGTTTATTAATTGGAAAACCTTAACTATGCAAACTTAGAGTAAATGGGCAGTGTTAACATGGCATGTAGCTAGGACGGGCTTTTACCTGACTTAGATGGAGACTGCCTAACAAGCCAATGCATGAAAGAATGACTTGCACAAGAAATTGTCCTCTGTAATTGAATATATTGAATTTTGTGCATTTAAGCAGCAGTGTTTTCCTTTTTATTCCCCGCCCTGGCCCGGCGGTCTGTTTTCTGCCAACTGACTACGAACTCCACTAGATCTGTTCAGGATTTGTTTTAGGCACAATGGCTAACCTTTGTTACAATGAAAGGAATATATCTCTGGTATCTGCAAATTCTGATGCATCAGTGCTGAGTTTTGGTTTCTACTTCTCAATTTATTTTGTGCTTTGTAGGCATTTGCCCAGTTGCTGCAAGCTCCTCATGATGAGGCAGATGCAATTGTCAAGGAGTGGTTTCCAGTTCCCCGTCTGGTGATTTGTGATCAGTATGGTTCACAGTTTAGTTAATAATTTTAATCAATTTCTCCATGCTTCTTGTGAAGCTGGCATCAGATGCATTCAGCAGTGGTTAGCATAGTTTGCTCCTACTAAGCATACTCCCTCATATAAGATTATACCTTAAAATGCCCCATCTTATACCTTTAAATGTCCCCTTACTAGGTATGAAGTAAAACTCATACTTGCTTCATATATGTTTCGATCAGAACCTGGCAACATTGGTCTGGATTGCATAGGGCTATTTTGGGATATTGTCGCCAAAATGTTTTAGTTTACATGAAATGGGAATTTAGGGTTTAGGATTTAGTGAAAAGGGGGCAACTTGTGCTTATTGGAGATTAAACCTGCTAGTGTTAATTCAGAATTATTCACTCCTTTGTAATTCAGGGTTCAAGTTTGAGGCTTATTGATTATATTCTGTTGGTCATTGCGCAGCTTTTCATCCAAATGGAATGAGTTTTTAGTTTGTAAGAATTCCTGGATTTTGTAGCCGTGGTCATGTTTTTCACATAATCAATGCCATTGGCTGAAAATATAATCTTCTTTAGTATGACAACATGGTTATTTGTGATTCGGATGACTCTGCGAATCTTTCCCATATCTCACAATGTGTGAACCTCGTACACTAGAACACCTTTTTTAATGGATGATTCTATGGGGTATTTGTAGTCAATTGAAGCTACAGTATGCTTAATTTGAGTTCTACTCCTTGATGTACTATGCAGACTCGCTTTCTCTTGGCAAAATTGAACCCTTCAGCTGCGTATAACTCTAATGCTCTCTTCCTGGAAGAGATATAATATTTACGGACGATGTCAGCTTTGAGGTCTTCTTGGATCATCTCCAAAGTTTAGCAGTTCAATAAAACCACGTCCGCTGCCCTCACCAGTTTTGTAAAATTAGTCTGATATTATTGTACAGCAATATGCACCACAAGAGAGGCTTTGTTCTTATTTGGTTTTGTTTACCATTAATGCTTTTCATTTCTTTTCTTTGTTAGCAATTTTTTCTTTTTTTTACCCCTAATAATATGGTGTGGTATAAGTAGCAGGGTATGAAGTACTGAACTATTGGCAACTGACATTCCGTTTTGTCTTACAAGTCATAGTTAACATTAGAACTATTAATATCTGAACGATTGTACGTCAGACTTTGACTTTGATTTCTGTTAGGTTACGATTATTGAGTCAATGGGATCAAAGATCATGCCTTCTAAATTGAGACAAGTTTGAAGCCAGAAAACCTAGTACGATTTGGATTTACCGATGGAACTCCCGACGAATAACCAAAAAAAAACTCCTTTCTTTTCATCAATAAGTGGAATAGGCACCACTTAAAGAAGTATAACATGTCAAAAAGATTTCCCTGCTGATTTGTTGGGGATAAATAAGTGAGGGACTCAATAACTGGGAACTTAAAAATCAATCTTTAATATATTAAATTGGACTTGGTGGCAAATGAGTGGGTAATAATAGCTGTTGAGGATGCAATCAGCTCTATAGGGCTCTATCGATCATATTGCGTCATTGTGATTAATAATTATTGAATTTTTTTTTTAAAAGTCTATCAATAAGTACTATTTCTTTTACGTAACAGTTCAAAGACCGCATTATCCATTTTATTGCATAATGCTGTCTGCTTTAAAAGGCCGCATTATCCGTATCTCAACTGAGTCAATATTACGGCATTTTATTAATGCCACAGCTTAACAAGAAAGCTGGATAAAAGTTCAAAGCTTTGATTATTATCTTAAAAGTTCTTATGTTGTTATTAATTATACAGTATCTTTGCGGTTCATTGCTAAACTTTTTTTTTTTTTTCAATGTACTAAGAGAAACAACAGTTGAGGATTGTTATTACCATGCATGTTAACAATTGGCACAAAACCCACACCCACCTACCCACAAGTTACAACTGTGGATTACCATGCTGACATACGTCGCAATTTTGCACAGCTTAAACTCGTCCCATTAGAAAATGGCCAACTTCGGGGAATCGAAAACAATTGGCCAACCTTGCTAGCTGGAAATTTCAGGCTCAAGGCTCACAACTTAGTACTCAATTAAATTGGCAGGTCCTTAATAAAACCGTGAAAATTAGTGTTGATCTGTTCCTTCAACACTCTGGGGGGTGCGGATTTGTTCCTCAACACCAAAACATAAAGAAAAAGAATAGATGGAATGATGTTATAAGTTTTTTTTTTTTTTTCCGTTTATACTTTTGTAAAAGGATAATAATAATAATAATAACAACATTAATAATAGTTGGGAACAAAAAGAAACCAAGAAAGGGCCTTAAAACCCTGATTGGAGGAAGGCGGCAACTCAAACTGGAAGCATGAGTTGGAATCCATCATCATCGTATGTGACGCCACAATCTGAAATATAAACAGATGATTATAATTAACTATAATTAAACAATCATAATTATATCTACATAGACCACACCGCTGTGATTTTGAGTTTTAGACAATATCCAACACCAACCAGGAAAACCAATAGCTCCTTTGGATTTGTAAACACATAACACAACACAACCGAAGAGAAACTGAACATAATAAGAAAGAAGATCATATTATCAGCTCTGCAAAATCAAAGCGCAATCAAATGAGAAATGGTGACAAGTCCCAAACGCCAACTCGTCTTCGGCAGGCTTACTTCGTTTAAGCTCCTCCAATAACCCCAAGTCATCCGGAGGCTACTTGAAGAAACTGGGAAGTTTTATCATCCCTGCAGCCGGAAATTCCACTAGTGATCCTTTAACAGAAGATAGCCTTAGGGCTCATGAGAGAAGACAAGAAGCTCTCTTGGTTTGCAACAACAGCAACAAGAAGAAGATAGCCAACAACAAAGACCTTACTGATTCACCCCTCATCATTGATAAACCATACTAGTAGTAGTAAGCGTGGTCATCATGATCATGATCATCATCGTTATTTACACGTCCAGGCTTCATCCAGTCCTGGAGGAGATAGCCAAGCTACTTCCACGTCTCTTTCCTCTTTCATTGTCAGGATGCGGGAGTGGACTTCTTGCTTTTCATTCTCCTTTAAGAAATCTAATAATAATAGTAATAAGAAGGACAAGCTCGTTAACAAGGATCCTGCAGCTCAGGCTCCTGATGCTGCTGCTTCCATCAACACCCCCATAATCAAATCGGAGCATTCCATTTCGTCTTCTCGTCCTTCTTCTCATTCATCAGCCAGGATAACGACCTTGGATGTGAAAGCGAGTAGAAAGGATTATAGCGACGATAATGCTTCGTGGGTTGCTGCTAATACTTTCCAGAAGCCATTGAATGAGAGATCATCGGTATCGGTATCAGTATCAGTATCAGTATCATCAAAACAACCACAAACATCAGAAGGAAGCTTTGATGAGAACAAGGACACAACCTCTTTTGGCGCATATGACTCTACCAGAAAGGAGTTTGTGTGGGCAAAGAAGCATAGGCCCGAGAAGTTAAGTGATTTCATGTGCAACAAAGACAAAGCCACTCAGCTGCAAGCTATGGTACTGATGCATATTCTTGTTTTAAGTAATTTGTATTACCTAGTCTAAAATAATATTGCAGCTATGTAGTTCCAGCTAGTATTCTAAATAAACGGGTTCAAACTCTTCTCAAATATGCAGGTGAAGAACATAGATTGCAATCATTTCATATTTGAAGGACCTCCTGGTGTAGGGAAGAGAACCATGATCTGGGCTATGCTGGAAGAAGCTTTTGGACCTGACACAGTGCAGGTTACATTATTCTATACGTTTCTCATCTTACCAGTCATGGCATAAATATAATTAACTTTGATTATCTTGATCCTACCAATAACTTTTGCCAAAATTTCTAATTTCCTTATGTGCAGATGGTTCATAACTCAATGTTGTTGCCATATAAGACACCAAAGTTATGCTTTTCACAAAAGAATTGCATAGGGGCTCGAAGATAGCCTGCATTTGCATGGGAAATTTTAAAAAATTATTATTATTGATGCCATCATGTGTGTCTCTGTCTCCGTCTGTTTACAGGTCAGAGAAGAGTGGAAGATATTTAAATTAAAGGTAATTTATACTAATTCTCCCTTTCCACTTTGATGATCTTGATTTGATTGGTTGATTGGAGGAGATTCGTTTGCTAAACTACTTTTTACTAATCCTCATCACACAATGCCTAATCTTACTAATGAGTATTATTAATCAATTTTAATTATTACTATAAATACAAGTTCATATAGACTTACATAGGTGAAGACATTATTCTTAATTTTCTAATTTCATACTTACTATATTTATATTTTTCAGCAAGAATAGGCAACTAAATGTTAGTATACTAAAACAGTTGTAGACTAGGTGATCCTAAATGTAATAAAGTTTGATTGCCAACAATGGTGATCGCAGGGGGAATCAATTGGCAGCCTGAAAGTAAGGGTAAGAGTATCTTCTCAACACGTATAAGTCAATCTCTCTGATGTAAAAGGGTATGAGAAGCATGTCATTGTGGCCCTTATAAAGGAAACACAAAACAGGGCGTCCAAAAAAACTCCGCAATCAAATCAGGAAAGTTGCAGTGGTAATGCTATGCTCAATCAATTGCAGCAGAGGTGTAATTGGGAATGCAAACTTAAACCAACACCGTTACTCAAGCACAGATTGTTTTGGTGCAGCAATTATTTTATACGATTCAGAGAAAATATCTTGGGATGGCCTCCATTACATGAAATGGCTATTACAAGGTACAAAGGCTTCACTAAGCTTTTCTTCTGCTGCTCTGATGCCTCAAAGCTACAGCCAATCATGAGTCTTTGCAACCATGTGGGCAAATTAATGCTGTTACCATTTTTTCTTAGAGGTTAGTCTTATTAAGACTCCCTAATAATTAAGAATTTGTTCACACGTCTCATTTTTTGCGTGTTTAGATTGTACAAGTTTTGGAATTTATTGCTCGACAAGAAGGCATACAGTTGCCACATGAACTGGCTGGGAGGATTACTGACAGTGCTAGGAACAATCTTCGTCAAGCCATTCGCTCATTTGAGGCCTCTTGGCATAGAAGGTGACCTATAGCCTTAACTATTTTTAATGTATATTTTCCCTGCAACTTCTTTGTCTGTTTGCCACTCTTCATTTTCGTTATATTGCTCTTCAATTTTTGACCCCAACCCAACCTCACCTGCAGTTACTCCTTCCTAGAAGATCAAGCGATTTTGACTGGTTGGGAGGATGATATCAGAGATATTGCCAAGAAAATGGTCGAAGAACAAAGTCCAAAGCGGTAAGCTTTCTTCTAACATCTAAGATCAAATATGATGCCCGACACTTTCTGGCTAACTATCATGAAATCAAACACTCAATGTAAGCATGTTTACGAAACTTCGCATCATACTCAAAAAGTCTAAACTGGTCGCAACATTAAGCAATTTATACATCTCGTTATCTGCTCCTTTTGGGGAAGAAATGGAGCGCCAGCCAAATTTGAAACTGGCAACTAAAGCTGTTTGAGTTCTCAATTTTTAAATTCAACTTTTAGAATTATGAGCTAGAACTCCTATTTCTGTCAAGCTTTGGAGTAAAAAGAGGGATATTTTTCTTTTGTTCTTCACAGGTTGTGTATCATTCGTGGGAGGCTTCTAAATTTTACAGAGCATGATGTGTCTCCAGATTTCGTACTTGAGGTTGGAACCTTTTGCCATCGTTTTGTAAATTGCTCCTATTGATACATTAAGTTTTCAATATTAGACTAATCCAATCAGCCTGAAACAGTCCCTCGTCGGAGAGTTGAAAAAGCACGTGGATGAGCCCATTCGCTCCCAAATTGAAGGCCTTTATACCAAATAGAGAGCGGATCAATGTCGAGAAACTAGGTTTTGAGATTATGGATTTGAAATATGGATTAAGAAATTAGAAATTAAAAATAAAAAATAAAGAGATAGTATTGATCGAATTTTAATAAATTAAATATTTTAATAATATTATTACTTAGTTAAATATTAAAAGGTATAGGGTATTATAATTATATAAGATTAACAAACTACTATTAGAATATAATTTTGTCAATTAATTTAGAAATAATAAAAAATAATTATTAAATAAAAAAAATTATAATATATATAAATTATAGAGATTGTATCAGTACAAATCATGAGGATCGCATCACACAAATCATGGGGATTGTATCCGTACCAATCCTGGGAATCACATCAATACAAATCATGGTGATCGCATCATTCCTCCGTCCTACAAAAATAACCTTATCCTTAAGGCTGATTGGCAATAAAGTCTAGAAATCGATTTGCAAGAGAATGATAGAACTCTTAGCATTTTCAATAAGGAGGTTAGTCCACTAAACTAGGACTTGGACAATAGCTCGAATTCTGTGTTTGATAATACATCAATTTAGGATAGTTTGCGGCTGAACGTTAACCTCTTCTGTGTCAGTAATGTCGGGCAGTTGGCTTTGTGTCACCACATCATCTCCTACCTTCTTTTTCAAGGAAGAGACATGAAAGACAGGATGTATTTTTTATTCTGCTGGTAAATTAAGACGGTAGATAACAGGATCAATACGCTCCAAAATTTGGTATGACCCAAAGAAACAAAGAGATAATTTTATTGAGGATCAAATAGTGACACATAACTGCCGATATGATTGGAGTCTAAGATAAACTCAATTTCCCACTAAAAATTCTTACTTTGTACGATGCATATCCGCGTGTTGTTTCATACAGGCTTGGGCTGCAATAAAGTTGTTCTTCAAAAGTTGGAGCAACCTGTCCCTGTCTTGTAAGTCCTTATCAACTTGATCCACGTGAGATGATCCATCTGTATACCTTGTAAAAGTAGGTGGAACTCGCTCATAAACTACTTGAAATGGAGAAATCTTTGTAAAGGAATGATAAGTGATATTATACCACCATTCGGCCTAAAGGAGTCATTTTACCCCGCTTGAAATCACAGTTTATAGATATATTGATCTCTAATTTCAATTGTAGAGTTCATAGCAAAATTCATGAGCTTCTACAAGTCTTTTGCCACTAATACCATAAGCAGGCAACAGGGCAATGGCTAATAAAGTCTTTTTCTTTTAACAAAAGCATCATTTGTAGAGTGTTACGGAGAAAGTCATCTAGGTTTCTGAGTGATTACTATTAATTGAGGTATGTGAGGTCGCTCTTTAGGTGACCATGGAGCAAGGACTTTAAAGTTATGCTCTATGTGTTGTTGACAAGTTTCACCAGTCCTCTCCTACAAGCAACATGTCACAGGAACAACAACAGTCAATAATGCCTGTAGCCACAAGTAGCAAAAGTCACTGAGCAGACAATTTTATATTGGGTCGTCGTGCGAAAATATCATGAGCAGCATGTTGAAGAGACATTATGTATATTGACTTACCTTTGTTATCCAAGGTCATCAGAGAAATATATGCTAGTAGGTTAAAACACTTGAATCGAAAGTTGACAAAAAACTAAACAACCAAAGCAACTCCGTGACCATCTTGAGGAGCTTTTTTAAACCCTTGATTTAATGTATGACACTTGAAAATTTATTAGCGTCACAACATTCCATTAGTGAGGACAAATTTTATTTTCAAAAAAATTACATTTGATACATAAGTTAAAGTAATTTTCTTTTAATTTTTAATATAATTGATAAATTTTACGTAAACATTAACTTTTAAGTTTACTATATTAAAAAAATGTAATGAAAAAAATTGTATTATTAACTTTTAAGTTTATTTTTTATTTGTATTATTATAAGTAGACAACATTCTTGGAATTAAAATCTTATGAAAACAAAATATAAGTTTTACAATAAAGTAGACCATTAAGTGAATGATCAAATTCTTAACTACTAAACTAAATGTGATTATTATCAAATTTCATCATAATTTTTATAAATACCAACAATTTATCATTTGTTTTACACACATAAAAAAATTTTCTTGTCTCTTTTAAATTTTTCATTATTTCATTAAGAATTTTATTATTTATAATATTACTAAAAAATATTATAAATAATTTTAAAAATACACAAAATTTTCGAGAGTTTTATTTTAATAATGTAATCTGTAATCAAGTGTACTTCATTTTATCCTATAAAAAATTTGTATAAAACCTTTATTGCAAATCAATGATAGCAAATTTTATCTTAAAAATAATAATATTTAATATATGACTTGAAACAATTTTTTTTCAATTTTTAATATAGTTTATAACTTTTGCATCAATAAAAACTTCCAACCAATCATTCACATCTAATTGTTAATTTTAATTTACATTAAAATATAATTAAATTTTTATTATTTAAATAAATTTAATAAATAGAATTATTTTAGAATACATAATTTAAATTTGTATATAATATTTTTATTAAATTAATAATATATATATATATATATATATATATATAATTATTTAATAATTTCATAATTATTTTATTTTAATATAAATTACAAAAAAAAAAAACTCACTCGAAAAAATTTATCTTTTTTGTTTTTTGTTGAGTCAATCCATTTATTGATCATCAAAGTATAATGATATTCAAAACAAAGAAATCAACAAAATTTTAATAGAAATATGAAGAGAAAATAGAAGGATAAGAATAAAAATAAAAATGGGGAGCCTTGTTCAACCATATATCTCAAGCGATGATGATGGAGTCTTGCAGAGAGAGAACATAAGAGGCCAAGGCCATTTCTTTGGCAGATTTGGAGCTTCCACAACATGTTTCCCATTCTTTCTTTTTCATTTTTCTACTTTTCCTTTTTTTTTTTTTTTTGACCAAAGCAAAACTTAAGAAACTATTTCTAATTCGGAACTTAAACACCACAAATACATATAGAGAGATTTGTGAGTGAGTTTGATTACTATAAAGTAATTAACCTTACGAAGGATTTCATTACATGTACGAAGCTGGCTTGCATGGCACGTGGAGCTTAAGTTTAATCAAAGGCAGTAGGTCAATATAGCAAAAGCATTATGTGAGTATGACAAACTGAAATTGCATAATAAGAGAAAAGAAAAAACAAAGAAGCATAGCACTCTTTTGATTAATAAAAAACCAAAAAATTAGTTTATTAGTTTTATAATCTTCATTATATATGAAGATTTAAATGTAAATATTATTAAAAATTTGAATTATATTCAAAATAATTCAAATTTAAAATTTTAAATTTTAAAAAAGTGATTTAATCTAACTTTTATATAAAATTTGAAATTTGAAATAAAATGACCTAGTTAATGCCTAAGATTAATAGCGTAAGTCCAAAAAATGTTTCCAAAAATCACTTGTTTCATCAGTAAGCAATTACGGGAACAAATGATTCAAAAGGACAAAAGAACAAGCATGCAAGCCTTATTACATGACTTATCATGCAATCCAATAACTTGGCATGCAATTTATTAGTAATGGATGTAATTTTGCAACACCATGGTGAGTTGTTTTGTTAGCTTTGGTTCTCTTCCTTGGTGCTATAAGATTATAGCCCAAGTTTCCATTTTAAGGTTTCAAATCTCTACTTTGGTAAGTACTTGGTGAATATATCAACAAGTTGTTTAACAGTGCTATAATAAATCAATTTCACTTCATTACTTTATTGTACTTCTCTAATAAAATGTAATCTGATTTTAAAGTGTTTGATTTTTCCATAAAGAATAAGATTCTTTGAAATTGCAATTGAGAATTGATTATCATAGTAAATTGGAGTTGCACCAAATTGCTTTAACTCCAAGTCAAGTAACAACTTCCTAAGCCAAATGGTTTGGTTGATAGCTAAAGTAATTGTAATGTATTCAACCTTAGTTATTGATTAAGCTATTATGGACTACTTCTTTAAGTTCCAGTAAACAAAGTCACCTTCAAGAGTAAATACATACCCTGAAGTACTTCTCATGTCTTATAGAGAACTAACTCAATCACTATATGTATAAGCAACTAGCTTTAATTTTGAAGAATTGGAATATACGATTCCAAGATCTAATGTATTTTTAATGTACCTCAAGACCCTTTTGCAATTTTGTAGTGCAATTCACTTAGAGAGTGTATGAATCTAAAAAGAAGACTTGCAACATACATGATGTTTGGTCTTGTGATAAATAAATATAACAAACATCTAATAAGACTTTTATATTTGGAAATATCAATTTTTCTAGCCTTATCATCCTTTTGAAGTTTTTTACCAACTGTCAAAAGTGTTGTTATATTTTTCAAGTTATACATATTAAACTTTTTAAAGATCTCCTTGGCATATTTAGTTTGGCACAGAAAATTTTTTTACTTTAATTGCTGTAATTCCAAACCAAGGAAGTATGACATAACTTTTAGGTATGTCATATCAAAAATTAGTTTCATTTTAGCTTTAAACTAATGAACTAACTTAAAACAACTGTTAATGATCAACAAGTCATCAACATAGAGTGAGAAATGTAACACTTAATGTATAAGGTAGGTTCTGATTGGCTCATGTTAAAGCCAAGTTTTAGTATATGCTCATTGACTCTACTACACCAAACCCTTAGAGTATGCTTTAAGCCATACAAAACTTTTCTCAACAAGTAAACTATGTTTTATTGTCAAGGCTTGATGAATCTAAGAGGTTACTCCACCATATTTTCTTCTTGTAGCTTACCACTGAGGAAAGTATATTTCACATCAAGATGGTGTATCAGGAAACCCTTTTGTGCTACAACAACTATAAGCAACTTAATGGTGTCTATTCTAGCTATTAGAGCAAAGGTTTCACAGTAATCCACTTCAAATTGTTATGAGTATCCTTTATCTATCAATCTTACCTTAAGTTTACTAATTTTAACATCAGAATAACATTTGACTTTAAAGATCCATTTTACCCCAATGACAGATTTTCCTTCTAATTTGGAGACCAAATTTCATATTTCATTTCTTTTAATTATTTGTAGTTCCTCCATCATAGCCTTTTTCCAATTAGGTCTAGTTAAAACTTTCTCATAGTCAACAAGTTCTAAGATAGCTTAATAAGCCCTTTTATAGAGGTTTCAGAGCCTTCTGGTTCCTCAGATTGGGAAATTCTCATCATCCTCATAAAAGGCTTCACTTTCTAGACTCATATTGTTCGGAGGTTTCTCATAATGAATATGAGTTGTTTCAATTTAAGCCTTGTCCCAGTTTCAGTGCTGATTCCCACTAAATTTGATGTGTTTGGAGATTAAGACTTTGACAAAATAAATGACATACACTTTATAATTGCAAGCTATCTCACAATATCCAACAAAGATTGCAGCAATAGCTCTTGAATTTAGCTTACCCCTCTTCTAGTTAGGTATATAAACAAAGCACAAATAGCCAAAGATCCTGAGATGATGCAAGGATGGCTTGTGTTGAAACTAGGCCTTAAGAGCTCTGTTAGGTAATCACCTAAAAGATATACTGAAGTTGTCATAACTTCTGCTTAAAAACTTTTGAGAAGTTTCTTTTCTGTTAGCATACATATGATCGTTGATATGATTTCCTTTCACTTACTCTATTTTATTGTAGAGTATATAGAGTAGTAAATTGTTGTTAGATCCTAACACTAGCATGTATAATTTTGAAGGTATCTAAAGTGAAATAAGAGTTATTATCAGATCTGATAGCTTTCAATTTAAAACTTGACTGATTTTAAATCCAAGTCTTAAACCTTTTAAAAATTAAGAGAACTTCAATTTTATATTTTAAGAAATAAATATAACAGAAACTAACAAAATTATCTATAAAAATGATAAAATATACATTCTCATTCAATGATGGTAAGGTCATGGGTCCATATAAATCAGTATGAATTAGTTAGAGTTTCTCCTTTACTTTTCATGGTCTACTTATTGTAAAAGGTAGTTTGGTTTGTTTGTCATATTGACACATGTCATATAAGTCATTAAGAACATGAATTTCAAGAATATTAATGACAAGGTTCTTCCTACTTAAGGTTTGAATGTCAAAGTAATATAAATGTACAAGTCTTTTATGTCATAAAACTGACTCATCAATAGAGACAGGTTGAGTCTCATAAAAAAGCTGTTGGCTAACTCAAAAGAAAACTCTTTACTTTCATGAAAATAGAGGCAATAACACAATCATTGGAACCATAAATTACACACTTCCTATCCTTGAAAGTAAGAGTACATCCTCTCCTAGATACTGCTTACAGTAAATAGTTATTTTTCTGGTGGTTGGTCATTATCAATCACTTCAACCTCTAATTTATGAGGTTGATTATGTTATGTCTGGCGAGACTTTTTCCTGTAAATTCTTTTTGATTATCTCTTCTTCTTGCAGAAGTTACACACAATATCTTCTCTTGTAACAAAATTTTGAAAGATAATTTATCCTACTATAAGGTTCATACTATTTCTTCCCTTTTACCTTGTTTATGATCTTTTTTTTCTTACTTTTTTTTTTGTTGTTTTTTGTTTTGGTTGCTGCTTGACTTGAAATGCACCATCATCAACATCTTATTGTCTCATAAGTCTCTTTTATTTTTAAATTTACAATGTATTTATTAGCTCCGCTAAAAATATGTAACGATGAAAGGGACAATCGGGACAATCTCTCTGCATTTACTTTCTCTGTTTTTTTGTCATTTCTTTCCTTTTCTTTCTCCTTTCCTTTTGTTTCTTTTCTAACTAGCTTTAATTTCGAAAATAAATTTTAGAAGAAATTAAAAAATTATTATTATCTAAAATAAAAACATCAGGTGACAATAATAGGAATAACAATAATAGAAACTCGCGATCTCACATTCTATTTGTATTTTTATAATTTATATTTTTCACTTACGGCCTTTGCCCGCGGAAATTAATCTCCTAGTTGAAACCCCAACGAAGCACTTCTGAAAAATTCAACGTCCGTCGAATTTCTCTTTTTTATTTATTATTATCGTTATTATTAACAATAATCCAAATCTCCTTTTGCTCGTCTGCTGCTTCTTTCTCCTTCTTCCTCGTTAATCAATCATCGTTTATGTGTGTAATTGTGCATAAGCCATAGATAAAGAGCGTGTCAATTTGCACGTGCGATTGGACGGTCACCGACTTGTCTCCTCTCCTTCTCGGGTTTCGCTCGCTTTCGCCTCGACGATCATAATCGGCCTGCAAACCATAGCGATTCGTCTCCCAATCCAAAGCTTTTGATCTCTGCTGCTTGCTCGGTTGCATCCTTTCTGGTTTGCTGTGAGTTTTCCATCTGAAAAGTTATGATTCGAGTTAGTAAGCTAATATAACCTAGGGTTACTTGATATATTCTGTGCTATCATGGAGTTGTCTCTCCAATTTTTCTGCTTGCATCTTAATCCATCTGCTTAGTATGATCCGATGCCCAATTTCTTTCAATAATCATTTTCTATGACATTAATTGCAAGTATAGCTGCTCCATTCTCTTCTTTCCCCAAATTCCCCCGAATTCCTACTCAACCGACTCAGCCCAATCAGTTCCCTTGCTTTCATTGGTTACATAAATAGTTACTCAATTTAAGAAGCAATTAGTCTGCACTTTCGCAATTCATTGCAGCGCAAGCGATCAATGCAACCAATGTTACTATGGTGCTCTGTGCCAAATTTTATCTTCCATGATCAAAATGACTTTCACTTCTCTTTCTTCAACTCTTGTAATGTCCTAATTCTTATCAATTTCGTTCCCTCCTTTCCATGTTGGATATTTTATCCACTGGCTCGCTTCTTTTCCCTTTTCCCCTAAATTTATCTCTTTTAATTAATTTTCAACATTCTCACTACCTTCAAATATTTGTTGCTTGCCATACACACCTGCAGTAGAAAGCTGGACTTGGTTTGAAATCGTGTTTTGGGCTCTTGCAGTTGGAGCTGAACCAGCATGACTTGTTTATAGCTTGGTGGTAAAAGATGAATGTGCAGGCACATATGTCTGGGCGGATCTCTGGACAGGTTCCTAATCAGTTGGCCCAGCATAATGGGAGTACTCTTCCTCCCACCCAGATGCAGAATTTAGCTGCTGGGCCTGTTGCTGGTGTCGGAGGAGGAGGAGGAGGAGGTGGTGGTGCTACTCCTCACACCATGTTTGGTATGGACACTGAGCTTAATAAAGCTCGCTTTTCTATGCAGGAGAAAATGTAAGACTTTCAGCCAATCCCTTAATTTGGTTTTTTAGAAATAAGATGCTTATATGGCTATAATTGTTTGTTGCATTCCGAGATAGCACTTCCTAGTTAAAAGATATACTTTCTCTTCCTAATTTTAGCAGCAAACTCGTGATTCTTGTTTATGTTTATTGTCTTCTGTGCCTAAATGGAATTAGTGCACGCACAAACATTTTCTACTGCCATGTGAAGCTTGTTGTGTGAATCAAATGCACCGGTGTATCATTAACCCCTTGTTTTTTGGCCCTTTTTTAGCTTTGCGATCATATTGCAGCGGCAGCCTCCCCCAGTTGGTGAGCCACAGAAGCAGAAGTTTAAGGACTTTGCCAAACGCCTAGAAGAGGGTTTGTTCAAAGCTTCAAAGTCAAAGGTTTTTACCCTTGTTTTTGCTCCTGTTGTTTTTATCCTTGAAGCCTATCTTGACTCTTATCTTTGTGTTCATTGAGTGCTCAAAAGGAGTTCCAAGATTAACCTCGTAGAAGACTTTATCTTTTTTATTAACTTCCTGATCTTTATATTATCATATTGTGTTCAATTGGTGAAATTGAACTGTGACATCACCATATTTTTTGGCAGCTTACCGCAGATTCCTTTTCTCATTCCTTCATTTTCTTTATAATTTCCTTAATGGCTCCACACAGCAATGAAACTACTTTTGCAGGAGGACTATATGAACCTGAATACCTTAGAGAGTCGTCTGAGTGCTTTGCTTAAGCGCATGCCTGTTAATAACCACAACCAACGACATGTACAGCTTGTTAATTCTTCCTCATCAATTGGCACAATGATACCAACTCCTGGCATTTCACACAGCGGAAGTCCCAACTTGATGGTTTCTTCAGTAAATACCATGATGATTGCTTCCAGTGTCTCTGATAGTGCAGCTTCTGTAACTGTCAACACTGGGAGCTTGTTGGCAGCCACTGGAACCTTTAGTGGCTCTGATGGTAAAATAAACTGCTGCAGATCTTGTTAAAATCACTACTCCTTTTCCTTACTTCTTCTGATGTGTGGTAACTCTATGCTTACAGGAACTCTAACAAATGGGTATCAAGAAGCCCCATCCAGTTATTCCATTGGCTCTGGTGGGAATATGTCATCTATCAGTGCGCAGAGAATGGCAAGCCAAATGATTCCAACACCTGGATTCAATAACATGAACAACAGTAACCAGCCTTACATAAATTTGGAATCTTCTAACAACAGTGGTGGTTATTCCACAGTTGAATCTACGATGGTTCCACAGCCACAGCAACAAAAGCAGTATGTTGGAGGTCAAAACAGTCGTATATTGCAGAACCTTGGCAGCCAAATAGGGAGCAACGTAAGGTCTGGCCTCCATCAAAAGTCTTATGGTTTCTCTAATGGGGCTGTAAATGGTGGGATGGGGATGATGGCAAACAGTTTACATTTTGTGAATGAACCTGGCACTTCTGAGGGTTATATGACTTCCACACCCTACACTAGTTCACCCAAACCCCCTCAACAGAATTTTGATCAACATCAGCGGCAATTGATGCAAAGTAATCTCTCTCTCTCCTGCCTTGTTTTCTCATATTTAGATAACCTATCTGACCTGATCAATTTTATCTTGGTGTGAGCAAATCTAATTGCAAATAATCTATCTGTCAGGTGATGGTTATGGAATGCGTAATGCTGATTCTTTTGGAGCTGCAAATTCCTTTGGTGCTGTAACATCAGTTGGATCAATAGTAAATCCTCAGAACTTGAGTTCCATGAGCATGCACTCTACGTCAAAAACAAACTCTACTATCATCAATAAACAATTGCACTCACATGGGACTCAACCAGCTGTGCAGATGAAACCTCAGTCACTTGATCAGTCACCAAAGATGAATTTCCAGTCCCCTCTATCATCAAGAGAAGGTTTGCTACAGTCTCATCAACGGCAACAATTTCAGCAACATCCTCGTCAGTTTCAACAGCAGCAATTCCTTCAACAGCACCAGAATCTGATGAACAATGATGCTTTTGGTCACTCCCAATTGACATCTGATCTTAGTGTTCAAGTGAAGCATGAGCTAGAAGTGGAGCACAATAATGGAGCTTTGCTCTCACAAACCTCTGAGCAATTACAGGTATCTGAGGTGCAAAATCAATTTCAGCAGAATGCTTTTGAAAACAATGCAAAGAGTGCACAAAATATCCCTTTACTATCTGGACAGCACGACTTGTGTTCTTCGCTGACTCAAAATTTACAGCAAATGCAACAGATAATGCATCCAAATCAATTTGTTTCAGAGTCTCAAAGTGACCTTAACAGCCTTTCGGCTGGATTAGGAGCAGATTCAGTGTTACAGGGTCAATGGCTTCCTCAATCCCAAGAAAAGGCTTGCACACCAGGAAACATGTTGCAGGAACATCGTGTCCAAGAAGACTTTTGTCAAAGAATATCTGGGAAAGATGAAGCTCAGCCTAATAATTTAGCTTCAGAAGGGTCTATTGTTGGCCAAACCATTCCTTCTAGACATGCATCTGAACCCCAAAATTCCAGTAGTACCACATATAGATCAGGAAATGCAAGCCGTGACCGGCAATTTAAAAATCAACAGAGGTGGCTTTTGTTCTTGTGGCATGCTCGTCGATGCACAGCCCCTGAAGGGAAATGTCCTGAGTTTAATTGCATAAATGCCCAAAAATTATTGAGACATATGGGCAGATGCAGCTCATCTCAATGTCCATATCCTCGTTGCCATCATACCAAGATATTGGTGCAACACTTCAAGCACTGCAGAGATCCAGGTTGCCCTGTTTGTGTTCCTGTCAAAGATTATCTAGAAGCACAAGTAAGGGCACGATTTCGTCCAGTCTCAGGTTCTGCGTTGCTAAGCAAATCAAGCAAGACTGCAGAAAATTCAGCAAATTTGATGTCAAAATCTCCATCAGTTACTGAGTTTTCAGAAGATCTACAACCTTCTATTAAGCGCATGAAGATTGAACAATCACCTCAATCTGTTAAAGCTGAGAGTGAAGGTCCTGCCATATCTGCTTCTGCAATTGGTGTTTCCCATAAATCACAGGATGGCTTAGGATCTCAAGTTTACAAAAATGATGATATTTGTGTGTCGGTTAAGTCTGAGCTCATGGAAGTGGAGTTGGAAGGTCCTGTAACTTCTAAACAATTAAGTCCTGGCAACAGTGAGAGGAAAAAGGACGGTGTGGATGATGTCAGCATCCAAAGGCCTGATGGTGAATTTATTATACACGATGGGTCTGTTGATCCAACAAAGCAAGAAAGCATTAAAATAAAGAAAGAATCTGAACCACTGAAGCAAGAAAATGGCATGCAACATACTGAAACTGCAATTGGAACTAGGTCTGGGAAGCCAAAAATAAAGGGTGTGTCATTGACTGAACTGTTTACTCCAGAACAAGTTAGGGAGCATATTATAGGGCTCAGACGATGGGTTGGCCAAGTAAGACTTTAATCCATTTTAGTATCTCCCTTTATGTTTTATTTTGTGCTTTTATGTAATTTATTGCCTTCATTTTCATATGTTATGTCAAGAAGTACTGAAACAAGGTGCAGTTTCTGGATTATAAAGGTGATTTTTGTTGTAATTTTTTCTAATTAATCATCAGGCTAACTTTTCAAATATGTGGGGCCCATTCAGGCAGAAATGCTCCTCATTAGCATCATCTTCTCTTGATATATTTAGCCCCTTTTCTCTTCAGAGAATTGCAAAATTTTTGTTGATTTTTGGCGTGTGCTCCTTTTTACCGGTAGTCAAATTTGAAACTCAATACATTGGTGCTTGATATGTTATAGATTTTAACTTTTGTCCTGTAAGGTTCAGTGTGACATGAAAAGAAGTTCCTTGTCTAGATCCCTTAAACTTTTCAAGCATATTATGTGACCATGGAAAAATGTCAGTCACTTGTTTTAAATGAAAGACAAACACACAAAATTTGAGTGGACTTGTGTTTTCTGTCAGGTGGCTCAAGGATGAGGAACCTAATGGCATCCACCTTTTTGTATATCCTAAAAACACTGCTTCAACTTCTTGTTATAGTAGTCAAATTATAGTGTCATGAAGTTCTGAAGGTATTTTGGCTTGCCATGACAAGGCATGTTTTGAATCTCATTCAAATCTAATGCAGAAGTCTTGGGAATCTTCTTCTCCTCTGTGTGCTGTTTAAGTGCATCTACCTTCATAGAAAATCTATTATAACCTTAATAGAGCAACTCTCCAGTCATTGTAGGTAGTTACTGGTGGCTTAGACCATCAAGTACTGCTGACAAGGCATCAAATTCTTTGTTGGCCTTATTGCTTGCTGATTATTCTCTTCTGAGTTGAGCAGAACAGCTTTCTACATTGTAATTTTGCTAATTTCCTCTCCTTTTTTTGGCTGTGTTTTGCTTTATGCAGAGTAAGGCCAAGGCTGAAAAAAACCAAGCAATGGAGCATTCGATGAGTGAGAACTCTTGTCAGTTGTGTGCAGTTGAAAAGCTTACTTTTGAGCCTCCACCAATATATTGCACACCATGTGGTGCCCGCATAAAGCGAAATGCAATGTATTATACTATGGGAGCTGGTGATACAAGGCATTATTTTTGTATCCCATGCTACAATGAGGCTCGTGGAGACACTATTGTTGTTGATGGGACTGCAATTCTGAAGGCAAGGCTAGAGAAGAAGAAAAATGATGAGGAGACTGAAGAATGGGTGCGTCAATTTTTGCCATGTTATTGCATTTTTTCTTCTTCCCAATTAATTTGTTAATATGTTGCTGAAATATTACATCTTGTGTTATTTTATGTGCACAGTGGGTCCAATGTGACAAATGTGAAGCCTGGCAGCACCAGATTTGTGCTCTGTTTAATGGTCGGAGGAATGATGGTGGACAAGCTGAGTATACTTGTCCTAATTGCTATATTGCAGAGATTAAAAGAGGAGAACGTAAGCCCTTGCCACAGAGTGCTGTTCTTGGGGCCAAAGATTTGCCAAGAACCATACTTAGTGACCACATAGAGCAACGGCTATTTAAGAGACTGAAGCAGGAAAGACTGGAGAGGGCCAGGGCTCAAGGAAAAGGCTACGATGAGGTGGTTTACATAGGCCCTTTTATTATACGCTACTCACATAATGACCAGTTTTCTGTGAAGTTGCCTCCCAACATTGCATAAAATGCATTTACTTCCGCACATAGAGCTGCAACCATACCTACAGATTGTCTGGTGAATTTGCTGTCCATCATAGAGGTGCTTGTGCAAATGATGCAATTTAGAATTAGATGGTAATATATAAACTTGTAATCAATGGACCATATTCTTTTTCTGTGGTTGCTACGAGGACCATGTAGCATCAGAAAATACTTCGGTTTTAGGTCCAATTTCTAGATAATCTTTTTGATACTGCAACACATCCTTGTGTAGTTGATGTTCCTGAAGTATAAATGGTTGTCAAAACACCATCTGATAGTTCTGTGTCTGGAGTTAATTGACTTGCCTTGTTTTTCCATCTAGAATTTCAGATAGTTGTTCTCTATAATGAGGTATTTTTGCACACTGGGCAGTGTTCTGTGATTCTGAGCTACTCTGGTGAACGTGTATTGTTGTTGTTGTTGTCCTATGTGACTCCGTGCTACTTGGTAATTTCCGTGGTTTGATTTCTGGGATTGTGTATATTTTCAGGTTCCTGGAGCAGAAGCACTTGTAATTCGAGTTGTTTCATCGGTAGACAAAAAGTTGGAAGTGAAGCAACGGTTCCTTGAAATTTTTCGAGAAGAGAATTACCCAACTGAATTCCCTTACAAGTCCAAGGTATACAGGATATGCAACCAGTTGATATGTTTATTGTGAGTAGCTAGAGATTGTTGCTTTTGGGGCTTTTAGTACTGATGCTGGAGAGCTGCATCAAAGTGTTACCCACTTCAAATTAAAATGAAAGGCATAGGAAAGGGAGTGACACTAGAAGCTAGCATTACAGAATTTCTCAAATAATTAGCACTCTATGGGTTCTGACTTAGAGTATCTAACCGTGAACATTTTCTTCCAGGTTATTCTGTTATTTCAGAAGATTGAAGGAGTGGAGGTATGCCTGTTTGGCATGTATGTTCAAGAATTTGGGTCAGAATGTCAATTTCCAAATCAGCGTCGTGTGTATCTGTCTTATCTTGATTCTGTTAAGTATTTTAGACCTGAGATTAAAGCAGTGACTGGAGAGGCTCTCCGTACGTTTGTTTACCATGAGATATTGGTTAGTTGCACACTTATTGTCCCTATTTTGTATATCATCTGAGGGAATCAGAATCAGATTTGGTTAGGAATTATCACTGGAGTCATTAGCTTTACATCTCTATCCCTGCAGATTGGATATCTTGAATACTGCAAGAAACGGGGCTTTACTAGTTGCTATATATGGGCTTGCCCTCCACTGAAGGGTGAGGATTATATATTGTATTGTCATCCAGAAATCCAGAAGACACCAAAATCAGACAAACTCCGGGATTGGTGAGTCTAATAACCCCGGCAGATATTTTATGTGTTGTTTCTCATAGCAAAGTTGTTTATGCTCCGCTAAATCTTATGTCTGGGTTTTCTTTTTATTTTCAGGTACTTGTCAATGTTAAAAAAGGCCACCAAGGAAAATATTGTGGTTGACCTCATTAATTTGTTTGATCATTTCTTTGTATCTACTGGGGAATGCAAGGCAAAGGTGACAGCAGCTAGGCTGCCATACTTTGATGGTGACTATTGGCCTGGTGCTGCTGAGGATCTAATTTATCAGCTTAATCAAGAAGAAGATGGCAAAAAACAAAATAAAAAGGGAACCACCAAAAAGACCATAACGAAAAGGGCCTTAAAAGCATCTGGTCAGTCAGATCTTTCTGGTAACGCGTCAAAGGATGTGCTACTGATGAATAAAGTAATTCTTATCTCCTATTTCTGACAACTTCAGGTTTTTCCTAAGATTAACCTTTTGAGTTATCCTCCCTCTTCAATAAAAAGGAAAATAAAAAATTAGAGGGCCATTGGAAAGACAATCTAGTCTTTGATCTTGATCCATTCTATTCAGATTGTGTCCATTCATAATGTTTGCCAATTTCACAATGATGTGGAGTTGAGATGCCATATGCACTTGTTCATGCATGCCTCATGACCTTTATAATAATCTCCTGTTCCCACATTCTTCATGAGCTTCTGCATCAGTCTCTCTTCAGTTTAAGGTTCTCTATTAAACTTTAATTTTGTTTTCCATCTTCCTCATTATCTTTTCCATTTTTTCATAAACTCAATTAAACCCAAAAAAAAAAAAAGAAAAAAAAAAGAGGGGAAAAAGCCATTACCATCAGCTTGACCTTAACACTAATCAAATTTCCACCTTGACAATTAAAGGGAACACACTTGTTATTTGATTCTTAAATACTCTGTGCACCTGCTAGCCTAAGAGAGACTGAAGGGGAAAAAAAACAAAAACAAAACAAGAGCATGGAGAGGGAGATCAGGAAAAAAGAAAAAATGCAAAGGCAAATGAGAAAATGAAAAAAAGAAGTGGCTTTGTAGGAAAGGAGAGAGGTGAGGGGCAGAGGATGGAGGAAGTCTAAAAGTGAATGGTTGAAAAAGTTTGGAAGTAAGGAACAAGAAGTGAAAAGGGACAGAGAACAAGACAAACATATGATTAGGAACAAATATATGTGTGCATTTTATGCATTGTAATGATGGCATGCATGCACAATAATAGAGGATGTCAATTGGGACAGAATGTTATTTTAAGGACAGCCAACCTAATATCCAATAATTCAGGGGGTCTCATTTTACAATTATTTTTAGGCCACGTCTTTCAAGCTGGTCTATGGTAGTTTAGGAGTCTGGGCGTTTTTCACCTTTTTACTAACACATGCTGGGATTCATAGGATACTTGAGCTTTGGTATGTAATAATACTGAGATTTCTGATTGTTCTCATAAAGTAAATTTTTTGTGCAGCTTGGTGAGACGATTTGCCCTATGAAGGAAGATTTTATCATGGTCCATTTACAGCATTGCTGCACGCATTGCTGTATTTTAATGGTATCAGGAAATCGGTGGGTTTGCAACCAGTGCAAAAATTTCCAGATTTGTGATAAGTAAGAATACTGTCTACTTTCTCTGCTTTTTTTTAATGTTTTACATTCAAGATATTGTTCATCATATTATTGACTTCTACTGAGTCTTATGACTTGGGATGGGATCACTATGACTTCCCTTGTCTATCCTGCATTCTTTCCAGAAAATGAACTTAAATTTATAACATCATGAAAATTAAACAAAAACTGACTTGAGCCAATAAAGATGTGCTTCCATCCCACAGTTTTCATTAGTCTTGATGCTTTAAGATCTTGCATCCATATGGATGTGCATTTTTCTTCAAATTAATTAGAGCTTTTTGAACTCTGCTATCTGCATTCTTTGTTAACAATTTAGCATTTATTCTAAGGTTCTAAAAATGAAAGATGCAAGTATTTGATAATAATGCAAGTCCTGGATCATTTTTCCCTTCGGCCAGTGTTTGTTTCTTTCAATTTAATGCATCTATTGGAAGGCATAAGCTATTTCTAGATCCTGTTAAGTCTTATTTTGTAGCCATTCTGTATGTGTGAATCTTAACGCAAAGACATATGTCTTTGTTTCTACTGTTGTGCATTATCCAGGGCCAGCATTTTTTGTGGATGTTCAAATTTAACTATTTTCCTAAAACTTTACCTCAAGCCATTGTTCTCCATAGGCAGATCTCATGGCTGGTTGCACATGATCATATCATATTAATGATCCTCTGCAATCTTTCCTCAATTGGTGCCATAAGCAATTTTTTCTTTTTTTAGGTCCAGGATTCCCATTGGGCCATGAGCTACACAATGGGGGTAGCTCTTCCCATTCCCATAAATCCCACACATCCCTTCCCAAGATTAAAACCCAAAGCCTCAAGGATAGAAATCTAAAAAATTCTGAGTTTCTATTTTCACTACAGTAAATCCATTTAAATAAATTTTACTGGTGTTGCTGTCCTAAATAATTTTTCTTCAGCAGCTTTGCATTAATAATGCAAAGTCTCTCAATGAATGGTCATTCGCAATTGCAATTGTAGAATGTAGACCGTGCTGTGTTTGTGAGGGCTTTTGTTTCTTTAAGATCTTTTTCTCTAACCGTATTCCTCAATTTTAGGCCTTGTTCATTGGATAAGTCCTTTGCTGTTTTATTTTGCTTATTTTTGGTAATCGGAAAAAATGTCTAATTGATGCTAGCTCCTTGATTTGGAAATCAGCAGCCTTATCAGGTTCTCTTGTTATAGATCCAACTTTCAGGAATCAAATGATGTAAATCTTTGTTTTCTTAACTCTTTGCTTCCTTCCTGGGTCATCTTACCTTTTCTTGTTGCGCTGTTTTTCCTGACCACCCTGGTTGTTTAGTAATTGATGATGCCTGAACAAGGGCCTTTGTTTAGTGGAATCCATTCACTTTTATGCTTCTGGAGCTTCTGATGGCTGTGCTTGTGTTTCCTTAGGTGCTATGAAGCAGAGCAGAATCGTGAAGAAAGAGAGCGACATCCTGTCAACCACAGCGAGAAACACGTTCTTTATCCGGTAAGTTGCTCAGCCCTCAAAGTACTTATTTATCCTCATAGTGAAAGTGTGCCATGCGAATTTGGCTTTTTAAAGTGTGTGCCCCACGGACTCACCTTTGTTCCCCATCTAACTAGAAAAATGATAATTGCGGGACTCTGTAGGTTGAAATCACAGATGTACCTGTTGATACAAAGGATAAAGATGAAATCCTCGAGAGTGAATTTTTTGACACAAGACAAGCTTTTCTAAGTCTTTGTCAAGGAAATCACTATCAATATGATACATTACGAAGGGCAAAACATTCTTCAATGATGGTCCTTTATCATCTACATAATCCAACTGCTCCTGCATTTGTGACGACGTGCATTGTGTGCCGTAATGACATTGAAACGGGTCAAGGATGGCGTTGTGAAGTTTGCCCCGATTATGACGTGTGCAATTCATGTTATCAAAATGATGGGGGCATTGATCATCCTCACAAGCTGACTAATCACCCAACCCTGGGTGATCGAGATGCACAAAATAAAGAAGCTAGACAGCTTAGGGTCTTGCAGGTATTCCATTTCTTTCAATGTTATTGTTTCACCTATGATCTATATCCATATATACCATATATAAAAGTGTGATGGGTGACAAATTTATCTTACCATATACCCTTATCTATTCATGAGTTACTGACGGAAATAACATTCTTAAACTTTTTGAGGGGCAAATTTTTATTGGACGGAATTTGGTATAGACTCATACCACGTTTGTATCCTTATTTAGTTTAGGGTTTTTGGCAAATTGTAATACAAAAAGTACTACAACACAAGTTTATTTCCTACAGAAATACATTCATAAAGTCAAATTTTTTATTAGATTTATAGTTATAGTCAATTCATCTTCTGTTATACTTTTTTAAACTATTTAAATCTCAATTGTAGACAATTTTGTTCATATAATTGAATCAATCAAAATTTATCAATGTTTATACCAATAAATGGTATGAAATCAATTGAATCATTTAAGAGTGAATTTTAATGTAATTATTTTTGTATGACAGATTAATAAATAAGGTTTCTTTTCTTATGTTTCATTATATTTTATGTATATTAATTTTTAAAATAAAAATCAAGTGCATTAATTGCATGCAATGCACTTACTGAAATGCTAGTAAACCTAAATGTATTTTGCTTAAATCCTCAAATGCCCTTTTATAAATTTCTTCCTTTTTAAAAAATTTAATCTCCTTTATTAGTTATAGTAATTAGAATGCCCTATTAAGACTCTCACTATAAGCATATTTGAAAGGAACAAATATTTATACTATAATTTACATTTTTCAAAAAGAAAAAATCTCTTTATGTTTATTATTACTCAAATTTTAAGTATATAAAATCTTTAACAAGTTTCTCTTATTTCAACAAAACTACTAGATATAAGTCAAAAAAAAAAAAAAAACTTCATGAAAATGCATTTAAATTTTCTTTATTTGTTAACTTTCCAATGTAGTTATGTTTTTAGGTTTGCTAAGTATTTCATAGTAACATGAGCAGATACGGAGATTGATCTTGTTATCTTAAAGTGTGCTTTAATTTATATTTGTTAGATATTCAATTATCTTTTATCACTTGTGAAAAAAAGGAATTAATATTCAATGTTTTATAGCAATACCAACAAAAAAAAAAAAGTCAAAATCAAAATATCAACTCTATTGATCACATGCATCGAACTCACACTGTGCTAGTTTTTTCAAAATATGATGGCCTGGTCATGGCCTGTATGATTTCAAGGGTTTGGTGTCAGGAGACATGATGTGCATTTCAAGATACTATGTTTTGAAGAATTTATAAAACAATCAGAAAAGAAAGAAAAAGAAGGGAAGGGGGGTGTTGGTGTGATGTCATGGGTGTTTAGTATTGATTCCACCTGCCTAGAAAAGTAGCTGCTTTGAACCCGACTGGGAGTAGATGGATAGCTTCCCCCAATCCCATAATCCCTTTTGTTCTATCCCATGGTTTGAGATTGAGACCTCAATTTGGATGCTCAATCTCACGATTGGAATATCATCTCAGGGGAAGGTCGATACATACTTTAAAGCAAGAGTGTGTTGAATATTTGTGATTGTGGAGATATGGATTATCTGAATTAGTTTTGTTGTATTTTTTATTTTCTATAAGCCTTCATCTAAAAATTGAATGGAAAAATAGTTGCACTGCTGGAAACAATTGGCATTTCCAGCATCATAGATTTCCTTTTTCGTAACATGGGCCTCAATTTAGTTGGTTGCTTGATATTGCAGCTACGGAAAATGCTTGATCTTCTGGTGCATGCTTCACAGTGTCGTTCACCACATTGCCAATATCCAAACTGTCGTAAGGTGAAGGGGCTTTTTCGGCATGGGATACAATGCAAAATACGTGCATCTGGAGGTTGTGTTCTGTGTAAGAAAATGTGGTATCTCCTGCAACTTCATGCTCGGGCATGCAAAGAGTCTGAATGCCATGTACCACGTTGCAGGTTTATGCATCAAACTATCTTATTTGACCACCTCGTTGATTTAACTTCCGCCTTTTATATTCCTCAGCTCTTTGTAGAATTCCAGTTTAAGTTGCTTACACAATATATGTTCATCTATTCAGAGATCTAAAAGAACATTTGAGGAGACTGCAGCAGCAGTCTGATTCACGACGTAGGGCTGCTGTGATGGAGATGATGAGACAGAGGGCTGCAGAGGTTGCTGGCAATTCCGGAACCACATTGTAAATAGAACGTGGTTTCTTTTGTGGAAAGGCTATCAGATAGAGGCATTTAGATGATAGTTTTGTGCTGCTCTCGGTACTGCTTGAAACAAGGCAGTAACAGGAGAGGCAGCAATTGTAGGTGGGTCAGAAGGGGATACATCATTACGGTAGCATATCATGTCGGTTTATGATCATGCTGTTTGGGAAAATTATTTTATTCTATCCCCTCGGGCTCTAGCACTCCCTTAGAAGGAAGGAAACAAGGGAAATTCATTGACCAAGGCTACCCACTTCATCATCAGCTGCTAACTATTTCCTTCGTAGTGTAGGAGTACTGATGTGTGCCAGTCAGTGGCCCGATTTGGTGATTCTTTGATTTTGTCATCGTTTTTGTGTCTTGTATTAGTGCTCGATTGTTCTCCTAATCAGGCGAAAATACAAAACGTATGGTGGAAGAGAGGTTAGTGTTGTTTCATTTTTCTTCTTTGCTGGTGTCCATTTCATGGAATATTTGAGCCTCTCTTTTTGTAGAATGTCATCTTGTTTGAAGAATGAATATTGAATAAATAAGTAGTATTTTCAAAGGGGCATTATATTTGTGTATTTGTTAATTTTACAAGTCAATGCTTACGCTTACAATTTAGATCATATCTGATACTGAAACTGTGAAACAAGAAAAAGCGAGAAATGTTTGCCGTCTTTAATGTATCTGTGTCTAACGTGGAGGAAAGATTATGATGGATGAAAAGGATGCAGCTGTGTTTGGTTAAATTTCCATGAAAAGAAAAATATTGTGACGATGATTGGCTAGATAATCGGCTTAAATTTCCACCTGTCTTTTTAACGCCATGTTCAGGTGATCCAAGTCTCTTAAGACTTTTTGCTCTTCTGGTCGTTGGCATTTAAGTCAATCATGAGCGCTTGTAATTGTACTCGATCAATCGCGAGGATTGGAATAATTGCATGGTGTTGTATGTCATTCGTATTGCGTTCTTGAGCTTTGTGGTTGCTCTCCCAATGTGACCCAAGAATGTGTTGCCATTCCTGTTCCATTTTTGCCAATTTCAAGGCATTTTACTGGATGGAAAGCAATCGATTTACCACTGATTTTACGATGAGTTGCCGATTACAACAATATAATTGAAGAAGAATGAGATAAATTCATATAAATATACCAGTGGTCGTGGTTGGGAATTTGGGAATATCAGCATGCGTCCGATTCGGATATAAGAGAGGTAAAAAGGGTGTGAACGTGGCAAAGGCTTTATGGCTCAAATGTTGCGCGGTTTGAAGTCTCGAATCAAATTATGCGGTCTTCATTTCATTTCACATGCCTCTAGTTGAGGTTTTCGTTGTGTCTGTATTATCCACTTATAATGTGAACTCGCAAGTTATGATAAGTTACAATATTGTAAGTCAAGAAGATGAGAGGAAGCGCAACAAGTGCAACTGCAGTAACAAGTGGCAGTTTGAGCCATGGCAGTCACTTCATCATCAAATTCGCTTGTCAGTCTCAGCGCCCGTCCATCTGGTCAAACAGTACCAGAAGCAGGGTCCATCTGGTGCGATTGAGAGCCAGTGCCAACAGACAAAACAGGGAAGAGGGTGAAAGCGAAAGAGCAGAAGAGCAGCAAAAGCAGAGTCTGAGTTTAGAGGATGTAAACCCGGTGGGACTGGGCAGGAAGTCGAGGCAGATATTCAACGAGGTGTGGAGGAAATTTTCGGGCTTGGGTCAGATATCGAGGACTACACGTACCAACGACAACGACGCATTGGATGCTTTGCGCATGAGGGAAGGTCCCATGTGCGAGTTCGCCATCCCCGGCGCCCAGGACACCACTGTGCTTGTGGTTGGATCCACCAGTCGTATTGGCCGCATTGTTGTCAGAAAGCTTATGCTCAGGGGTTACAATGTCAAGGTTTTCCTCTTTCTTTCTTTCTTTCTTTCTTTCTTATTCATTTTTTTTCTTTTTTTCCTTATCTTAAAAAAGAAAAAAGAATTGGTCACCCCATATTATTAGCCTTAATATTAGTGCATCAAGACTCTCCCTACAATACAGGGTTGTAGATAGTTAGTTGATCATTGTTTGTGCCTATCTGCAGGCTCTGGTAAGGAAAGCTGATCAGGATGTGGTTGACATGCTTCCAAGGTCTGTGGAGATGGTAATTGGGGATTTGGGTGATCCCTCGACCCTTGGAGCTGCTGTGGAAGGCTGTAACAAAATTATCTATTGCGCCACTGCTCGTTCTTTCATAACCGCCGATCTTTTCAGGGTTGATCACCAAGGGGTTTCCAAACTCACCAAGGCGTTCCAGGTGTGCCTTCTTCCGCATATTCATCTTCCTTGATAGTAATTCTTCACACGCAGAATTGTTGTAGTAGTTTCACTTGTTCGAGTTTCTTCTCATATCTAGTAAAAATATCAGGACTACAACAACAAACTAGCACAACTAAGAGCAGGAAAAAGCAGCAAAAGCAAACTCTTGCTAGCAAAGTTCAAATCTGCTGATTCATTAAAGGAGTGGGAAGCCCGTCAAGGAACTTACTTTCAGGATGTCGTTGCTTCAAAGTTTGAGGCTGGGATGGATGCAAAATTTGAGTTTATTGAGAATGGGGATGCAGTTTTCTCAGGTAAAAAGGGCATCCCTCATGCAACAGATTTGGAGCACCCACTTTCAGCAAATAGCACCCGTGGAAACATTTTTGCATGGCATTCACTTGTTAACATCTATACCGTACAACTGCAGCACTGGCAAGCATCCTTTCTTTCACTGTGTTCTCTTGATCATTGTAGGCTATGTTTTCACCAGAGGAGGGTATGTCGAACTGTCAAAAAAGCTTTCACTTCCCCTGGGTTACACTCTTGACAGGTATGAGTTACCTGAGTTATCAGTGCTCTGTATCTTGTACAAAATGGACACCAATGGAGTTTACTGGTTTGTCTTCACCTGCATTCTTAGTGCTTACCTTGCTTCCATGATTAAAATTCTCCAAGGTTAGGTATGAAGGTCTTGTGCTTTCTGTTGGTGGAAATGGAAGATCTTATATTTTGATTCTTGAAGCTGGCCCTTTAGCGGATACAACTCAAAGCAAATTGTATTTTGCAAGAATTACTACGAAAGTGGGGTTTTGTAGGGTAAAGATCATTAACGCATTGCTCAGTGCTATGCTTTACACTTTCTTAACTTTTCTGTAAATGGCAGGTCAGAGTGCCATTTTCATCCTTCCGGCCTGTGAAGCCAGATGATCTGTCTTTAGACCCATTCCTTGTACACACACTCACAATACGTTTTGAGCCCCTAAGACAGGTTTGTCATGCCAAAGGAATTTAATTATATATTTTGGCCTGTGATCTTTTTAGTTGGGAACTTGCTGTATGTGTAAAGGATTAGTACTCAACATGTGCTGTAATTGTTGGAACAAGTGGCCTTCTATGGAACTTGACTGTGCTCTTTGGTCATTGCCATTGTATTATCAGTTTAAGTTGGTTTAGCTAGTACAGGGTAGATGAGTCATGACTTAGGTTGCCAAAGGGCATATTTACTGGATGAAAATATAAAGAAACAGTGTCAAAAATCTTTGTGAGCCAGCTATGTTATTGGGGTTAGTCATTTGGTAACTGTCTTTCATCATTTTCTCCCCTCGTTCTTTTTAGTGGGAAGGACATTTTAATTTGCAGTATCTATGTGCTTGTGTTAGCACACCCGTCACTAATCAAGGATGCTAGTCATGTCAGTACATTATTTGAGCATATCATAAGCTCATCCTGACATCAAATGTATTACCAACAAAGATCGCACTGGATGCCACTAGATTCAAGGCCTTCAGTCTGCCTTTCTGTTACTGAAAATGAAGAAATATTACAAGAGAGTGGGTGTGCTGTTCTATCTTTCATTCTCTGATAGAATTGTAAAAACAATTATTGACTAAACCATTCTAAACAGATGGCAATCAGGTTGAGTTTGAGTAATATGGGGTGTTTTGAAAAGATTCATGGCATCTTTCTTGTTTGCACTCTTTTAGAAATCACAGATAGTGTTATTGTTGAAAATGTAGGGAAGATACTGTGTGGGATTGGATGACCTCGTTGTTGGTCTAATTTCTTGTAACGTTTGGATCATCTGGACTTCTAGAAAAGGCACTGTTGCAATGAAAGTGATCCTATCCTTTGGACTTGAGGAGATTGTACTTCCTTTTATTTAGCCTTATTCATCTTTTTTTATACTACTGCAGAGACATGTTGAGGGACCTGTGGGAACAAAGCAAGATCTGAGGAGCTTCAAGCTTATTTTAGAATATATAAAAGCATTGCCTGTAAGTGTTGCTAGCTTATTGTATGAACAGCATTTACTTTGGACTCTATACTTATTTTATGCCTGCTATGCTAGAGCATGGAGGAAATTGCATGTTTCTCTAGCATGAAAATAATTTTGCCATGCAGTAAACCTCCAAATTTTACTTTTCAAGTAATTTTGCATGAAAATAATTTCCTATCCTATGTTTCTTGTAAGAATAAGCAATAAGATAAATGTTATGCAGAGTGGGCAAGAAACAGACTTTGTCTTGGTCTCTTGTACGGGATTAGGAGTAGAACCCACCAGAAGGGAGCAAGTTCTGAAAGCCAAGAGGGTTAGCACTTGAATTTCATGCAATTTTGGTGTATGGTTACTTTTTGATAATATTTTTACACCAACACAATTTATGTGGTCAAAATTTCTCCAGGCCGGTGAAGACTCATTGAGGAGATCTGGTCTTGGATACACAATCATTCGTCCTGGACCTCTAAAGGTACTTTAGTTTCTTATGAGAAGCTTGCCAGTTTTGTATATTAACCAAGGAAAATCATGGGCATATAAAGAGGGGAAATAGTCTGTGAGGATAATTGAATGACGCAAAAGATTAGGCTTGTAACTGTTACTAGTGGCTTTTTACCAACACTTGCACTCACATCATGCCTTTTCCTGATGTTTGAAGGATGCATATAAAGCTGGAGTCAGAATTGCTAGTCATAATTATGGTTTTCATGGTGTATCATTGGGAATTCCTATTTTACTTTATTTTTAACTGGTGCACCTGTTGTCATGGAAGCCAATGTGACCAGCAAATATGGATGAAAATGATTGCAATTATTTCTTTCAGGAGGAGCCGGGTGGTCAACGTGCACTCATATTTGATCAAGGAAACAGGATTTCTCAGGTAACAACTTTTCATCTGATAGATTAAAATACCACTCTAGGACATATATTAAGTTCAAATGACTTTCTTTTAGGGCATTAGCTGTGCTGATGTAGCTGATATCTGCGTGAAAGCATTGCATGATTCAACTGCAAGAAACAAGAGTTTTGATGTGAGTCACATTGTACGTGTCTTTGAGATTGGTTTTGAATAGGATGGTATTCAGTCCTTTTGTCCGGCCCTTTCTTATGTGCAGGTTTGTTACGAATACATGGCTGACCAAGGGAGAGAGCTGTATGAGCTAGTAAGGAACACGATAGTACCTTTGTTTTTCTATTAAAAATAATGGAAACATAGTTTTACTCTGAACTTGCGAAGCCTTGAACTGAAATTAGACGTGAGCTTTTTGTGTAGGTGGCGCATCTGCCTGATAAAGCAAACAACTATTTGACACCAGCATTATCCGTACTAGAGAAAAACACTTGACCACACTTCAGAGCATACCTTTCTTTTTTTTCTTTTTAATTGTGCTTGAGTGGCATTCATTCCCTTGTAACCATACCCTAAAGCCAACGTTTCTCCCTCCACCCCGAACCAAAACGATGATGGAAATAGGCTCAAAATTGCCCATCTTTTACTTGTATGACTTGTAATTCTGACACAAGGTATCATCTGTAAATAATTTTCTTTGCAATGTCGAAGGACGATGACGATGCATGACCTATGTGGGTGCAAGAAGTATTCAGCTTCTTGCATCCGACTACCAACTAGTAGCCTGAGCACAAATTGCTGCTTCGGCCCAAACTCTTTCCTGCTTTTTCTACTCAGACCCAATGCAGATTTATGAAAGAATCATTATAGAAGATAAGGGTCCAATCCAGTTGCCTTCTTTTATCTCCGGAAAATCTTTCCAAACCCAAGTGAGAGAGAGCCGAGGAATATCAAGAAACCGAGTGGAAAAATAAATTACATATTAAATTCATAAATTCTTTTGAATTAAAAGGCAATCAAAGCATGGGTCGTCTTGTAAAAAATTCACAAGATCATGGCCATAAAAGGATTAATGTTATATCAAAAAATCAATTAATTCAAAATTTTAATTTATTTACTGAACTTAAAAATAAAATAAATATTAAATTCTATATTACTTCCCAATAAGAATTTCTTGTGGATATGAAAACAGGCCTCGAGAGACTTGGGATTTCAAACGGTATCTGCAGAGATAGCTTCGTCGGGACATCAATTGAATTTGCAGGTTACAAAATGCGTCAGAAGGGAAAACAGACTCCGTTGTCTCTCTGCCTCTCTCTCTACCCCACCTTGCCAACCTCCCCAACCCCCAAAAGTCTCCAGGCCACCAAAGTTGACACGTTAACGTGGAGGGATGCAGAAATCGTCTTGAACTGTTGTAATAGTTTTAAAATAAATATTAAACATACTCTTTAATTTATTTTATAGATATTAAAATATATTTTTTAAAAAAAAATTATATCTATTAATAAGAATTTTTTTGTCAAAAAAATCATATTTATTGGTATCAAGATATATCTTCTTTAATTAAATAGTTGTATTTAATATATCTAATAAAAATATTTACTAGTCAAATAGTTATATTTATTAAATTTTAAAAATACTTTTTTAATAATTCTTTTTTATCAAGGAGAAGGAAGATATGGAAACATATGTTTTCTAACACAATAATTATAGATCATACACATATTTCTCAAAAAATTGATTTTCAGCAATTAAGTATACTTTATCTCACTAACTTTATTGCATCATTATGAAAGTAAATTTTATTTTAAAGAGAGTAATATTAAATATATAACTTGAAATAATTATTTTTTACTTTCAAGATAATTCAAATATTTGAATTGTGATTAAAATAATAAAAGATTAGCTTTTATCTTCACAAAATAGTCAAGTTAGTCATTATGTGATTAAGGTGTACCTTTCTTCTTAATTATGTGAAAAACATGAAATCAAATCATTATCATAATTTTTACATTATTTGCATACTTGAATAATTATTATGGTTGCATATTGTTTTTGTAAATCTTAATTAAAATAATTATTTCACGTATATATATTTAAAAATTATATAATAGTTATCATATTGAAAAAAGAATTATTATTGTTACATGAAGAAAAACATCACAAAGAAATGTTAAAATAATAGATAAAGAATTATTAATTTTTTGAAAAAAGAAAAATGTCTAGATAAGGTATAAATAGTCTTCCAACAAAATTATAAATTTTTAATAATCTTTATGTAAAGATTGTACCTTATAAAAAAAATTTGACTATAATATAATAAAAAAATAATGGTGGTAAGCATTAAATTGTCGTGTTAGTTGATTTCAAATTGAATGGATTTGATGTTATCTTTATGTCACACATCTTTTTGATGTTGATATTTTAGTTTACTTATAATAAGCCATAAGCAAAGGGGCACAACCCTCGATTATCAAATGCTAGATACTTATATTTCAAAGAGATAATATGAAGTTAACAAAAGAAGAAACTAAATGTCATTACCATTATACCAATAGTTAGTTACTTTAAAAAGTTATAACTATTAATCCTAAAATTCATAAGACTTAAAGTTAGATATTTATTGGTGATACCTTAATAATTACTAGGCTAACTCACTTTGTTAATATTATTAATTGGTAGTTAATAATATTGGGCTAAGTCATCATATGCAATAAATTTTAAACTCATGACCTTTCTAATGAAATGATAAAATGTTAACTACTTGATTAAAAGTGTATATATGTCAATTAATTAATTGATGAGATTGACAAGAGTCTTGTTCAACAAGAAAAGGGATGGTTCAAGCTTATATTTATGAATCACCAACTTAACTTAACATTTAATACAACGTTAAATTTTAAGTTTAATAAATCAAAATATAACTTCTGTGTGATTGAAACATTATACAAATAATTTTCATTTTAAGGTTATTACTTGATACTAACAGTTAAATTAAGAAAATGAGTTTTTAAAATTCTTAACAGACTTAAAAATGTGCTTAATATGCCTATATAAATGTAAAATATTTAAGTCGTATCAATAAATTAAAAAACTTCATTTTAAATTATTCATAAAAACAATATAGACACAATAAAATTTAATGTATCAATTAATTAAAAACATGATTGTAATGTTATATGGTCATTAAGGTGAATTGGTTTTAAAATTTTTCAATAAGAATAATTAATTAAAAACTTATCTATCATATTATTTAAACTTGTTATAATGCATTTTTTTACTATATAAAAGTCCAACACGAAACCTTTATTTCTATATTTGACTTTCAAAATTGTAAATGATTAATTAAATTTTCAATATTGTGAAAATGGTGTGGCATTATTTGAACATTTATAAAAAAAAAAAAAAAAGATATATCATTTGGCTTATTTAATGATTATTAAAAAAATATAATTTTAAAAAAATATCTTAAAATGATTATATTTATTAGTACTAAAAGATATTTTTCTTAACTAAATAATTATATTTATTATATCTAAAAGAGATGTTTCTTGGTCAAATAATATTATCTACGCGATACAATATATATATTTGTTTAGCTAAAAAACCTTTAAACCATTATATAAAGGGAGAGAAAATATGTTATTTTTTAATATAATAATTATAAATAATATATAAATTTTTCAAAATTTTGATTTCAATAATATAAACTATAGTCAATCATATTTCACCTTATATTATGAGAAAATTCTTTAAATTAATTATACTATTATAAGAATGACATTAAACTCCAACGAGGTCCTATTGCAATTGTGAGATGACGCCTTGCAGTGGTTCAAGGAACAAGTGGAAGCTCTGATCCAAAGTAAAAGTTATACTAGCCATCCAATCTGCTATTTGATTGCCCTCAACAGATCTCGAAAATTGCTGCACATGAATCCGATTTTAGGCGTATTTCTTTAAAACTGCACTACCACGTTAATCCTAGCCCTCAATATATCCCCAAATCTTGACTGCAAAGGCCGAGCAATTCCCTATGTTTTCTGCAAAGCCAACTAACCATTTGTCCCTCAAATCACGACACATGCCTCCAGCACATGCATTCCGTTCGTTACCACAGCAAGGCCCATCCGTGTTCATCTTTAGCAAGGTGACTTGGCCCAGTAATTACCAAGATAGATTTTAGAATTAATGGTCGTGACTTTTCAAATCAACCAACCATTAGTGTAGTGGTTATGGCACTTAGTTTCTTCTTATGTTAGCCTTATGTCAACTCTCTCAAATAGAGATATTTAGTATTTAATATTAGGTGTTATGCCTCTTTGTGATTGTGACTTCTTTTAAATCAACCAAAACACCAATATTAAGAAGATGTGTGATATAGTGACAACATAAGTTCTTTTCAATTTGAAACTAACCCTCACAACAATATAATACCTATAATAATTATTATTTTATTATATTAAATAATTAAATTTTTCTTTCCATGAGATACAATCTTTACACACAAGAAATTTACAATTCTTTTGAAAAACTTTTCTGTTTTATTTAGATATTTTTCTTTTCTCTAAGAATTAATTAATAATTCTTTATCTATAATTTTAGAATTTTTTTGTAACATTTCTCTTTCAATAAGAATAATAATTCATTTTAAATATAATCAATTTATGTAAACTGTTATATATTCCTTCAATATGTATATTATGTTAATTATGATTCGTAAAACTAATATATAATCATAATAATTATTTAAACATTTAAATAATATAAAAAATTATTTTCATAATTTGATTTAATATATTTCATATAATTTTTGAAGAAAGATACACTTTAATAATGTTAGGACTCACCCCACTATTTTATGACATCAAAAGCTAATCTTTTATTATTTTAATTACAAAATATTTTTTTCTTAATATTGTTGGGGCTAAATTAAGAGTGAAATAATTATTTCAAATTATATATCTAATATAACCTTTCTTAAGACAAAATTTGTTCTTATAATAGTATAATTAGATTACAGTAAATTATTTTATAAGATAAAATTAAATACGTTTAACTACTATAATTTATGCTGTTAAAATCAAATCTTCCAAAAATTTTTGTATCATTTATAATTATTTTATTAGAAATAACATGTCTTTGGATCTTCTCTCCTTTGATAAGAAAAGTAACACCATATAATGGTGTAAGGGTTATTTAGTACAAAAATAATTTCTCTTTAATTCAATAAATATAACTCTTTAATATTATTAAATACAACTATTGGATCAAGAAAAATATTTTTTAGTATCAATAATTACAATTATTTGACAAAAGAAATATATCTTTTAATATCGATTAATATTATTCTTTTAGAATATATTTTTATAAAATAATATTTTTTAATAACTATTAAATAAATCAAAGATATATCTAATTTTTATTTTTAAAATATTTTAACAAATTTTACTATCAAATTCAATTGTATTTGCTGCGTATATCTTTTTCTTGTCAATCCGTTTTTTTCTGAATTTTTCTATCACAAAAAAGAAGAGAACTAAAGATAAAATTTTGATGATAAATATCTGATATTCTTTTTCTTTTCACCAATTATTAGTGATTGATAACACAGGTAATGGTTGTTTTCCTTGTTGCGAATTGGACAGAAGAGGAAAAAGAGAGATAAATGAACAAGAAAGAGATACTAAAACTAGCCAAAGGGTTCAGGCGATGAGTTAAGTATTCCATTACGATAGCAGCATTAGGAGTGCAAGGGAGAGAGAAGAGAAGGCCTTGCAGTACTCATAGAGAGATTGCTGCAACAAGAAGTGACACATTCGCTCCCTCTGGATCCAGCGTATCACTGTCGTTGCTTGCCAACATGGCGTAGGTTTTTTCTCTTCCTTTAAAATTCATTGTTCTGTCTATCTCTCTTTTTTAATAAAAAAATTATTAAAAAAAAAAAAGAAGAAGAGGGAACTCCTTTGACATTTAAATTGAAGGAAATTAAAAGCCAATTTTTGCTCAATGTAATTCCTTATTTTCTTTTGATGAACCACTATCTTGTCGTTGATCATAGCTGCTTCCAAGTGCACCAGTTTATTAGTGGTTGATGTGGCTCTTCTTATGTGTAATTTTCACAAAATAAACCTTTTTTTTTTCTCATGTTCTCGGGTTGAATAACAATTATAGCATTTCCTTCCTATATCTTCCTCTCTTACATTTGTGCTGATTATTTTGTTTTACTTGACTCTCCCTCTGCCCCTGCTCCATGCCAGATCTCACTGCTCCAAGCTCAACTTTTCTGAGTGAATTCATAATAAATGATAACATTTGTACTTTCAAAAGCATAAATTAAGGACTCAAATTTGCCGGGAGGTTGGAAGTAAGTGAGTGCTTTGTCTATATAATACACTTGTAATATATTTAAATGATAGACCTTTTTTTTTTTCTTTTTTGATGTTTTGCATCAATGAAATTGTATACTATAAAAAGAATTCAATAAAATTACGCACGCAAGAACCTACTGCCAGCTGAATTCCATGAATAACAACTTAGCAAACTATCAAAGCTAGTAATACCTTTGGAAGATAACCGATCAAATGAGTCGATTCCTGAGGTAAATTAATTCTGTTCATGTGGCCTTAAAATTACCCTTTTAAGTTCTCTGTACTCTCTCCCTCATCTCCACACCCCCAGTTCCCACAGGAAAGAGAAAAGAACTCTAAATGTGTCTCTTAACCCTTATTTCGATGATAGGCCAATCTATTTGCATTTTTAAGCATTTAAATTTAATATGTAATACATTTTTAAATCTTAACCAACAACTCGATTATGAATTCAAATCGCACTGATTTATTTGCTCCGCTCTGCCTTTTTACATATTTTTTTTATTTCTCTTTACATTTCTGTGCAATTCTGACAACCTATGTCACGTTCTCCTTCCAATTTTTAGGATATATTTGTTTCTTTCTCATCGTATTAGCGTAATGAGAAAGTGTAGTTAACAATAGAAAATTAATTAAACCGATTAAATTTTAAAAAATAAAAAATATTAATTATTTTTTTTAAAAAAAATTTCAATTAAATTAAAATTTCTAATCAATCGTTTACTAAAAAATTTTAAAATATATATAATTCAAAATATTTAATTAAAATTACAAAAAAATTTATTGACTTGGACTCAGCTTTGAAGTTCATCGCAGCTTTTTATCCTTTTCTCACTTATCCAAGTATTCCTCGATTATTTGTTACACATTATTCTCTTACACCAAATAAGAACTCGACTCCGATTTCTCTTCAGGATATAAAGACATATCATCTTGATGGAAAAGAAATAAATCAGTTACATTGAATGTTTTAGAAATGTTCATATCATCAGAAAGCTTGACAACATAAGCATTGTCGTTGATTTTGCGCACAACTTCATAAGAATCATACTTCTTTAGCTGTAATTTGCTATATTTGCTCACAGGAAAACACTCCTTCCTCAGATACACCATCACCTGATCACCAACCCCAAACAGTTTCTCCTTCCTATGTCTATTAGCAGCCTCCTTATATTTCACATTCGCCCTCTCAATTTTTCTTTTGACCTCTTCAATAATGGCTTTACACTGCTCTGTCATGTTCTTAGTTGCGATACTACTCTCTGCTCCTTTGGGTAATTTCAACAAATCCACGACCTGTTGTGGCATTTTGGTGTAGACCACTGAAAAGGGTGATCTCCCAAAAGTTCTATGAACATAAATATTGTAGACAAATTCAGCTTGGGCCAATGTCTGATCTCACTGTCTTGGCTTTTCACCACAGATGCTCCTGATCAAATTTCCCAGTGTTTTGTTGGTCACCTCAATCTGCCCATCAGTCTGTAGATGAGCTATGCTACTAAAGTTTAGCGAATAATCAAACAAAAACCACAACGTCTTTCAGAAGTGACTAAGAAATTTTCTATCCTTATCAGAAGTAATGGACCTGGAAACACCATATAAGCGCACAACTTCTTTGAAAAATAACCTGGCAATAGATTGTGTATCTGCGATTTTTCTACATGGAATAAAATAAGTCATCTTTAAAAACCTGTCAACAACAACAAACACAGAGTCAGCACCTCATTGGGTACGAGGTAAACCCAGGACAAAATCCATGGATAAGTCTTCTCATATGTTCTCAGGTACTGGTAATGGAGTATATAACCCAGTGTTTTGAGATTGCCCTTTGGATGTCTGACAAATATAGCATCTCTTTACAATCCTATCAACATCCCTTCTCAGTCGAGGCCAGAAATACCTCTCTGTCACAACAGCTAAGGTCTTATCTCGACCCAAGTGTCCTGCTAAACCTTCCTCATGAAGGTCTCTAATCAACTTCTCCCTCAAAAAGGACTCAACAATGCACAATTGATTTTCTTTCATTAAATACCCCTTATGAATATGATAATCATCACAAAGCTCTTTAATAGTACACTTCCTTCAGATCTCCTTGAAATTACCATTATTTTCTTACAACTTTTTTATTCTTTCAAAGTCCACACCCTCAGCACTTAAGGTGAATAACAAATTAGCCTTTTTACTTAAAGTGTCAGCCACTTTGTTTTGCATACCAGATTTATGCATTAACCTGAAAGGAAACCTCTGTAAGAATTGAATTCACCTAGCATGCATATCCTTACTTATCATGGTTTGACCATTCAGATGTTTTAATGCTACACAGTCTGAGTATAGAATGAATTTCTTTCCTACTAAATAGTATTCTCATACTTTCGACACTCTCACAATAGTATAGAATTTCTTGTCATAAATCGACTAATTCCTCCTGGCCTCACATAACTTCTCACTATAGAATGCTATTGGCCTCTTCTTCATTGATAAAACTGCATCAATCCCTATCCCACTAGCATTACAATCCACAAAATCAAGTAGTGTCAATACAAGGGCCTTACATAACTTTTCCTTTAGATTCATAAAGCTTGTTTCAGCCTCTTTGCCTCATTGAAATTTCCTTTTCTTCAGACACCCAGTCAATAGAGCAACAATTGTACTGAAATGTCTTATAAATCGCCTATAAAAACTGGCCAATTCTAGGAAACTCCTCAACTCAGTAACAACTTTAGGAGTAGGTCATTCCTTGATTGCCCTCACATTTTCATCATCCACCATGATACTCTCACTACTAACTACAAACTCCAGAAATAACAATTACCTTGATATGAAGACACATTTTTTCAAATTAGCAAATAATTTATTCTCCCTCAACACAGCCAAGACATACCTCAAATGTTCAATATGCTCTTCTTTCAACTTACTAAATACCAGTATATCATCAAAATATACTACTATAAAGTGACAATTAAAGGGTTTTAATACCTAATTCATCATGCGCATAAAGGTACTGGGTGCATTGCTGAGGCCAAATGGCATTACTAGCCACTCATACAACCCCTCTTTGGTTTTGAATGTTATCTTCCACTCATCCCCAGGCCAAATTCTAATTTGATGGTAGTCACTCCTCAAATCAATTTTGGAAAATACCCTAGACCCGCTTAATCAGTTTAACATGTCATCCAATCGTGGTATAGGGAATTTGTATCCGATAGTGATCTTGTTGATGGTTCTACTATCAACACACATTCTCCAGCTCTCATCTTTCTCAGGTGTCAGTAAAGCTGGTACAACACAAGGACTCATGTTGTCTCGAATGAACCCCTTATCCAGCAACTATTAGACCTTATCCTGCAGGACCTTAGTTTCCTTAGGACTCATCCTTTAATGTGGTAAATTTGGAAAACTTGCTCCAAGTACCAAGTCTATTTGATGTTGGATGTCCCTCAGGGGTGATAGTCCCTTAGGTAGGTCATCAGGAACCACATCTTTATACTCTTCCAACACTCCCTTAACCACTTCAGGGTCCTCTACACTCACATCTTCATCTCCAACTATCATATTCTTTACAATTAGCGCATGGGCCACCTTTGACTCTTTCAAATCCTCAACCATCTCCCTCTCTGATTGGGTAATAGTCAAGAAAGAACGTCCCTCTATCCTACGGGCTCTAGAGCGACCTTCTAATTTCAGGAGTAATAAGGTATACTTCACATCCTCCTTCTCTAGCTTGTAAACATTCTCTTTACTTGCATATTGGGCATTCATATCGAATTGCTAAGGCCTCCTAAATAGAAAATGACATGCATCCATGTCAACAATATCACAAAAGATTTCATCTCAATACTTCCCTATAGAAAATGGAACCTTGCACCTCTCCATCACCTCAATCTTCTCGGTCGCCTTAATTCATCCAATAGTGTATGACACTCATTAGATCTATGACCAAGTTGGTTACAACGATAACACTTACCCAAAATTGGCCTGACATATGAGTTATTTTGCTTCTGGACTCCCTTAAACTCCATAGGCCTCTTCCCTTTAGCCTTTTCATCCCTCTTGGTATTTTCTTCGTCAAATTTACTCGACACATTTTTATTCTTTTCAACCCCCACCTTACAGCCACTAGCAGCATCGCTCACAAACTCTCTTCTTCCACTGGCATATCCAGTGCTCTGCTCCTGCAACATTAACTCGGCTCGAAGAACCATATTTTTTGCCTCATTCAAATTTCTCAAGACCGTAACTCCTATTTTTTCCTTGATTTGTAACTTCAACCCATCCACATATTGTGCAACCTGTTGACCCTCACTCTCTCTTAAGTTGTTCCGTTCCACCAATCTCATAAATTCTGCGGTGTACTCATGAACAGATTTTAGCCCTTGACAACATCGTTAATACTGCTAAACCAGTATCTGCTCATAATCTGGAGGTAAGAAATTGTGTTATAGTAGTTGTTTCATGCATAACCACGTTCTAACTAGATGTCTACCTTCTCTTTGTCTCCTGGTCTGCAGCCTCTCCCACCAGGAAGAAGCTCCACCCTTCAATCTGCAAGCCACCAATCTAACCCGACGATCTTCTGGTATCTCCATGTAGTCAAAGAACCTATTAATATATGCTAACCAATCTAGGAACTCCTCAATGTTAAGGCTACCATTAAAACATGGAATATCAACCTTTAAACGGTAATCACCTCATCTCCTTGGTCATGCCCATACTAGTTCCTTCAATATCCTATATCACCACCCTGTCTCTATGGTTATCTCGTTCCATATATAAACTCATCCTCCTCAGCAAATTCATTATCTGAGATCTGTGCAATCCTATTAATAGCTCTGAGTCTATTAATTGGATTAGCATACCCATCTCTTGCCCTAGGCCTATTATCGCTAACATTCATCGAGTCAAAGCGCTCAATCAAGTTTTCAAAACGTTGTTCTAAGCATTGAATTCTTTGATTTAAAGCATTAAACTCTGCCCTAGGAACCCATTGGTCGGTCCCTTAGATTCCTGCATCCTGAACACCGTCAAAAATAAGATTTTTATTAATACCTTAATTAATTAACATCTTTACAAAAAATTTTCTGGCTTTGATACCAACTAATGCAACGAGAAAGCATAATTAACAACAAAAAAATCAATGACAATGATTGAATTTCAAAAAATAAAAGATATCAGCCGTCTTTAAAAATAAAATCTCTTAATTAGGTTAAAGTTTCTGATCGTTTATTTGTCAAAAAATTTTAAAATATATATAATTTATAAAATTTAATTAAAATTATAAAAAAATTTGTTAACAGTTTTAAAATTTATCGGAATTTGTTATTCTTTTCTTGCTTATTTATATATTACTCGACTATCCGATACACGTCATTTTGCTCCTCGTATTTCAAATTATACAGTAACTTATGCACCGTATACGTCTCCTGGGATCATGACAAAAATTGGCAGGATGTTTTTGACCAGTGTGCTAGTTACTTAATTTTTTTTGAGCGAAAAATTAATATTTGAGTTGCATTTTAAAAGTGGGAATGTGGAGGACTTACCTACTATATAATTATAATGCCATTCTCTTTAATTTTCTGGTTGAGTTCCTGCTGCCTATTCATGACTTGAAATATTTCGAGTAGATTTTGTATGAAATTTTGGCTTTTCAAACGATCATTCAAACTAAAGTGGGCAAGCTCCCAATCCTACAATTTTATTGTCCTGAAGTAAGGGTGACCTACTTAGTGTTCCGTTCGGGTTTTCTTGGCCAAGTTAAAATGGCAGTAGACAATCCCTTTATGGTTGGCATCAATATTTCCCCTGGTCATCCCTGTTATGGAAATGTAAGTATGAGAAGTTCTATTCAAACATTGAATAGGATGTCAGGATCAATTGCAATAAATCTTATATATGTAGCATTTGTCCAAATCAGTGTAGTGGTACGTATTATTCTTTTTGAAATTTGTGTACTGGGAAAGGATTTTGGTCATCAATATTTTCCTTGGCCATCCCTGTAATGAAAATCTGTTATTTCGAAGGAAATGTAAGTATGAGAGGTTCTATTCAAATATTGAATCGGATGTCGGGGTCAATTGCAATAAATCTTATTTAGGTAGCATTGTCCAAATCAGTTTGGTGGTACGTAATACTGCTTAAAAATTGTGTACTGAGAAAGATTTTGGTGGGATCTAAGAGAAAACGTCATCTTGTTTTACCTCCTATTTTCTCATAATGTAAGAAACAAACAAGAATATGCAAGACTCAAGTTGTCTTGATCACCTGAAATATGGCGTGTTGATGAGTTTGTTCGTTCATTCCTTTGGCATGCCAATGGCATGCTGACTTTTCTATTCATGGCTCCACTTATGTTTCCTAGGTTAATTATGGCAGCTTCATGCAAGGGCTGATGAAGGAGAGCATACAGCTGAACAGGAAAGTTTTGTCAGAGTTATCTATGCATGAACCATATAGTTTCAATGCCCTGGTTGACATCTCTTGTAATGCATTTCCTGGAAACAAAAATATATTGCCTCCTTCCGGGAGGGTAGCTGTTTCAGTTAATGTATGATCGATCATTTTGTTGGATTGATCATCCTCACCGCCTTTCAGTTTTTGGTCTGGAGCCCCCTTCGAATATTTTTAGCATGACAGAACCCCTTTTGTTTTTGGCAGCTTGTTTCGTCTCCTACATGCCTTCTACCTAATGATAGAACCCTGTTCCCCTTCTTCTTTTTAATCTATCTTTACTCCCTGGAAATATGAAGTACTGGTGTTAGTTCTGTATTCTAGAAAATTATAGCTCATCATTAGCAACTTGGAATTCAACACATTCTAAGTTTTTTAAGACCATAGATGCTAGCCTTTGGAATAGACAAAATTATCCTCACGACATTAGGATTGGGTTGGTATGTGAGGTTCTTATTCGAGTTTGTTCCAACCAAGAGAATGCCACTGCCAACCCCGGAAAATCCCATGTAAAGAGCATCCACGACGTGTTAATGTCTAGTGACGTCACAGAAAATCTAATAAATTGATAATAATTGGCAAAACAATATCTAAATCACCATTAGTTGCACCGAAAAAAAAAAAAAAGGGGGAAAAATCTTATGTTAGAAAGTTCATAAAACTAAGATAAGACATTCTTCTTGTATTTCTTTAGATCAATGAGCAAATTGATCTGCATGATTAAAGACAAAAGCGGTCTAATTTACGAGGGGAGGGGCTGAAAACCCCATTTCTATCAGCATACACACCCAATACAATATCTTCACTTTCGTACATATAGAAACTAGTGGGTGTGCAGATAGCCTAATTGAATGAAATATATATTAAGGAAGAAAATTATTCCAGTAAGGGACAAGAAAATTTTGTGAGTTGGGGCAGGATAGGTTATTTTATGCGACAATTGATGCCGCTTCCCAAATGTTTGCATCCGTCACTACTGGTCCTGTATTTGAAAGTATTGTTTTGGATTTGTGATCCAACTGGATTATATTTCCAATAGACTTAGGCTAAGGAGGGTAACCGCCAATCCTAAAAAATTTTATACGTCTCTCAAAGGGCTTGTATACCATCAGTCAATCAATAAGAACAAGTAACTACAGATGACCACTAACATTAATTTTTTTTTTTTTTTGAAATTTCCAATATTTATGTATTTTAACTTATCAGTCTTCCAAACTTTCCATTTTACTCGGCGATCCACTATTATAATAAGAATAATGATAAATAGTTTTACTATTGTTCTCTGACTTTATTTTCGAGTGATAATATAGATAAATAATACCAAAGTGATAAAGTAATTAATAGACGATAAAATTGTGATAAATCTATATTAATATTATTATTTTTTTCATTATCTCAATCATTTTATTTCTCTCTCTCTCTCTCTCTCTTTCTTTCTTTCATTATCTCGTAAACATAATAAATTTTTAAATTTCTTTTTGTGAAAAGTTTAAAAAACTAAGAAAAAAAAGCCTCTGTTGTTGTGTAACAATAATATAGAACGCAAGTGAATTGTTGCCACGTCATGACAACTGGACGACCATATCGAGATACTTTCAACTGCAATCACTATTTAGACACTGTAAATATAGATATTCAGTTCAATCAAAGATTAAATTCCAAATCAAAGATTACATCACACGAATTATGGACCAGATAGAGACCAGGTTTGGTGTGTCGTCTTGCTTGCGTGCGTGCGTACGTACGTACGTACACGTACTTACGGCATTCTCAAAATAACCCACCAACCAATTAATGTGACAGCTGCTAGCTAGCGGCTGGGTAGTTGGATGGGTTTACACAGTTTAAGAGAGACAATCGTAAGTTAAGGGCCGAAACAAGTTAACAGCTTGGGTCTCCAAGAAATCCAACTGCTGTCTGTATAAGTGCATGTACACTATCCAATCGCCATTCCCGGCCGGACTTGGCATTGGCATCACATATCCGGCGTTGCCACCCCAGGGAAAATGATAAGACCCAAAGAATGGCGCACCCCATCCGAAGTTGACTCGTGAAACCGGAAACCTTTGGCCTGAAGAGACCACAAAGGCCGGCCCATCATGGCTTTCACCGCAATATACCTTGGCCACAGCCGCCTCTGGCCGACGAGCCTCTACCCAGTCGATCAGGCCCAAGAAGTGCTCCTTAGTCACTGCATTTTCCAAGAAACCATGGACCTCGTTTGCCACCCAACTCAAAGGATTTTCAATCAGTTCGTCGACTGGCTTCATACCGTAGGGAATGGACAGCACGTTCCCAAAGTACGCTGCCATCAGTGTTGCTCTGTCAACATTTTCATCGTCACTCAACCTATTCCTCCCGTCCACAACAATTCCCATTTTCGATGTCGCTTTCCTAGAGCTTTTAGTATTGGGGTCATCGTCAGATGATTTGTCCGAGTATTTGGCAACCATTTGCCATAAGAATGCACTGAATGATTCGAGTTTGCTCCTCTTGCTCTCCTTGGAGCTAGCAAGTAACTGCAGTTGATTCAGATCATCGGACTTGACATAATATATGCGACTTATGAAGCTATCCTGGGCCTTAGCTTCTTGATCATCATCAGGACTACCTTTTGGAGTTGGAGGAGGTGGCATGGAGGAGATGGGCACGTACAAGTTGTCCAGCAACGGGTCAATGTGACCTGCAGGACGCCTGGGTTTCAAAAGGGATCGCTTGAAACATGGTACCACTGAAATCGACTTGAACACTGCCATCTCTGCCCACGAAACAAGGAACATGTTGGCCGAGTAGGCATCAGCTATTCGATGATCAAAAGTGCACGCCAACACTAGGCCGCCGCATTTCAGTTCCGTTATCTGGAAGAAATATATGAGTAAAATTATAAGTGACTTGATTTGATTTGTAGGAATTGCTTGAGAAAGGAGAAGTTTCATCAACCAAAAGAAAAAAAGGAAGAAGATTTCATTAGATCTTTGTTTTTTCTTAAAAGGTGACTTCCCACCAAAAGTGAGGGCATATATAGCGAGTACCTGTAAGATATACAAGATGTATGACTTGCACTCAATATATATATATAGCAAGTACCTGAAATTTAATTTAATTTAGTAGTATTTATATGATCAAAGGAAAAAGATATGAGCATGCAGATTCATGGACAGAATGAATAGTACAATGGTTTTTTTTTTTTTAAAAGAGAGATGAAGGTCTGAACAACAACCTTTCTTCCTTCAAGTTCCTTTAAAATAGCTATTTTAATAAAGGGATCTCATACATGGTTAACAATCTTTTTGGCCTCCTTTGATCAGTCTTTCTGTGTTTCTCTTATGTTACTTTTTATTCAAATAGTTTACTTTATTAATTTTCATTTATGGCTCTTGGCTTTTTAATTATACGTTTTTTATTGAGTATTTAATGGCAAATAATTGATAATATGTCTATTAAGATTATGATTATATATATGTAAAGAGAAATTGAGGTGAGAAGCAAGCCTCTCCCTCACCCTCCTCCTACGATAGCCTGTCACTTCTTCTACAGACTAATACAGAAAAAGAAAAGGAAAATGAAAACTTTTGTTTTTGTCTTCTTATAGACTCCCTGTATTTAAACTTTCGTGTTTGTCTTTTATGGACTACCTGTTTTGCTAATTCTTTTGTGTGTCTACGTGCAAATCAAAACGTGCCAGAACTCTATTATCATTCATTGGACATCGATGTATATTAAAATGTCCAGAAGTTGGTAATAACAATGACTATTAAAAAAAATGTGTTTTAAGTGCAAAAGTAATACTTTTCCGCTGTGAAATCTTGAACCAATGGATCTGGTGCGGCAGACTTCCCGGTAATGGAGAAACACTATATGCAATGTTCCTGTACTAGCTACAATCTTGGACTACAATTCCAAGCTACAATCAAAGGAATTACTGGAATCGCTTGATTTCAAGCAAACTCCTTTTTTCAATTAATTGGTTCCCCTGGGGGTCGACTTAGATGAGAGCAAAGGAATTCAATTAATAATTACCAAGAATATTAGTCAAATGATGAAGTTGCTAAGCATTATCCTTAAAAATGACGCTATATGATCATGAGGGTGAAATCGAGGTAATGCTTTTATTTATTTATTTATTTATTTTCAGATAATTTGAGATTAAATTTTATTAAAGATAATCAGAATTGTTTCAAGTGCATATAGAAAAAGTTGAATAATGTCACCGGGAGACCAAATCCAGACAATAAGATCAAATTGAGGCAATATTGATGTGCATATGTATTAATTAATCTCGCCTAATTTAGTTCGTAAAATCTCTTAAGCAGCTTGAGTTCCGATCCTTCCATAAAATTAAGGGTAAAATTCATCTACAGAGTACAGACCTGAGACGGTGCATGGGATGGAAGGGTCATGCATGATAAAGTTAATATTAGTTTATGCCTGATGTGGGTGGGGGATTCAAACCTCACACTTCATTCCAAATTGTATATTTAGCGGTTAGCAGGCTGTATACTTAGTGGTGGTTACTTTGTCACCTTTAGCCTTCTACTTTTAGTGCACAATTTTTTTGATGTACTTGCACGTTTCATTAGTTGTTACGTATGCTATAAAATTTTTGTCAAAAAAACAATATTTTAATCTAAGTTATATTTGACATCATCTAGAGGGTTATGAATCAAGCTCGCATTTTTTTTTGTGACCATCTACAATTTTCTTAATAATAAATAAATATAATGAATTAATTTTCTTCTTTATGCATATATACCCTTTAAATGACACTCGGTGATTAAAGAGAATTAAGTTTATTATATATTTCACGGTCTAATTTTATTTGAGAATTATGGACGTAACGGCGGAGAGGCTTGTGTGTGTGTGTGTGTGTGTGTGTGTGTGTGTGTGTGTGAGAGAGAGAGAGAGAGAGAGAGAGAGAGAGAGAGAGAGACCTGGACAGCAAGGACACCAGCCTTCTTCTTGGGCACGAGTTTGCCTTCAAAGCTCTCGTCAGGGTTGTACAGGTTGAGGTTCTTGAGCTCAATGTCTGCAAAAGCCTCAAAAAAGTCGACCCCCCGGTTGTTGCACAGTAGCTCTGGCTCACCCAGCGAGTTAGCCACGACCTCACCAGCAAAGGGGTAGTAGTGCACCAGAACTTGAGCCATGGCCCTCTTGAGAACGCCCACCATGGATCCAAAGCTAATGGGGTTGTTGTTTTTGTTATTAATGTTCCCCAGTCCCATTAATGTACTGGGTTTGTTGTAAAAAAATAAAGCACCCACGTCCAAGGGAGGAAGCAGCAAGTCCAAGTTGGACAGCGGCAGCCGATGTCCCTGCAACGGCAGCACTGCTGCCACCACCTCCTTCCTGCTCACTGTCACGGTGAACGCACCGCCATCTCCTCCCTTACCCATATTAGCCAGTATATATGTATTGATGGCGCAGATGACAAACTAAGGAGAATTATTGTGATACGTTTGCTTGCTGTTCTAAGGAAGATGATAGCTAATTAAGGACGAGGTTGTAGTTTTATAGGCAACAACGGAAGAGACATATATATATATATATATATATATATATAAAGTCTTTATTTGTGGTCGGGTTTGACAATTTTCTTTGTTTAAAAATTTTTACTGAAAAAAAAAATCTTTTATTAGTACTAGCCTAAAATTAATGTGCATGTACAGGAATTAACTTGCAAGTCGTAATTCATGGACTTTCTACTTGTACCGATGGTTATTAATTACATGAGCAAACTGATTGGTTGTTCAACGATGCCGCACAATCAATTAAAAATAAGGTCAATATTACATATATTGTATACTCTCTCTCTCTCTCTCTCTCTCTCACACACACACACACACACACACGTATATGATAGTGCTAAATTAAATTTGGAGTTCCTTCCATGACATGTAAAATTAATGTTAGATCAATTTTAATTTTCTGAAATTACTTGTAAATTTAGGAGCACAACTACGGTAGAAAATAAGTTGTAGAAATTTACATTTTACAGACAAACATAACAAAACTGACATTAAGCTCCCTTCCTTGAAAATGGACAAATTAATAATAAGGATCTACAATAGGATTAATTATAATTTGATTTCGATTGCTTCAACTTGCCTAACCGTTGTTCCTGGATTTGGCCTTCCTTCTCCTTCTCTCTCTCTCTCTCTCTCTAGTTGGTTTTATTTTATTTTATTTTAGAATATACAACAAATAATAAATTATTAGAATTTGGATATATATATATATATATATCATTCATATCGAAGCTATGATGTTAAACTAAAAGTTAAAACCACATAACTATAATTTATATAGGTTAAACATGTACATGATCCTAATTCACAAACAAGGTGGTAACCTCGTCATCACGAGAAGTAACAAAGTTTCAACTGATCGTGATTATTAAAAGCCCTGATTTAGTTCAAATACTAAAGGAGCCTCCCTTGAGTGTGTGGGTAATGACAAGTGTGGACTTCCCTCCCTAGAGAAGGCAGCGGGCACATATAATTAGCTTTATTAATTTTTTGGTTTTGTATAAATTTTTGTCTTTTATTGTTGTGTTTCAGATCATTACTCTAATTAATTTTCGTCATCATGCAAACTAAGTTAACTACTTGAATTTTTAAAGCTTAATTACATATGAATGTATCGGTCTTTTTTATCCGTTTTTTTTTTTTTTTTGGGGGGGGCGGGGGGGGGGGGGAGTATTAGCTTAGATCCATGAAAGAATGGATAATTACTTCTTAACACTTTTGGATGATGACATGTATACTGGGGCGTAAACGAGTCTTATAAGTTATAACTTACATTTTTTTTTTATTGTACCTCTTTTTTTTTTTCATTGACATCAAGATTTGAGCATTGATGTTGAAACTAAAAGTGCAACAACTCTACCATTATAACAATATTTGAAAATGTAGATTGTATTTTAAAATTTTGAACTTAATATTAAGTAATTCTTAATTGAGTGTCCCTAATGCAGCGAGAAAAATGTGGGACCAGAAGCAAAACAAACTACTTCATTTGGAGACATTTTCCATGCTGCAGATTTGTGAATTTGTAAGGAAGGAAAAGTCAAGTTTTGTTTTGGTAGGTGGAATGGGCAAACTTAATTTCTTGCCATTGTCTTACTAGTAGACCACCCATGCCAATAATGCATTTAATTGGTAGACGCTCAATACTAACCTGAAACAAACTAAGATACAAGTTCAATTGATTTGGTATTCCCAATTATGGAGCAGATTTTAGGAGCACTACTAGCCACTGGAAGAAATATATACTCTCTCAACCAAAACCATGATTTTAGCCTTGAACCACTCTGTTAATAATGCCATACGTAGACAGCGTGATTTGGCACTGAAGGTTGTTTTGGTTAATGTTATGGTTGAGCAGACCACTTTTTCTAGTCAAAGACAACAACTTGATGTCACCATTCATCCACATGAAACAAATTGATTTCATATTTTTTACCCCCTAATTTTCTGTTCGAGTGAGAACCGATGGCTTCTCGGGGTGGCGCGGAATATTCTTGGGTTTGGTGGCGTGGAACGTGGATTCGGGGGACGGACTTTAAAGGGCTCGCAACCTTCACGTGCGAAGAAAGTTTTTACTTTGACGTCTGCGGACTTTAAGACGAGAAAATGTTTCGGGAACAGGGAAAAACATCCTTAAACATGTTTGTACTCTACTCGTTACACCACCTTACATCTCTGCCCAAAAATTCAGAGCCTCCTGCCTATTACCATTTTTAACAAACAATTTGCGAAATGATTGATTCTCATATCTTCGCTTGTGGTCAAGACGCAGCAATTTATTGCTCAATAATATATAGTGTTTACCATACCGTGAAAGAAAGATTGGGTCATTCTGTCATGTACTATTTAGTTTCGTCCTCGTTCAACCATTCACGTTCCCTTTGGAATCAACTTGCAGAAAGCACTCGGAAGCTACATACGGATAAATTAATTAGAGTTAATGCGGATCAAAAGCTGAACAATAGGAGGGGAGAGGATGTCCTACCAAATTCCCAGGCAACCTTTGATCGTGACTCGTGAGAGAACTGATACCCATTTTTGTTCCCTTTTGGTTTTTTCCCAGCCCACCAACCCTGCGAACTTAGGAGCTCTGACCTTTGAATTTGTGGGTTAACTTCGGAGCTATTTCAGATCATTGTATTCCGTCCAAATGATGAAAGCCGTCAAAGTATTCCAGCTCTCTTTAATTCAGTCATGCGTTTCACATGGACATTGTTTGACAAGTCTTAAGCCAAAATTCCATTAAAACGCTGGCTTTCGTTGAGTTATAATTATGTAAATGAAGCTTATAACTTCGCGGACGGGACGTGCAGCTTTTTACTTACGTGCCTGCGTTTGTGTACAGATAAACTAAATAAAAATATCTGGTAATTTTACACCCCCCCAAAATGAAAAAAAAAAAAAAGAAGAAGTAAAACTAAAGTAAAAACACCAAGTTTTTTATGACTTGAAAGTTACTATAATTTTCAGTATAGACGGATTCAATTTAGTCTAAGATAATCTGCATTTTGTGCAGTGTTAGCCTTTTCTTTCTTGGGACGCAGCATGTCGAATGCTTATGTTTAGAGTCCGCCTCGGTAGCCAGAAAAGAAGATTCAAAGTTGCTTTTTGAAGAAAGCTAATTTGAGACGCACACTTCTTACCAAGCCAACATCCTTCTCATTCATTCATCCCCAGCTTAAAACTATTGGCGTTCCGCCAAAACAATTTATTGTGATAAATAACATCTCAATAAATTAGCCAAATAAATAAACAATTGGCAAACAACATTACAGACTCGCGCACACTTTCACATTTGAAGGTATATTGGGAATAAAACTGATGCTGTTTTCCCATGATTTGCAACAACACTAACTTTCGCATTTGACGGTATGCCCCCTAATGTTTGCTATCGTCGATAACCAAGTGCAAGTTTTGAAGTGAACTCCTCAGATCCGGGTGGGTGTGGCCCCCAAATGCATGAAACTCATATAAACAGCCATCATTGAAGTGACATTCTATCTGGCAGGAAGAGATAACGAAAACGAGAATCAAAGGGAAGAATGCCACAGTTGCGAGAACCAAGAAGGCTCTGTCGTCTCTGTGAAATGCATTGCTCAATGAAGGCAGCCTGGTTGGGTGGAAGGTAATGTGATATCCATACACGCAAGTCAGAATCATCCACCATACCCTTTGCAAAGCAGTGTAGCATTTTTGGCACCAATAGCTTTCCCTTGCTGCTAACTCCAACTGATGCTCGGATGAAGTCATGCTGAGCTTCCTGAAGCTCTTCTCTCACATTCTTAGCTGTGTAGACCCTTAACTGCATTTCCCCTTAACTCAAATATTATTTTTAATCAACTAAGAAAACACAAGGCAAGCTATCCTCAATAATACATTCCTTCATGGATATAATGTAAAGCACTATTACCGCAGGGGATGAGTACATTCCACAACTGAGAGAAAAAGCTACAAGCGGCTCACATGTATCAATTGCACACTTCCGTTGTTCCTCTGATACCTTCAACTTGTGAAGGGCAAGAAGCAAAACCTAACAATGGAATTCATTGCAAATGTTTACAACAGAAAGACAGACAACAAGAAAACAAGAAGTTGAAATCAAACAGATAGGCCCATACAATTTGCGGCCTATGAAGAGGGGGTTTCATCTTCAAAATAGCGTACTTGATGGCAGCTGCACTAAAAGAATGCCCCCCAACAGTGTATGCAGCCTGTTCAAAAACTCATCAGTGAATACATCTCAAGTACAAAAACCAGGAAAACACCACATGTACAAAGAATTGGCCCTGAAATTCTCCACCTGGCAGTCATAAATGAATTAAACAGGAAAGTCCACACATGCTAGGTTTATTCAAGGGCATAGATAGAGACCATCGTTGATCCTAACTGACAAAAGAAACACAAGGACATTCAATGACTTGACCCAAATCCCATACTGAGCAGTCATGAGGATTTGAGATTAATAGACCCCCAACTACAATTTTCTATAAACCAACATTTTAAATAATTTCCTAGAAACTAATATTTTCTATTTGTTCACAGTAAAACAAATCAAGTTTCAAGTCGTCATTATTTGGGCTTTCGACTACAGAATAAAATATCTGTGGCAGTGATAACATATCAAAAGCTGTTTGGGGAGGGAGAGGAGGATCAGATGGTATACAAGTCAAGAATTGACCTTTTGCATTAATGAGAAGAACTTCAAATCACTTCTTGGGACTCCATACGCCAAGTATGCCTGTTGACAGTTCATTTACACATTGAAGTCAGGCAATGTGAAGTTTGTGATCTGTTTGCTGCATTAAATAAACATTCCATCCTGTGGCCTAGCGGATTACATGAGATACAAGCAAGGAAGCCTACATGCATGATTAGTGCATTGTACAGGTTGATCCAGAAAGAAAGCTTCTCATCACAGCTCAAGTGGATTGGGTTCACTTTGGCCAGTTGCTCAACAAGAGTTCTATTCTCCAATTCCAGGCAATAAAACCAATAACAGTTATCAGATCCAGTCCCAGACAACAACTCAACTAATCTGTTCATGTATTTAAGTAACAATATTTCCATCATTTGTTTGGTTCAAGGCATGAAATAAATTGTGAAACTGGAACAAAGCAGCAAAGCATGCAGAGTAAAATACTAAATGGCACTGAGGCTCCTTGAGCTATTAAAGAATAATCAGGCAAAGTGCCATGAGTTTTGCAGCTTCTTCCTTTATTTTTTCTCACTGCAACTGGAATTTTGAATAACAAGACAGTTGCATGAAACAGAGCCCACAACAGTCTTTTTATCCTTTTTTCCTCCCAGTGGAAATCAAAGAACTCATCATATCAAAACATTATACAGTTAATTGACTGTGATTTTGATATATAATCAATAAACAATCTGGTAACAAAAGAATATGGAAAATAGGATATGGGATCATTATAACTTGTATATGTTTGAAGCAACTGATCACGAAGAGGACATCCAGCAACATGTTTACAGCCTCAGCCATCAGAAAACTGTTTGAAAAGAGGATATGGATTTTATATAACATCTATAGCTTTGGAGGATATGATGCAAAGAGGACATCCTGCAACATGCTTGCAGCCTCTCTCCCAGCAGATTATCATTGGACCCATCACAGAATAATGGGCTGCACAACATCCAACACTGATGGGGCAAGTCTAAGGTGCACAACTCCTCTCCGTGACATTGTCCCAGAGTTCAAATCAATACTAAGACTGACCAAATTATATCGCCAGTAAAAATTATATTGCGAGTAGTTCTCAGATTGCACTCTAAATCAGAAGAGAAAGAAAATAAAATATCTCAAATATAAGACTTAAACAGTATCTTACCTGAACCTCCTCAAGACCCCTGAGGCGTACTCTAATTGCTTCTTCCCAACTGACATCCAAGAAACTTCAGTTGCTGAACCATAGTTACCAATATCTGCCCAGCTCAACTTTCCATGCACTTTATAGGGATCAAAAGCATTCTTGTCCAAGGCCAACACCTCAGAGTTACTCTGTACGTCAACTTGTGGGCTCTGCACCCGTGACGAAATCATAGATCGCTCAGATGATGACCACCACGATGAACTAGAAAGGTTTCCACATGGTGACACAGGTGAGGATTGGCTCTCCAATGTAGACTTCGATGGCATTGCAGCATCTGTCAGGGATATGAATATATTCTTCATACACCTAACCATCTCCTCTGAAAGTTGATTAGGGTTATCCCAAAGGCCCTTAGGTGGCATTCCTTTGGGAAGCTTCTTGGCCTCTGGAGCTTGAACATTATCGGTATCCATCATGGAAACCTTCTCATCAAAAAGCGCAGTTGACTTTACTGCATCCTGACATAATTAATCATGGGTTAACGGCATATCTTCCATGACATTTTAAGTCTACAATAAAGTTGTTTGGCTTTTGAACTTCATCCACAAAAGGTAAATAGGTTCATTGAAACTATTCAGACATAGGGAAGACCAACAAAAGGTCAAATTCAAATTCATGCTACTTCTAGATTCCAAATAAGCACCACATTTCTCATAATCTAATAGGAGCATACAGAAATTGACCGAGAGGCTGTGTGCCTCAAGCGATATTCAGCAAGCCTCCGCTCATTCCTCTCTTGACTAAGTTGGAAATTTAAAGAGACAATTTCTTGTTCCAGTTTTGAGATTGTGACCTCCAAGAATGCAATAGTGGACAGAAGCTCCCGAGCCTGAAAAAACATATGAAAGAGTATCTAAAAAACTGATAGTATCAGTCCCCATATAAGAGACGTAAGCCAGAACATACAAACCCACCAATATACCAACTGTGGTTTACCTCATTGATATTTTAAGTATCTCAATTAATCAAGAATCAATGAAGTTATGGTGATCTCATAAGATAGAAAATTTTCCCAATACTCGATTAGGTTTTAAACATTTGCTTCATTATAAGCTCCCCAAACCCTACATCCAAGAGCATCTATACATGCTTTCTGACATTGCTTAGAGCCACTTCAAATATTACATGCTTATGTGGCTCAATTAAGGGGAGCTGAATGAAATAGGCACATCCTGAATATTGTGAGCCAATATCATATCAAAAGTTGACAATGATTGCAAAATAGAACAACCACTGGATCCAATACCTCAAGCTTCGACTTTGCTAAGAATTTGAAACTGTACACAAAGATGTAGTCTTAGCAAAGCAATAGTGTGTAGAACTTTTCTGATGTACCAAAAAAACAAAAAAGAAAAGAAAAAAAGCGAGTAGAATCTACAAACTAAAACATCCATATTACAGCACATGGGTAAAAGAAAGTTTTAGAAACACAGCATACATGGAGTGGGAGGCATGGTGCGCAATACAATTTTGAATTTTTTTTTTCAATGGCATTTTTAAAAATGGCATGCACTTCCAACTCTTCTTGCAACTGCTGTTGTAATCTTTGTACCTGTGACAAGGAAAAAAAATATAAGGCATGGAAACCATTATACAGTGGCAAAGCAGTAAATTTCTCATGACCTCATGACACCCAAAAGCCAACCACAAAGAGCAGAGACCCCTTATAAAGGAAAGCAATCATAAGATTACTGATCAAAATATATCAATATTGCATAGGAGGAGCAAGTGCTCACCATGCATTTTATATTTCCAACATTTGACTCATCACTAAGATTAACAAATGCCAAAAGTCCACAATAACAAACAAAAATACCATTACATTTGTTAGAGTTTAATATATACAGTCCATTTATTGGCCTCACCCAACAGTTTAAATTTTTGGATTGAATGGTTTCTTGACTTGGAATCAAAGCCTCCATGGCCAAAAAATCATGAGTTCGAATTATGCTACCCTCACATATAATTGTGAATTTATAAAGTCCAAAAAAGCCTTGTTTGTTCATGTTTCCAACCCAAGTGAGATAGGTTTCAAGTTTTTGGGTTGGATGGTTTCTTGACAACATTCTTTTAGTGTCACTAAGTTCATGTGAATGGCAAGTCTTGATAGGATAGTAAGGTTACTACATTGTGACTTGGAGGTCATACGTTTGAGTCACATAAATCGCCTATCTATAAAAATAAAGATAAGGCTGCATACATCTACATGTAAAATGCTTTTCTAAACTGCAATTTTGATAGACAAAAGCCTTAAAGCATTTGAAGACTTGGCTCTTCTGAAACTTTCTGTGCCTCAAACATTTAACAAATCTAGATGTTATTTTTATATGGCCACATCCATGATTTATGAGCAGCTGATAAAAACTGATGGCTTGATCATCCCATAAACAGAGAAGCTGTTGCCCTCCACCTCACATTCTACGTCACTTCCTTGAACAGGCAAAAGTTGCCAAGTTATAGGAATCCTTTGTACATTTACCATGGCCCCATGAATAACTGTCCTTACGATCACACAGCTTTCACCAGAATTCCCCATAAAAGGCCTCTAGAAAATATTGGAATCAAGAGTCTATGACAAAACTTGCGAGATTGGTCCTTATGACGAGATCTGATGGAAGCTAAATGCAGTGAACTGGATTGATCCTAACACATGATCAAGCCATTAACAACACAGAGAGTGCTCTCTACAACATTTAGAAAAGGTCAACAAGCTCTCAAATTGCAACAATTGGAGAGGGTCAATTTGTAAGATTGAACTTTTGGCTCATTTTATGAAAGTACTCTCCTCCTTAAACACTCTTTAGTACTGCACTTGGTATTGACTACCAGCCAGAAATTATTTCTCAACTTTAGGATATGAAAAAATAATTGAAAATTAATTTCTAGATCTATCCTGAATGCAGTATGAATAATAAGGCAAGAACAAGAATACGATTCTTTTGTGAAGAAATAAAACCAGATTCCCAAACTGAACAGAAACAACCTGCCAACAGGCTTTCATGAGGAGAGAACTCACATCCTGTTCAAGTTGGATTTTGTGAGGATAAGAAGTATTGCACTTAGTGCATGATCCAAAACTTATAGGACCTTCAACAACATTGCTAACCTGAAAATCATTGAAATTGTTATTAAATGTCAGTTTCAGTTGCAGAACAGGAGACTACATAAATGAGTGTTACTGGACAAATTACAAAAATATAAAAAAAATTAGCAAAACTGTAAACAAATAGCTAGAGAGCCGAGGGTTTTCTGAAACAATTCTAGGAAATTTCAAGGGATTTATAATTAAAGGTAGCCTGTCCCATTCAACAAAGCAAATCATAATTTAGTAGCAGCAGCAATAATATTCATACCGCCAACAGCAAATTACAACGTGGAGCGGAAAACAAAAATTGAAGGAGTATGAATGCGAATGATCCCATGCTCCATCGGATAAAAAAGGAGCAACTCCACCAGCACTCACCTCCGAAGAGGATCCATCCAGATGGTGAAATTGACCGCATATTACAGTGGAACTTAGAAAGTTAGATGTACAGTCACTCCTGCGTAAAATAGAATCAGAAAATGAAATTAGTTAAAAGAAAAAAAATGAGAAAAGGAAGATTTTTCAACACAGGGAACCAGCGAATAGGAGAAGTAGGGGAAAAGAGACCTCAACGGGATGAAGACAGATTGCGCAGCTGGAGAGTCGCACATCCTCCGGCTATTTTGCTATCATTGGGGCTTTGGCTTATATATCGAAAAAGAGCATCCCGAAATCCCGCAAAGACGCTGGCCTTTACACTCAGAAAGGACTAGGTGTTTTGCCCGTGTACAAACAAAGCGTCATAAAAAAGGGAAAACCAAACCTCTACCTACATAATTGAAACGAAGAGAGGGGATTTCATTTTCGAACCAAAAAGAAGAAATAAGTTTTTTTTAACACTATATTATATTTTTGGTGCGTCAGAGGTGATCAATGACAATACTTCAAGAAAGACGGGACATTTGTTCCCACCCCCCACACCCCCCCCCCCAAAAAAAAACAAAGAAAGAAAGACGGGACATCCTATAAATGTAATAATGGGAGACGAAGTTTCAAGAGAGAGGAGCACTGTGCCACCTGTGAACATGTGTAATGAGGACAAACAAACTCATGAAATGCCACGGGTATCCATCGTTATCAAACCCCGAGTCATACCAATACAAATACAGCCAAGCACTAAAGCAGCAACTACCGAAAACAATTTCAATAATTAGGAAGAGGAATATCTGATCATGAAACGAGCATAGGCAAAAGAAAAAAAAAAAAAAAAGTGAACGCAGATATTCAACGAAGTTCCTGTTGTTGGAAGGAAAGTCCATAATAGAGCTTAAAAAAAGAAGGGAGAAAAAAATCTGAAACTTATGATGGAGGGAAATGACTGGCTCCAAAAGATAGATAGGAAAGTTTGGATCTTTCGTACCAAAGAAGGGGTTGAACTGAGAAACCGAGAAGGGAAGCGGGGTGCCCTTCCTTTAATTTAATGCTCACTTGTGATGCTGACGGAAAACAAAAGTTGTTCCCATCCCCTTATGCAAAAAGTAGGAAAAGAATTTCTTTGCGCAAACAAACATGAAACATACACGGACCTGATATCCATAAAAAACAAACCTTTCAATTCAATAAATAAAAATGAATTTACACGATTGCATAGTCCACACACACACAGAAGAAAAGTTGATTTCCAACAGTTTAAATTCCTTTTCAGTAAAAGGCTAAATTAATGATAGATGAGAGGCGGAGCATATAGTTCTTTCATTTGTATGCGTTTTCATTTTTGAAGAGAAAGAAAAAGAACAAAATCCAAAGGACAGAACAACACCTGTTTCCCCCAGATTTCAAACTCTCCACCACAGGCTGTTATTGTGTGGCTCCGAAAAACTGTAATGTAATAGGTAAAGGGCGTCCAGGATTGATCAAAACACAGAAAAAATAAAAGAAAAGAAAATTTTTTCTTTTTCAATGCAAAAAAAAAAAATATATCATTTAGATTTTAGAAAGAATGGATCAAAATAAACGGTGAGAGAGAGAGATTAAGATGGAAGAACATTCATGAAGCACAAAGGAAAAAAAAGAAAATAAAAGATCAAGAGATCAAAGTATCTTTCTCGAGAGAATGGGAAAATACGCTTCCAGAAAAGTTCACTTAGATGAGATAAACAGCGCTTTACAAATCTATATAACGATCCTATATTTCCGTCTGTCAGTGCCAAGTCAACCGTGAGGGAATGCAATCTCAGAGGACCAGAGACCAACTCAACAGTGCTCCTTCTTTTCTCTCCTGCTTCTGAAATTCAAACAATCCACAGGGAGTCGGCGATATGCAGTTGAGCTGCTGCTATAGCCAATAATGAAAAGCACAAAAAGGAAAAAAAAAAAAAAAAAAGAGCCATTCGTTCATGAGCGCAAGTACAGTGCGAGAGAATATCCAACCACCATTTCCAAGCTATTAAATTAAATATAATAATAACAACACTATTGAGGAGTAGTATATTATTGTGTCTTTGATTTACTCGCTCGGGACTTTTCTTTTTGGTTTTGGTAACAGAGCAGTTGATCTGGTCTTTGGTGTTTTCTTCTTTCTAATGCATAGACATGCTAAGCTAAGCACGATAAAATAACACAGATAAATAAGACTAAATTGGCGGGCTTTTGTGTCCTTTTTTTTTTAACTTATTAAAATATAATAGGTAACAAAAAGTAATATACGAATACATGAATAAAATATTTAAAATAAAATTTTAATTTAATTTGCTTTAAAAATAAAGTAATTTAATATTATATACAATTAAAAATAATTAATTAGTGAAGTTTTAAGGTGATCAAATAATTTAAAAGATAATGTGAGGGTTTCAACTAATACGTAGAATCGGTTGAATTGTTGGAGATTTTGATTTTGGAATTTTTTGTTGTTGTTGTTGTTGTTGTTGTGTATGTACGGTGTTATATGATATAATAAGTGAGGTATATTTAAAATAAAAAAATAAAAAATAAATTTATATAATGTAAATTATAAATTAAAAAATTAAATATAACAATTACTTAATTATTAATATATGCATACGGACAAGCGGTGCTTCAGTTCGAGGCTTTGAACTAATTAGTTGGTTATGGGTGGGCTGATATGGGGCTGACTCCCACTCCATTTCATAAATCCAAACCCAACTTCATTAAAATAAAATAAATGGCTAGTTAGTTGGAGGCACAGGCCCAGCGCGAATAGAAAGGGAAGACTGAGAGTCTTGACCGAGTCTTTGGAGAGAGAAGAGAGGGAGGGGAGATTATTAATGAATTAAAACAAAATAAATAAATAAATACAAAAAGAATAAGCGATAGGGTTTTATAATTAGGGTTTTTTTTTTTAATCTTTTGATCGTGGAGTTAATGGTATTTGTATGTGATTATACAAGTCTTCGTTGGCGTTGGCGAAGGACATTATCAATAAGGTCAAGTGCGCCTCTTCCTCCTCCTCCTCTTCTGTGGATTCTGCGTTAAATCGACGCTGCTGCTGCTCATCTTCTGCATCTTCAACACCAACACCACCCCCACCACCGAAGTTGAAGAAGAAGATGATGAATGCTGTAATTACATTTACTTCATTATTTACATCAAAAATCAATTAATTCTTGCATTTGATTTGATTCCATTCAACACTTCTTGCTCTATCTAAATGAAACCCTACCTGCTAGTCAGAGGAAGCCAAGACGAAGGCCCATGCCCCGGCGGACCTGCACCTTGACCGTAAGAAGAAGAAAGAAGACAAGGTTTTCATTATCTCTACTCGAGCCCTTCAATTTATCTTCCGCCTTCTTCTAAGCAATGTTACCCTACTATCTCTCTCCCTCTTTTTTCCTTTTCCTTTATTTTCTTTGACATTTTCTTTTTCCCAAGTTCTGTTATATGATTGTCACCTAGAACTCGAAGAACCTCGTGATTGGTCGTGTTGATCTTTTTCATTTATATCTTTTTTGTTATTTCATTTGCAATTGGTAGATGTAAAGGTCCCTTTTTTTTCTTTGTCTGTTTTTATTCCCTTTCTTTCTTTCTTTTCTTTTAGCATCATATTCTGCGTTGTTGATTGCGTCTCTTTTCTCTGTGTTGTTAGGCTAGGGAAAAAGAATTGAAGAAGCTCAAGGCTCTCGAGAAAGCCAAAGTTAAGGTGACTTATGTCTAAATCTTGTACTCCTTGTAATTCGGCTTGGCTGAAAGCTGGACTAACTTTACTCTTTGGTTTTGCCTTAGGAAAAACAAGAATCCACCAACATCTCAAAAAAGAGTACATCTAAAAAGAATGCTCGGAGTGGTGATACCATAGGCAAAGAGAATCCTGAGGATTATGTTGATCCTGAAACGCCCTTTGGCGAAAAGAAGAGGCTTTCTTCTTTAATGGCAAAGCAGTACAATCCTACCCTCGTAGAAAAATCGTAGGTTTCATTAACTTCTCCTTTTCAATTCTCTGTTTCAACTTTGTAGTTTAAAACCAACTTTTCTATTCCTGCCTTAGTTTTTGAAAAATTTAAATTTTTTCAGGTGGTATGCCTGGTGGGAGAAATCAGGCCTTTTCATGGCTGATGCAAAGAGTTCCAAACCACCTTTTGTCATCGTAAGTATCTTTGTGTTCTTTTTGCTATTGCTTTTCATGGAATTCCCATTTATTCGCTTTGATGTAATGTAAGTTCGTTTGTGCTGTTATTTTTCTGCTGTCCTTCAAACTCTCTCAAGGGATGCTTGTAAAATTTTGATACATAAAATTTTAGCTGACTTGAAAACTGGAGAAATGAAACTAGTATGCATCAATCACTGGATTTGATAGCAGAAATCCTGTTGATATGCTTGGAAATTCAGTTAGATTATGGGTGTTTGAATCAGTGCAACAAAAATAGTGCTTCAGGTTACCAACGTGGAGGGGAAATGTTGAGTTTTTATTTGATATGATGTGAAAGGCTAATGAACTTGAGATCAATTTTGCCATAGTTTCCACGTGACATTTTGAACTGATTGTTAAAATCCAAGCGACAAATGATGAGTAAAATTTTCTCAGGGCTTTCACTACAATGCCAGTCTGCCGTGCAGAAGACGCTGGGATAGGGGCTCTGATGCAGATATTATGTGCTGTCTCAACTGCCATTTATGCTATGATCTTACCGGTTTTGAAATCAATCTTAGGAACCTGGTCAAGAAGCTTCATATCTGATGCCACATAGCCTATCTAAAAAGACTTATATGAAGAAAAAAAGAATACCTAGGAAATGGGGCTTGATGTTGGTAATTTTGGCTGTTATTAGCCTACTGAATAAAAGTAGCTCCATTAAGTTATCCGTTATGTCAAAAAGCTGAATATCTTGTGCCATAAGGCAATTAATACATCGCAGTGGTGTACTGATCATAGTTATGATTGGACATTGGCATTTTATTTGATGCTGAATTTTATTAGTTCTTTTCCATTGTCATTGGTGGCATGACATCTTCTCATAATGCATCACCTTGTTTGTTTCCCTGTTGTATTTTATCTTTTCTAGACCCTAGTGGTTATACATTTTCTTTTCCTCCTAGATAACAAGCACTGTCTATTTGAATTTTCTCTTGCTTTATTTCTGTTTTTGTTTGCAATCCACTTACATGTTTCCCCTCCTCTTACTTTTATTGTGTTTTGCACTTCCTGTGGCATCAAGGTTTATGGTTTCCCCTTCTCTTCCAATTTATCATCATCATCATATTATTGCTATTATAATTTTGACACATGGGCTACATTTTGTAGGTTTTGCCCCCACCAAATGTTACTGGAGCGCTACATATAGGCCATGCCCTTACTGCTGCTGTAGAGGTGCCTAATATTTTCCCCTTTTTTTTTCTCTCCCTCTCTCTCTTTTTTTTTTTTTCTTTTTTGACTCCTCTTGTACTTCGTACATGATGTTAACCTGACACTGTCATAACAGGATACAATTATTCGCTGGAAAAGAATGTCTGGGTTCAATGCCTTGTGGGTGCCTGGTGTGGACCATGCTGGGATTGCAACACAGGTTACACTCTTTACCATTGTTATAAAACTCAGGCCCGGCTTCGTCAGTCTGCCTGGTGAATCAGACCCCAAACCGAGCTGATTCTTCCAAAAAGTCAGATGAACTATCAACTTATTTTGACCCAGTCAACCTAGCAGTTGCTTAAAACTAAGGTTTTAATTTTTTAAAACATCAAATTGGATAATATCTCATAATATATATTTATATTTTACATTGAAACCGTCAATTTATGATAAAATAACTAATAAACTAGTACAATCTTATTCCTATAATTATAAGAAAAATTTTTATATATTACTTAAAGTTTATAAAATAATATTAGAAGTGAAAAAATGCATTGATTTCATTAATAAATATTATAAAAATGACAAATACCATTGATTGCAAATGAAAACAGCAACCCACTGGTCGACCACCCAACTCCATGTCAGGTTGATGTCCACACTGCTCTTTACTAGCTAAATATATTACAAGATATTATAAATTACTTCTAAATTGGCAAAATCTAAACTCACCTTCCAATTATTTACCATTTTGGTGACCCACCCCTTAAACCCTTTTTACCTATGCATGCAGTTCGTCATTATGATCACTGATCTTGACTATAGAAAAGTGCAAATCCTGATTTTTCAAAGGAAAAAGATGCACATTCTCTACCAGTGCAATTTGTCACTAGTGTGGAAGCGCTAACATTTGATGCCAAACAGAGGCTGAACTAGAGAGAATTTCCTTTTCATTTGTTGTTTTTTGGGTGGGCATGTGGTACACATGAGTATATGCTTAATGAGGACAGAACATCTCTATTCCCAACCTCTTATTCTAATTCAAAACTGCTTGTACATTGAGTTCAATGCAGTAACACTGAATGCCAGAGGCTTTCCTAAATTGTTGATATCTGTTTGTTAAAGAAGCTATCCAAACTTCTTTAGGTACCGTGCCAATCATGCAATTAGTGGATATTTAACTAATATCAAAGAAAAGATATTCTTTGTGTTAGTAAATTGTGGGACTGTAATTATGGTTGACCTTCCAAATGTTGCTACACATACAAGAGACCTTATCCCTCAAGCATTCTTTGTGTGGCACAGATAACTCATTACTCAAATTAATACCTTACTCTTGTTGATGTCCATGGTATGGATATCAGGTATCTGCAACACATATTTTGCATTGGATTGAACATGAAATCTAACTTGCATGAGCTTATTGGAATGTTGTATTGTTGCAAGTTTGCAGGTTGTAGTAGAAAAGAAGCTGATGCGTGAGCGCCACTTAACAAGGCATGACATTGGTCGTGAGGATTTTGTATCTGAAGTGAGTTTGACTTGTTAATTAAAATTGAGTTGTTTCCATACCCTAAATTCTTGTGTTCATTTCAACTTCCTTCCCATTTATTATTGTGTCGGTGTAAAGGTTTGGAAGTGGAAGGAGGAGTATGGGGGTACCATATTGAGACAGCTGCGTCGTTTGGGTGCCTCTCTTGATTGGTCTCGAGAGGTAACAAAAGAACTATGATACTCCATATTAGACTTCATTCTACATAGCAAATGATGTTTCTTGTTATGGATAGTTGTTTGCTAATATCCACTGCTCTTCTGCTTCTCCTACTTGTTGTCCTTTGCAGTGTTTCACAATGGATGAGAAACTATCAAAGGCTGTCATAGAGGAATTTGTTCGGCTATACAAAGAGGGTCTCATTTATAGGTATCCTAACAGGATGATTTTTGCGGTGATTCGCACCTGTTCTCATAAAAGCATCTGTTCTATTTATTCATTAGTATGATTTTACACCGATACTATATATGGATTGGTCAATGTGAAAGAATCTTTAGATGCTCTAAGCAAGTTTATTGTTAAGGATGAAATGAAGAAAAAAAGATACTTACAAGATTCTTATGTCATTGTAATGCATAAGCAAAATTAATGTTGGTTTGTTTGACCTCAATTTCTTAAGTATATATTTCTGTCTTTTTCCTCTTGTAGGGGAAACATCAGTTTCTTATACATATGAATCCTTTCCTGCTATATGTGTGTTTATGTGCAGATGCATGCATTCATTAATATATGCTTATAAATACATAAACACACATATATATGCATGTGCATATACATACATGTACTTACCTGATTGTCTATGTTTTCTGGGCCACCATGGGAAGGGGAAAGAAGCATCTCACAGAATGACTAGTTAGATGAAGCATGCTATTGGGACAATGAATTAGCTTTGGATGTATATGGTGAAACGTTTATTTTTAAACTGCCAAATAAGTTGCAAGTGTTATAATTTAAGTCAATACTCCCAAGTTTTGGATTTTGAAATAAACTGTTTTGACTTTGTGAATTAAAGTACCCGCAGTCATCAAATGGATTTCAATACAAGCTGCTGTCTTGTGTGAATTCTGCACCCAGGTTATACTTTTGTGCACTGTGACAAAAACATGAAGACTACCAGCTTTTTTTTTTGTCTATTTGATTGAATATCTAATCTGTTTTTGGTACTGTCTTTGCAGAGATGATCGACTAGTGAACTGGGATTGCACATTACGCACAGCTATATCTGACATAGAGGTGAGCTGTTTCCTAAAGTGCATGCTTACTGTACCGTCTCTACTTATACATTTGTTATACATTGCATGTAGGTGGATTATACAGATATTAAAGAGAAAACCAAATTAAAGGTTCCTGGTTATGAGAAGCCAGTGGAATTTGGAGTTATAACCTCATTTGCTTACCCTCTAGAAGGAGGGCTGGGTGAAATTGTTGTTGCTACTACTCGGGTGGAAACAATGCTTGGTGATACTGCTATTGCTATACATCCTCTTGACCAACGGTACAGCCATCTGCATGGAAAAAGTGCAGCTCATCCATTTAGTGGTAGAAAACTTCGAATAATTTGTGACAGTATACTTGTTGATCCCAATTTTGGTACAGGTGCTGTTAAGGTGAGGCTGCACTTTTGAATTACAATGCTGAAACTGGCTCTGCTCTCATCTGGTTAAGTCAATATTCTGATAGTCTTGTCTTTTGGTGTTTTCCAGATCACCCCGGCTCATGACCCAAATGATTTTGAGGTTGGGAAGCGTCACAAGCTTGAGTTTATTAATATTTTTACTGATGATGGTAAGATAAATAGCAATGGGGGCCCAGAGTTCACAGGAATGCCACGTTTCAAGGCCCGTGAAGCGGTGACAGAAGCATTGAAGAAAAAGGTATGTGCAGAGTCGTGTTTCAAAAGAAGGATTGCTCCTTCTCTCCTTCTTTATGAAATCCACCCACCATGCATTAGATTGAGGTTCTTTTTTCTATTAAAGGAAGACTAACCCTACTAACTGCAATGCATTTGTCAATATAGTTTAGTGTCTCGGCACAATCCAAGGAAGAAATTCTATTCTTTTTTCTTTTCCTCTTGTTCATAGTAAAGTGCCCTTGTTCTAACTGTTTTATGTTTAACTCCTTGTTGAACCTATTCTGTAATGGACTAGGTTTTATTTATGGATTCCTATTTTTTCCACACAGGGATTGTTTAGAGGTGCTAAAAACAATGAAATGCGCCTTGGCCTTTGTTCAAGAAGTAATGATGTTGTGGAGCCAATAGTAAAACCCCAGTGGTATGTTGATTGCAAAAGCATGGGAAAGCAAGCTTTGGATGCAGCAATGGCTGGTGAAAATCCAAGGCTTGAATTTATTCCGAAACAATATTTGTCTGAATGGAAAAGGTTACCCTATGAATTCTTATTTGATTCTTTATATATACTTGGCATAAAATAGGTCAATAGTATACCTTCATTTTTGCATTCAGTTCTACTTTGGTGGGTATGTTCATTTTCATGAATGCTGTCCCTGACCATACTTCTTTCTCTATTTATGTGGCTTGTGAGATATTACAGATGGCTTGAGAATATACGGGATTGGTGTGTCTCAAGGCAGCTGTGGTGGGGTCACCGCATTCCAGCGTGGTATGTTACACTAGAAGATGATGAATTGAAGGAACTTGGTGCCTACAATGATCACTGGGTTGTTGGTAGAGATGAAGAGGAGGCTCTAGCAGAGGCTAGCTTAAAATTTGTTGGAAAGAAATTTGCAATGAACCAAGATCCTGATGTACTGGACACTTGGTTTTCTTCTGGCCTATTTCCATTGTCTGTGCTGGGATGGCCAGATGATACGGATGATCTAAAAGCATTTTATCCAATGTCAGTGCTTGAAACTGGACATGACATTCTGTTTTTCTGGGTTGCTCGCATGGTAATGTTAGGAATTAAACTTGGAGGTGATGTGCCATTTAGAAAGGTGAGTACTACCCCAACATTGGATTTGGTGACCTGCTATTGATATCATTGACTGCAAGTCTGTTATTGATGCTTGATCTATTGATACAGACATTCATTTCTTTTTATTTCCCTTTTCAAAATTCAGGTCTACCTACATCCTATGATTCGCGATGCTCATGGACGAAAAATGTCAAAATCTCTGGGAAATGTCGTTGACCCACTTGAAGTAATAAATGGGATTACCCTTGCAGGCCTTCATAAGAGGCTTGAGGAGGGAAATTTGGATTCAAATGAACTTGTTACTGCTAAAGAAGGACAAAAGAAAGACTTCCCTGATGGTATAGCTGAATGTGGTGCAGATGCACTTCGATTTGCACTCATCTCCTATACAGCTCAGGTTCATCATCTGATTATTAATATGACTATGGTTAAAGTCTTAATCAACTGCATACTCTTTTCATTTTCCTCGGGTCTGCGTAGTGATTTTTTCTTATCTTCTTCAGTCTGACAAGATAAATTTGGACATTAAAAGAGTTGTTGGGTATCGTCAATGGTGCAACAAACTATGGAATGCCGTTCGATTTGCCTTGAGCAAACTTGAAGTGGGTTATACCCCTCCGCTGACCATATTTCCTGAAACCATGCCTTCTTGCTGCAAGTGGATAATCTCTGTACTTAATAGGGCCATATCCACAACTGTGGCCGCAATGGACTCATACGAGTTCTCAGATGCTGCCAGCAAAGTGTACTCATGGTGGCAGTATCAGTTTTGTGATGTTTTCATTGAAGCAATCAAACCTTACTTTACTGGTGATGATATGGTATATGCCTCTGAGAGAACTTCTGCAAAAGATGCTCTTTGGGTATGTTTGGACAATGGTCTGCGACTGCTTCATCCATTTATGCCATTTGTTACCGAAGAATTGTGGCAACGCCTTCCTTCAGCTGAGGGCCATACAAAGAAAAAGTCAATAATGTTATCAGAATACCCATCACCTGCACCTGTAAGTTCATATTTAATGTTTAGAACATATTTTGTGTTTATCTGGCTTTTTCTTCCCCCATCAGTTGATTATGTTTTGGTACAAAGGATTTATTTAGCAATTGTCTTGTTTTCCATTTCTGAGAAATGTAGTTATTAGTGCTGTGATCAACAAAAGTTGGACTACCACAATAGCTGCTTTAGACAGTTTGTGGATTAATGATACACCCTCTTTTGCACTCTGTAGGCCTGGATGAACGAGAGAGTAGAATATGAAATGGAGTTTGTTGAGTCCACTGTGCGAGCTCTAAGATCAAGGAGGGCTGAGGTACTAGGGAAGCAGAAAAATGAAAGGTAATGTGCTAATATTGGACATGGTTTTACCTCTGTAGCAAGATCAGAGTTTTATTCCCTTATCCTGTTTTCTTCAAGTAACTACATTTTGTATTAGTGAGGCATGTATGAGTTAGGATGGTGTGCTTGCTAATCTCTCACTTGCAGAAAGCAAAAGAACCTTAAACCTTAAAGGAAAGTAAGGCTTGCTGATGGAGGGAGTAGTTTTGAAAGAGAATGAATTTATTGAGTGTCTTTGAAAAAGTATCCATTTTATGTCTCAACTGCTTAATATGCTACTTGGTTCGGCTCATGTTTTCTAGGATGCCAGCTTTTGCCTTTTGCCTAAGTGATGAGGTAGCGAAAATCATTGCAAGTCATGAATTGGAGATTGTAACTCTTGCATCATTATCATCTATAAAGGTATGACACTAAATTTTGCTGTTTGGTGGGATGTAATAGTATGGCCCTGTTGTCCAACCTTTTGAATATTATGAATTATAAAATATCAGACAGGAAACCTGATCAATGTGACTAAGTGGGGTTTGGAGTTTGGCATACCAATTTCATTGATTACATCAATGATAGATGCCCTCCCACTCCACCATCCTCCTCTACACGTGTATATCCAAAATTGCTTTGTTATTTTCCACTTTCATATAAATTGTGTTCCTTTACAAACTTTTTTGCTAACAGTTGAAAACTATTCTGCAGGTCCTATTGAATGGGAAAGATGACCCTCCAGTTGGATGTGCTTTTGAGAATGTTAATGAGAGTATTAAAGTCTATCTCAAGGTTGAGGGAAATTTTGATGTGCAATCACAGTGTGAGAAGATAAGAAATAAAATGGATGAGCTTCAAAAGTAAGTTGGCCTCCTCACTTTAGGTTATATTATGATTAATACAATAACTATATTTGTGGATGGCTGGGTGGACGGATATGACCACATCCAAAACATTTGGGTGTCTGTGTGGGTGGGTGGGTATGAGAGAGAGAGAGAGAGAGAGATTGGCCTTTTGTTAACATTGCTTCTATATCTATGCAAGTAGTCTATTAATGTGATCAGCTGAAGATCACTAATGAGACTCTGATTAGAGATTGAGGTGGTCGTCCATGGCTAAAAGTAAGCAGGTTCCAACTAGTTTGAAATGGTCATCATTTGTTTGTTGGATAGGAAAACTTCTCTTAGGTATAAAATCCAGAGAGTAAATGGTCAGCATGCAGTTAGATGATTGGATTTCATTACTGGGAATATACCATCTACATGGCTGGCATTGCAAAATTAGATTTGCTATTGCTTCTCTTTTATGGGTCTAAGAATGGTGATAATGGCCTTATGCACTCACTTTCTTGTTAGTTGAAGCAAGGCTTTATGGTCTTTGTTCAGGGGCAAGGTAGTTAGTAACTGTTCTCCTCAGGGGCATCAGGCCACGACGGGAAGTCGTGGACTGTCAAATGCGAACACTGTTTCAAAGATAGCAAACACAAAAGGTTTTGACTATGATTGATTAAGGGGTTAGTTTCATTTCAGAAGGGAAAGCTGGAAAGGGTTCAATTTAGTAGCACTTTTCTTGATCGTCGAGCCCTTTACGAAAGTAGACCTTGTAGGCTTGCATGGCATTTACCTGAGAGGAAAGCAATCAATCAGAAATTTGACTTATTTTTATTTGTCGGGGTCTGGGATCCCTGAATATGTTGCTGCATTCTTCAAAACAGGCAGTATGATAAGTTGGAGAAGACAATTAATGCACCTGGCTATAAGGAGAAAGCTGAGTCTCACCTCCTTGACATCAGCATTGAGAAGCTGAGTACACTAATGCGAGAATTGGATTTCTTCGAGAAAGAGAGTGCACGACCCGATGCTGAGGACAGGTCATAGCTCTTCAGTTGTGATTATGGCTGCAGGTAGGCGGGAGGGGCTGCGGTGTTGCAAATGCAGCCGAGTCGAGGTTGTCACCCAACCTTTGTTCTCCATTGAGTTTGAAATGAAGTTGTGGAGATTTGGCTGCTGATCATCACTTGAAAATCTTAATTTACATTTGAACTCATCGTTCCTTGGGCAAAGCACCATATTCCTGCATGTAGCTAATTTAATTTTTGTGCCCTTTTTGGGACGAAAGATAAAAATGCATTACCAGAACATACGACTGCCGGTAAACTGTCTCCGTCCCTTTCTTTTTCCTCCTCCCGAAAGTCTTTTTCAAGCTCATGCTTTTGCCTGTAAACGAGCTTGCCGGCTGTTGGGCCAGGTTGGAGTGAAAAATCTAATCGGAGTCGATCTAAGCAAACTACGGAGTGGAGTGGAGTTGGGACTCTGGAGTCCATTTGGTATTCAGACCGGATGAGAAATATAATATTGAATAGGTTAAATCACTATTTTTAAGAAACATTAGATGGTATAGAATAATTATGAGGTATAATGTGTTAAAATTATTTTATTGTCTTTATAATATAATTATTTATTGTCATAATTTATTTTTACTCCTTTACATTATTAATAATTTTATAATTTTTGTAAAAAAATTTAAATTTTAATTAATTAAACGAAATATTTATTAAATTAATTTTATAATTTTAATAAGATATGTTTCAAGTTATATAAATTAAGTATTAGAATTGTAATTAGATTGATTTGACATTATAACATTCTTGTCTCTTTTTTTTCTCCTCTTTATGTCGTTCTTTTTTTTATATCTTTTTTTATAATTTATACTTTTTTGTATCTTTACCCTTAACTTACTTTTTATTTTATCTTTTTATTATTATTATTTCTCTCATGTTTGTTGTCTCTTCTCTTTCTCTTCATCTCTTTCCTCTCTCCTTTTAATTCTTCTTTTTTTTTTTTTATGACATCTCTTCTTCGTTTTCTTTTTTTCTCTTATCTTGATTTCTCAGGTTTTATTTTTGTCTCTTTCCATCTGTTTCTCTTTCTAAGTTTTATATCTCTGTTTCAATTTCTTCATTCTTTTTTACTATTTCTATATTTTTTTTATTTCACCTTTTTAAAATAAGATATATATAAAAAAAATAAAAATGAAAGAGAGGTAGCTTTCTCTCCTTTTTTATTTTTATTTATCTCTTTATTTTATTTATCTAAAAAGAAAGGAGGTATATCAAAATTTAAAAAAAAAAAAGATAGAGAAAGAGAGATTAATAAGAAATAGAAATGGAAAAAAATAGAAAAGAGAAAATTAGAAAAAGAAAAGATGATGAAAGATTAAAAAGAAATAAGGAGAGAAAACAAAAAGAAAGAGTGATAGAGAGAGAGAGAGAGAGACAATTAAAGAGAGAGAAAACAAGAGATTGAAAAAAAAAAGGATAAAAATATAATAAGAGGGAAAGTGATAGAATAGAGAGTGGGTAATGAAGGTGATGATGATAATGATGGTGAATTTGCAGTGATGAAAACGGAAGTTAATTACTAATAATGGTGATAATTATGAGACACATCATTTACTAAACATATCATAAAATAATAATTTAATACTAATTTTTTCAAATTATTTATTAAATATATGATTTTTCTAAACATAACACATAATGGGATAGAAGTTGCTTAATCAATACAATCCCACTCCCGCGACATTATATGCATCGAATGGAAGCTCAACTTCTGACTTACGCGCATTGTGTGTCAAGTTGTACGAAATCCTAGTTGTGGAATTGAAATGAACTCTCGAAAACTTGGCCCACTGGCGGCCCCTGTCAATGGTCCCACCCTCCCGTCCCCTCGCGTGACTGAGTCACCCTTACTACTGTAGGACGAAAAACGAAAAATTTAACTAACTAAACAATAGCCGCTTGCCTACCGAACCGAAAAGGCCCCCATGCCAGGCCGTGGCAATCGCGCGTCCAATTTTAAGATTGAAGGCTAATTATAACCACAAAACTTTAGATAAATAATACCAACTTGCGGAATTACGAGCTCTAAGTGGGGTAAACAGTCTTTTTCATGAAAATAAGCTCTAAAAATCTAACTCTTCTCAGACATCACTCTCAGTTTACTTGCTATTGCTCTTCTACCTGAAGATGGATTCTTTGACCCGTACCTCAACCGCAAACACAGGCAAACAAAGACTATGCACGTCGAGAAAGTTATCGTTTTTAACAAATGAAATGTAATATTAAAAGAAATGCCAAGAAAGCAGACAACCACAGGACTTGGATCTCAAACCAGACGGGGCCACAGGCAAGAGCCTATATGCACAGAAAAATGGGATACAAAATCCAAAGCCAATCTCCAAGTCATTTCCCAGCTACCAGAGTTTACTACTTCACTTGAAAAGGAATTCACATTTCACATCTGTCACTCGCTCATGCTTTACAAAGTTACAAACAACAGCCACAGCCCACAGCACACAAACATAGTCTTCTTGCAGCGGAGACCATAAAAGTAAGTGCGTCTTCACCGTACGAAGTACGAACCCATCCAATTCCAGCCCCATTGCACAGAAATTTTCATTCAACATTTTCAAGTAGCTGATTCTGGCTTCCCTTCATCACAAACCTTCTTCTCACGTCCTTGTTGTTCACATTCACTGCTGTCACTCAGTTTATGCTTTGGGGAGAGCAGGGTTGACGATGAATCTGTTTTAGAAACAGCTGGTCGAAGGCTTGAGTCATTACCAGCTGATGGGGAAATCAGTGGCACTGCCACCTCAGCCGATGAATGGGTCAATAATGACAAGCTTTTGGGAGTAAGGAAGGCTATGCCAGCTTTCTGCTGTTCCTCCAATATCTTTTGCAAGTACCTTACATGTTCATCTATCCGTAGCTGAAGGGCTCTTTGCACCTACGCCACAAAGTTAGTCTCATCTCAACACGGTAAGAATGCAAATAAGTATCTCATGGAGCATGAGAAAATCGGCCTCTTCTCCAGCCAGAAGAGACCAGAAAAAGAAAAACAACAACAATGTCAAGAAACCATTACACCCGAAAGTTTAAGCTCACAACCGTTACACCCAAAGTTTAAGCTGACAACAGTAAAGCGGGGAGAAAAGAAAAACTAAATCCAAAGTCAGGTAATCCTAGTGTTCTCGGCAGAGTTTCCCATGAATATAGTTATACTGTACTAAATGACAGACCATTAAACAAAACAAAACCTTGTGGAGAGACAACCAATATATTAAACAGGAGAAAGGCACCACAGAAACCAAACCCTTGGTCCAGGATATAAAGCTCCTGTCTACATTTTCTAGTTTAAAAAGACCTGAAAGCAGTTTTGAAATTCCCTGTTGGGAAGTGCTGATTCAAACATGCAGTTCGTTAATGTTGACCCATAAGACACACCTCAAGCTGTTCATGCAACTGTTTCTGAACTTCCATTTGCATGCGTAAAGCCTCAGTGATTTGAGTTGTCCTGTGACAAAAAAAAAAAAAAGAAGAAGGGACGCATTTATTCCTTTTTCCACAGAATACCATGCAAACAAAGCCATTAGAAACTAAAAAGGAGATGAATCAAAGAAAGAAACTACAAAGGAGAACAACATTGGCCCTTTTCTCCACCCATGGTAGTCAATGCCACTTGAAGTTGCTTTCCTTTCTTCAGAACTAGAAGCCTTCTTTTCTAGAGGACAGAAGGGTTTCACAGGTCAATATTTTATGAAGACACTTTTCATCGCCACTCATACCAAACTGGCAGTGGATCAGTCATTTAATACATAAAACAACAGGAAAGAGGACCAATCAAGACAACCTAAATACAAGGAACAATATATGTGATACAAATCAATATACATGTTGCCATTGATCATTGCCACACTGATGGTTTTGCTGAATACAGTACATTGACTTATGCGAAAGAATAACAAAAAATACCATAAACAAAGAATACTCTATCTCAGGGTAAATTGCACATTATGAGATGCGAGACAGGCCTCCTTAGGTTATGAATTCCGGCAAATCAGTACTGCAATATTATTCAATAGATATTTGTATAAGCTAGCATTTTTATTATTGATGTATCATTGAGACTATCTAGCTTTCTAGTCCATTTTTCAACAAAAGTGCAAACAAACAGTTCACACTACTTTTATGGCCTAGGAACATGTTTATTGCTATTCGTTTATCTTCAGGACCTCCTTGATAGTTTTTAAACCATCACTTTACTGTTCATGTTTAATGGGGTAGTAAACCAAAACAGACGCTCAAAACCAAAAATTTCTAACTTCCTCTAATGGCAACTTTAATGCTTCTGCTAAACTTCAGATAATGTCAACTTCCAGTTCCTGTACAAGAGTTCAGAGGTAAAACTTGCAGTAAGAGCGCTATAATATACGGCAACTTGAGAAGCATTCTCACATGTGTGTTCCTATTTATGCGGTGTAGCACATGCAGCCTATTCAGACCGTGCCACAGATGAGACTGCAGTAGTTTAATGGAATTTTACCCATTTTTTCTTTCAATAAATGAAGTAAAGAAATAAGTAAGAATGACCAGGATAGCTGAGATGTAATATTGAATAATAGTGGCATATGACTGAAATGATAATAATTACAAGCATAACATTGTTCCACCTAAAATTATTACCTGCTTTTTTCTCTGGCAAATATTTGGCAGTTCGGTATTTCTGCAGAAAGAAAATGATATTTATCAAAAGCTTTACACTCAAAGTAGTTCAAAAAAATCGAAGAGCATGCCCTATTGAAAAGAGAGTTTAGCTGGGCACCTGTAAGTGGCTTTTTACATGGTAGATGGTCAAACCTTCAACATTCATAAGCTTCAGTATGCCCTTTGGAGTAGCCTCTACATCGAAGTAAATAATACAGCCCAATAAGTGAGGTGAACGAAACAGAGGGGGAAAAAAATTACATCAAGGGTGTCTATCAACATTTGTAGTTGGATGACATGGTTCATAAATCAATGGACAACTATACTAATTCAAAGAGAACTATGTAACAGAGAATTATATGCCACTTGATTAGCAGAACAGACAATAACATTTACTTACTTTCTGCCCCATCAAGCTTGCTGACAGCCTCAACAAAACATTCATGAAGCTCAGGTGTCCATCTCATTCTTGGCTTGTGTGTTGTGGCAGGCCCAGGAGAAGGGCGATTTGAAAGAGCATCAATAGGTGGCACTGCAGGGACAAAATTTTGGTTGAATGGCAATCCTATGGCTGGTTTTGATGAAGTTTCCGGCATTACATATATTTCCTGAAAACCATCAAGCCAACATAACAAGTCATTAATAAGAAGTCAGTAAAAAAAAAAAAAAAAAAAAGGCCTCTAAACAGCAGAACCGTCTTTCATATTGCCATTATTTCAATTCTGGAGGGCCCCTGATTAGAAATTTCGATATTGTAACCATAATAAAACTATCAAAGCTATGATGTACTTACATCAAGACTGGGATTCTCTCCATGGTCTGTAATAGCTATGTCAAGTTCTTCAGACAAAAATTGCAGCTCCAACTGCTCTGTCAGTGCTGTACTGTCATTTGCACAATCCATATCAAATGAATTGCTTACATCTCCACGGAAAAGCAGAGGAGATTTTATTGAGTCAACGGAAGAAACAGGGTGACTCTGTGTTGAAGGATGTGGAAGAAAAGGCAATTTTCTAAGTTGCCCACTGGTTTCACAGCTCGACGAAGATGACAAGTACAAATTGGTGCAGAACATTGAAGAGCGTTGGAATGTGCTTCTAGAATGTTGGATACCAGAACCAAGAGCCGCCAGGCTATCTGGTACAGATTTTAAACCAGACTTTTGAGGTTGGACCATGGGCATTGGCATATTACTCCGCGAACAGAGAGATTCTTTCTGTACGAGAGGAGATGGGCACGAAGAGCCTTTACTCGTCAACGAACATTGACCTTCTGATTCAACACTAAAGAAATTATGAACTGGTGATGGAGCAGTTCGATACGGCTGTGTGAACTCAGTTTCGGTTGCAGATACTATGCCATGGTGACTCGTAATGATTACCCACCCTTCATACACCTATCAAAATATCAAAAGGATTTAAATTAGATCTTCCTCAACAGGTTAAAACATTTTAATATTATATTTTAATTTAAAATTTTAGATATTAAATATAATTTATTATTATATATATATTTAAAATTTTTAACTATATAATTTATATATTTACGTTTTAAAATTTCAAAAGCAATGATGTAAAAACCACTTAGACTACAATAGTCTCATAGTGGTTACCCGGTCTCACCATGACAATAGCAAAAACTTCCGTCATGAATTCATAATTAATAAACCAAGGGGACATATATTTAATTTATTTTTTTTTAAAAAAAAAAACTAATTTTTATGCAAACGCAACTAACAGAATCACACAACTCAGACTGGACTCGGGGTTAAACAAGAAGAAAGGTTCTTTCTTTCTCATTCTAATTTTCGTTTTCTTAATTTTCTACTTTAAGTAACTCCAATTCCATTTATTAAATTTAAAAAAAAAAAAACAGAGAGAGAGAGAGAGAGAGAGAGAGAGAGAGAGAGAGAGAGGTCTCTCTTATACACATCTCTCTCTCTCTCTTTCTCTCTCTCTCTTTCTCTCTCTCTCTCTAACTCTCTCTCTCTCTCTTTCTCTCTCTCTCTTTTTCTTTCCTTCTTTCTCTCCCTTTCTTTCTTCTTCTTTTTTTTTTTTTTTGATTTTTTCTGGCTCGCTTTTGATTTTTTGGTTTATTACTTTTTCTTTTTAATCACCATCTGGTGTCCTAACTGTTTTTTTTTTTTTTTTGCATGTAAAACAGTTTTTGATTTGTGTGTTTCTTTATGTGTCGATGATTGCTTTTCAAAGATGTGTATAAGAGACAGGAATTGGAGTTACTTTAAGTAGAAAATTAAAAAAAAGAAAATTAAAATGAGAAAGAAAGAACCTTTCTTCTTTTTTAACCCCGAGTCCAGTCTGAGTTGCTGGCTCTTATACACATCTAGAGGTGTATAAGAGACAGAGTGTCAGTAGTAGAGGGGGGAGAGAGAGAAGGAAAAGTGTGAAAGACGCCAAAAGTGCATTACATGGCAGGATGATGTATCTTGGACAAAAGGACGTGCAATGAGAGAGTGAGAGATTCAATTGAGCGTATGGCAATAGCGCGTGAGGATTACATGACAGGAAAGAAGAGTGGGGCAGGGGGGCGTGTAGCAAACGGCCATTGGATTGGCATAGATGTGTATAAGAGCCAGCAACTCAGACTGGACTCGGGGTTAAACAAGAAGAAATGTTCTTTCTTTCTCATTCTAATTTTCTTTTTCTTAATTTTCTACTTTAAGTAACACCAACTCCATTTAATAAATTTAAAAAAAAAAACAGAGAGAGCGAGCGGGAGAGAGGGAGAGGGAGAGAGAGGGGGAGGGAGGGGAGGAAAGAGAGAGAGAGAGGGAGAGGGGGGAGGAGAGAGAGAGAGAGCGAGAGAGAGAGAGAGGTCTCTCTTATACACATCTGATGTGTATAAGAGACAGAGAAAGAACCTTTCTTTTTGTTTAACCCCGAGTCCAGTCTGAGTTGTGTGATTCTGTTAGTTGCGTGTGCATAAAAATTAGTTTTTTTTTTAAAAAAAAAAAAATTCGCTTTTATAACAAAGGTTAGGCTGTCCCTTATACACATCTAGAGGTGTATAAGAGACAGCTTCTTTCCTGTCATGTAATCCTCACGCTGTCTCTTATACACATCAGATGTGTATAAGAGAGACCTCTCTCTCTCTCTTTCTCTCTCTCTCTTTCTCTCTCTCTCTTTCTCTCTCTCTCTTTCTCTCTCTCTCTCTTTTTTTTTTTTTGTTTTTTTCTTTTTCTCTTTTAGCATCATCTTCAATTCTAACTCTGTTTCTTATACACATCTAGAGGTGTATAAGAGACAGGCGCTTCTCTTTGCTGTTGCTGCTTCTTCTTCTTTTTATTATTATTATGTTTATTATTTTTATTATTTTTTATTATTATTTTTTTTATTATTTTAGTTTCCTTTTATGTATTTATTAAAAATAAAATTAAAACAAAAATAAAAATAAAAAAATTGATTAATGCCATTTCGTTTCTTTCAACTCCTTTCTTTTTGTATCAATGTATTAATAATAAGACTAGCAGGCCAAGCAGCCAATAAAAAAAAAAAATAAAGAAAAAAAAAAAAGAGAAAGAAAGAAACTTTCCTCTTGTTCAACCCCGAATCCAGTCTGAGTTGTGTGATTCTGTTAGTTGCGTGTGCATAAAAATTAGTTTTTTTTTTTAAATTTTTTGTTAGTTTTTGGGCATCAAATCATGGGAGGTAGGCCTGTGGCTTTGTTTGGGTTGATATTCGTGGGGAACACGAAAAGGTAATTATTTCCAATATTTCTCTCCCTCGCGCCAATATCACAGTCTATTTTGCTCTCTCTCTCTCTCCCCCCTCTACTACTGACACTATTATTATTATTATCATTATTATTATCATTATTATTATTATCATTATTATTATTATTCTTATTAGTATTATTATTATTATCATTATTATTATCATTATTATTATCATTATTATTATTATCATTATTATTATTATTATTATTATTATTATTATGCCCCATGAATATAGCTTGTTTTTTCAAAAAAAAACAAAAAACAAAAAACAAAAAACAAAAACAAAATTCGACATTTAAGATGTGAAAGTAGGGCGGTATTCTCAATTTTATCAAGAAAAATTATCACAATTAAAAGAATAAATTTTGTAAATATACATCTAATTTTATTAAATTATTTTTGATAGAAACTTAAATCTAAAACTTTTAGTCTGACAATAAATAATTTTATTAAAAAAATAAAATATCTTTTCTTAATTCTCATTTTTTATTATTTATCAATTTTAATTTATATATATAGTAACATTCATAAAGTATAGCAGCATTGCAAATTTTGATGGATTATGTCCGAAGCCAAGGGAGTGGGTATTCTTAAACCGGCCCTAATTAATTAATCATGCACAACTTGGTAACTACTGTTTAACCTTGTACTTTCTTTCTAATCTCATTCAATAGAATAACAATCCCGCATCCCCACCCTCCGCTTTTTCTTCTTCACCTTTTTTTTTCTTTTTTCTTTTTTTTTGGGGGGGGGGGATTTTCACTCCTCCTCAAGAAAGGAGGAAAAAGTCATTTCCAAATATGTATTTATTAATTAATTAGTCTAGTGGAAGTGGCATGTGGTTTGGCATGATAGGCGACACACTTGTACATGACCCGAGAATGAAAGAGACTACAGATAATTTGTATTCTAACACCTATTTTTAAACGGGCACGAGATTCCCTGGCAGTCCCCTCATCACCCTCACTTTATTGGTCCGGTTGATTGAGATTTGTCATTGAACCAAACTACGTAACCATACCGCATTAAGGGAAAAAAAAAAAAAAAAACAAAAAAACAAACAGCCAACAAATATTCAGTCCAGTTTATGGCCAAGATTTGTTGTGAAGTGGTATTACAAATCAGACTTCGTTTATTCAGATTTAATAGATGTGCCTTCACTCGAGTAGAAAAATATGGCATTCGAATATAAAATGAATTTTGTTTATAAAAAATGGTGATCTAACTCGGTAGAGTGAGAAGCACACGCTCATTTAAAGATTTCGCAGGAATGGATTGTTGAAGCGGCAGAATCCCACAAACAAATTATTATTATTTGGCCAATGGACATAAAGAGACATGTAGGCATAATATTAAAAATGGTGTGTGGAAATAAAATATAAACCAAAGGGTATGAGTATATGACGATCTACAAAGGGGACGAGGTCATAGGGCGGGTGGGATGAATGAGAAGCTAATGGGCCTTTGGGTGCTGGGGGTCGGGGCGGGGAAGGAGGAGACCATTGTTTTTGGGAACAGGACTAAGACCCCCTTAAAATAATAATAATATCATTATTATTATTATTATTATTATTAAAAGGAAAAAAAAAAAAAGGAATGAGGAGAATAAGAAGAAGAAAAAAAATAAAATGAAAAGGAGGTGGTCGGCGGCCGAAACATAGAATTTGGCAGGAAAGATATATAAGTAACGAAAGGGTGAATGGGCCAACCCAGAATCCGTGAGCTATTTATTGGACTTGTCAACAACAGGCATGGGCTTAGCCTAGCAGGGCGTGGAAAGCACAGAACAAAGGCATTTATTTAGATCTGATCTGATCTGATTAATGCACAATTGTAGGAAAGAAGAATAAAAAGAAGAGGAAGAAGCAGAAGAAGTAAAAGAGCGCGCGTATATACGTACATACGTACATACATACACAAAGATAATAAGACCGTTTCATTAGCTTGTTCCAATACAAGATTCTTCTGTTCCTTCTACTTTCTTTCCTTTTCTTCTTCTGCTGTTAAATTCAGAGTGGTACTGGCAGAATTATAATTTGTTCCATCCAAAGTCAGAGACGTAACCGGAGCCATTTACTTCTCCAATGATAACACCACCACCCAAGTCAAAACTTTGAATTTGGGGAACGGAACCTCACCTCGACCCGCGGATTAAAACGAATGTGATCTGGTCACTAAGTTCTTCCATTTGATTATCATTGTCATCCCCCCTCAAGCCCCAAATTCGACACCTGAGGAACAACAACAACAACAACAAGAACAAGAAGCAGAAACGCTCAGCTCTCTCACAAGGTTTCTTTTATTATTATTATTATTATTATTTCTTTCAATTCATTTATTTGTTTCTCCCAATTTCTGCGTTTCGGCTGTTGAAATATCTCCCCGTCTGATTGATTGTTGTTCAATTTTTTTTATTATTATTATTGTGGGTGATCCAGTGATGTCTCTGTGGGGGGAAGGGGGCTGGGGACCTGCATTCTTATGGTTCTCTCTCTGTTTCCTGAATCAATAACAACTCCACATTTCCATTCTCTTTTTGTAAGGCTCTTTAAAACCTTATTTCTTTCTCCTTTTTTTCTTTTTTCCTTCTTCTTCTTTCTTTTTTATTGGACATCTTACTTCTTATTTTCTTTCTTTCTTTTTTTTCCCCTCTTAATAGAAAAAGAAATATTTCTTTTCTTTTCTTTTCTTTTTTTTCTTTTTTATAGCAATCGCCCTCTCTATATTCAGTATTTGTTTCTTTTACCACATCAGGATTAGATGGGAGATGGAAGCTCGAGTTACAGCGTGGATGAAGCACTTCTGGCAATGGGGTTTGGGAAATTTCAATACCTGGTGCTGCTCTATGCTGGCATGGGTTGGATCTCAGAAGCCATGGAGATGATGCTTCTTTCCTTTGTTGGACCTGCCGTGACATCTGAATGGCACCTCACTCCTCACCAGGAAAGCATCCTAACCAGTGTGGTTTTTGCCGGCATGCTGGTTGGAGCCTATTCGTGGGGCACCGTTTCTGACCTCTTCGGAAGAAGGTTCTGCCTTCTTCTCTCCACACGCCCCCCACCCCCCCACAACCCCCTTTTTTTTTATTTTCTGTTTTTCCCTCCTATTCCTTCACCAATTATGCAGTCAGTGGAGACATAAATATATTACATTTTCCTTCGCCATATCCTTGTAAAAAAAAAATTTAGAGTTTTATTGTTGTTAGTTAAAAAAATTTACAGGTCAAAGCCGGGATTTGCTTGTTACTGCTATAATCTTGATCTTGTCTTTATTTTTCTTCTTGTCTTGGTACTCCTCAGAAAAGGATTTTTGGTTACAGCAATAATTACTTCTAGCGCTGGTCTTCTGAGTGCCACCGCCCCCAACTACATGTTATTGCTTATTGCTCGCTGTTTTGTTGGCCTTGGTCTGGGAGGCGGTCCTGTACTCCTATCCTGGTTTTTAGAGTATGTACCTGCACCGAGCAGAGGAACTTGGATGGTTATCTTTTCAGCCTTCTGGACCATTGGAACAATTTTTGAGGCTGCATTGGCATGGGTAGGCTTTTGGTTTACTAGTGCCCAGTAGTATGTAGTCAATACAACCAGTTCACGAAAAAATCTTCATTCTGAACTACTTAGAGTAGGTTAAAACAGTTGCGTGCCACACGTCTCATGCATCAGCTTTGTATAGTTCATGGTGGTCATACAAATTCATCCACAATTCCACACGCATCTCTTGAAGTTTACACCCTAATTCTTCTGTAATATGTAATATGCATGAGGCTATCAAGGTTCTAAGTTTGAGAAATTTTTGTTCTGTTCCAAAATCCATTGAAGACTGCTATCTCTATTGCCAATGCTGCTAATCCATGAGCATCCTGTGTGTTTCCTTTTCTTCTAATTGTGCAACTGTACCCAAGTCAGAATCAGATATTAGCATCTCTGGATAACTGCTCTATTATTTCTTAGGTATTTGTGTCAGTGTTCTTTTCATTGCATGGGAACTTGGTATAGTTGGGCTACTATGTCCTGCTCCTGTGTGGGATGCTTTGAGTGACTCAACAATAAAATTTTACAAACTAGTTGAATTCCGGAGTCTGGGTTTTGTTTATCATCCCACCATTCAAGGTTCTATTTTGTAATTTGTCCCTAATTTAGGACTGTTATCATAAAACACTATAATAAATCATTCGTTTCGAAATTATTCTCATTCTCTGTTGTATTTTCCAGATTGTTATGCCCAGATTGGGTTGGAGGTGGCTACTTGGTCTGTCGGCTCTACCTTCATTTCTTCTCCTAATGTTTTACGGTATTACACCTGAGTCACCTAGGTATTTATGCTTGAAAGGCAGGAAAAATGAAGCGCACAGAATTTTAGAGAAAATAGCTGAGCTAAATGGGAATGAATTGCCTGTTGGCATTCTTGTTTCTGATCATGAACTCGAAATGCAAGGGAAGACCATTTCATCAGAGGATGCACATCTACTGTCTCCTGCTGAAGATGAGAATATTAACCCTCCTTCCAAGTGGAAGGATTCTGAGATGGGGCCTTTTAAATCACTGTCAATACTTCTTTCACCGGAACTAGTGAGGTCAACCTTGCTCATATGGTTGGTGTTCTTTGGAAATGCATTTTCATATTATGGCCTTGTTTTGCTGACCACTGAGTTAAACAATGGGAATAATAAATGCCATCATACTGAAGTGCAATTACAAAATTTTGAAGGCATTAACTACAAAGATGTTTTCATCACTAGTTTTGCAGGTAAAATTTGATCTTTTTGCACTAACATTGTTATCAATAGAATCAAAGTTCTTTTTTTTTTATTCATTTCTTATGACAAGGGAAACCTATCATTGCTGGGTAAAGCCCAGCCCATTAGCTCCTGGCTATGCTCATGGACATGGTGAATCCATATTAGATAATCCACAAGGAATATTTACACTCTAGAGGAAATGAGTCCTGATCTCTGAGGAATCATAGGCTCTTAATCATTAAGCCAACTCCCTCTATTTTAGCAGGATAGAAGTTGATACTTGTATGCTTTTTCATTTAACTAACATGCAACTTTTATTTTGTTTCAAGAGTGCCCGGGGCTCATCCTGTCAGCTCTTATAGTTGATAGACTTGGTCGTAAGCTTTCGATGGCAGTTATGTTTTTTGTTTGCTGCATCTTCTTGCTGCCATTGGTAGTCCATCAGTCTGCTGCTTTAACAACAACTCTTCTCTTTGGAGCTAGATGCTGCATTACAGGAACCTTCACCATCATCTATATATATGCCCCAGAGGTAAACATTTGGAGTTGAATTTTCTGAAAGAGGCCAACTATTTTATTCTGCTATTTGCTCAATTTTATTTAGCCAAATACATAGTTAACAATCTGCCTCCTAATATATGAGGAAAAAAGAAGTGCTTTCAAATAATACTTAATCATGATGAAAATGAAAGGAAAATGCAAATGAGAGCTGGCTATCTTATGTGTTGCTTTATGTAATATTCGGGTTTTGAAATAATTATCCAAACTGCTGCTTTGGAGCTTAATCACCACATACTTCTGACCCTTACCCATACCTCACAAATGTGGGGAGCCTTGTGCACTGGGATGCCTATTTTTTAATGAGTAGCTGTCTGGAAACAAGCAGTAGATGCAGCATATGCTTTTAACACAGTTTCGACATCTGAAAAGGGCATCAAGCTCTATATTTCACTCTTTTTCTTGCTATTTCTGTGGCATATCTCTTGTTTACTGGCATTAGATTCAATCCATTTTGACTAGGATATGAAGCAATTTCACATTGGGCACTCAATTACACTTGAATAGAATTCAATCTTTAAAGCCAAACATTTACAGTTGAAAACTTGATTATGTTTATTTCGTGAGGTTGGCTTACTATCCTCAATACAGACGACATCCAGTTGGGGCTGATTTTATAACCTATGTCTATTTGTTCATCATGTAGATATATCCAACCTCAGTGAGAACAACAGGTGTGGGAATTGGAAGTGCAGTGGGAAGAATTGGCGGAATGGCCTGCCCCCTTGTAGCAGTAAGTCTAGTGCAAGGATGTCAGCAAACTGCAGCCATTGTCCTTTTCGTGGGTGTAGTTTTTGTGGCAGGGATCGGTGTTTCGCTCTTACCTTTCGAAACAATGGGCCGTGAACTAACAGAAAGTTTAGCCAGTACAAAACACGAGGAGCCAAATGCCGTGAAACAAGAAAAATAGTGAATTTGGCAAACAATATATTTATATATACGGGAGATCATGATGATTTGTGTTTGTTTCTTTTTCCGACCTTTCTGGGTCTGGCTTTTGTGTAAAACCACAATATACTCTTGTCATAAATATTTATGAAATTTAACGGCTGAGATGATCACCTGTTGAAGAAGTTGCGCCTTCCTCTGCATTCTTCTTCTTCTTCTTCTTCTTTTTGTTTTTGTTTTTGTTTTTCTTTTTTCTCCCATAAAATACAGAACCCCCATCTCCGAAGAGAAGGAAAAGAAACCAAACAAGAAGCCAAATACAGAAGCTGCTTCTCATGACACAAGTGAGCACAACGTTTTAGATTACTGTGGAGAGATTCAGGAGCATGAGCGTTTTGGTGCTCTGAGTGGTCGCACTCTCTGCTGCCGAAAATTACAAATGGATGGATTTAGAGTACAAAAGTTCATTCATACGATTGGTATTTTCCTTGTCTCCAATTCCAAACCATAGTGCACCTCGAAGCCGCTGGCCCAATATTCAATCAAATGCCTTTTCTTTTAGTCCATACGCGGGATGACTTCACTTGTAAATCACGAATTTTAAGGGACTAAGACGCGATAACTTAAAAGTTTGGAACATTGGATCACCAGATGGAGATGCTATATGGAACCCCAGAATCAGAGAAGGGCTTCAAAGGGCTCGTGAGGGACAATGACCTCACGAATCGGCCGACTCGATGAAGTGTCCGCTGGACCGGGCCGGTTGATAAAAAAAGGGTTGGTTGGGCTACTGAATTGCAAGAACCCGGGTTTTTCACACCCGACCCGGATACCACATGAGGCCAGACGAACCGGACAGAGCCGACTTTCAATAAAAATGGCGCTGCGCAACACTCTGCTCCAAACAGTGGCGCACAAATCGGGGCTTGGCTCCCCATCCTAGACACAGCCCTTCTTGAATATTTATGGGTCCTCTCGTGGGAATAAAATATTCAAGATTCGTTCGGTGCTTCCTCTTCGTATTCATGCTTCTTCTAAATAACAGAAGGTAAAAACATGCATTTAAGTAAATTCTTTCGGTTATTGCTGCTTGATAATCTAATCTAAAAGGTAGGTAACTAGATTGAATTCAAGCATTGTTGAATTATTATTCTTATTTTTTAAAAATTTATTTTTTAAAATTTTTTATTTTTAAATTTTTTATTTTATTTTGATAAGTTTTTGACAGAGGAGGTTTGGGATTTGATTGTTACACGGTGATTGAATCAGCATTTCTTTTTTTTATTATTATTATAATTTTTTATTTTATTTTATTTTTTGGACATTTTCCTCCTTTTCGCGTTCTTTTCCCGATTACCAATTGTGTGAGTTCTTGGATCATTCACGTCGGAAAAGGGCGCAAATTTGTCTTTTCTTCCACCTGTTTTCTTTTCCTTCTTGTAGGTATCTGTTTTAGATGAGTAGTACAAGAAGGAAATGGTGCTCCTTTCTTTCTATTCGATTGCTTCTTCTCTGGCAATGTCTACATTCAAGATTCGCATTTCTGTTGTCTTTTATCTCTACTTTGTTCTTTTATTTTTATTTTTACTGCAATTGAAATTGTTTAAGACAAAGTTGGAACCTTGAAGTCGAAGCATCAAACTTCCCAGTTTCACGTGCTGCTAATATGCTTAACGCCAAATGCGGAAGATTTTGTAGATTCTTTTTATTCGTTCTTTGTTTCTTTCGTATTACATTCTGCTAAGCTTTATTTCTGATTTCTTGTATTATAATTCTTCTTGATCTTTATCTTGATTTGCAGTTGAGTTAAACTTATACGACACAGACTGAGATCGGTTATTTTGGAGGGTGGTGAACAAACAAATGCTGCTACTAGTCGAGTCGTAGGAAATGAATTTAGGAGTGGCAATGTCCACGTAGGAGATAGTAGTGTTTTTTTTTTTTTTAATAAAAAATAAAAAATAAAAAAATAAATTATTTTTTTAAGCGTCTCAAATAATCACCTGTTAAAGTTGTGCTTTCCTCCTCTCTCCCTCGGTCTCTGTACTTTTTTTTTTTCTCTCTCTTCCCCCCATAAAAGCAGAAGCGCCACCGAGGAAAAGAAACCCAACGACAACAAATACAATTAGCTGTTTCCGACGGCACAAGTGAGAAATTGTGGATTTGTGTGGAAGTTTCAGAAGCACGAACCTTTTGATGCTCCAATTTTTCGTACTTCCCGTAAATTGGTTTGGAATGCAAGGAATAGATTGAACTGCCAAATTCCTCAATTTTTTAATACCAATTTTCTGGTATTCTTTGCACCACATCCTAATGGCATACTATGGCATAAATCGTCTAATTATACTATTGCTTGTCTGAAGATCATAGCTTCATATACGAACAATTCAAGTCAAAGTTCACATCTTTAGACCCACATTATAATGCGAAAAATTGCAAATTGAAGCAACGAGGTTCATTTAAGAGTAAAAACGGTTCATTTATTCGTTCCAATCTCCAAAAGGTAGCACAGCGTCTCTAAGCCAGCGCCCAAATATTCAGTCAATTGCATATTCGTTTAGCCCAAACGCTTGATGAATTCACTTACTAATCTTAAATTTAAAGGACTAAGACAAGATGACTTGCAGAATAAAAGCCTGGAACATTGGATCATTAGATAGAGATGCTATATGGAACTCCTTTTCCTGTAACCCCAGAATCAGAGAAGGGCTTCAAAAGCTCGTAAGGGACAACGCCAGCCCCATTTCTGTTCCTCAATTTCTCGTCCGCATTCCTTTGGTCAATCATCCCTTCCAGCTCCGTCAACTTACCGCTGAACCTTTCAAAAGCGCCCTTGATGACGGGGTCTTCCTCCCAAGCTGCCTCCATTTCCTGGCCAAGATACTCCTCGTCGGGAGAGTGATTGGACAGCACATCCAGCACGGCCATCACCTTGGTTGCCTGAATTTGGGTGGGGAAGGTTGTCAGTAAGACCACTTCAGGTTTCTGCAAAAAGAACTTCCAGCCCTCTTCGCTAGGATCTTCCGTCGGCATTTTTGATCTGGCAATTGTAGGCCTGTTGGGAAAGTATCCTGCATATACATACTGCCCGAAGTTGACTGCAGCATGGTGACCCGAAGCTACCCATATAATAGTTGTTAGGATTTGAATGAGGTCCTGGGGTGTTCTGAGTTCAGGCCACCATGGCTCGTCCTTCTTGTCAGCGTGGCCTTTGTTACGAACTTCGGTCCACCATGCCTGGAGTTCTTCATCAGATACTATCAGACTTGGGTCCGGGTAGTAATGATTCACATACTCAGAAACCCATTCTTTGATGGCATCCCACAAAACAAGACCATCGTTCGCATATGGGTAGTCCTCTATTGTTAGCTTTAGACCATGTGGGGCGGATGGATCTTCAACGGCCATCCCCCTGAACCAAAGGAATTATAAATAAAAAATCAATTTTAATATCTATTTTAGTGTCACATATTCGTTTCTTAGAGTAAAAGTAAATGTGAATTGACTGTTTTGCTTTCAATTCATTAAGATCTATCATCTACAGTAGAAGAGGCCAAGTAAGTAATATCTTATTATGATATGATTATTACTACCTGCTGATGAGGTCTTTGGGCAGTGCCTGGTTATCAAAACGCCACTGCTTGTCATAAATAATAGAGCTGAGCTCCAGAGAATACTTGCCAGGAGAGAATGCGGACTCAATAATTCCGTCGGCATTGATTAGCGCTTGACGAGCTAAAGCATTGATCTCCATTGTGTACCTGAAATGCGGATGCAGGAGTCTGTATATGGGATGCATCGCACTTAATTGTCGATTGGCTGCAATTATGTATGGCTCTGTGGCACAATGTGTTCTTAGCCTGCAGCATAGGAATTAATTATATACATATACAAAAATATATACAGAGCAGCATTATTAATTGGTGCATTATATGGAGGGTAACAAACAGGAAAATAATTAATAGCTAGAATAGGGGAGGGTGGGGTTGCATTTTGCCATTGGACTGCATAGTGCATACCAGTGACTAACAAGTTGGTGATAACCAGAATCATGTGCAAGGACGTGAGCTTTAGCGAGCCTCCAAAGCCAGAGACCTGTGGAATGACAAGTAGAGCTATAGGCTTCCTTCCACTGGGGCTTTCCGTCCATGGGTGGTCGAGCGAGCTCAATGGCAACTGGCTTTAAGGTGCCATCTGGGGTTAGGAAGAACAACGTCCGGGACCCATATAGGGTTGTGCCTTCCAGCTGCCTTACTTGGCTCACGAGTGGTAGAAGAAGATCATGGTAATCAAGGATGAACAGCTTCTTTTGTTTTATAGCCTGCTAGCAACGCATATGATCATGTGGCATGTGTTAATAATTTCAATTTATTTGATTAAATTAAAATAGAACAACCTTACCTCGTCAACGGTCATGTACCCTCTGATTTGTTTCTCCACCATTTCTGAGGTGATTGCTGATTCAGGGGGGCCATAGGTTTGAGGATCAAGTTTGCTCTTCAGTGGCCACTCCTATGTATATATACCGTGACCAATTGAGTGTAAATATATATATATATATATATATATATATATAATGAATAATTAAAGACATATATATTAATTTCTTAATTAATGAACGATATATATACCGTGACCAATTGCAAGGCACAAGGGTGGAGACCAGCGATGGTCTGGCGACCAAATTCCTCGTCGCTAAACCAGAAAAATTTGTCTCTGTTCATAGTTTCCGGAGGCTCAAAGCGGAGGACATCCTGGGCGCCATCTTTGACAGCTTTGAAAAGCCTTGGGAGGAGGGTTCTCCAGAAGCCTTGTTTCTCCGGGGGAGGCCAGGTGATGCCTTCGTCGAACAGGGAGTCTATGGCCGTGAAATATGGGAATCCCAGTTTAGTGTCAATGATTGTCGTCTCCAGCGACGGCAGCAGCGCATGCAGCACTGAGTACACCGTCTTCGCAGAGAAGGTTGCCTGCTTTACCTCTGCGAATTCTTCATCCCGTGGCACGTAGAAGCTGCTGCTCCTGCTCTCCGACGCTGGATCTGCTTACAACATGTACATGTGCACTTACGTTACATTAATTAAATTAGTTGCATAAAGAACAAAATTATCAGCCAAGTCAAGTCACCTTGAAATATATATATATATTGCATCGCATTACCAGTCAGTAATACATTAATGAAGTAGTTGATTATTGTCCAATAATTAAGCAAAACAATTCATTCTTGTCCAATTTAATTGAGAGAAAACAAGAATTCTAATTTAACCGTTTAATTAAACTAATTAGACACTTTTTTTTTTTTTTTGGTTCATTAGGAGGAATGAACTATATTATATGGTAAACTCGTATGCCTTTTAAGATTAAAATTCCATGCTTCGAGAGAATAGACTTACCTGAAGCGCAGGGAGGTCGGCCGGTTCGGCAACGCCTGGGGTAAGGATGGTTTTGGCCTCCTAAAACCGGGCGGGCAAGTTCAGGTTTAGAGTCCGGATCGCCAAGGTCGTTGTACACGTCATAATCGTATATCCTTTCGCCTTTCTTGCGTTCGCCTTGTCCATTCCCTCTCAGCACTTGTAGCTCTTCTTCTCTTAGCCTCTTCAATCCGCTCGGTGTATTCGATGGCAAATATGCTTGCTGCAACTCATTCCCAATTTTATTTTTATTTTTAAAAATATATATTTTTATTTAAAAATGAAGGAGTCACAATTTAGTAAACTTATCGATTTTCCTTCCCAAATAAGAAGACAATAATAAAAGTTTGAATAGATGAAGACATATAATCCTTCTATTAATCTATACTTATACTGTAAATGAAATGGCTTAGATAATTCTCGCTGTATACACACTAATTTATTAATTACATAGATGAGACAGAAATGAAGAATAAATAAGCCCTTGCCTTATTTGCGAAAAAGAGGCGCTTGCGCTTATTATCAGAGCTGGATTGAGCCCAAGAGTTGCAAGTAATGACAACAGTGCCATTGGGGAACCCATGGAGGACAATGTCCTTGAGGAACATCTCCTCATGGTGCTCATTTTCCACCAGGACGGCACCCAATTCTCCGAAATCAGCTGGCACCTCATATTCTGCTTCGTACTTCACCTCCTCCCCCTCTTGGCTTGTCTTGTTTGCGTACCCTTTTATCGTCGGCTTCTCCAGTCCCGTCTCTTCATCATGAAATTGAATACGTTACATAAAACAATTGATGAAAAATAAAGAAGCTTCTATTAACTGAGGTTGCATTTGTTAAACCCAACGACTCCCCCCCCCCCCAAAAAAAAAACCCCTCTTTTGTAGCTAAGCATGGACTCCATAATCACTCAATTAATGTAATTATGGAAATCCCTAATAATTTACATGGAATCAACAATTTTTTTTTTGAACTAAATTTGATTCAATTCAACAAAAGAATTTGATTCAATTAGTTTAATAATTAAATTTTATCTTTCTGAGATAGAAATAATAAAGCAAAAAATGAAGAAAAAAATATTAATTAATTAATTAATTATTATTCTAAAATAATTAAGTAACTATTAAGCGGTATGTATTAATTTTAAATTTTTAAAATTTAACGAGACACGCCAAAATATTGAAGTAAATTGGCTTATTTCATTTATAACTAAACACATATATAAGATATATGTTACCATGAGAAAAATTTTAAATATTATTTATGCAATAATTTTTGATAAATTTATAAATTAAAAATATTATTCATATAACAATATTTTATAAATTTTCACAATTTAAGTAAGTTAAAATATATTATAATCATAAAAAATTAATTAAATTTAAATTATGATTACGTAAATGAATTAATATACATTTAATTATAATTAAATAAAGATTCTAGTAATTTATATAAATATATTTTAATTATAATTAAATTTTTATATTTAAAAAATAATCTCAAATTCTCTTAAAAATAAAAAATATTATATTTTTATTTTTCAAAAGAAATTATGCATTTCATTTCTTTTTTAAAAAAAGAAAAAATTATTTTTAAAAAATATCATTATATATATATATATATATATATATATAGAGAGAGAGAGAGAGAGAGAGAGAGAGAGAGAGAGGGGGGGGAGGAGATAACGCTGCTTACTGGAATCAAGCTCGGCGCTTACAAACTCCAAGAGGAGGGATCGACCGAAGAGGTCAATGAGATTATCAAGACCTTGGTCTATGCTTACAAGGTTTGATAGGAATCCACCAATTGTTCTTTTGACGGTCACAACGGCCTTGACTTTAATAGACTTGGCGGTGGTAATACCAGATAATGATATAGCTTTAATGTTGCCGGGTTTATTATAGTAGGAGCGGAGGCGAGCAGCATTTCTATTAGCAATTTTAGTGGTGATCAAGGTGGAATAGGATATTGATGATCTCAGTGATGATGAGGAAGGGACGGGAAACGAGATGGGGGCATGGTCACCCACGGTGATACAGAGGGCATTTGAAGAAGAAGAGCAATAGCACCCTGCCTTCAACATTGTTTTAATTTGGCTTTTTGGTGGGATGGGAGGTTAAGAATGCCGTACTGCAAAGGCCAAAGGTATGAGCACATGTACATATAGCGGGGAGGGGAAATCCTTGGTACGCCGGAAGTAGGATAGGACCAGATACACGGGAGCGAGAGAGCCCTGCATTTTTTTAATCATTTCACGTGAACAACGAGTATATTATTGAAATGGACCTGAACAGTGATCATAGACCGTCGGCCATAAATGATAAACATTTCATATGATTCATATATTGACAACAATATAATTAATAATAACGAATAATTTGCCATCGCCTCCATTCTTATCGTGCTTTTATGTGGCTCAAGGTGAGCGGCGTAAAAGTACGATGAAATATCGACCTTTCGAATCCAACCTTCTAGTTTTATTGTCTTGCGATACAATAATAACCCACTACAATGCGCCCCAAGATCCTAAAACTCCACTTTAAAACGAAATAAACGAGTTAGAGGTGCAGGAGACCACGGTAGGTGAAGATGCTAAACTCTACTATTCCCGGTATAAAAAAATAAAAATAATAATAAATAATCTAGCTAGTTGCTTATATAATATTCTATTCAGAATTCTCGGATCAAAGCTAACGAAGGGTGTCTTTTTTTTTTTTTCACCATGTCAAACAGTAACTTAAGTTATATGAAAGAGGTCGGTAAAGTCAAAATTCTGTGTGGTATTGCTAGATCTGCTAAAACTATTTGTCTCGGTGCGTCAAAGTTCTCGACCAAAAAAGAGAGTTCTAATTAATAACGATTTTAGCGTGTTGATGATGTTGAACTCGTAATTACATCCAAAACGGACATATAGAGATCAAACCAATTTATCAATCATATATAAATGATTATTACATGCTCCATTCATGTAGGGTATAATTTGCATCTTAGGTGTAAAAATGAGCAATCTAATTTTCTTTCTTTGTTATCAGAATGCCACTGTCAGTTCTGGAACATCATTTCTTTCTTTTTTGTGGTTTGCACAACAACTTAGCCTTAACGCATAGTCATCAAGATTGCAAAACAAAGGCAGAAGAGTCCTATGTAACACTCAGTCAATGAACGTGTGGCCCTCGTTTTCCATCCCCCACCAGCTACGTCCAAACAATGTTAGATATATATATATTTTTTTTTTTGTAATGCGATGGCTCTGGTCCTTGCAAACGGATGCCCGATGAGATTTCCGACAAAAAAAAAAACATCACAATTGTCCACATGAAAGTTGGTATGCTTATACTAACACAAAATAAATATAATAATATTATTATTGGGCATAATATAATCACTTTCTATGATTTTTATTTTTTAATGAATTTCTCATGTTCAAATTTGTGCGTCATTCGTTTTTTAATGTGCCTATTGTGCACTAAAAGTCACGTTGAACAAAAGACTTTGATTAAAATAAAAATTTAAAATTTCAGGTCCCTATTGTTATGATAGCCCTGCAAATAAATAAAACTATTAAAAAAAAAAATCCTTACAGAGATATTTAATAATCGCTTAATTTCCAAAATGGAAGGTCCCAACCCCAACCCCGCCTCCCCAAAACCCAGATAAAAAAAAGAAAAAGAAAAAAAAAAGAAAAAGCATATACTCCAAATGATGAAATTCAATCCTCCGGAATAGCAAGTAATGTTCATGTGACACATATTCATCAACGTTCACCTGGTTAAACTCTTAAGTTCTTAATTTCTGTTAATTACTATTTTTGGTCAATGTTAATTACTAAAGCCGTGAGAAATTGATCACCGGTACAAAACATAATTCATATTGCTTATTGCTTCGAGTAAAATTCAAAAACTGCAAAGCTCAAAATGCGTCTACTCCACCTAATACCTTTTTTCGTTACAACATTAGATTGCACCACCTCTCCATTCCAAGTGATCAAGGACACAATTATTATGTTTTTTTTTTTTTGTACGTTCAGTTTTCTTTACATAGTCTCATTAATGGTCTTTGACTGAGTAAACGATGAAATGACATTTTTTGCTTTCCATATGTAAGTATGAATATGTAAGTATGAATGAAGGTTTAAAAAGAATGACTGTAACAATAGTGTGTTTTGAATTTATAAGTCTTTTGTATAACAACTTGGAATCTTAGTGCAAAACAAATACAATTATATGTAATAAAATATATAGTATCTAAACACTATGTTATTTTTTAAAAAAATAAAAAAAAATGCTACACGTTATTTTCATTAAACTTAAATTTATTTTTTTTTTTTGAACTGCAAAATTCACTATTCAGGAACCGAGACATGAGACCTAATAATCTATTATTATGTCACGTAGACCTCAAAATGAAAATGATTTCCAATCAGACAATGACACGACCAATCAATTGTTCTGCAAAAACAGCTAGCACGTGAATGGTACGCTAAACGTCTTTCATTTGCATAGCTGGAAACCGACACAAAAAAAAAAAGAAAAAAGAAAAAAGAAAAAAAGGACAGAATTGCGTAGGTTGTGTTGTCACTGCACACAGGACGAAAACTTGAAAATGAATATATTGATTTATAACCTTATCCTCAACTTGTGTTGCCACCAGATAACATAAAAGATCTCACGCGGGGTCAAGGATGGATAGCCAATTCAATACTAGCTAGGAAGTAAATCCACAGTACGCCCATATACTTGTTGATTTTAAGAATTGGATCTATCTTTGCTCGTAAAAAGAGTGCTCGGTTTAGGCCGGGGTAAATCACAAGAGTTAGGACTTCCTAAAACCAAAGTCTCTGGCTCGCCCTTTGAATAAATGAAAAAAAGATAATATTAAAAATTATTTGTACAAATGTTTGTTGCGTCGCAATATTAAAAATTGTAACTTGAGTCTCGGAATTTGAAAATTACTATAGAATTAAATAAAATGGTTGATTATAAGAGCAAAACTCTTAAAAAGAGATTAACAGTTGAAACCTTAAATTTCTCAAATTTTCACAAATGAGTATTTTAATTGAGACGTACCAGGAAAAAAAAAAACTATTAATTACTTTCTTCCAAGCAAGATGATCTTAACTTTTGAGTGTCACAGCACGAGAGAGGGGCGGGAGGGGGGATGCAGGAGATGCCACCGACACATCTTGTAGACAGTGGATGGGACCAGAAGAGCAATCAAAGAGTGAAGCACGAGGACACTGAGGGCTTCGAGAAGTAGATGCTATGCCATGCTGCGCCTGCGCCTCCATACCGCATAGGATAGGGTAATGTTAAATAATATGTTATTTAATTTAGATAACTATGAATACTTTGTAAATTATATTTGCCTATTTAATAATAATATTATTATATATTATAAAGTGAACATTAAAAACTATTAGCACTTGAAAAAATACAATTCAATATATATTTCAAGATTAAATTCGAGTAAAGCCTTTTTTAACTTGGAATAATTTATATTTTGAAAACTAAAAATCTTATAGTTATAATTTTTTTTAAATTATACAAGGTTTACTTTTAAACTTTATAAGAAAAAAAATTAAAAATTGTATTGCTGAAATTCATTTAATTTTTATAATATTTATCTTTCAATTTTATAAAAAATTATTAGAACTATAAAACCTTATCCAAACCAATTTGAGATCCTGTGAATATAAAAAATATTCCCCAATAACTAAATTTAATGTTCAAATTTTGTAAAGTTTTCTTAACTAGAATATCTTATTCAAAAATTGATTCCCAAAATTATTTTAGTCTTGATTTAAAAAATGTAATAATAAATATTAATTAAAAAAATGTTTCAAATGACACAATAAATCTTAATTTAAAGCTTTAACAACAAATATGCTATTTTGATTTGGAAGATGTGCTAAGGAATTATAACCTTGAATTAAAAAATGCACTAATAAATAACTTTTTTATTTAAAATTTTTAAATGTTTAATCATTGATTATCTATAACTCTCTTCTCTAAATACAGTCTTAATAATTTTTAATTTATAAATAATCACATTTGTATAAGTATAATGCATAAAATAAAAAATTATATATTAACTTTTTTATGTTTAAAAATTAAGGGTATACAAAAAAGAAAAATTACTAGGAGCAAAGAAAATGTTATAAAAAGATTGTGAGCATTTTAAAGTTATATTAGCAAAAAATTAATAATTTTATAAATACATTTATATGAGTTTGTTGTAAAAAGATTATAGTTGTAATTGAGAATTGTGTTGTTACTATTATTATTGTAATCGATCTTCTTCTTACAACGATAAATTTGAATTTTTTACAATAATGGTCTTAAAAAAGAGTATAAGAATAAAAATTTTAAATATTACTAAATTATTATGTTTTAATTTTTTATTCTTAATAATTTTTTTACAATAATATATTTTAATTATTTTAATTTTTTTACAGATTAATTATTAATTTTATAAATTAAATTTATTTATTTTATTTTTTGATTAATATTAAAATTAATATAAGTATATTAATATATTACATTTAATTTTTATTTATTGTAATTATTTTATATTTCACAATTCAATTCAATTTTTTTAAGAATATTCTCGAGACCGGCAGATAGGAAGGTTCGGAATTAATTTACTTATCCGTAGTCCAGTAAGGATTAATCGGTGACGGTTATGGTGTTTCTTTACGGGCCTTTTATGGTGGGGGTGGTAGGAAGCAGAGAGTGGTTATCGTGGAAGTGGCCGTAAGGAGGAATAGATAGATAGATAAATAAATAAATAATGATAATAAGGAAGAGCAGCAAAATCAAACATAATGTGAATGCGACAAATTATCCAATGCAATTCATACACGATACAGTCGTGCGATTGGTGGCACCGCCCACGCCATTCATTTCACGGCGTTTATCGCGAGGTTAGAATGGAGTGGCAAGTGGGACACCTGTTGGGGTTATCTCTAAATGTTTTGTATCCATTCTAGGAGGCGCATCAAAATCATTAATGAATAAATAGGAAGTCTTTTGGGGCCATCAGTTAGGGTTGTTGGAGGTTGAAAATTCAAAATAAATCCATCAAAATCTACACGATGAGTAGTAGTTAGAGAGGTATAGTTGATGAATCAATAAACTTATTAATTGATCCAAAAGAAAAAAAAAATCAATAATTTTACTATTTTTAATGTCTAAACTCATGTATATCATTAAAAATAATATATATATATATATATGCATATGGGAGTATATAAACTTTGAGTACCCAGTTATAACTTATTATATAAATCAATTACACATACAATACTACAATATAATATGATATAATATATAAATGAGGCAAGTAGGGATGGGATTGAATCCGCTGGGAACTGCTAAACTGAAAATAGCCCAATGAATGAAAGAGCCCACATAATAACAATACATAATGAGAAAGCCCATTGCACACCAACATGGCGTGTGGAAAATGGATCAGAGGGAGACATGGGAATAAAATTACAGGAATCCTCAACAGCAACACCATACCACTAGACCAGCTGGTGGGGGGTTTGGTGGGTTTAGGGGAAATGGAAAGCGGAGGAGGAGGAGGAGGAGGAGGAGGCAGTAGCAATGGAAGAAGGGGAACCCAACCCCACAAGAGCTCCAAATCCAAAGCAAAAGAAACACTTCTCAAGCAGAGTTTGTTCCCTTTCTATTTCTGCCTATCTATTTCTCATGATATATATTACATTACCTGGTGTTGTTCTGGTTAATAATAATAAGATGGGTGGGACTGGGACTGGGTGGTCTGGCCATCGCCTGATTTTTGTGCAGAATCTCCGGCTGAGTTCTTCGCTGAGAACAAAAACATTGCTGGCTTTGACAACGTCTGTTCTCTTTCTTTTCCTCTTCCTCTTCTTCTTTTACTCCTTTTTTAACTTTCTCCCTGCTTTTCTGTTCGCGATTTTTTTTTTATTATTTTCACAAAGTCCTTCATTTTGGTTGTTGGGTTGATTTTTTAAATGGCGGCGTTGGTGCTGGAAATTTTAGCCCGGGAAATGCCTTTACACTACTGTCAGAGAACTCGTTGAAAATTCCCTGGATTCAGCAGAGTCCATTTCGGAGCTTCCTATTGTTGAAATTACTATGTGAGTATTTTTCTATTTTGTTTTGTCCAAAATTGCCAATTATTATGATCTGCCACCCCACTCCTAGCTTTTCACTGCAAATCAGAAAAGTTGGGTGGTAAATTGTGTATCATATTTGTATGCTTTCTTACTTCTTACTAATGGCCTGAATGGCCACATTTGGTTGCTCTAGTGAAGAAATTGGGAAAAGCAAGTTTAACTCCATGATTGGCCTCGTTGACCGCCAACGTATAGATGAAGAACTTTATGATGACTATGAGACTGCTAAGGCTCGCGAGGTTTGTGTCTTTGTTTATTTAAAGGCTTCCTTCTCTGCTAATTGTTCTGTGAAACAATAAGGTTGGTCCAAGCTTTCTGCTAGGGTCCAAGCTTTTGGCTAGGGTCCGTGATTTCATCGTTGAAAAAAATTATCACTTGTATGTCTTTTGATTTCATCGGCCAATACAGCTCAATTTGTGGTCTCCTTTTGATTGCTTTTGTAACCAGGTTATTGCAATGTTTTTCATATTCCTCTTTTGCATTTGCTCACATGGCACTAGCCAAAAATTTTCCCTTGAATTTTCATTCCATGCAGAAAAGATTAGCAAAGGAAGCCCGTGCTCAGGAAACACAAGCAAAGAACATTGCGCTAGGAAAGAAAGTCAAAGAAACTACAGCTTCAAAAGGCATGAAGGGTCGAGGTGAGGCTTCATTTTACAGGGTCACATGCAAGGTGCGATGCATGTTCAACCTCCTTACCACTTGATCTTTTAGGTGTTTTTTCTAGGCACCCAATTCTTTTTAAGGGCATTAAGTCTCATAAATATAACTGAATTTGTATGTAGGACAATGGAAGAGGAATGCCCCATGATGACATCCCAAATATGTTTGGGCGAGGTTTGTGGTTACTTGCCAACTTGTTTTTCTGTTTGATATGCAGTTATTTCTGCATATGTCTGAATTGTTGTCTGATTGTGGATGATTAATTTAACACTTTCTTACACTTGTGTATAAGTTTAAAGTGCATTCTTGTGCGCAGTTCTTTCTGGGACAAAATATGGGCTGAAACAGACACGTGGCAAGTTTGGTCTTGGTGCAAAAATGGTAATAATTTTTTATGCAGCTACAGCATGTATATATTGTCTTCTCTGTGATTGAATACCTAAATACACACATTCACTGCATGGTCATTTTAGTGTTGCTGCTTTCCCTTTCCACATTGAAGCTCTTCTTTCTTGATATAGGAAAATTGGATGACAATTGTAGGAATTCATAAATCAACTTATTGCCGTGAATCAAATTTGCTAAACTTATCATCAAACAAAAAATGCCGCAATAATTGAATTTGTTGCAGGAAGTCAGTGTAAAATTCTCCAGAACTAGTAATTCCTTATTTGTCCTGTACTCAGGGATGCTACATGGGGTTTCCCATTCAACTTAGATGGTTGCATAGGACCTCCAAACATGCCCAGTCAATTTTGATTTGCACCATAAGGGAAAACTTGCCACATACACTCTCATGCCAGGATTATATGTACATTTATTTCTCACACTTCTTTACTTGATGTAATCAATTTGCCCATGTAGGCATTGATATGGTCCAAGATGAGCACAGGGCTTCCTATAGAAATCTCCTCATCAATGAAGGGCCAAAACTATATATCATTCTGCAGGCTTGACATAGATATTCATAGGTATGACTTATGAGTCAAGTAGAGAAATGGACAAAAGTTTAAAAAATTACTTTGACATGTTTGGACACTTATCTACCTCTTGTGTCAATATGTTTGCGTCTATTTAGCTGCTTTAACAAGGTAAAGGGAGGTGGGTAGTTTGTTTCATTCAAGTGTACTGTTTTCCAATTCTATATCTGTTCTAGGTAGTCTATTGCAGTTTTTCAACCTTAGAGTATTAAGTGTGTCTGTGCTAAAAGATGCTGTGTCTTATAATCCACCAGGAATATTCCTCACATTCATTTACATGAAAAAAGGGGCAATGATGATGAGTGGCATGGAGCAGAAATTCAAGTGGTCATTGAGGGAAATTGGACAACTTACCGTGTATGATGACCCATGTTATTATCTTACTCTTCAACTTAAATTTTTCTGATGCATTTTCAAGGTTCTTACTGAGGGTGATTGTATACTTAAGTGATGTCTTTTGGTCAGATTTACATAATGTTTATTGGTTGATATGGCCTATCTTTGACTCCGTCTTTATTTGTTGGTATATGCAGTCTAAAATATTGCACTACATGCGGCAAATGGCTGTTATTACGCCTTATGCACAATTTCTTTTCAGATTTATATCGGAAGCATCCGAGTACTCTCTCTCTCTCTCTCTCTCTCTCTCTCTCTCTCTCTCTCTTTCTCCCCAAAAGCTTTCCCTATCCCTGGGTTGCACACACCTGTGCATGTATGCTCATATCTGGGACATTATATGCATTTGGTCACGATTGAATTGGGTCATATGCGTTGCTGATCTTTGTCATTATAATACAACTTTCTCTCATTATTTAGTTATTTATTATGTTGGCAGTAAAAATGTCACCATAAAATTTGCACGAAGAACAGATGTGATGCCTCCAGTTCCTCTTGAAACAAAACATCACCCATCATCTGTTGACTTGCTACTGATCAAACGCCTCATTGCCGAGACTTCAAAGCAGAACCTTTTGCAATTTCTTCAGCATGAATTTGTGAATATAGGAAAGTCCCATGCTGAACGATTGATCGGTGAGGCATTGAACCCAAATTATGTTGTGCAATCTGTTTTGCAGGTTAGATGTAATAATCCTCTCCTTGGAATGATATGGGGCAAGCCACTTACAATATGCTATGTCAGATCTGAGTTGTATTTCTACTTCTTGCATTCTAATGTTAATTTTTGCAATACTTCTCTGTAAATTGCCAGGGGAAATGGGTCCAGACTTTAGTCCAAAAATGTCTGTAAAGTCTCTGACTGATCAGCAGATAGTACGCATCCATCAGTTGTTTCGTCAAGCCAAATTTGATGACCCTACTGGTGATGTAAGCCGCTTTGGTCATTGCTTGCATTTTTCACTTTACTTTTCTCCAACAATTGTTTTTTTCCTCAGTTCTGTGCTTAATACAGTTTAGCCATTTGCTTAATATTCTAGCGTCAGTGTCTTAGTCCAGCAGGTGAATACAATCTTCGTCTTGGAATTATAAAGGAGCTGCATCCAGACATGGTTGCTACTTATTCAGGGAGGTTGGTGCCCAAAATCTTCATTCTAGATCTTTCTATTGTTGTGATTTCAGGATGCTAGCTTATGTATTGCAGTGAAAATGATAATGGGAACTTGAAGTATAATGTAAACTGGTGACTTTGAGTTCTCTTATCAGAAAGATGATAGCAAAATGTATTTTTCTGTTAATGGAATGTTTCTAATTGTGATGCAGTGCTCAAGTTTTTGAGGGGCACCCTTTTATTGTGGAAGCTGGTGTCAGTGTGGGTGGAAAGGATGTCAAGCACGTAAGTGCTTTTGTCTTTACCTTGGGTGTAGAAAGGTAGGAATTGGATCTGAGTTAGGCACTCCAAGGCTGATTTGATTAAAAACAGTGTATCAAGGTCAAGAGCTGGAGGATATTAAAGGATGGGTGTCCCATGACCAGGGTTTTTACTGGAAATGGAGAATACATAAATGAGTATACAAGGCAGATGGATATTATTAGCGTTTAAGATGGTTACTAGACATCAACTACTGAAAATCTTGGGCATTGAACCTAAGAAAAAGATGCATTGTGGATTTGATTTATTAGGGAGATTGTGTACTGAATTATCCTGTTTCTATTAGGCATTCCATTTTAATTGGCATTTCTCTTTGCAAAAAACAGGGATTGAATATATTTCGATTTGCAAACCGCATTCCTCTGCTTTTTGAGCAAGGTGCCGATGTTGTCACCCGGACTGCCCTTAAGAGAATCAAGTAAGATATTAAAGCATCCTGTGTTTTGGGACTTTATGGTGTGAACGAGTAAGATATGCAATGCAACACAAAGATATGAATTCAGTCAATTGTTCTTTTCAGTTGGGGAAGTTACAAGATCAACCAGACACAAGACAAGATTGGTGTTTTTGTGAGCACTGTAAGCACAAAGATCCCCTTCAAGGGGACCGGAAAGGAATACATTGGAGATGATATCAGTGAGATAGCTACTGCTGTGAAGGTTGGGTTTTCCTGGGTTTACCGTGTTTTCTCATTAAAGGAAATACTGAAAAAGCTAACAACATAAATTCTCCAGTCTGCTGTTCAGCAGTGTTGCATCCAGCTGAAGTCCAAAATAGTAAAGAAAATGCAGGCTCGTGAACAGCAGGAGAGGAAACGTAATTTAAGCAAGTAATTCTACCATCCTTCCATTCTGTTTTGTTAAGTATGATGCTCTGGCTCCTTGGTGCTCACTGAAATAAAATTTTGAATAAAATGGTAGGTACATACCAGATGCTTCGGGTGCTGTCTATGATGTTTTGAGAGAAATGGCACAGCAACATTCATTGAAGAAGAAACGATACGAGGAAGAGGATTCAGAAATATTAGAGAAAGTGTCTGCTCATTTGATTACAAAGGAGACACTTTGGGAAAAACTGTCTGAGCATGTTGAACAGGTGAACTTTATAGAAACTTGGTTTTGATTGTCAGTTGTTAGACAATAAATAATGTTAGTGAAGAGTTGTGTGACCCAATGACAGTTGAGGTTGAAGAACATAGTATCATCCTTGTTTGCAAACTGGGATAATTCTGGCGGTTAAACACATAACAGGAGTCAGAACGTAATAAATTCCTAATCAAATGGAATTGGAACTGTTTGGGTGACATGCGGACCAAAGTAAACAAGCAATGCGCTGATCTAGTCTTGATATCTTTTGGGGGCACTGATGAGTCGGTCATGTCTTTTTTCCCCTGTTTTTTATGTTGCAGGTGGACTATGAGATGGCATTGGAGTATGCTACGCAAAGTGGAGTGAGCGAGGAACCGAGAGAAGACGTATATGCCCAAACGATTGAAGCCAAAAATAAGTTCATTGACTTCCACAGTTCGCTTTTCGTCTTTAGACTCGCATGTTAGTTACCATTTTTGGTTATTATTTGGTCTGGTTCATTGCTATAATTGCATTATGGTTGTTTCCCATAAAAAGGACAAATAGGAAACTGCTTGGAGGGGGAGAGCTTAAAATTTTCTTTGAGGGCATTGATTCCGAAGTTGGACGTGAGGGATCATCTGTAACTTGTTAGCACAGTTGCGAGTGCTACATGCGTGGAAACAAGAAAGTGTCGTGTAGGTGGGGTGTGGGAGAGACGTGCACAATTAATTCAAATAAGAAGGCGTGATATGATTGATAGAAGAAGAGAATTAATACGGTAAATGTTATAAACGGATGATTCAAACAAAAAAAAGAAGAGAAGAAAAAAAAAACAGAAATCGCATTAGCTTGGTGATGCAGAGTGTCAAATTAAAGAAAGGTCGGTCGGCGTGGATGTTGGTGCAGCGAGCAACGTGATATGAGAGGATACAGGCGCCGTTGTGGAAGAAGAGGAGGAGGAGCATCATAACCTCCATTCTGTCAGCAAACAGGAGACAAGTGCAGGTTGTCGAGAGCTAGAATACTACTATCAAAAAATTAAAAAATAAAAAGATGCAAAGAGATTTAAAAAATTTAGAGAATATTATATTATTTTAAAAAGATAAATACACTCTTACTTATTTAAATGTCTTTAAATGAAGTCCCTAAAACTATATATAGTTATCCACCTTCTCAATGGATGGTTAGGATCTATTTGATCCAACGGTTCTTATTCTCATTATAGAGTATTCTATCTAATTCTACTATTTATAAGAAGATAAATAAACTATCTACAAAATTTTAGAAACTTCTACCTTATTCTAAAGTAAATATCTTTAAATGGTTCAATTTTGAGCCAAATCACTCGACCCGTGACATTCTTCCCCACTCAATCTGGCGATGCTCTCGTCCCTCCTGTATACCTCGATCACATCAACATTGTTCCACAATGTTAGCTCGTGTTCCCAACTTGCCTTGCTATCAGGCAACCCTTTCTATTTAACAAAGTACTCGACATAACTTGGATGGGTGCCTCTCCTGGAAATTACACGATGTGCCCATATCTCTTCCACGTCACGATCTGACATGGTTGTTATGGTTGTAGGTGCCCTCTTTGTTTTGCCCTGACTCGGCTCCTCTTTGTCAGGATGGTAAGGCTTTAGCAAACTCACGTGGAATACTGAATGCATCTCAAGATGTGACGGTAAGGTCAAGCGGTAAGCTAGTTTGCCAATCCTCTTCTCTATTGGGAAGGGTCCTTCATAACGCCTTACCAGACCCTTATGCACCTTAGCAAACTTTCGGCTTTGATGGGGAAGGAGTTTCACCATCACCAAATCTCCTTCCTCAAACTCCAAGTGTCTCCTCTTGGCATCGGCCCATTTCTTCATCCGTTTAGTAGCCTTAACCAAGTGTGTCTGTGCCATGTCGGACTTCTCATGCCAACTCTTGGCAAACTTGAATGCAGCAGGACTAGGCCCTTTGTAGCCAATCGTCAATGTGTGTGGGGTCATTGGTTGTAACCCTGTAGCAACTTCGAATGGACTAGCCCCAGTTGACTCGCTTCTTTGCAAATTGTATGGAAATTGGGCTATGTCAAGCAACTTAGTCCAATCGCTCTGGTTGGCACTTATATAATGCCTTAAGAATAGCTCCAACAAGGCATTCACCCTCTCTGTTTGACCGTCCGTTTGAGAATGAAAACTTGTGGAGAAATTGAGCTCTGATCTCATCAACTTGAATAGCTCCATCCAGAATCTTCCAGTGAAGCGAGTGTCTCGGTCGCTAACAATCATTTTTGGAATGCCCCAGTATTTCACCAAGTACTTGAAAAATAGGGGATGAACACCTCGTACTTGCTAAAGCGGTCTACCACTACCATGATGTTGGTGCATCCATCCGACTTTGGTAGACACGTGATGAAATCCATTGAAACACTCTCTCATGGCTTCTCTGGAATAGGTAGGGGCTCCAACAATCCTGACGGTTGGTGTTGCTCCACCTTATCTTGTTGGCATACCAAACACGTCTTCACGTAGAGCTCAACGTCATCTCGCATTTGTGGCCAATAATATGCTCGCTCTACAAGTGCCAACGTACGACGTATGCCCGAATGTCCTGCCCATTTTGAGTCATGACACTCCTTGATAATCGCTTTCCTCAATCCTTGCCACCTTGGCACATAAACTCTGTTGCTTTTGGTAGTGAGCAATCCATCTTCAAGCCAAAATCGGTGTGTCTTCCCACTACTTGTCAATTCCCTCAACCTCTTGGCTTGTGGATCATGCTCCAACCCCTTCTTCACTTGTTCCACCAAAGGAAAGTTTGGACTTGTGATGGCAGCTAATTCGGCCTTCCTACTCAATGCATCAGCCACCAAATTATCCTTTCCCGGCTTATACTCTATCACAAAGTCGAATTCTGCCAAGAAAACTTGCCACCTCACTTGCTTTGGCGTCAACTTCTTTTGATTGAAGAAGTAACTTGTGGCAATATTGTTTGTCTTCACCATGAACTTAGACCCCAACAAGTAATGCCTTCAAGTTCGTAGGCAATGTACCACTGCAGTCATCTCTTTCTCTTGGACTGTATAATGACGCTCAGTTTTGTTCAACTTGCGACTTTCATATGCGATGGGATGACCTTCTTGCATTAGAACACCACTAATTGCAAAATCTGAAGCATCAGTTTGTACCTCATACAGTTTGGTGTGGTTGAGAAGAGCCAATACTGGCTCATCAGCTACTGCTTGTTTGAGCACCTCAAACGCTTTCTGGCATCTGTCATCCCAGCTCCATGTTCTATTTTTCTTTAACAAATCAGTGAGTGGAGTTGCAATAGAGGAGTAGCCCTTTATAAATCTTCTGTAATAATTGACGAGGCCTAAGAAGGATCGTAATTCAGTCACCTTCTTAGGTGGTTCCCAATTGTGGATGGCTTGCACCTTGGACTTGTCCATCAGTAGTTTTCCTCTGCCGACAATGTGCCCTAAGAATGTGACCTCTCTTTGAGCAAAGACATATTTCTCCTTCTTCACATATAATTCATGTTCCCTTAGCACTTGGAAAACTTGTCGTAGATGTCTAATATGCTCGTCCAACGTCTTACTATAGACAACGATATCATCTAGATATACTACGACAAATTTATCCAAAAATGACTCGAAAACTCGATTCATAAAGGTGCAGAATGTGGCAGGGGCATTAGTTAGTCCAAATGGCATAACCAAGAACTTAAAGGAGCCATACCTCGTAATGCAAGCGGTTTTTGGCTCATCTCCTTCTGCAATCCTCACTTGGTAGTACCCCGATCTCAAGTCCAGCTTTGTGAACCATCGCTCTTCACCTAGCTGATCGAACAAATCCGCTATTAACGGAATGAGATACTTGTTCTTCACAGTTATTTTGTTAAGTGCTCGATAATCCACACACAATCGAAGCGACCCATCATGCTTCTTTTGGAAAAGTACAGGTGCACCATATGGAGCTTTTGACGGTTGAATGTAACCCGCATCCAACAGCTCCTTTAGTTGTCTTCTGAGTTCCTCAAACTCAGGGGGTGCCATACGGTAAGGCACTGCAGCGAGTGGTCTTGCATCTGGGACTAATTCTATCTGTGGTCCACCTCCCACTTAGGTGGGAGCTTCTTAGGTAATTCGGGAGGTATTACGTCCTTAAACTCCTTCAGAACGTGAGAGACTCCCTCAGGTAAGTCATTTGATGGGAAAGTATCTTTTTCATCCTTCAAGGATACAAGAAAGGTGGGTTGCGACTTCTTTACGCCTTTGGAAAGTTGCATGGCCGAAATCTGTCTGGATTGTAGGCAAGTCTCTCTTGCCAAAGGCACCATGCATGTGTTGCCTTCCTCTAAGATGCACATTGTGTTGGCAAATGGAATAGGCACAGCTTTAACACGATCCATAAACTCCATACCAAGCACAATTGGATAATCATCCATTGGTACAATAGAAAAGTCTACAAGGCCACAACATTCACCCATACGTACCTCTATACCATGCGCAACACCGAAGATCGACTTTGGCTCTGAATTTACTGCCTTGAGTCATCCTTGCTCCTTGTTATATTTGATGCCTAACCGCCTTGCTTCCTCTTCTTGAAGGAAGTTGTTAGAAGCTCCAGTATCCACTAAGGCTTTAACCACTTGGTTACTCACCTTTGTTTCCACATATAACCGTTATTTATTATCGGCTTTAGGCACTTCGACCTTGGCCTTGATGACGTTGAGGATTTGTAATGACCCCATCCTCATCTCTTCGCGTTGTTGTTGTTCCTCCCTTTCTTCCACTATGGCCGAATGCTTGGCTTTCTTTGGGCAATCTCTGGCCTTGTGCGGCCCGTCGCAAAAGTAACATTGAAGAGGAGGTCTGTCATTGCCTTGCCCCTCCTTGGTGTTCCTCCCTTCCTTAGGCCTATTAAACTTGTAAGAACGGCCTCTGTTCGAGGGACTTTCTCCCACACTCTTTCCTTTGCCACCCTTGTCCTTAGGAGACTCAGACTTCTTGAACTCTATTAATGATTCAGCAATGGAAATAGCGGTGGCGAGATCTTGAGCACCATGTCTTTGGATCTCTATCTTTGCCCAATTTTGTAAGTCATCTTTGAATGCAAAGAATGCTTCCTTGTTGGGATAATCAGGAATTTCCAGCAACACTTCGGAGAATTCTTTCACATACTCTTGTATGCTCCCCTTCTGTTGAAGACGCCTTAGCTTTGCTCTCGCTTCTTCTTCTGCATTCTCTGGATAGAATTATCGCTTGAGTTCTTTATTAAACTCATCTCATGTGTTAATGATGCAAGTACCCCTTTCGATATCATTATACCTCCTTCTCCACTATACCATTGCGGTATCCATGAGGTATAGAGTAGCACTATCAATCTTTTTGGTATCCTCCGTGATACCAAGTGCCTTGAAGTATTGTTCCAAGTTCCATAGAAAATTATCAACCTCCTTCGCGTTTCTCGACCCATTGTACGCCTTGGGTCTTGGGACATCCACTTTTGAAGAAGCTGCAACTATCGTTGACAAGACAATGCTTCCACTTTGAGCAATGGCCTTTTTACAGAGGGTTAGCTCATCCTTGGTCTCCTTCAACTCGTTGGAGACTCTTTCGAGCTCTTTTTTCAACGTTCCAACCTCAGAATGAAGGGCCTCTTCCAAGGTCTTCACTTGGTCTAGACACCTTGATAGGGCCTGGTTTAAGGCACCTTGCAACTCCCCACGTAGTTCTTCACTCTCCTTCTCGAGCTCGTCAATGCGTTGGTCTACTGCCTCAAACTTCTCCTGCCCGTCGGCCACCACAAGCTCAACTTTTGCAAGCCTGGCACTGGTGTCTTCTAAGACATCCCTCGACCTTGATCTCCCTCTTTTTGTTGCTTCTTGGCTTCCTCAACCCCGTGGGTAATCTCACTGTGTGAACCAGACATCCTTTCAATAGAGCGTGCTTGCTACTTGTAGAAACCTTGCTCTGATACCACTTGTCACGGACTTGACCTTGTACTCCCAACGACCCGTGCGGCACTAGCAATTCACTTGACTAGAATGCTAGTTCAGCCTTCCCCGAGAGCTAAAATACTACTATCAAAGGATAGAAAGATGCACGCAAAGAGATTTAGAGAACTTGGAGAATACTATATTACTTTAAGAAGGTAAATACACTCTTACTTGTTTGAATACCTTCAAATGAAGTCCCTAAGACTATATATAGTCATCTAACTTCTCAATGGATGGTTAGGATCTATTTGATCCAACGATTTCTATTCTCATTATAAAGTATTCTACCTAACTCTACTCTTTACAAAAAGATAAAAAAATTATCTACAAAATTCTAAGAATTTTTACCTTATTCTAAAGTAAGTATATTTAAATTACTCAATTTTGGTTCAAATCAATCGCTCGTAACAAGGTGCATTGACTCTAACTGTTTCCATCCGTCTCCCAAAAGAGACAAAAAGGAAAAAATAAAAAAATTAAGGGTAATATGATGACGCCCAGTGATGTTAAATATTTATTATGGAATGATATAAATGCATTGCATGTTTTGTTGGTTACAATTAAGACGGCATTGAGGAAAATTGAGTTGGGGGAAGGGAGGGAGGGAGGGAGGATCTATTATTATTTGGATTTGGGGTAAGTTTAAATAACAAGAAAATAACAGTACCAGAACCAAGCATACAGGGCTGGGAAGGAAGACGTGTATCTGCGGGTGACTGAGCCGAGCAGAAGGTAGAAGAAACGAGAAATGCGAGAAATTATGGTAGTCGCTGTTGGGCTGAGAGGAAGTTCTAATTAGTGGTTGGAAATTTAGAATAAAGGAAGAAAACTATCTAGAGAGAAAGAGAAGAAAAGGGAGGGACAATGGAAAAACGGGTGGGAATAGCGATAGCGGGAGCGGGCATCTTCGTAAGAAATCAGTACATCCCAAGACTGGCCGAGATCTCCAATAATAACTTCCTTCTCAAAGCCATTTGGAGTCGCTCCCAGGTTCCCTACCCCCAACAGCCACCTTTCTCTTCTCTAATCTTTACCAACCACTGCTATTTATTATTTATATTTTATCAATAATTGTTTGTTAGTTATTCTTTGTTATTTGGATTTACAATGCTTTTTTTTTTTTTGACCTTTTTCTGTTGTTGTTGTTGTTGTTGGGGAATAGGAATCGGCGAGGGGAGCGGTGGAGATAGCGAGGAAGCATTTCGAGGGAGTGGAGTGCAAGTGGGCGGATGAGGGTCTTGCCGACATTCTCAACGATCCTTCTATTCTCGCCGTCGCTGTTGTTCTCGCTGCTCAATCCCAGGTCACCCTCCAACCTCTCTCTCTCTCTCTCTCTCTCTCTCTCTCTCTCTGTTTCTCCTCTTCATGAATCAAATTCTGTTGCAAAAATACAAATATTAAGTTTGTTGGTTATACATCTACATTTAGATCCGGCGGGCTCCAGATCTCGCTTAACATTAACCCAGCTGCTCCTGGTATTCTTGTTCTGCCTTTGTCCATCGCAGATAAAAGCTTTTCTTGATTCTTCTTCTTCTTTATTCCTTTTCCCACTAAAACAGATGGAACATTGTTTGAGCAAAGGCTCCTCCTGTTGCTCTGTGCCCAGCGCCAAACTAAATCGCACCTAAGATGATTTAAATAATTAACATTGTTGGGTTGGATCTGCAGCCGAGGAAATCTGAAATCAACAGCAGAATTTTTTTTCCCCTTCCAGCATCTACACCTGTCCTACAATTTCACTGAGAATGATCATTGTCTATCTGCTTTCTTGCTGCGAACGATACAACTTGCTTTGACAATTAACAACAATGTCAATAGATAGTTGCTTATGCTTTACCACTTCTTGCAGGCAGATATCTCTCTGAAGCTACTAAAGGCAGGGAAGCATGTTCTTCAAGGTCATAACAATCAGTCTTATGTAGCCTTCAAACTCAATGCAGTTGCTAGTTTTTAAGTTCAGAGGTTCCCCTCCACCCCCCTTTTTTAGGTCTGGTCATTCTTTTTCTGTGAATTACTAAAATTTTTCTTTTGCTTTGGCATGCTGTTTCCATTGCATGGCTAACTTGTTTGGTGAGAAGAGAAACCAGCAGCAGCTTGTAAGTGAGACTTTTTTTTTTTTTTTTTTGAACTCTTTCATAATACTACTATCTGTTACTTGTAAGTCAAAGGAATGTTAGGAATTGTTTTGATTTTCATGAAATACCTCCCAGATAATGTCTCCATGGCACAATAACTCAGTTGCTAAGAAACTGAATGCTGGTTTGTTATTGCAGCAATAAGTGAAATAGAAACTGCCCTATTGAGCTACAAATCTATTTGTGCCAATATCCCTGGTCAACCAATTTGGGCTGTTGCAGAAAATTATAGATTTGAACCTGGTTTATTAGAGGTACTTATGCTTAAATCTCTCCTGGTACCAATTTTTCTAGTTCATGACAGTCATTATTTTTCTGCAGTGCAAAAAATTAGTGGCTGCCATTGGGACTATGATGAGTGTCCACCTAATTGTTGAAGGATCAATGAATAATGAAAATCCTTACTTCTCAAGCTCTTGGCGCCGCAATTTCAATGTATGTGGTCTGTGCTGCATTTACATATGTGTTGTTCTTTTATTGATCCACGGAAGCAATTTTCATCATGCATGCACTATGAATCACTTTAATATTTCAAGCAAGTTATCTATGTAATTCATTGTGTACTATAAAATGAGATGAAAGAGGTGTATCTTTTCATACATGAGATTGTTGGTTCTCAGTGCCAATGCTTTCCTGTTCAGTGCTCAGTGTCAAAACAGGATGTGCTATTGTGTGAGTAGTAACTACAGTGACTATTGCAGTTATCTCTTTGAAGTATTAAGAAAGGTTCTTCTTGCATGACTAGTGACTATAGTGAAGATTGCAGTATGTAGTCCAACCAATGACAATATCTTGCATGTTTTTCAGTAATTATTCTATTTACCAATTTTATTGTGTTCTAGCTAGAACTTTGTTAACATTTATCAATCGTTATATCTTCCTTTTGGCAGGGAGGATTCATACTAGATATGGGTGTGCATTTTATTGCAGGATTAAGACTGGTAATCTCACACTTCATACATTTTACCTTCCATGGTTTTTCATTCTGACTGACAGCCTGTAGTGTTTCAAGCTGTCTTTGATTCAAATGGCTTGCCAATTTTTCTCTTCTGAGAAAATGTTCTTACCTTTTCGCAATTTTACTATGGGCAGACAACAACGGTGTAGCTGTGCTTGTGCTCTATGCATATATAAAAATTGTATAATTTTTGTCATCATTAGGGGGGGCTTCAATATTTACTTTTCTTCTTCACCCATTGATCCAGTTTAGTTTGAAAGTTTTTAATTTACTCTTCCTTCACCTGCTGATCTGGCTAGCTACTGACATTTGTAATTTCTCTTCCTGATAGCTTGTTGGATGCGAGGTGATGTCAGTGTCAGCTTTGACTTCTCATGTAGATCCAAATTTACCTCCACCTGATAACATATCCTGTGTCTTGTAAGTTCTTGTGTGCATGAGTTGACCTCCACAGACAATTTTTCCCATACAATTGGAATACTAAGGCTGCCACACTGCTTATGATTCTTAGTCAACTAGAGAATGGATGTGCTGGAGTTTTTGTAATGATCGTGTCCTCAAGATCACCCAAGGCATGTGGTAAAGTGTTAGTTTTACGGAAATATATCTTAGCATGCATGTATTTGTGTCTTTTCTCATAGCCTTTAATCCTTATAGATATTCTGGCGAGTTGTTGGCTTGAAGGGAACAGTGCAGATTGAGCGCGGAAAACAAGATGGGCTATATGGTTACCTGGTATGTCAAGAAATCCATATGTTTAAAGTAGCTAGATAGTCATTCTGAAGGCCGTGAAGTTTTGATTTGCAGTGATGTCTCGTTTACTTTAAACTTAATAGTAATTGGCAGTGTCCCCTTCACCGTTTATATTCCAAATAAAGGACTAATAACAAATGGACAGCCTTCACTCGTGCTACTCTGCTCTTGCAGGTTTCCTTTTACACTGTTGATGGGCAGATCCAAAGCTACTTCCATCCATTCAGTGGTGTGACAGAAGAATTAAAAACATTTATACATAATGTTTCACAGGCCAGCCTAAAGGTAAACCTCAGATGGCAGAACCTTTGCACGTATCATTTGCAGTTTATCTTCGAGTTGAACTATGTGCAAGGTGGTTTTTAGACCCTACACTATCATGTTAGCAGATTTTTTAATAAATTAGGACGAACATGCATTGGATAGCTGTGCAGTGCACTATGCGTGCAGCACAGCCAAACATGCTGTTTGATGAGCTTCCATGTCTAATCAACTAAACAAAAACTATGATTGATGGCTTTGATATGTTTTGTGGCAGAGTGGAAGCAGTTACGAGGCCGATCCTCGGCTCTCCTATGTTGAAGGTGCAAGAGATGTGGCCGTTTTGGAGGCAATGCTTGAATCTGGAAGTAGAAATGGAGAGATGGTTCAAGTGAAAAGGTTTTAGGTTTGAGAGGGGAGGGGAGGGGCGGCTGAAGATACTGTGATCGAAGTCTGTGTCAGACAAAGCGGAAGGGAAAATAAATGAGGGGGCACTTACCTCCCAGAAATAAATTGGGCGGAGGGGCTGCGCTGGGGAGGGGGGCAGGGGGATGGGATAATTTCCTGACATTATTTTATCATCGTCATGCTTTTAATTCACGGAGTTATTTTTATTTTTAAAGATAACTAAATTAGCCCGGGGACATTTAAAACAAAAAACAGAGATCAAAAAAAAAAAAAAAAAAGTTGAACACCCATGGAAGCAATACCAAATCTTCCTTGGAAGATGGAACCGCGACAAGGAATGGTGAGTTACGTTTTGTCGTGTGTCCTGGTGGGCGCACACGGTGAGTAATGAGTGTCTGTACTGTATTTGAAATTTAGAGCCTGTCACCGAGGACAACCAAGCTAAGTGCATCATGCCAATAGAATAGTCTGACAAAATGATCTGCCTGCCAGCTACCCCTGAGCCTGAGCCTGAGCCTGAGCCTGAGCCTGAGCCTGCCTAGTAATAAATAAATGCTTTGGTATAATGTGTTTTAGGGGGTGATTTGCAAGTAAAATTAAAAACGAAAACAATGATAGTTTTATTCATCTCGATGCTCGCGGACACAAGCATGAGTGCCAAGGCCAAGCAGTGCTGCAGCAACAACGTGCATATGCAGCCGGCCTACAGTTCCCATTAGCTACCAAGGACAAGATCCATTTTTGAGTTGCCATTGCAGCAACTAACACCGGAAAAAAGAAGAAGAAGAAAAAAGGAACTTTTAGGCTCACTCACATTTTATATTATTTTTTAAATAACTCAAGTAACAGCAAGAAAAATTTTAAAATTAAATTAAAATTTTGGAATAAATTTTATTCATTCCTAGCTAGTAGCTGATAGCTATTATCTTCTTCTTTTTCCACTAAATCATTATTACATTTGTCATTGTCAAGGTCTCTAATTAATAATAATAATATGAGGTGTGGTTGGCTCTCACATATTTGATTGCGCCACAGCCACCAAAAAGGGATATCCCATTCCATTCAGAATAGGAGGACTGTGAGAAGGAGCGTTAAGAAGTTAAATCAAAAAAGGTAACAGCATCGGAAGAAGAAGGAGGAGGAGGAGGAGAAGGCTCTTCCATCTCCATTACGGCCCATTAATAAAACATCACCTGAAACTGAACTGAAAGGGTACGACACACTTAACCTTTCCATTCTCCTCATTCCCTTGTTTTGTTTTTTTTCCTTCATGTTATTGTTATTTACGCGCTTTGTAGTTTTCGGTTACTTTTAACTTACTAGGGTTTTAGCAAAACAGCCCAGTGATGTTTGCAACTTCATCTATTCTCTGCCAATGCTTTTCTTTTATTCCTCTCACCCTGCCTGCACTCTTTCTTGTGTCATTTCCATAGATATGGCAGATGGAGGAGTCCCAAGGTACACCGTAGACGCTGCTCTTCTGGCGATGGGTTTTGGAAAATTCCAGTTCCTTGTGCTCCTCTATGCTGGCTTTGGTTGGATTTCAGAAGCTATGGAAATGATTCTTCTCTCCTTCCTTGGTCCAGCTGTTAAGTTTGAATGGCTTCTCACCTCCAACCAAGAAAGCCTTATCACGAGTGTTGTTTTTGCTGGCATGCTGGTTGGGGCCTACACTTGGGGTGTAGTTTCAGACAGATTTGGAAGAAGGTGGGGCCTGTTATTTCCCTTTTTTTTTTTTTCTTTCTTCTTCGGCGAGACTACTGAGTACCTGTCTGCATTATGCTTCGGTTTTTCCTCCCCCTTTGCAGAACTAAAAGATATGGATGGTGCCTTATGTCACGGTTCATTACCTTCTCCCAAAGATACCCATTGATTCCCATTGGTGTGCAGTACCACTGCTTATATCGCCCAATATTCCCTCTTTCTCTCGAGGATGTGGGAGTTGGTAGTGCACCTGTCACACTTAGCTATCTATGTTACTTCGTTTTTGGCCAATTTCTGAGGGGCTTTCTTTTTCGGCCTGGTAAAATAATGTGATTATTTCGACAACTTGAATGTAACTAATAATGTGATACCTATTTGCGGACCATTCGTTTGTATCCATAAACAGTGGGAGGTTGAATCGCTTTTGTTCGATAGGGTGCCTGTAATTTGGGGTTGCCTCCTGCCCTCGCTTGCAGTTATATAGACTAAGAGGAGTCCATCCCTGCTTCACACTCCGCAGCCCTTATAAACTCATGGATTTCCGAGTTGCTTCTTCTGAATACGATGAAGTGAGACCTTTTGTAAAAGCAGCTCTTCTGTACTGGACTTTTAATATGACTTTTCTTCGTCTCCACAGAACATTATTCTTAAAAAGTGATGTTTAACTGGTTTCACTAGTCCATGAATGAGGTTTTGAGATCCACTCTTCTCCATCTCCTTAGGGAATCTCAGAATATATAAATTAAAGATGCCTGAATAAGCCCAAATTTTGAGTTTATCATCTGTGGGTGGGCCTGAGATTGGGCTTTTGGATGAAAAGAAAGAGTTTGAAGCAGATTTTTTGCCAACCTGCTTTTGTAGTTGCTTCCTTCTTTGACTGTACATTTATCTCAAATTACCAATGATGCGTTTTTATTTTTTTCAACGGTATCCTGTTTATCTTGCTTTCTTTTTCCTTCTTTGTTCTTCCAGTCAGTCACTCGATACGCTAATTTCCTTTTACTCATAATTCTTCAGGAAAGGATTTCTTTTTACTGCATTAGTTACTTCTGGAGCCGGTTTTCTGAGCTCCGTGGCCCCAAACTATATTGCATTGCTAATTTCTCGGTGTTTGGTTGGCCTTGGTCTGGGAGGTGGTCCTGTACTCTTTGCCTGGTTTTTGGAGTTTGTACCTGCACCAAGCAGAGGCTTATGGATGGTTATCTTTCAGACCCTATGGTCTCTTGGAACAATTATCGAGGCTCTGCTGGCATGGGTCCGCTTATAATTCTTAACTTACTCTTTTGGCGCTTCTCATCCGCCTTTTGTGTAGCTATAGTATTCATTGTTCTTGAATGGTGCATATATAACTTGGTCTCAAATTATTATTCTATAACTTTTTGGGTTGTCAAGAAGTAAATTTTACTGGTGAATAGCAATAAATGTGATCTCTTGTAGTATGTATAGGATGTTAAGACCAATGTTTTCAGGCTTTTGGTTAAGATTTATCTCTTGGAGTGTTATGCATGTGATACTAAGATCCATTCCATTGATTTATGTTTATTAGTTTCTTATGCTTAAAATATAGGAAGGGGTCCTAGGATTTGGCAACTTCCTTGCTTTGATTGAAAGTGCCATACTGGTCATTTTCTCTGCCATCATTTATGAGCATGTCATCTTCCAAGCATTGATTCGGCGACAGGTTACCATTAATCATTTATTTGGATTAATTTTTTCAAGAAAAATTTGGTAAGAACTGCAATTAATAAGTGATTCATGCATTATTGCTTCAGTACTAGATATATGGGATGCTTAGGACCTCTTAACACCTTAGCTCCTGTTCTCATTGCATGTTTCAGTTGTTTGAAAACTCTTTGTCGTCAAAGTGTCCCTAACTAATCCAGATTCAGCGAAAAGACTAATTTTGATGTCTCAGCATTCAAACTTTGATTCAAGCTCAATTTTCTGGTTCAGGAATATCTACACAGTAGATTATAAAAATTGTACCTGGAATTGCTCTTATCCTTGATTTTTGCTTTTGCAGGTTGTCATGCCAAGGTTGGGTTGGAGATGCCTCCTTGTTCTGTCTGCTCTGCCATCATTTCTTCTTCTTGTATTTTATCCCATGACACCCGAGTCGCCGAGGTATTTATGCTTAAAGGGTATGAAAGATGATGCCCAGAGAATTCTGGAGAGAGTGGCAATACTAAATGGAAAAGAGTTGCCTTCAGGTGTCCTGATTACTAATAACAAATTTGAGACACAGGGAAACAGCCTCCTGCCAGAGGATACACAATCATTACTGCCAGGTGAAGAAGAAAATCTCATTTCCTCTACCAAGTGGAAGGATTCTGATATGGGTGTGATCGAATCGCTGTTAGCTCTTCTTTCGCCAAGATTAATTAGGTCAACCTTGCTCTTGTGGATAGTATTCATTGGGAATTTATTTTCGTACTACGGCCTTGTTTTGCTCACCACAGAGTTGAATAATGGGGATAATCAATGCCAAACAACCGAAATGCAGTCAAAGAACTCTGCCGGGGTTAATTATGGAGGTGTTTTGATTGCTAGTTTTGCAGGTATAATATTTCTACTGTTGTTTTATACTTGGATTAATCCAAGGAAGCTGATTAGCATCTAATTTTACTCTGTTTTAAGAGTTTCTGGGGTACATCCTGTCAGCCATGACAGTTGATAAACTTGGTCGGAAACTTTCGGTGGCGGCAATCTCTGTGGTGTTTTGCATCTTCTTGCTGCCTTTGGTGGTTCATCGGTCCACAGGTCTAGCAACAGCTCTGCTCTTTGGAGCTAGAGCAAGCATCACAGCGTCATTCACAATAATATATATATATGCACCGGAGGTAAGGGATCGGAGTTAGTCTCACATGCAACAAGTTATTTCTTATTGGGTTAATTGTTTTTCCTTTTACCTTATTATCAATTATTATTATTTTTTAATTAAAAAAAAAAACAAAAACAAAAATAACTGAAAAGGAAAATTTGAAAGTTACTATTTGGAAGAATGTCAAAAGCCAAACCCAACCCATGGACTAGACTGATTATATATGTTTTGTTAACATTTAGTTGGCAGGTCATGAAAGATTTGTTCTTTCCAGCGTTTAATATGGTGCACTTCAGTGCTTTTTGTCTGATTATTTGTCTTATTGGTATGATGTGATGTAGATATACCCAACATCGGTGAGAACAACCGGAGTTGGAGTTGCAAGTGCTATGGGAAGAATTGGAGGGACGGTCTGCCCTCTCGTGGCGGTAACTTTGGTGCAAGGATGCAGGCAAACCGCAGCGATCCTCTTGTTCGTGGGCGTGGTATTTGTGTCGGGATTATGTGTGTTGTTTTTTCCGGTGGAAACCAAGGGCCGTCAGTTGGTAGATACCCTTGGCATATCGACCACGAAAGCTTCTTTGTTGAGCTAGACATTTATGTTAGAATATTTTAATTAATTATATTAAAATAATATTTTTATTTTTTTAAAAAAATTAATTACAACATGATTTTATTATTAAAAAAATGATTATGTATATTATTAAAAATTATGATTTTAAATTTAATTTAAATATTAATAGAGATATGTTTAATTTAAATTATATAACTTTTTTTTTTTTTTTAGGATATTAATAAAAAAAATTACATAAAAGGTGGTGATTATAATCAAAATGAAACTAAGGTGACCACTTAGTCCAAATTGTTATGATGGAATGATTTGTCTGTCTCCTCTCTCCCCTCCCTCTCTCTGTCTCTCATGATTTCATCCCTAATGGCTGAAAGAGTTTTCCTTCGGCCGAATGATGTAAAAGAGGATCCACTTCTCTAATTTAAGTTAGTGGGCCATGAATGGGGAATCCAGTTACTCAACCAATGACTTTAATAATGTCTTTATTGTTTCCCCTAGCGCAAGTACATCCACAACATTTTTATTCCTTCTTCTTCTTTTTTTTTTTTTTTTTTCTTTTTCTGTTTTAGTCGCATGAGTTGTGGAAAAGAAATGACAATTAATTAATATGTTAAGAAATAAAAATAAATATAAGGGAGGGGCACTTGGCTTTTCTGTTTTAGTGGCTTAGCCTGCTCGTTTACAGGGGTAAAGCACTTCTCAAGGCCGGAGAGGGTCGACAGTATTGTGCGGCGGCTGTGTCATTAGCTGCCAAGTAGTCCCCACTCCCCCTCCGCAGGCACTAGGTATTTTAATCATGGACCTCCCCGTGTCAATCCCCATCTCTCCATTTTCTTTATGTAGCTGCAGCAGTATATTAATGCTAATAATAGAGATATAATGATAAAAAGTCAAATCACAAATGCAGTATAAGATAATATGGTTGCTTTTATGTTTAGTTATTAATTAACGTGAGTAGTTATAATAATAAATCAAGATGGGTTAATATGAGGGAGATTTCAACAATAAACTCTGCTTGCTGCTTGCACTCACGTGCATATCTTGGCTGGATGGGGTTTAGTGACAAACAGATAACGAACACGATGACACAGACATATTTTTATATTTAAGTAAAAGAGTAATGCGCTTGGAATTTTGTACTGTGATCAACCGCGCAACTTTCACCGTTGGAGCCTAGTCGACTACGATATTCTTTTAGATTAGATTCTATTGCCTGATTTTCATTAAGTGAAATTATTTATTGGATGCAACTAAATGTAAGTTTTTATTTATTATTATTATTATTATTATTATTATTATAGCATTCGAACTCAACTTGTTTGCTTGGGGCATATTAATAATTTAATAAAAACAATTACACGGACACATAATTGTTACATGTATGGAGATTTAATTAATAAAATAATAATAATAATAATAATAATTTTTTAAATTTTTATATAAATGTTTCTCTCTTCTGTTAACTTATTTTTTTTTTACATTACATTATTGTTATAATATTTATATTACTTTCTTAATTATATTCATCATATAAGTACTTTCTCTAGCGGGTGTGTGGTGTGCGTCAATCCCATGATGATAATGAAGAGGGATCCTGATCACGACCCCCTCTGTTTAAACAACCCAACAAATAATCAAGAAAGAGAATAAGTCAGGAATTCACTTGATTATTCCCGTGGAAACTGGCAACGGCCAAGAAAATTTTGCCCCTCACGTCCAAAGAAAAAGGCGCATTAACAAAGACCCACTGGACAACTCTTGCTCTCTCTCTCTGTTCTTTTTTTCCACTTTGGGTACCTGTCAATGTCATCCAAGAACCAACTAAAATTGACGCTAAACTTCTCAATCTATTCTTGTTGTTGTTGTTGTTGTTGTTGTTGTTGTTGTTGTTATTATTATTATTATTATATTTTAATTTAAGAAATCACTGGTTGAACATAGTAATGTTAAAAATGAGTTAATAAGTACAAAAAACAAAACAATTATATTAACCTTTTATGTGCGTGACGGTGACAGGTATAAATTCCCCTTCTACAGTCTGCATCTGCATCCCTTTTGTGGTTTTTGTTGACAGAACAAAGGTAAATGGGCAAAAAGAAAAAGGCATTGCTTGCTTTGGTTACAATTGAGACTCGAAGAGATATATTTCGAGAGAGATATCTTCAGAGCAAAGCGCATCTCTAGCAGAGCTACGCTACCGAAGCAGCATAAAAAATTATCGGCCCAGTCGCTTTCCTTCGACTGATGATCTCCGCAACCCATAAACAAAAACAGAATAATACACTTCCTTATACACTCTATGTTTACTGTAGCATATATAATTGCACTGACTAGTAAAGCAGTAATTGTAATTTATTGATATTTTTTTATCTAATTTTTTTAATATAAACATTTATTATTTAAATATTATTAGACATGAATAAACTTATTTCTTTTAATTTTAATATTTAATATTTAAAATTATATTTTTAATATAAATTTTTATTTATTAAAAAATAATTATTAATAAGACGAGCTGAATAATTATTAGAGCCTAACATCAGATGATTGTAACTCTGGTTCGTGGGAGATTGGAGCCTCTGCTATTGTTATTATTATTATTATTTTTTTTTTTTTTGGAACATGCTTGAGGCGGAGCCCACGAATACAAATGGTCCAGTCAAACAACGGCAACCAATTAAAAAGACGTTTTTATTCCAAAATTTTTGAAAGGCTTGCTTTAGTAGTTAAGTCCCATCTTCATGTACACTGCGCTGCAGGGTGGCCACTCTTACTCCTACTATATTATACACACACACACACACACATAATACACAATATCTCTTGTGCAGCCGCGTTTAGTCATTTCTTTGGCGAGGAACCAAATAAACCCCACCTCCTCGTCTCTTCTCAATAAGCAACCCCAAAGCAAAAGAAGGCAGAACCCGGCCGAAAAGAGCAAGAAGACGAAACCCAACTTTCTTTCTTTCTTGTTTTTTTTTTTTTTTTTGTTCTATTTCCGTCGCTCACTCTCACAAAGGTCAGTTACTCTTCTCTTTGACCTCAAACTCCAACAGTAGAGTTCTCATTGCCTTGCTTACTTGTATTGCATACTTGCGAGATTTCCATTTCTTATTTTCCGCCTTTTCTTTTCTTTTTTTTTTTTTTCAATTTCATTCATACCTTCTATATATGGATCGCTTTGGTAGTGGGTCTCCCAATGATGCTGATCTCCTATTTACTTTCTCTTAAATCTCACAGTTTCATATCAATACTGTCCACTTTTATTAGAAGTTGTTTTTCTTCTTACATGGTTTGACTCTTGTATCTTAGCACGGTTGCATATTTTTCTTTTAAAAAAAATTGAAATTAAAGCTTATGTTTTGTGATATTTAAAGAAAAAATTTCACTTGCCCTTCTTTTATTTAAAAAGAAAATCAAAGACAATATTAATTGTGAGAGAGCTGAGATTGAACATCAATTTTTTTTCACAAAAACTTTATTTTTATAGCCTGTCAACATAAATATGGTCTTGTCCATCTTCTTTATTGTTGCTCACAAAAGAAGAGAGGACAAGATACTTGCACGTGTAAATGATACTAGGGACTCTTCTTTTTTTTTTTTTTTTCCAGCTATTAATTGATATATCGCAATTTGTATCACTTGTCATATAAATCCCAAATAAAAGATTTAAACAATATAAATTATTTTCTTAACAGAGGGAAAAGAAAAAAGTAGAAAAAGAAAGGAAAGAAGGATTTGAACTGCTAACAAATGCTAAAGATTTTTGAGTCAAAAATTATGAATACCCTGACAAAATCTTGCATCAATGGCCAGAGGTGCTGTAGACACCGGGCTTGATTGAGGAAGAAATGCTCTACTCACTTGATGTGACTTTAAGGAGTGAAAAATTGATGAATTAGAGACAAACTAGGGAAAAGAAAGTGGGAGAAAGAGTTAATAAGGAGATCAAATAATGTTATTGGGCCTCTTAGAGAAGATTCAATTGACTGAAACCTTATTCTTTTAGGCTGGGGTTGCAAATTTATTAGATAGTCCCCCCTCGAATGATTAAAATAAAATAAGAACAATCCTCGCATTCAGAGTCCCCATTTTGCCATTAGCAAGAATTATTATTGTTAGTGGAAGAAAGATAAAAGGATGATACTGGGAGAAATGATTTTTCCTTTTATTTCAAAACATCAAAACTTCTAGAGTAAAAGGAATTCACTAGAATGAGTAATACACAGCATTTCGTTCCTTCTCCCGGAGGATATATATATATATATATATATATAGATGGCCTAGACCCTGTACCCTAGGCCCTAGCTAGTTGTATCTAGGTCCTACGGGTGCCATGAGGCCACATATATACCCATAAACAGGAGGCAGAGGCAGACAGCAGCACTCTGACTGTATGACTGTACGAGTGAGTAGCCTTTTTCGATTATACTATGTATCTACACGAATAAAAAATAATATCATTATCATCAGGTTTTAGGCACTGTCATTTTTTCCACTTGTCAATGATTATATCAAATTATATTACAATATATGACCCTAATATGAGTGCAACGTTTCTAACATTTGCTCAGGTAATTAATTAACTATAATATGCATGCACGCACACACACACACATATATGTATATGTATACATGTGTAGACGTATATAGTTGAGTACTAGTTGATGAGATTATTAGTTTTGCGAAGGCAATTGGTGAACTGAAATGTTGGGAATGAACGAATCAGATGGCAGTAGAGGCAAGTGTGAACGGAGGAGGAGGAGGAGGAGGAGGAGGCGAGACGCCAAGGTACACGGTGGACCACGCTCTGGTGGAGACGGGTTTTGGGAAATTCCAATACATGGTGCTGCTCTACGCTGGATTTCAGAAGCCATGGAAATGATGCTTCTCTCCTTCGTAGGGCCGGCTGTTAAATCCGAATGGCATCTTACTCCCCACCAAGAGAGTCTCATTACCAGCGTCGTTTTTGCCGGCATGCTTGTTGGCTCCTATTCCTGGGGCCTTCTTTCCGACAGATTTGGTAGAAGGTGCTTGCCGTTGCCCCCACTACTACACGCGCGCGCGCGCGGATTTCTTATTGTCATTAATATATTATTTCTATTGCATTGTTATTGACCAATCTTATGCCTACTCCGTCAGTCAGTGAATATGTCAAATTAATTAATTAATATACAAGTCGTTTAATTTGTTGCTTTTATATATATAAAAAATAAAATCTTGTGCCGCCTTCCGAATTGAATTAACTAGTAAATGAATTATATCCATTAAAATTGAAATTCACTCAATAAAAGCAAATAAATTAATTAATGCAGGAGAGGATTTCTGGGGACGGCGTTAGTCACGTCCGGAGCTGGGGCACTGAGTGCCCTTGCCCCCAACTACGTAGCGTTGCTTATTTGCCGCTGTTTGGTTGGGCTTGGCCTTGGAGGTGTCCCTGTGCTTTTCTCCTGGTTTTTGGAGTTTGTACCTGCTCCTAAGAGAGGCCTTTGGATGACTATTTTCTCTGCCTTCTGGACCATTGGCGCTATTTTTGAAGCTGGATTGGCCTGGGTACGCAACGCCGCCACATTCTGATTAATTATATAGATGTGTATAAGAGACAGGTTTGGTTGGGCTTGGCCTTGGAGGTGTCCCTGTGCTTTTCTCCTGGTTTTTGGAGTTTGTACCTGCTCCTAAGAGAGGCCGTTGGATGACTATTTTCTCTGCCTTCTGGACCATCGGCGCTATTTTTGAAGCTGGATTGGCCTGGGTACGAAACGCCGCAACATTCTGATTAATTATATATATATATATATGTATGCCAATATGTGTTCATAACTTCATTTATTCGTGCTCGCAGCTTATCATTTGAATTCGATCCCATTGTTTATTTTTATCCATCTTATTTGCCAAACTTCATATCATATATATGCATGTGGCTAGTCATCAACAACTGCACCAATTCAATAGTAAATAAATATATATATTATTAGTTAAGTCATCCCTTTCCTTCCCCCAAAAACTAGTTTGTCACTAGCTATAGGTAGCCAGCTTGTTTACCTTGGGAAGGAATATATATTACTATCTATGAAGCATCCACTCCTCCTCCTCCTTCAAGTTGTATAAAACATCATGTTTACTTATACATGCATAATGTTGGCACGTTGTATGTGTGAATCTCTCTTGCAGATAGTTTTGCCGAGGCTGACTTGGAGGTGGCTACTCGGCATATCTGCTGTGCCTTCATTTCTTCTCCTCGCATTTTATGCCCTGACGCCCGAATCACCCAGATACCTATGCCTAAAAGGTAACAACAACGAGGCCTTAAAAATTCTGGAGAAGCTTGCCCGACTCAATGGAAAAGAATTGCCCCCCGGCACTCTTGTTTCGGATCATGAATTGAAAGGTAATCCCCCTCTAAATCATCCGTTGCCCGCTTCAGCTCCGCCTCTCCCCAGTACTACTAAAGACGAAAATAATGTTCCTTCTCTGGCCCCTCCCCAGCCCAACCCGAAAGACTCTAAGGCTGGGATCATCAGCTCAATCTCAATGCTTCTTTCACCAAAACTTGTAAGATCAACATTGCTCTTATGGGTGACATTCTTTGCCAATGCATTTTCCTACTACGGCCTTGTTTTGCTCACCACAGAGTTGAACAATGGCAGTAATACTAATAAATGCATTTCAAACTCTAAATCCAAGCCACAGAAGTCCGGGGGTGTCGGTAGTGTTAATTACAAAGACGTATTCATCACCAGTTTCGCAGGTAACAAAAACATAACTAAAATATTTCTGGGATTTAATTAGGAATTTAATATTTTGCGCGCAAATACATTCTTTATACGCCATTTAATTTGTACGTACCAGTAACAGCACTTCGTACTATATTTTTTGCATTCTGACATCTCTTAATTCTCTCTTAGTCTTGGCAATATATGAATGCAAAATTAAAATCTAGACATGCGAGTAGATATTATAGATAAATGTGTACTAATTATTCCAAGTGTTTATATTAATGCTGGTGTGAAGAATTTCCGGGGTACATCCTGTCAGCTCTGACAGTCGACAGACTGGGGCGCAGACTTTCAATGGGGGCGACATTCTTAGCTTGCAGCATCTTCTTATTGCCACTGGTGGTCCATCAATCTGCACAAGTAACGACAGCTCTTCTCTTTGGAGCTCGAACATGCATCAGCTCCTCCTTCACCGTTGTCTACATATATGCTCCGGAGGTATTTTCATTATATAATAATTTGTAGATGGGTTCCCCACTCAATCCCCTTAATTTGCAACCACTCTGAAGCTCTGTGTGTGTGTGTGTGTGTGTGTGTGTGTGTGTGTGTGTGTGTGTAATACTTTGTCTGCAAACGGACCCTGCAGCCAGCTGATGATCTTCTGACGACGACCTCTGTTTAATTTAACTAAATGGCAGATATACCCAACATCGATCAGGACAACAGGTGTAGGAGTGGCGAGCGCAATGGGAAGAATCGGAGGAATGGTGTGCCCAATAGTGGCAGTGAGTCTCGTGCAAGGATGTCATCAAGCTGCTTCCATTGGGCTATTCATGGGCATAACTTTTGCGGCCGGGTTATCCGTATTTCTGTTTCCATTTGAAACCAAGGGTCGGGACTTAACAGACACCGTGTCCAGCACCAAAATTGAAAATCAAAATCAAATGCCCTGAAATCCACCACATTAATGATTACTTTTGAACATCCATCCATTGGAGAACTCAACATGGTGGATGGATTTTAGGAATAATGATAATGCTATATATATATGCCAGTAGCATTTTATTTTGTACTATTAATTAATACATGATGATGATATGATATAGCTTCAACTTAGAAGTTTGAAGGGACCCTTGCTAACCGCCCTTGCTCAGTAAGGTGGCTTTTTCTTAGCAGCTTGTTTATAATGGTGAGGTGCAGCATTATTAATTGTTTTGAGTAGGCGTACGTTAATTATTACATCTTTTCTATCATAATTGCTGATTTTGGAATTGTAATAGGACTTCGATGGCTTTGAAAACAGAAAAAGAATCACTGCCCATTCTTGTCTGCGCTTCTGCGGTATCAAAACACAGAATGACCCTAAAAGTTCATTCGCTTTGTTGATTCGGTTGATTCACTGTTTAGGAGAAATCAAGAATTCACGTGATCCCATCTTGAATTGTTATAGATATGCACTAATTTCATAGAATAAGAATATAATTTCAATGTTCCATCTTCTGGACTTGCCTCTCCCATATTTTTTTGAACAAGTCTCCTCTCCTGTTGCAGATTGAAGATTCAGATCGAAAGTTAAAAAGTTAATATCCGTTGTCCTTTTCGTTGCCTGATATGAAATAACATGATCGGGAATTTTTCTTGACCTTGTCCGCTAAGGAACCCAAATCCCAGAGCAAGCCCATCATTCAACAGTTCTGGGCTGCCCTTTCCAAGATCCATAACAATAAACTCTAATCTGGAGAATGATGGTTAAATCAATGGAAAAGGACGCGGTTGCCAACCAGAAACTATAAATGGAAGTGAAATCTGAAGTTGTGGCTGGCCTAAGATTGAATTAGCTTTCATTTGCTATTAAGTTGACTAGATGCTTTGCGCACTCAAAAGACTGTAAAATCAAATGCTCTTTTGTCTTCTTTGCTTGTTATATATTTTACAATAAAGTTGGATGGACGGAGAGAAACAAATTGAGGATACACGGAGTAAACCCGCGTACTCTTTTTTTTTTTTTTTTTCAAAGTCTAGTTTTTCCAATAAAATAAAAAATGATTGGATGCACAAATATATATATATATAAAATAAAATTAATTAAATGAGTGATCAACTGTTAGAAAATACAATCAACAATTCGATACACTTTCTATTAGTCTTATTGTACACTCAATTAGTTTAATAGTACATAAGAATGTTTTCTAATGAAAATTTTAAATTTTTTAAAAAATAATGATAATTTTTCTTTTTTATTATTATTACTAACGTGAGTATGATTTAAGCCTGTTTAGATTCTATCCAATGGTATCTTTTCGTGTATTCAGGCTCTTTATTTTACCTAAAGGATTTAATTTGAGCTTGGCCTACATTAAACGAAGCTATTACTATTTGGCTACAGACATGACGTAAGTTTAGAATTTGCCTCACAACCTCGAATATAACTTTTTTTTTTTTTGGTTTCTTATTCCTCTCCCCTGCCCCCCCCCCGGCCCCCAATTTCTATTCTTTATTATTATTATTTATTATATTTTTATTTATCCTTTTCACTGCCGGCCAAGCTTTCCGTAGTTGTTCTTTTTCCTGGCCTCGCAAGAGATTTACTAGCCAGGGCCATCAAGAGAATTGAGCATCAGAAAATCTATTATTACAGATGTTTTGGTTTAACTTAGACCTGTTTGTGAGGGTTGAAATCAACTTGACTAAATAAAACTTCAGACGAATCTTCAATACCAATATTGGTCTGATTTTGCTGATTGGGATCAGCCTGATGCTTGTTAGGACCAATCTGTTGTTCGTCCTGCAATTTACTACATTCTAAAAATACGATAATCTAACTGATGACAGTATCGACGACTCACTTTGTACCGTGTAGAATGAAACAGCATTAATTGGAGCACTGTTAGGGTTACCTACTGCAAATCAAGGTGCCAAGCCAAACTGTACGGTTGATTACCAGGAGTTTCATGATTAGATGGAGAAGTCACTCGATTCGATCGTTCGTTCGAGAGTAGGCATCATCGTTGATTTTATGACTCATTAAAAAAAAAAAAAAAAATTGTTACAATTATGCTAGTTTGCACCCATACATAAAAAAATGCCAACCTAAATGTGCATTTGATTTGTTATATCTTATCACCACACAATAGATCGGAATGTGCCTCCTGCATGTTTGGCCTGCAAAGGCAAAATCCTAATTCGCCCGGCTAATGCCCATAGCACAAACATGAGCATTGCATTGCGCCAGCTGATTGTGGCGATCGAAAGGGAAATTATAATTAACTCAATTTGACTTCTAGTTTTGGATATCTTTCATGGCAACAAAGCTGCAGCCCGATGCCTTTCTGTGGAAAGTAATATCCCGCAAGTAGCGCTGGTTAATGCAGTATATTCTTCGGATGCCTGTAATGCAACTCAAATTGTCTTCTCCTTGGCCTCTCAAACTAACATATAATAATAAAATTATGCTCGTAGGAATTAATACCTTATTCCAATTTGGAGGCGATTATGCGTACCTTTTTATTATTTTTTTTAATAAAAAAAATTAAGGCAGCTATGTGGATTATTCTTTCATTCCATTCCCGATGCTTGGCTTTGGTTGACATCCAGGTTTATCGTTGAAAACAATTTGAATCCTTGGATGGACCGGTCTCGATTCCTGGTAATTAGCTCATGCAATGAACAATAATAACAATAATCATTGTCATGTGTTGTTGGACAAGGCACATTTATTTATTTATTTGGTTAGAAAGAGAGAGAGAGAGAGAGAGAGAGAGAGAGAGAGAGAGATGTGATACCCTACCCTCTGGTGGAGGATAATTGAACAATTATTTTACCATTAAACCTCAACATTTAGTAATTTTTTAATTGTTTTATAGATACTATGCTTAGTGATTTTTAATTCTGTCATGTTCCTCGATGCATGTGAGTTTAAGAGAAATTTCCGTTTTTATTTTTTTTTCTGAATTAATATAAAACAATAAATAAATACTTAGAAAAAAAAAATTGAAAACAGAGGGTAGCCCCTTCTCACTCTCTGAGGCTAAGCTCCGAGCTGATAGGTGGGCGGGGAGACGCGTTGGGTGTAACGATTAGTTAACAGTCACAAATTGCCTCCCGCTTTTTTTTTTTTTTTTTTTTTTTTGGGTTTAATTATTATTACTATTATTTTCCATCCGGGGCACTTTCACAAGATGGTCCAATGCAATGGTAACAATATTTGCCTTGTGCGCATGTAAAAAAGCCAATTCTCGCCGTTTGGCCGACGATCACCAGCAAATAATGCAAACAAATAAGCACTGTAAATGGGTCATTTTTTATTTTCACGAAGACAGTTGTCATAAACAGCATTTGGCATGCAATATAATTTCAAGTTTTATTATTATTAGTATTAAGTTATCTGTATTATAATGCTTTTTATTTCGGTTTGGTTGTTATGACAGAAGATGGGATCGAGGGAGGAATCGGACTCCACGATGGAAAAGCAAAAGAGAATTGAAAATTGGCTGATGGATGGGACGAGGATGGGGACATTTGTTTGTCAGGTAGTGAGCTTGGACTATGGGAGAATCTAAATGTGGGTGGTGAGGATTTGTGTTTAAATTCTGGGACGAGATTAAAGAATGGCCATCAGACAGGCAGCACTGTCAGAGTCCGTCCCTCTCGCTGATATTGATCATGCTTTGACGGGTTCTGCACTTCGCTCATCTCTTGCCACTCGGCGTTACTCCCTCCCTTTAAGTAACTCACATCATCATTCGTCAGGTCTCTACATCTTGTCCCCCAACCCCCAGCCTATTCTTTAGTTAAATCTATCTCCGTTCCTTTATACACACACACACACACACACATATATAAAGGATAGGTTCAAGAACCCTTTTTTTCATTTCTGCCCCGCTAGTATACAATTTTTTGTTTTGTATGCACTTTTTTTTTTTCAAGTTAAAATAATAATAATAATTTCACACAAGTCTCTGCTTGTTCGACAGCTGACAACAACGCTGTTAGAGATTCTAGAAATTTTGGGAGAATCATGGTGCTGTTGCTACGACATTTACAATCAATAATGCCAATATTCTTTTCGAGATTCCGAGTATACATATAATTGGACCGTTCAAAAGAATAAGACCGAGAGAGAGTTACGGCGAGAGTGAGTGTTTGTGTAGCTTGCCCCATACGTAAGACGCATGTACGCTGCGCGGCTCCGTAATACATAATCCTCAATATTCTGCATTTATTTTCCCGTCAGGTTTGTTTGTGTCTGAACAGGCCAAATTTATCCTATTGTTCTTCGTGTTGCAAGCTGAAAGTATTTCTGCAAGCCCCCTGCGGTGCTGCTTGCTACTTCTCTTCTGCATAATTGACGTATCCCTTGCCAAGAAGAGTATAATGCCACTTGGTGAGGGTCAATCCGCTATTAAGCCTTTTGCCTCATCAGTAGATGGGTGAGGTTTAAAATGTTTTTAATTGGACATCAAAAGAGAGATCCAAAATTTATCAAATTTTCTCTTTGGTCTCTTTGAATTCACAATTTATAAAATTCTTAGATTTTCTGATCTTTTGTAGAAGTTGATGGAAGTTTGAGTCAGCGTATTACATAGTTTTGACAGACACTGCTGACGGGAATTCACAATTTATACCATTCATAGATTTTCTCGTCCATGTTGATCTTTTGTAAAATTTGTGTGTTTAGAAGTTGATGGAAGTTTGAGTCCGCGTATTACCTGTTTTGACAGACTGTTGACAGGAGGTCTTAAACTGCAAAAAAGGAAAAAAAAAAAAACGAATGGACCCAACAATTCCAATGGAAGATCAATTTTGCAAGCTACATCCGTGTCTCCCAGTGAACACAAGAATCGGGATAGTTGGAGCAGGTCCAAGCGGCTTATCAGCTGCCTATGCACTAGCTAAGCTTGGTTGCCATAATGTGACAGTGATCGAGAAGTTTCATACTGTAGGTGGCATGTGCGAATCAGTTGAAATTGAAGGTAAGAAATACACTGTGGATGTGTCTTCTTATGAGCTTTGTAATACCAAGATTCTTAAAGATTATATTCTTATATCTACAGGGAAGATTTATGATCTTGGTGGTCAAGTTCTTGCTAAGAACAGTGCACCGGTCATCTTTCACTTAGCAAAAGAGACTGGAATAGAATTAGAGGAAATGGACTCGCACAAGCTTTCCCTGCTCGATAGCTCCACAGGAAAATATGAGGACATCAAAGTTGCAGAAGATTATGTATCTATGATCTCGCTGACCTTAGAACTTCAGGTCTGTTTTTGGTCACATCTTCCATTTGCCAGATGCCTCAGCCTTGCTTAACATTTTTAATCTTTGTGTTTCTGTATGTAGGATAAAGCAAAGGATTCAGGTCGAATTGGAGTCCATGCAATGAGCGAACTTGCTTCAGACTTCGCTCCTGCATATCTTGAAACTCATGGACTCAAATCTGTTCCCAAATCTGTGGCTTATGGATACACTGCTTCTGGTTATGGATTTGTCCAAGACATGCCCTATGCCTACATTCATGAGTTTACTAGGACTTCCATGGCAGGAAAGATAAGACGCTTCAAGGGTGGATATGCTAGTCTTTGGCAGAAGATCGCACAATCACTTCCCATTGAAGTTCATTGCAAAACTGAAGTTCTAGCAGTCAGACGAAGTTCTGCCACTGTTAGTGTTGACATCGGAAATTGTAGAGAAGAAGTTGAAGCTATGGAGTTTGATAAGATAATCATCTCTGGTGCTTTTCCTTTCAAGAATGGAAGAACTTACAGATCACCCGATGCAACTTCAACAGGTTTCTTCATTGTTTTGCTTCAGACTTCTAACCTTTTTCATTTTTCATCCCTCATCTTTTGGAGATGTTTCGAACATTATATTCTTGTTGCAGAAATTGAGATGGAGGTGATGAATCTCACTGAGCTCGAAAGAGAATTGTTCAGTAAAGTTCAAACAATTGACTACTACACTACGCTCTTGGAGATTAAAGGGCTAGAAGAAATGCCAATAGGCTTTTATTACTTTGGTGAATATATGGATGATCCTACAACAATTGGATATCCAGTTGCCATGCAGAAATTTTATGCCGATACTAACATTTTCTTGTTCTGGTCATACGGGAACTCTGCCAATATAATGGGACCAACAATCACTGAGCTTGCCATCAAAGTAGTTAAGAATATGGGGGCAGAAGTTGAAAAGATGGTCCTTCAACGGAGATTCAAATACTTTCCTCATGTTGGTAGCCAAGGTATGTTCCACATATACTTCTCCAACACTGAGCCTCAATACATGAGGGATCTTAATCTGTTATTTATTTATTTTTCGGCTTCCTTCTTTGGAAATAACATGATACAGATATAAAGGGTGGTTTCTACGAGAGATTGGAGTCTAAACTTCAAGGTCAGAACAACACTTACTACGTTGGGGGGCTTATGGCATTTGAGCTCACAGAGAGAAACTCATCTTACGCCATGGCTCTGATTTGCAAGCACTTTGCAGAAAACAATTCTTCACCAACATTTCCATATGTAAAGGTAATTGGGCACATTAATCTCTCATATGTAAAAAAGGATACTTAAAACAGATAGGTTGATGTTAGCAGTTAATTGTGGGACATGGTATTGCAGAGATTGTTTTCATTTCATTCAAAATGCTGCGACAGAAGTCCGAATGTACTTCGAGAAATGCCAGGGGTGGAGTTTCCTTATCTGTCCACTCTCGATGGTTACTTGAAGCACTGGGGAACTCATCGAGCCACACAAAACAAAACGCTCTATACTTGGATCAACGAAGAAGGGTCAGTGGCATGCCAGAGGACGTACAGAGATCTTCGTATCAATGCTTCTTGCATTGCTCATAAGCTCTTGACCAGCCAAAATTCAGTTATCAAGCCTGGCGACAGGGTCCTCCTAGTTCATGTACCTGGTCTGGAATTCATTGATGCATTCTTTGGGTGCTTGAGAGCCAAGGTCTTACCAGTCCCCGTACTTCCTCCCGATCCTTTGCAAAGAGGTGGCCAAGCCCTTCTGAAGATTGAAAACATTGCTAAATCTTGTAATGCTGTAGCGATCCTATCAACCTCGATTTATCATTCGGCAGTTCGAGCTGGTTCTGTGAAGAATTTGATACCGCTGAACTGCAAAAAGGGAAACATTTCAGCTCACTGGCCTAATCTTCCATGGCTACATACAGATTCCTGGACCAAGAACTGCAAAGACTTGCCTCCAGAATATGAACATTATGAATATGAAGCTCTGCCCGATGATTTATGCTTTCTGCAATTTACATCAGGGTCAACTGGTGATGCCAAAGGTGTCATGATAACCAATGGTGGCCTCATTCACAACGTGAAGCTGATGAGGAGGATATATAGAAGCACCTCAAATACAGTACTGGTAAGCTGGCTTCCTCAGTATCACGACATGGGGCTGATTGGTGGACTTCTTACAGCTCTTGTTAGTGGTGGCTCGGCAATTTTGTTTTCCCCAATGACATTTATCAAGAAGCCACTACTGTGGCTTGAGACCATAAGCAAATACCAGGCCGCTCACAGTGCTGGCCCCAACTTTGCTTTTGAGCTAGTAGTTCGAAGACTGGAGGCTAACAAGCATAAGACTCTGGACTATGACCTTTCATCCATGATTTTCCTCATGGTTGCTGCCGAACCAGTGAGGCAGAAAACGCTGAAAAAATTTGTTGAGCTCACGCGTTCCTTTGGCCTCTCCCAAGAGGTGATGGCTTCTGGCTACGGTTTGGCCGAGAACTGTGTGTTTGTCAGCTGTGCATATGGAGAGGGTAAGCCCATCTTTATTGATTGGCAAGGCCGCGTCTGTTGTGGCTACGTGAATTCAGAAAATGCAGATGTTGACATCAGAATAGTGGATCCAGAGACCCACGAAGAGCTTAAAGAATATGGAAAAGAAGGAGAGGTATGGATCAGCAGTCCAAGCTCTGGAATTGGGTATTGGGGTAGGGAAGAAGTCGGCCATAAAACTTTAGGAAATATTCTCCAAGGTTATCCTGGAAGAAAGTACACTAGAACTGGAGATTTGGGACGAGTTATTGATGGGAAATTGTTCATCACTGGCAGAATTAAGGATCTGATTATACTGGCAGGAAAGAACATCTACTCAGCAGATGTTGAGAAGACAGTTGAGAGCTCATCTGAACTTCTACGCCCAGGTTGCTGTGCTGTCATTGGCGTTCCAGAAGAAGTCTTGTCAGCAAAAGGGATTTTAGTTCCAGATGGTTCAGACCAGGTCGGCTTGGTTGTAATTGCAGAGGTTAAAGATGGTAAGCCTGTTGCTAAGAATGTTGTTGATCAAATTAAGAACCGTATTGTAGAAGAACACGGCATTACAGTGGCTTGTGTCCAGCTGATCAAGCCCAGGACAATTAGTAAAACAACATCTGGTAAAATCAAGAGATTTGAGTGCCAGAAAAATTTTACAGATGGAACTTTGAACGTAGTGCCCAATCCAGTTTTGCCCAAGAGGCACAAATTGGTCAGGTCGTTCACCACAGGGACTTATAATGAGAGAAGGACGCCTCAACCTCAGCTTATGAACTCTCCTTCACCAATTCCCAGATTGAGTCATCAAGAGATTGTGGAGTTTCTAAGGGGTCTTGTTTCTGAGCAAACAGGAATCCCTATACAGAATATCTCTGCCATCGAGAATCTAGTTTCATATGGAATTGACTCCATTGGCGTAGTCAGAGCAGCTCAAAAACTTTCAGATTTCCTTGGAGTGCCAGTCGGGGCAATGGATATCTTCACTGCCACCTGCATCTCAGACGTGGCGAGCTTCTCAGAGAATCTTGTAATGAAGTCTCAACCTCAGACCTTGAACCCTACGCCCTATCTTCCGGAACCTAATATTGACACAGCGGAGGAGTTGCTGACAGAAATTTCCAGGACACACCAAGTGCAAATATGGTTTTGCCAACTTCTTGCTGTGATTTGTGTCTGCATCATGCTCATCTTTCCAGCTTATTTGTCAGTTTCTGCTTTTGGAAGCCTGGTCTCAGCCAGTCATATCTTCACAGAGGGAATTCCATTACTGGAATATGTGGCTTCCCTGGCCTTTGCTCCTCTTGCATGGATTCTTTGCATGTTTTCTACCTGTGTTTGCGTTGCTTTCTTTGGAAAATCTTTCTTGAGGCCAAACTATTCACTGACCCCTCAATTCTCCATCTGGTCTATGGATTTTGTTAGGTGGTGGGCACTCTACAAGGCCCAAGACATTTCTTCCAAAGTTTTTGCAGAGCATTTGAGAGGAACTGTGTTTCTTAATTACTGGTTTGAGATGCTTGGAGCTAGGATTGGATCATCAGTTTTGCTCGATTCTGTTAATATTACAGATCCATCTCTAGTTTCGGTTGGAGATGGAGCTGTAATTTCGGAAGGGGCATTGATCCAAAGCCATGAGATGAGAAATCGAATTTTGAGCTTCCTCCCTATTAGAATTGGCCGCAGTTCTTCAATTGGCCCATATGCTGTAGTCCAGAAGGGAAGCATAATTGGAGAAGAGGCTCATGTAGCACCCTTGCAGAAGAGTGAAGAAGGCAAATCCGTATTCAAATCTAGCAAGACTCACAATTTTCACAAGGCAAGTCTTGTTTGAGTTTCCAATTTATATGATCAATCACCGCAATTATATCTTTGCTATCGTTGATATATCCATTCACTGCACCGAGCACTGAAACATTATTCATTTGGAAAAGATGTTCTAGCAAACAAATATTGAGTGAAACAAGATCCTATATATAAGAAAATCTGTGTCAGATAAATGGGCAAATGTTAATTTTGAGTGCGTGTGTGAAGTTTGGGCCTTTCCGTAATTGGGAATGAGTGCAATACTTGCATTTACTGTATAGATTTTACCAAGCATCTGAGTGATACGTAACTCCATGTGTGTGCTCTACAATTTTTGCAGGGTGGAGTTCTACCAAGTCCTAAGATATCTGGGAATTGGGCTGGTTACCATTTCGTGGGCATTTACATCATTGGTCTCCTTAGTAGTCTCTCGGCAGCCATTGTCTACGCCCTTTACATTTGGCTATTTCAAGAACGTGCTTCCATTAAGAACTTCTCATTCCTTTGCATCTCTGGAGCCTTCCATTGGATGCCACTAACAATCGTTGCGTACGCCACAGCATATGCCACTGTCCCAGCCAACCCAGCAAGCTTCGCAATCTTAGTTGCGGCTGCTTATTTAACTCATGGCTTGATACTCTGCTTCTTTACCTGCACACTGAACCCTTTTTTAACTGATAACAAAGATGAAAAGCAATATCATCTTAAAACATGGCTTCGCCACCGAATTACCATTGCCTGCCACGTTAGGTTTGCCAAACTCTTGTCTGGAACAGAAATCTTCTGCATATACTTGCGCCTTTTGGGCACAAAGGTCGGGAAACATTGTTCTATCAGGGCCATTAACCCCGTTTCAGATCCAAAGTTGATCACAATTGGAAATGGGGTCCACCTTGGAGATTTCAGCAGGATAATTGCGGGGTTCTATTCATCGAGTGGGTTCACTCGGGGGAAAGTAGAGGTGCAAGATAACTCGGTGATTGGGAGTCAAAGTCTTGTCCTTCCCGGTTCAGTTCTTGAAAAAGATGTAATCCTTGGTGCTCTTTCAGTCGCTCCAGTGAATTCAATTCTTCAAAAGGGCGGTGTCTACGTTGGATCCCAAAATCCAATCATGACTAAGAACACCATACATGCTCTGGATGACAGGATAGAAGAGATGGACGCGAAGTATAAGAAGATCGTCGGCAACCTGGCTGCAAGTTTGGTTGTCACTACTTTGAAGGTCAAATCAAGGTACTTCCATCGAATTGGTGTCGCTGGAAAAGGATGCTTGAAAATTTATGACAACATCAAAGGATTGCCGGATCACAATATCTTTCGTGCTGGGAAGCAGTATCCTGTTGTGATACGACATAGCAATAGCTTAAGTGCCGACGATGACGCAAGGATAGATGCACGTGGCGCATCTGTCAGAATACTCTCAAATGAATCTCCACTCCTTGACCTGACACTAAAAACAGGCAAGGCATTCTACGCCCACACAATTGCAGACTTCGCAACATGGCTAGTGTGTGGGCTTCCAGCAAGAGAGCAGCAGGTGAAGAGAGCCCCACATATACGCGATGCAGTTTGGACGTCTCTTCGCATTGCTAACTCTTATGCTGAACTACATTACTACTCAAATATTTGTAGGCTTCTCCGCGTCAGCGACGGACAGGAAATGTATGTGAAATTCAAGCTGCGGCCTTACGATCCAAATATCAGCGAGGATTCTGGCAAGGTGGAGCCTGTTGGAATTCTGCCGCCAGAGACAGGCGCAATTCCAAGGGACGATAAAGACACTCGCCCCTTGCTATTCCTTGCTAAAGACTTTCAACGCCGTGTAAGTTCTCCCGGAGGGGTTCGCTACGTTTTCCAGCTACAAGTCCGCCCAGTTCCTACCAACGAAGCTGCTTGTGATGGTGCGCTTGACTGCACGAGAGCGTGGGATGAGTCTGAATTTCCTTATATTGACATAGGGGAGATAGCAATAGATGAAAATCTCAGCAGCAAAGAGGCAGAAGGATTAGAATTCAATCCTTACCGTCGGTGTCAAGAGGTGGAGGTCATTCGAGCAACATCATGCTCCCAGAGTGCTTCCATTGATCACGGTCGTTCCTTGATCTATGAGATTTGTCAGCATTTGAGGAATGGGGAGCCTCTTCCGGAGGCCTGGAGAATGTTCATAGAGCAATCAGACGTTGAGGTGGACCTTTCTGGCTGTCCAATGGCCGCAGCTTCATCGATGGAGAAAAAGGACTCGGGAGGAAAAGTGACTCTAGCAAGGACTTGGAAACAGACCTTCTGGGCCATTTTGGTTCAGCCATTGCTTCAGACAGTGCCTCCATATTTACTCATGGGCTTGTCTATCTTTGCTCCACTGAATTGGGTTCTTTCCCTGAAGGGAAGCGAGAATATTGAATGGCCACTGTATTGGTTGCTTCCTCTGTGGTGGTTGTCTTCCGGGATTATAGCTGCCTTAGCTTGTGTTGTGGCCAAATGGGTTCTCGTGGGAAGGAAGAAAGAAGGCGAGACGGCGTTGATTTGGGGTAAAGAGGCTTTCTTGGACACCGCGTGGCAGGCTTTTAGAACTTTGGCTGGGGATTATTTCATGGAAATGACGAGCGGATCCGTGTTGTTTATGCTGTGGATGAAACTGATGGGTTCAGACATTGAATTGGAGCAAGGGACGTACGTAGATAGCACGGGAGCACTGCTGAATCCAGAAATGGTGGAGATTGAGGGAGGCGGGTGCGTAGGAAGAGACGCGCTGCCGTTTGGGCATATATACGAAGGCCAAGAAGGGAGAGTGAAGTATGGGAAAATAAAAGTTGGGGAGGGTGGGTTTGTTGGGAGCAGAGCCATTGATGCCTGGAGTAAGAGTGGAGAGCGGCGGCAATCTCGGCGCTCTGTCCCTTTCCATGAAAGAAGAAATTATTAAGTCAAGCTAAGCATTAATATAAAAACGCCTGGCTGTTCCTCTCATCTAATTTTGATGTATTACTTTACGTCTATACATAGATATGGATACAAGAAGAAGAAGAACTAGAAGGCCCGGGAATCAATATGATCCCTTGGCTGTTACGTTACGATTCTAGTCCAATCAATAATCCAAAAGCATCTTTGTATGCTCCACTTCCATCCATCTCGTATGTTAGTGTCGCAGCATGCCAGTGCTTATATTGCTGGAATATGTTCTGTATTCATGAGATGCAGCTCCGGCGTTTGAGATATTTGAGTGCCTTTTATCGTCAAATTCTGTATCTGCAACCGAGCAGCTATCATTGTTGCCTTGGACAACAAGTGCAACAATTTAGGTGAGAAGATAATTACGACGGACGGACGGACGGACGGACGATGACAAGAAGCAAACAGTTTTGACTAGCAGGGCAGCGTAGCTTTGCTGGAAAATTTTTGCTGCATGTGAGAATGATCTTCAATGAATTTTTAAGCAATCATCGTGCCTTTTTCAAATGTTGTTTAATTGGTTTCACTTGAGCATGAATGCTGCATGGGAACAGCACATCACAGCCACAAAAATGGACGGATGGTTGGTTCACAAAATTCAAACAAGATTAGGAGGCCTCACTCTTGGAGGACTCAATTTCCCAGAAACCTTGGAACCAGGCACGCACCCAGAAGATCCCCCCCCCCACTCTGTAAAAACGACAACTAGCATGGTTACATAATGGAGCACTGAAGAGTTAGTTGACCACAATTCTGAACCTCAGGACGAAATTGTTTAAAGGGTCGCACAGTAATTATGGATGTGTAAATATTAATATTCTCTCGTGGACAGGTTAGGCATGCATGTTTTTTGTCTAAATCCAAAGAAGAAAAAGCCAAAGTAAAAGCTGGCGTGCGTTTGACTATCGAATCGTTGTTGGCTGGCTGGTCCAAAACAAAAAAGAAAAAAGAAAAGAAAAGACAAGACATTATTAAACCCAAAAAAAATAAATAAAATAAAATAAAATAAGGGAGGATAATAACTAGTTATTAATAATAATTATTCTTTTTTTTTGTGTGGGTAACTTAATAATAATAATAATTATTATTATTATAATTATTATTATTATGTATTGATAAATGCGAAGAAAATAGGAAAAAACTGAGCAGTACGTTTTCCCCTTTGGACTTCTCTTGTCCTTTTGCGCCGTTTGCGAACTGCACTGTGGTCGCGGCCCCCCCTCTCTCTCTCTCGTTTTGCAACTTTCTCTCTCCTATAATAAATCTTTGTTTGAAAACTTTTATTTTTTTTTACTGGATTGTTTTGGGTTCATTGAATTTGGCAAAAAAAAAAAAAAAAACCCAACCCAACCCTTATTGGGGTACTTTCTTTCTGTATATTACCATTGTATTATAGCGTCGAATAAATTAAAATTGAACTAAATAAAACCCCACACATGCCTCTGTGTGTGTGTGTTTTTATGTATAAAGATTAATTTATGTTGCCTTCTAGATTTATAATAAGAAAAAGAGGAGGAGGAGGAGGAGGAGGAGGAGGAAGAAGAAGAAGAAGAAGAAGAAGAAGAGAGGAGGAGCGGTGCCAATTTTTAGCTAAATTGACGGTCGGAAAGCCTGCGAATTGATCTCCTGAGATATGGCCGCACTCGACGATATTGGACCTGATGTTTGGTACGCGTTTCAAAATCCTTCCTTTTTCTTTTTCTAAAAAAAATGGAAAAATTTTAATCTCTTTGTCTCTCACCCAAAAGTGTTGATCTTTTTTCTTTTCCCTAGTAAAGTTTTGAATTTGTTAGATATATCGATGTTCGTCAATTGCAATCCTTGGGACAAGCACTCTAATTCTCCAAATGATAATCTTTTCCTTTGAATTTTGTTTATTTCAGCATATATCTTTTTTGTTGTTGTTGTTTAATCATGGGGTTGATATTCAGCGGCAAAATTAGAATTCACGCTGCTTTTCATCATTTCGCATTTCATTTGCTAATATATGGATCATCTTTTCGGACGTTGTCGTGTTAGGTCGCAGCAAAGTCTCGATTGTGCATTTTGTGATGTTGATTGTTATAGGTTTGTGCCAAAAGTTTCTCATCTTTCGTAATTGTTTGGTTCATGTGAAGTTTCTGCTCTGCACTCAGTTGATTTGAGATATTATACATGGGTTACTGTATTCAAATTGTATATATTTTTATTTATTTATTTATGAAATTTATTTCTTTGTTGGCCCCATGGTCATTTAATGTAACTGTGTTTCCCAATTTCACCTTCCGTGGTTTGCCAACTCATTGGCATGCAGTTGGGACATTGAAATCGATGACATAAGGTGTGATAATATTGTGGAGAAAGATGTCAGCGATGAAGAAATTGAGGCTGAAGATTTGGAGAGGCGAATGTGGAAGGATCGGATCAAACTGAAAAGGATTAAGGAGAGACAGAAGCTTCTGGCCCAACAATCTGCAGAGAAGCAGAAGCCCAAGCAGACCTCTGATCAAGCTCGGAGGAAGAAAATGTCGAGAGCTCAGGACGGCATCCTCAAGTATATGTTGAAGCTGATGGAAGTGTGCAAAGCACGCGGATTTGTGTATGGGATAATTCCTGAGAAGGGAAAGCCAGTGAGTGGTTCATCTGATAACATAAGAGCTTGGTGGAAAGAAAAGGTGAAGTTTGATAAGAACGGGCCAGCAGCCATATCAAAGTATGAAGCAGAGTGTTTAGCCATAGGTGAGGCCGATAACAATCATAATGGAAGCTCACAATCCATTCTTCAAGACCTGCAAGATGCAACCTTGGGATCCCTCTTGTCTTCTTTGATGCAACATTGTGATCCACCTCAAAGGAAGTATCCTTTGGAGAAGGGAGTTCCACCACCATGGTGGCCAACTGGGAACGAAGAGTGGTGGGTGAAACTAGGGCTTCCCCAAAGTCAGAGTCCCCCTTATAAGAAACCACATGACTTGAAGAAGATGTGGAAAGTTGGGGTATTGACAGCTGTAATAAAGCATATGTCACCTGATATTGCAAAAATTAGGAGGCATGTCCGCCAATCAAAATGCTTGCAGGACAAGATGACAGCAAGGGAGAGTGCAATTTGGTTGGGAGTTTTGAGTCGAGAGGAATCCCTCATTCAGCAGCTTAGCAGTGACAATGGCACCTCTGGCATAACTGAATCAGCTCAAGGTGATCGTGGTGAAAAGAAGCAGCTTGCTATTAGTAGTGACAGCAACTATGATGTTGATGGTGTTGATGATGGGGTGGTTTCTGTCTCTTCAAAAGATAACAGGAAAAGTCAGCTAACAGATGTGGATCTGCTAAGCTCTGTTCAAATTGAAACTTCACATCCTGTGCAAGGTAAAGAAAAGCGGAAAAAGCATCTTAGGAGAAAAAGGCCCCGTGTTACTTCAGGCCGTGCGGATCAGGAAGCTGGACCACCTTTAATCGAGAATTCACATCCTGAGTGTATAAACTCTCTGCCAGATATAAACTGCACTGATGCACAGCTAGTTGAGGTCCAGATGCATGGCAGTGAACAGGATAATAATACAAATACTGCATTGAATCCATTGGACAAGCATTTTGAGGGTGAATTGAGCCTACCTTCATCTGACTTCAACTATTTTCCTGCCATGCCACCTGCCAACATTGATTCTACTGTGAGCTTGCATGCAGATGGAAGGCCCTTGTTTTATACACCGGCACAAAATTCTGAGCTGAATCATGGAGTTGCATATAATTTGTATAGTTTGGGATCTGATTATGGGCCCAGCCATGATCATCAGCATTCTCAGATAACATTGAGTGCGTCTCAGCTGAGGCCTGAGCCTCTTGGAATCGATGTATCTCACTTCCATAAGAATGGAAAGGAAATGTCAAGGGGAGACTCAAACCATTTTGTTAAAGATTCATTTCCAAATGAGCAAGGACCTGTTGATAATAACTTTGGATCTCCGTTTAATAGCTTGTCATTGGATTTTGGAGGATTAAACAGTCCATTAGATATTGATTTCAACGGGCCTCCTACAATTGATGATTTTATGTTGGATGAAGATGATATCATCCAATACTTTGGCTCATAGTTTCGGAAAGTTTGGTTTCAGATCATAGATTATTGTAAGTAGTGCCTCTTTCAAATCTGTTATTTACCTTGCTGCTCGTGTAGTCTTCTTTGTCTTTTGATTGATCTTGATATAATTCTGGGATTTTGAAAAAATTGCAGACATCATTACCAACCTGGATAAAGGGCTTTCATGCCACCAATTGGATTTATTGTCCGGCAAGATCTCATGGACGATGTGCATTCCAAGGCTGTAAGTTGTGAATATTTATTTTTGCCCTTAACTCAATCAGCTGCCAACAAAAAATGGAGGGAGTCATAGTTCTCCTTTTTCATGCTTGGTCCAAATGTTTGTCCGGAGGATGGATATTAGAGAATTTCTGTAAATGAGTCAACTTGTTCGCACAAGCAATAAGATAATCACATATATTACTCCTCCTGCGAGCCATATCTCACTTCAGTAGATGATGAGCTGATTATAATTCTTCCTGCCATTCCAAGTTTCCATTGATTATATATGTGCAACACTACATTGCATTAATCAGTCAGAATACAGTGGGGCCTCTTGTTTACTGTTAGTAAGCTTATGACGATTGTGAGTGGCCTTAGTGGGAAAAGAGAGGAGTAAAATAACTGAGAGAAAGCCAACTGAGAACGACAATGAGATCCAGGCTAAGCCCAAAGTATAGGAATGAAGTATGAATAGAAGCTAGATATTGAATGCCTTTTTAATTTGTAAAGTTATGCTTTTGCCCCAACTCAGCATACTTTGATTGTGCCTTTTTAGCGGTGGTCAACCTCCTTAAGGAGTGTTTTGGTGTCTTGCGCATGCTTTTTTAAAAAAAAATAAATAAATAAAAAATTTGTGTAAACGGAGCCTGAGATTTGGAAAAGAAATTGTCAATTCCGTCCCGAGAAAGGGAGGGACTTGGGTTATCTTTCGTAATTCATATTTTCTGAGACACTGTTTACAACTATCAACTGTTGGGGTATGACCGTTGGGAACTATGCAGTCCAGAGACTTTTTTAATATTTTATCATTTCAACTCGCTCGCTCGACGGAGTATGGAATAATATGCCCATTTTTCCTCACACGAAGTCCAAAATCAAGGAGTCGAGTTGAGTGAGGTGACAAATCTATGTATTCTTTATTTGTTTTTGGTTTTTTTTTTTTTTTTTTTAGGTGCCTCTTAATTATTTTCCCTCGTACCTGCATTACCAGAGTGACGAGGAATGGACCAAACGTGGAAACGTGTGCGTCATATACAGGCGTAGCCCATGGGGTGATCCTTGGTTAAACGCAAGCTTCCATATGTGTGCGTGTCTCTGAGACACCTTGATAGGGACTTGAACTTAATGTTTTCGTATGAAACCGACGACTTTTTGATACTCTACCACAAATGCGGGTGGTGGTGAGTGTGTGTCTGACCCATAAACTGCGAAAATGAAGACAGAAATCCAACAACATTTGATGGGCTGAAATGGCTTGAACGCCATAGCCCTCGTAGAACACATAGGCTGCAGATTTGAGGCCTGTACGGCTCACATTCCAGGGCAACAAATTGCAAACAGCAAAGCAATTACAGCGCAGTGCAAAGGAGTAGAATGGCTAACGCCGTGGATCATAAAGAACGAATGATTCACTTAACAATTGATCAACAGTAGCACGTCAGGAGCACGGTAATCATGATCGACCTAACCCTATCCAACCTTCAAATAAATGGCTAATCCTGACCCAAGCACCAACCCAGTCTTCTTGGCACTTGGGCTCTGAAGAGACCCATCAACGGCTATTAATCCCTAAAACCAGTCAAGTTGATTAGGATGGCCGTTAACAAGTCCACTAAAGATAATAACACTGCGGAGTCCACATACACCTCCCTTATTGTGCTGCAGATTTATACCTACACAGAACCTTGCACCTTAAAATCTTGTCACGGACATAAAAGCCTGGCGTCACCATGATCTTAACCCGTATTGAACCACACGACCTCTGCTTATCCATGAACATATCTTCCATGTAATGTGGATCAAAGCTCCTATTCTCTTCAACCCTCAGAATTCCCAGCGGTGGGTTGAACGAAAAAGCAAGCAAGTGAAGCAACCATATACACTTGGCAGCAACGAAGAAAGCTTGGAGAAGTTGTTCGGGCCATGGTCTAGTCCAATTCATTGTTGTAATAATGCAACTCATCTTCTGATCACAGAACTTACTGAACTCGTCGCTGTAATATTTGGTACCCTTTCTCAGAACTTCATTCCAGCTCAGATTCCTCAACGCGACAAATGATGAAAACTGTACCTGGCGATCTTGTTGAGGATCTAAATGCTTCGGTGAGCCATTTTTATGAAATACGCAGTTCTCAAAATCTTGGTAGAGTGATTGGTTTATTATGGCTTCCAAATGGTACAATACTGCCTTTGAATGCTTTGAGTTGAGAGGAAGTTTTTGTGGTTGAAGAAACAAATTCAAGTTGTCCATAAGAGCACCATCTGTTTCCTCAATCTGTCCTACCAGGTTCTTGCAGAATTGTTTAACTGACAATCTTGCTTCTGACACAACCTGCAGGAAACCTTCCACCATTACCTCTTCGCTTACTGGCATAACGTATTCTCCATTTCCGTTAATGTCTTTACCTCTCTTAGGGAAGCTCCCAAGCTTATCGATGACTTGTGAATCCCCCCTTCCTTGTGTTGCTTGCCTTAATGCTTTCTTCAGCTCTTCACAGTAACCTTCCAAGTAATCAAGCTTCTGTCTGAGCTCCCCCATTGAAAATTTCATCCCAGCCACCTCCATTAAGGCTGCATCTCTATTCTTGTTTGCTTCTGTTAACTCTCTCTTCAATGTTTCAACTGACAGTATACCCAGGTCCTTGAGAACCTGTGAAACCTCCTCAGATTCTGTTCTGTTTGGCGAAACCTCATTCTTCTGCTTCTTCTTCAACTTTGGAAACAACCATGATATCATTCCCTTATTTTTCGGCTGCGATTGAATAGATAAGTGAGAATCTATCAAAGGGACAACACTGTTAGAATTCTTGCTATCCCTGGTCCTATTTTCAGATTCGGAGGTAATGGTAGCCGGCTTGCACCTGTTGCACGAAGTTACAGGTTTGAAGTCAGCCAAACTGTTTCTTCTACTAGACTTGAAGGATTCTTCCCCCGGTGACAGGTGTAGCACGGTATTGTTGTTTTTTTGATCTTCAGTTGCACAATTGTGAAACTCCAAGTTGGCCAAACTACAAGGAATTCCTCGCATTGATGATGCATACTCTTTCTTATAATCCGATAGCACAGTTTCACAGCCAATTCCTCCTTCTATCCCGCAATCATCCCCAGTTTCTGATAATGTCCTTGATCTCGTTAGGATCTGATTGTGCCCTGCCAATGGTTCATCCTCATAACTCTGTCATATTACAGGAACACTGGGGTAAGATTTTCCATATGCTACCGATTGCTTTACTATTAATATTCAGTGACCTTGCTGACAAAAATTTTAATTAGGCTAACTAAGAGAGTCAAATAATTCCCAAGTAGAAGTTAACCGGTTTTGATTGACCAAGTATATAGAGAGCATGAGGACCCCACCTGTAGGCTACAATTAAGCAGCAGTTGTGCAAACACAGAAGCAAGACAATCTTTGATCATAATCAGACTTAACAAGGAAGAAAACACAAAAAAAAACAAAAAAAAAAAAAAAAATAAGTGGGCTTGCAATTTTAAATCTTAATACTCAAACATAAGAAAAGATGTTAAAGGATGGAAGTGAAGAACGCATAATCTTCACGAAGTACCAGACTTCAACTTGTATATAACTTTGAGCTGCGCTACTTGGTAGCAACTTGGCAAACTCTACTAGCGAACTTATTAAGGTAACTACACTATGTATGATGCATATAGCATCTCCACAAACAGGAAAGCTAGTAGCTTTGGTGATCTACTTATAAACCGTGAAAACTTGTAGAATAAGCAAAACATAGCCAGTACACAGTAGAATAATGGCAAAGAAAGCATATTTCTTCTTTTTTTATTATTTTTTTATTTTTTGGGGGAGAAACACAATACTTGGGAAGAAAAAAAAAAGATAAAAAGCATTAGAATATTGGGAATTAAGGAAACTCGTATGGAAACAATCAAGTAGAAGAGAGAAAGAAACTGACCGGAGTGAAAACAGGGTAATCATGAGCAGAGTAGTGAGAAACGGGGCGTGAAGCAGGGGAGGAAACAGAAAGGAATCTGATATTGGCAGGACTGTTTCCTTGAGTTAAAGCAGCATGGAGGGCTCTAAGCTCCACTGCTTTGGCAATGGCAGCCTGTATCTCTTGTCTGCTGCCTTCACTGTTGTTTTCGTTGCCGTCGTTCTTGGCGTTGCTGTAATTGTTTTTGTGGTTTAGAGAGATTTGGGTAGCAGCAGCAGCCATGAGAAGCAGAGACAGAGAAAAGAGAGGAGAAGATATACACCCAGAGAATATGACAAACAAACCATACACAATCCGGGGAATTTTGTGTAGATAGAAAGACAACAGAATGGATTAGAGGAGCAAGGACTGGATTTTTATTTTTGCTGGTTGGATTTGATTTGTAGATGTAAGTTGTGGATGATATCCACAGAGAGAGAGAGAGAGAGTATCTGGTAAAGCCAAATGAGAGCCCCTGTCTTCGTTCATTATCGATTAATAGGAAGGCAAGGGTAAAGAGGGGGACAGAGGAGAGTTTGTGGCAGTTTTTACTCTGGAACCCTTCCCCCCCCCCCCCCCCCCCAAAAAAATCATAAAAGAAAAGAAAAAAAGATTTAGTAAAAAAAAAAAGTTTTTTGGGTTCTTTCTTACCATCATCATATTTACTCGACTTCCTTTCTACTTAAAAATCGCCCACATCACATATAAGTAAGCTTGATGACAGCAGCACCGTTGCATTGCAAGGTAACAGTCATTCTATTGTACTTGCCTGAGTGATCCTCGTAAACTTTATTTTCAGGAAAGGGAAAACAAATAAACAATGAGACATGGCAGAGTAGTCCCCACAAAAGAAGCAAAGAAATGCCAACAATGTATGGCGGTGTCACTCTGAACGTGATTCCTATAGTAGTACTAATAATACATCACATGATAATTGACAAGACAATTCCACCTCCAGTGTATACCGCTTGTAGTCTCGTACAATATACGAATTGATAATTGGTTATTTGACTCCAATACTGCTAAAAATTAAAAAGTGTTGGTGCTATCGTGCCAAACTAACCACACTAGTGAGTTGTCTGTTATGGGAGGGAACATGCCCACTCCACTTTGGTTAGAAATATCTTCTTAGTTTTTAGTACGTAGTTAAGGAAATTGATTGTAGATTGCCATAAAACTGATGCGAAATTGTTGGTCTGATTTTCTGGGATAAGCTGGCCTGCTCCTGTTGTTTTGGAGAATGTCTCCTACTTCGTTGTTTTATAGCAAGCACCTGGGTTGTATAATTGTGTTTATTCTCTGAAGCTAAAAGGAAAATGAAAGCAAAAACTTAGGCGCTGGATGGATGAGTGATGGTGGTAAATGGTGATTTTGGAATTGAGAGGATGCTGAGCTGTTCTCGGGGCAGCTACTTGGCCGAAAGAGTGGAGGGGTCGATGTGGTGTGGGGGACAGAATTATCCATTACCATCCAATGCACTTCATTGTCTTCTTTTATTTTTTTATTTGCTTTTCCCTTAAACAGTGAATCATGTGAAGAATAATATACGTACAGTGCTCCTCTGGGGACAAAAGTACAAAACCGGGGTGCCTCTATCTTTCTCTGTCTCGTTGATTAATTGAAAATTCACGTCAGATTAAGAAACCCATCACACACACGCACACAGTATTTCCATTGCCATTCTTAGCTAGCTAGCTAGCTCCATCAAACACCTATGACTTCCGAGAGTATACCCTAGTCAGAGAACATCTTATTCAAATAACTTGGCATCCTTCCTTATTTGTGGCTCCGTACACGCCTTTTGCATTGCATACATTGTTGCTTGTATTCCTCTTCTCAATCAGTCAACTATTTTGTTATCATTTTTGACATTCACATACATGGTTGTTAAATTAACGTGCACTACAATTTTGTAGTTTCATCGATCCCATTAACGATGGTTCCCTCTCTAATGGTTCTATACGATATGGCAAACCGAAGAAATTGTCTTTTTTAAGGCATCTTCTGCGATGATTATTCCATTGGCAGAGAGTTCAACATCGATCCTACCTTCTATGGTGCAATTAAACAATTCCAGTACTGAGCACCTGTGTACATTTCCTGCCATAATTTTCTAAAACATACAATAGGTAGTTCTTGGACTGAAGGCAGATGTTGTAGCAGAAGACGTCTCAAGAAGAGTGGGGTGGGGTGATTTTACCTATCCTTTGGAGTGCGTGCCTCCATAATCTTGATCTAGAAAAGCATGGTGAAACTATTAAGACTTTCTATTATTTTCCAGGTCGGTTAGTGCTTAATACCATAATCCTGTAACCTAGGAATAGAATGTCATCCATGTGGACTAAACTGAAAAAGTTATCATAGTTTTGGAAAAAAAGTAAAAGAATCTAAAGCTTGCGTCTCTTTTAGAGAGAGATAGAGACAGAGAGAGGGATAAAAAAAAAAAAAAAAAAACAGAAGGGCTTTTTCCTTATCAAGCCTCGAGTCAAGACAGACTTTCCCTTCTCCCTCGCTGCTTTTCATTTTTCATCTCCTTCTTCTTGCTGTTTATTGAGATACCGAGACATGGAATTCCACGTAGGACTGCGGAAATGCTTGATAAAGACGGAGAACTAACTAGTTTTGTTTAGAAAATTGAGGACGATATGATTTGTTTATTGACCCATTAACTTTTGGTGAGCCAACCCAGACCCCACTTCCCTTCCTTTCCAAAAGGCTGACCTTCGGTTCGAATTCGATCGTCAGACTTCCACATGCTAGAAAGGATTAATGGGCATTTACTTGGTTTAATTTAATCATACCGCCACCTTCTGTACACATGTAAAATAAAATCAACAACCCTCCCTCGGTCCCCACTGTAAGTGATGCTTTTCCCTCGTTTTGTCTAATGTTATTGGTCACAGCCAGCAAAGAACTCCTGTTCCCACACCCACAAGCCAGCTGAGACCTCTGAAACCCCTACACCCGGATTGACCTTGCATCCATATCTTTGTTTTCCTATTCGTCTCGCCAAAAATGTTGTTTTTTGGAATGGAAACCATCTCTGATCTTCGGTTACCGAAGTTGTATCTTTTGTCTTACACATGCGTGCGCGCGCCCGCGGTGGCATTACGTTGTACAAATTAAAAAATATATATAAATAAAAAAATATAAGAAAGCTTCAATTGTAACGCTCATCGTGGTGGTCCGGTCTCGGCGGCTTACATTTCTAAAGCAAAGTAAACCGTAAAGAGAACAAAACAAGACGGTCGCTTGCATGAATTTTCAGTTACAGGTAGATCGATAAACAGAGAAACGAAAACATGGCACCCCGTGTCTCTTTCTTTTTCATTGAGAGATGCCTCTGTGGTACGATCACATGCGAAAAGATTCTGCCTTTTTGAGAAATGTTCAAAGTGGAAGCGGAAGGACAAGAGAGCGTTTTTTCTTTCGGCAGTGACTTGGGAGGCTCCTCGTTTCGTGTGTTAGTTTTGTAATGTCTTTATTGTTCCATCTTGGTAGAAGAATATTCCAATTTTGTTTTGTTATTTAATTACTTACTCAGCCAGAGCCATTCGTTGGGATCCATTCGAAGCAAACGCAAGGAAGGAAGATACACAAAACATATACATGGGGAAGGAGTAACCTTCCTCCATCCAATTTCATTGACACTTATTAGGCTTCGGTGCCCCGTCCTTCCATGATGCTCCTTCTGACTTCTGCGGCTAACACTGCCTTCCTTATACTTTGCTATTGTCGTATTGAATTGTTCTTGTGGATCCTATGTAACCTACTGCTACTAGCTTGTGCTATTGCCGAATGATTTTTTTAGTCTTACTTGACCGAGGCTTTTGCTTTTGAACTCGTTTATTCCGATATCACTGTAACATAAATGTCAGCCTTTCGGCATTTCGTAAAATTATTCAACGTTTGGATCAGGACAGAGGACAGACGGATACGGATACAAATGGGTCCTGTCGGGCCTCGGGGCCTGAATCCCGCAAGCCCAAGACATGGAGTTAACATGCGGTGCTGCCTAAAATAATTAGTTTATGGTTCTTATTGTCACGGGGCCTAACTCCGTCACATTATGCTAATAAAAGAAGTAAATGTTTGAATATCATCTCTTTTATCATATTTTTCTATATATGGATGAACTAAATGATCTTTTTTTGGGACAAAGTAAAAACAAAAAAAAAAACAACAACAAACAAAACAAAACAAAAGGCGCGTTACTCTCTGACTCGGTGGTTCTCACCTTGGCCTTTTGTATGCACGCCAGTGTGGCTTGAGATCTATTGAAAGTTAAAAACAAAACAAAATGCTTCTCCTCTTTTGTTTTTTTTTGTCCTAAAAATTGTCATTACTAATAGAGGCTTTTTGACTAGTAGAAAGAAACTACACCCGTTGGTTATCATTTTTGTTGGACACCTGCTGTCAAACGAATTACAACAATCAGGACTTGTGCTTGTTGATTATCATTTCCAATCTGACAAAATTGCTGCATTCGCTCACAGAAAAAATAACAAAAACCCAGCAACGAAAAGACATTAACATCTCAAGAACTAACCATCCGACCGGAAAATGAAATAAATCATAAAAATGTTGCAGCTGAATGCATTAAAACCTTCCGTACAAGCAATAGGTGGGGCAGCTCAGAAAATGCCTACTTTTAAGAAAATGAATCGATGTCATTTTAGCGAGGATGGATGCGGGTAGACATTACTTCATTGATAATATCTGCACAAAAAAGTCGCGAGCCCTAATAAACCCTCTGCAAACAATCTAGTGTTAACTAAAGAAAATACAGTGAAGTGATCTCAGTTATTGCCTATTGCCTAGTTGGGAGAGAATTTTCTTGTAATTTTGGGCTGGAAGATGTTTTTCAGATTACAACATAAACCTGACGTCTGAAGACATCCGTTTATTTCAGCATGTACAGAACAAAGTAATGCCCAAGTTGAAGGTACCCGTCTGTCAAAGCTTGTGTACAGCCATATTCAACCGTGGACTGAACACTTCATCTATCATATTAAGTCCTTTAGAACATACGCTGCCACTGTAGATAGTTTTTGCGGTCATTACTTCACTGCTTTAGACACCAGCATGCTCTAATTGGCTTGAAGAATACAGAAAATCGGCCTTTAAAGGAAGTTCCTCAAGAGATTTTCTTCTTTAGATTGGATGCTTCTTTTGGGACACCACCAGCAAAGACGAGTGCTAAAACAATTGTTCAAAACGTTCAGAATTTTTGTGCAATGAAGACAATGAGAAAAAATGCCATTTGCTAATGATGGGATGAGAATATGAGATTGCCCTATGTGTTGCTTCACGCAGACATACTAAAAAGTGAAACATGGGCCAGAATTCACAAATAGATTCAAGATAGGGCTGCCTAAATTGGATTAAAAAAAGGCTACTTGTAAGAGGTCCAAGAAAGACGCTCATAGCCCACAATGCAAAATGACTATCAAAGAAAACCCCGCAACACCACATACCTTTGTTCCAGCAATGATGGTGCCATTTATGGGATGCGCAGCACAAGCTGTAACTCCTTCAGACAATGGAACAAACCTATTTTCCTTCTTGCTGTTTGTCACAGAATGCATCTCCAAATCCTCCCTAATCAAGATAAAAAGAGGAATGAATGAATTCCAGCAAACCAGAGGGATTTTTTTTCTTTTTCTTCAGAAAAAAAGGATTTGCCAACATCCTCGCATTCTCAGTTATACAGGAAGATGCCCAGAAATATTCTCACATATGAGGACAGGAAAGATCAGAACATTAATATCATTCTCTGAAGAATTTGATGGCAGTCATTTACCTGTAATCTACGTGGCAGGGAGAGCTAGAGTCAGGATAGAAATCTAAAAGATGAATGCCGTTATCCGAAGATGAGCCAATCACATAGATCTGCATAAAAAGATATTCCACTTAAGTTTTACAAAACAGAAACTAAAAGAGTCAACCTTATGAGATAAATAGCTTGAAATCAGGTTTGGGAGGTAGAATAAATCAAGATTGCAAAAGATGAGGTAAACAAAATGCAATCATGCTAATCTTGTCCCTCCATAGAAATTGGCAAAAACTAAAAAGATTGAATGGCCGATTAAAAATCTCCAACTGGGCAAATAAATGATCCAAAATGTAAAAGCAGGATATTTTGCCTAGTCGTAATAAAGTTCCTTCATTTGTTCATAATTTGCAACTGTCATTATGTATCTGAACTCATCTCAGCCATCTCATAAAGTTGTATGGTGCCTTTCTTGATCGAGAATTATAGAGTATCCAATTCAATAGGATATAGCACTATAATAGAATTTTAGAATTCGATGCACTGAACCCAATTGTAACAAGGTAAAACAGCAATTCAGGCATCTTACTGAACATGCTGGTAGCCATGATGGTTTTCTCAAGGACAATGGATTGGCAGAAATGTTGGAACCATCCCTAATCATCCAAACCAATAAGTATAAACAAAATTAGAATGTTTGTCAGTGCTACCTTTTAATACATAGTGCAATTTCAGTTGTATCAGATTTACTTACAGCCAGGCAGGGGGAGGGCAGTGAACATGTGTAACTTCAAAATTATAAATATCAAAAACGCCAGACCTGAATTAAAGGATGAGGGAAAAAGACTATTAGAGAGAAAAAGACTGTGATCTTAACTGCGATGCAACTGATAATGAAAGTAAATAGCATATGGCAGTCATCGATGGTCTGGAGAGAATAATGCCCTCAAAGAAACAGAAGGGAGCTTCACTCATCTTTTGCTTTATAAACAATCAAGCAAAAAGTTAAAAAAAAAAACCCTCATGTATCAAGTATAAAGTGCAGTCGGCATGGAGTAGAAAAGTGCTATTACTTCCTGATCTACCACCTATCATCAAACAGAACACCAACTGATGTGGAAAGAGAGAGAAAAGTCAATGGAGTGCACTTCCTAGTATACGGGGATTTTTGCTTTTGGAAATAGAACAGTGCTTCAAATCTTGACCTACCAGCCATCATCAAGATGGAAAGCCAAGTGATGCGGAGAAGAGGGATCAAAATCAATGGAGTGCACTTCCTTGGAAACAATATTGGATTGTGCCTACATAACAAAGTCAATAAGTGGCTCAATATGCACTTAGTACCATAGAAAAATATCCGGGAAGAGTGGAAATCGTACAATCGTGAGTACCTTCAGGGAGCCTATTTTCTCTAACATTGATGCTAATTTCCAAGAAGCTACAGGTGGATGGCACGACTAGTTGGAAAGAAATTCAAAACATGTACAATAAGAAGGAGATATGTTATCAAACCCAGGGTGCAATCTATAAGTAAAAATATAAAAACAGATGTTACTCTTAAGTAGACATAATTCCTGAAGAGTTATTGAACATTTGGATGAATATTAATAAAATAAATAAATACAGACTTTTACCTCTTTATGGCATTGAAAAACAGAAGATGCTCGTCCTCCACGGAGATCCCACATGAAAATTATTCCATTCCTACCCGCCCCAAAAATCAACTGCAGTAAAGCTATTTTTGCATAAGTCCATCAGTCCCAAGGAGGGTGCCGGAGATAACAAAAATTTTTGCATCTCATGCTGCTAGAAACCACACAAATTCAACTGCAAAAATATCAGAATAAACAATAGATTCTAGATAGCATTATGATTCCCTTACTTAGTTGCTACTGTTTCCTCATTTTATTATTTCATATGAGGGAACCTCAAGGTCATTGGAATAATCCACTGATATGCATGTATTGAGGATTCCATCCAAAAAGATATTAAAAAATATATGTATGTATGTTAAGGCACTTCAAATTGATAATACTAAGAGAAATTTAAGGAGAAAGAGGTTGGCTAAAGATTCATATCTTCCAAAAAAATAATTACAGTTGCCAATAGAATGCCACGTTTAACTTATAAGCCAACCTGATTTTCCACATTTAACTGGATTCTGTTAATTGTACTACGTTGATTAGTTGAAAGCTCAAGACATGGCAAGATGCTCGTTCTTCTATCCCATACATTGACTACTCCATTTGTATCAGAAGCAATCAACCTATTATCAAAAAGAATAAGATTGCATGGAGTGATGCACGCATAAGAGAGTTGGTTAAAACGTACTCAATAGAACTATAGATCAACAATGCTGTATCCGAGAAGTATCACAAACCAGAATTTGAATCGTGAAAGCAATGCAAATAGAATAACCTACAAAGTATTTTCTCTTTGAAATTATGTGACCACCACTCATTATTCTAAGTTGATTTTCTCTTAATGTTTCATTTGTGTCATATCTTATAATCTTTGGTTCTTCCTACAAGAAATTAATCACTTTACTGACCTTGATTCGTCAATTGTTGTAAAAGCTACATCACATAGACCTTTATGAATGCCAAACCCATGAACAGTTGCAGTACGCCTTGTTCTCAACACCTGCATTGGCAACAATGAATGCACTTGTTCAACAATGGAAATGTAGAGATTTACATTGGCAAAGAAGCAAATTCAATCAAAACTCCATTTATAAGTTCAGTTACAGTGGCAAAAGATAAACGTTAAAAGAGTTCACAAATTCCTATTCTAACAAACAAAATAATCAAATAACTACCTTTTCTGTTATGTTAGAATGAAAGGACTAGAATGGCAAGGAATGAGGAGTCACAATCAGGAGGACGTTTTCAGTTCTTGCTTGTATATGAAATAATAATTGGAATAAAATGCTTCCAACAAGATACATAATATGAGGTGAAAACGCCACTTACTTCCACAGGTTCAGTAGAAACATAGCTTATGTTAAAGATCTTGACTTCACTACTTCTCATCGATGTACAAGCAACCTGGAGAACTGAAAGAGTTAATTAAGCATTACAATATAGATTTATTAAGTGAAATAATATGAACAGCTCACACAAATCAGTGATTAAACAAACAGCCATATTCATTGTTCTTTATCTTGTTTCTCCAATTTAAAAATCTTCAAGTACTAACTACAATTCAGGGGACCCACTCAGGTAATATTGAAGGCTGAATAACAGCAAGTTTACATGTCAAACCTCATCTTGGTTAGCGGGGTTCCAACCAACAGCATCGAGTTGTTGATGCAAGGGAAGGTGCATTGCATACATACTTTCATCTTTCTCTGAACCTAATTAAAAAGGGAATCTTTAAATGAAGCGATTAAGAAATAAGTTATCCCTAAATGCAAGAATGCTGCAATCTCGCAGGCAGAGAGAGAGAGAGAGAGAGAGGGCTACCCCATTGACCTTGGTTGTAGCTCAAACTACTTACATGGAGAAGGGTCATTAATGTGGCAGTAAAGAGTTTCAAAGTCATGAACAGTTAGGCATCCTGATTTGGTGACTGATACCAAGTATATGCCCTGGGAAACATTCGCACATATGAAAAAATAGGGACGAGAGAGTGAGAGACGAAAGGTAGAACAAGAATGATGTTAAGGAGATTTGAAAAAATCTTGTTAGAAACAGAGAAAAATATTTTACCTTGCTGTCAAATTGCAATGAAGAGACGCCTTGTCTAACAAACCGATTTGAAGGAAAAAAGAAGAAGAAGAACCAGAGGGGGGAGGGGTTAAAACAGAGTTAGTTAGGAATATAAAAGCGATGAAATTTTGTTGGAGTCCATCAGCAGGAGGAGTGCAAAGCAAAGCTAAAGCTACATGAAATGGAAGAAAATGGTACGGTGTGGCAAATAGTGTACGTGTGAATAAGGATTGCAGAGGCATTGGGTGCAATGAGAGCTAATAGAAATAAAGCATGCCGGATTATATTAAATTTGCTCAGTATACAAAATGAAAAACAAACAAACTAACTAACAAACAAACAAAAAAGGAGGGGGCGGGGTAGCACCAATAGTAGAAAAAGTCAGTCAATTGTCTATGAGGTGAGGTGATAAAATTGAGAGAAGGAAGAAAGGCAAATATATATATCACTGTTAGATTATTAGCAGAAGAAGAAGACTGACTTTGTAACTGAAGAAGCAGTGGGATCCACATTTGCGAGGCTATCAATCCAATTAATCTGCCCTCCTAAAAGAAATAATGATCAACTCCTGCCGAGCTTTTTTTTCTTTTTCTTTTTCTTTTTTTAATAGAGAGAGAGAGAGAGAGAGAGAGAGAGAGAGAGAAGAGGAAGTAGGAAGTGAGTCGGGAGAGGTGAGTGCTTTACATGAGTGGGACACGGAACTCCTCCATTAAAATGATATTGATGCGGATATGCTCCAATCTTTCAAAAACAATAATAATAAGAAGAAGAAAAGAAGAAGAAGAAGATGGCTGATCTATATAGATAGATAGACAGATAGAAAAGGGGAATATGGGGAAAGGGGGGAGGGGGCGTGCCTGAGAATAGGAATGCAAAAGGAGAGTAGAAGAGAGGTGGTGGCGGTACTGGGGATCCACCCTCCCATTTAATTCAATTAAGGTCCTCTTCCACTTCCGTCCTCCTCCTCCAGCACCACGCCCTCTTCTCCATTCAATTCGACACAAAAATCATCGTATTAGAATGGACGCAGTCAGTCAATTAGAGCAACGATAGAATTTTGAAGTCAGGAGGGAATGAAATCAAGCGATAATAGAAGATTTTACCCTTACCTCCTGCTGCTGCTGCTCTGACTTGGGCCAGCCGACGCTTTCAGTTTCAGAGGAACTGCTTTGAGGTATTTCTCCATTTTTTATTATTATTATTTTTTAATTATTTTGCTCTCTTTCTTTCCTCTTCCTCTAGCATGCGATGCGATGGGATGCTGAATTTCATTTTTGTATCCTTGTAGTAGTTATTCATTCCAAAGCAAATCAAAAGAGGAATTTTGGTTTCGCTTCGTTTCCCGCCCACCGCTCTCAAGCCGAATGTTAACATGCGCGGCATGTTCACTTTTAAACTTAAGACGCCTACCGGGCCTCTCCCTCCGTCCGTTCCCCAATCTTACGCTTCGATTTTGTGTCTTTTTTGGGTTTTCCTATTGGGCGGACTGGATCCGGCCCATTGACTTGATCCATTTATTTGAATGGAATGAACAATTGAGCATATCCCCTCATCTCATGCGCCAACAAAAAACAACGTTGCCCCATCGCCCGCAAGGCAGAACGGATGAGTTTAACGTGGCGAGATGGGGTTAAATTGATAATTACTATCGTTGATAAACTTAAATCTGATCAATACATATCGCCATTGCATCCCCCACATGGAGTTAAAAATTATTATTCTGAATTCTCTCGATCAAGCTACTATGTGCTGTCTCTGATTTGTGAGCAACGCTCGGTCAGACTCGCCACAAAGTGAATGCCTACCCTGACCCTGAATATGATGATCTCCCGTATATACAACAATAATTGGCACCACGCACTAATATTATTATTTATACCCAGTTGTTGGGAAGTGAAAAATCGTGGAATCTAAAGGATACTTCCCCAGCCGTGTCTCTCCCAAGCCTCAGCTCTGCCTCGCCGCCGCTCGTTACGGCTCCACTCTCATTTTCAATTTCTGGTGGCAAAGGCACTACTTGATTCTCATTTGGATGGCGTTCCAATTGTATTTCGAGAGGCATCGACATCATGGGCGGCGGGGACACTGGCGCAGACCTAACCCTGCCACTCCCTGAGCTTGGAGAAGCCCGTGCTCTGTCCCATAAGAAAACGTGCATTAGGATTGGCACTTTAGCATGTCGATGCAACGAAAGTTTCTGGCTCAGCGAAACAGTGTCAAAACATCTAACTGCTCCTGTCGATGACACCATCCAAGGAAGGACCTTCTGGTTTGATACCCTTGAGACCACTAGTAACTTCGACGCACTCGTTGCTTCCTTGTATAGATTGCTGAGACTTGACCTTGTGGATGGTGCATTCTCATCTTCACCAATTACCGACGAAATGTAGATGAATCCCTATATATCCATGCAATGCAAAGGAATGATAACTGGTTAAGCTAATCATCCGATTGAATGTCCAAAAATAATAATAATGAAAACAATGTCACTAATTCTGCCTCAACAATTAAATAGGCTACCGGATACCTCTTCTGTCCGGCTAATGGCAAATCCAAGCTTCGAATCCCCTTCCTTTATTTTCATTTCAATGGCAAATTCCCCACACAGAGGTGCGTACCAGAGCCGCACAGCTCTTACAACACCTATGTCAACCCCATGATAGTCTTCAAAACCATACAAGCTTGCATGTGCCAGACTTGACAGGTCAGACAATGATCCGGCATTGACAGTTGAAGAGGCCGTCTCCCCAGATATCTGTTCCCAAAAAGCAAGAAAAACCTACATTACAATAACCACAAGCCAAATTGCAGACCCACTTGAATCACTGAAAGATAACTCCCTATCTTGCTTGCTATGGGTACCAACTTAATTCGTTGTCTCCACAACAGTTACCTTTGTAAGCAGGGATTCAGTCTGAATGTTCATGAAAACAACAGGGACCCCAGAGGCCTGAGATGCATAAAGCCATGCATTTGCCCTGGCAAGAGTGTCCTCCAAGTCATTGTACCGAGAGGCAACTCGATCTGAAGCTCCTGGAAGGAGGACTATAGAAAGAAAGCAGCTTGAATTGGAGACGTATAGCTCCTCCTGCATCTTCCGCCCCCACGGATATGAGACGTATCCGTCTTGCAACTTAGCACTCGTTAATGCACCAACAATCCTGGAGCTTCGTGAAGCTGGAAGATATGATGAATTTATTGGCATCAGCATAGAAAGAAACATAACCACAAGTATTAGTTGCAAGCCAAGTCAGTGTAAAATGCAGAAGATCCATTACATTTATAGCCGCCTAAGATTCTATTGTCTAGCACTATATGCCTTGCTCATCCAGGTAATTTTGACTTGACAATTGTTTATTAGAGCTACTGTAAAATTTTCTTGGCAAGCATTCTCGCGGCCGAGGAAATACAAGCAAGTACCGAAGTAACAAAGAACCTCAAGGAATAAACCTATTGGCTGGAATAATGTTCTCAGCGATCAACTGTATAGTCCACAATGAGACCCAACAAAAACAGGTGTAAACGGCAAACCCAAAGTTTCAACCAGCAGACTTCGCACTGGTGGTCCTAATCCAAGATTTTCAATGTCCAATCTTACAAAGCATATCAAGATCATCATTTTGTTGGGACCATTAGGGTCACATTTGCAGAGAGGGCATCGGCTTGTACAAGGAATCAAAGGATCATCGTTATTTGACAATTTGTAAGGCAGACCAACAGCCGCATTTCAAGTCAATCCACATCCCACGTGGTCCAAGTGGAGATATATACGGAGTCTGCATCAAACCTAATTAAGATTTTTCCCATTATAATGACTTTTTGAAATTGAAACAAAAAATTCCAATTTCTAGAAGCCATTATCCTCAATGAAAATTCTCGAGAGGAAAAGGTGGCAAAATGGTCAGCAATGACAAATTCCCCACCAAATTGGGCTAACTTGAGTCAATTGTTACGGCTCAACATCGAGAAATCAAAATAACAAAGTGAGGGAAATATCTATTTTTATACTGATAAAAAAAATGTGTGCGGCGCGCGCGCGTGTGAAATAAAAATGAACAGCTCAAAAAAGATTAAAATTCGTAAATTGTCGTTTTATCTTGGTTAATCAATTAGACGATGCTGTGAAAAACATGAAATCATTGAGCTAATAGATAGAAAGAATGGAAAAGGGAACGGAATCCACAAGGGTCAATGTCAACGATTTAATCTACCTTGCAAATCGAAGCAGTCGGCCTCAGAGCGGTCGGAAAACCCGACGGCGTAGTTAGGATCGGCGATAGACCTCAAAATGTAATGCTTTTTAGAGCCGGATTCCGGCACGATGCAGGCATGCAACTGGGCGAACTCATCCGGACCACGCCTGACCATGACGATGATGGAAGTCTCTTTGTCTTTAAAGGAAGTGTGAAGAATCCTCTGGACCCCGGCCTTGCCGTTCTTGAAGGGAGCCTTGAAGGACTGCGGGGACGACCCGGATCCTATCTGGATTTCTTCAACTATGTCGCCGGTTTGGAGCATGTCGGCGGTCCACTCGTCGGCTTTGGAACTGCCTTTGATACAGTCGATGGATAGGACGGGGCTGGATTTGGGGTCTCTGCTGGAAGGGGTTTGCGGTGGTGGGGTTCGGTCCATGGTCATTTTCTGAGCGTGAGCGAGGAGGGGCTTTCTGTTTCTGGGGTTTTTGAGAGGTGTTGCTGCTATTGTGGTTGTGCTGACAATGATGGTACTACTAGTAGTAGTAGGGTCGTGATCTTTGCGTCCAATTAACCAAAAGGCGACCGATAAGCTCTCTCCTAATTCTGCTCTATGATATATATATCACGTATATTATATTATAGCTGGAAGCGACTGCTTGGTGAGTTCAGAATAGGCTCTTGGAACTTTCAGGGATTCTGGATTCCCGAACCCAGATTCTAGAGAGAGAGAGAGAGATAGAGATCAGAGGAAACAAATAAAGGACAGTTCAATACGCCTGTACATTTACAACGTTGTAGCAATGATAGCGTTTCTTTTGGGGGGGAGGGGGGAGGGGGGAGAGTCAATCCATCAGAGGGTTTTAAATTAAAGTTTCCAGTTTTTGTTTTTTTTTTTTTCTGTGTGAAGGAAGTAAGAAGATGAAAGGATCTGATTTAGAACTTTGGATTAATTTTCCGCGAAGAATCTTGGACTTTTTGGTTTGGGGAGGGGGGATGTATTGTTTGTATGTATTTATTGATTAATTTGATTAATAATTGGAAACTTCTACCACTGGAGTCGTTGTCGGGGAATGTGAACACAAGCTCAAGTCCTTGACACCTTCCTCCTATCCAAGTGAGAAGACTACTTCCGTTTTTGCTGAATGAAATGGTCAATCCGAGTTTCAGTCTAAATCTTGATTGATTGATTGATAAACATTTAATTGAGGCGAGTCTCTCAGGGAGGGAGGCCTACTCCTGGGCATTATACGTTGGAAGCCTAATTAAGATAGAATCATCTCGATTCCATCGCTGCTCTGCTCATATATCACCTCAAGATCCCATGAGGCTGTTCCAACAAACAAACAATAAAATAAAATAAAGCAAGTACTAATCAATCAGGCTTTGTTCAGTTGGTTATCTGAACAAATGATAAACAAAATATATCATTTAGTCGAATAACAAGTCTCTGCCCCGAAACTTCCACTCTGGCGGGAGGCAGCTGGGTGAAATAACAAAAACCAGATGATATTATTCATGTTCAATCAATCCTAATGCATGATTCATAGCTTTCAACATTTATAGTTTGCATGAGAAACGCTGTAAAGGAATCCAAACGGTTTGATAACCGAAATATTCACTTAATTGTCAATTTTCTAGAAAAATGAGACAAATCCTTCTTCTTGTTCTTTTTCTTTTTCTTTTTTTCTTTTCGTTGATTACTGATCATGAGGCAAAGACCGAGACTTTGAGGGGGATGGGGGGAGAGGGTGGTGCTTGCGCAGCTTCTTTTCTCGGTTGCCTTGTCTGCATTACGAGAAAATCCAATGCCAATGTGGACCAAAATTTCATACATACATACATGGTATATTAATCGTGTTTTACTTTACCATAATTGTTCCCCTCCAATAAAGGTAAGATGTTCTCTAATTAAAACCTTTACTTTATTACCATTATATATATATATATATATATATATATATTGGTTACAAAATGAATCTCTCTAGAAAGCCAAACTTTTCATTACTCTCTACTTGTTTGGAAAAATTGATTACTTGTTATGTCAAAAAAAAAAAAAAAAACCATTTAGATACCGGAATTGACTATCCACTAGTCAGCGCTCGGCTGGAGGAAAACGAATGTGTAATTTTTATTTTTTTTGGTAATTTTTTATTTTTTTTGGGTCTTAAGGAAGGCGCTAAAGCCTAAGAGGAAACGAAACTTAGAAAAACAGATCAAGCTAGGTAGGCCTCAGCCGCAGCCATCTCACCCCCACCAAATCTTGCTGAAGAAGCGGTCTCTAACTCCATCTGGCGGTGAGTTCAAATGGTGCAGACCATAAGTGGCTAACGAATCAGCCAACCGATTTCCTTCCCGGAAGACCATGTTTAATTATTTTCCGTTTTTTTCTACGGTTACCTCTTTCCCTATGGAGTAAGATGTCATAGTTATCCATCCGACCATAAATTACCCCCGCCCGCCCACTTTTGACTTGCGCTTTAAGGTACAGCTGCTAATTTTGTTTTTTATTTTTTTAAAAAAAAAAGAAGAAGAAGAAGAAGAAAATATTAATTAACATTTAAGAATATCAGACAAACAAAACGGGGCTAGAATTAGAATATTTATATATTTCATTTGCATTACAAGAAACAAACCCGCTCTTTGCATACTTACGTCATACCTCAAGCAGGGCTGCGTTGTATCATATCACAACGGCTTTCTTTTGTGTATTCAAACTGGCCAATCTTTTGTCTGTCGGCCCTGCAGTCCATCATCATAACGTAGAGTTAATTTATTTTTTTCAGGTGAAATCCAATTTAAAATTTCTTTCCTTTTTTTTTTTTTTTTTCAGGTGAAATCCAATTTAAAATTTCTTTCCTTTTTTTTTTTTTTTTTCTTTTCATCTTTCTTTCTTTGGGCCCAATATCAATAAGACCTTCACTCTACGAAGTTCAACTCCACTCTATGATCCAAAGCGCAAACGAACGTACTGGTTCTCCGTCGCCAAACACCTACACTCAACACAGTACTACGTCTTATAAAATGCTTCACTCACTAAAACTTTGATCAATGTATGTTGTAAATAAATTCTACAAGCACATGATAATAACCTTGGTTCACCTCAACCATTTTCTGCTTAATATGTATTATATTTGTAAGGAAGGATATTTTTGTTTATATATTGAAGCATTCATAAGTTCAAGTCAAACTTCACGCTTAAGAATATCTAAATTTTAATTTTAATTTATAAAAAAACCAAAAGACAAAAAAAAAAAAAAAATCGGTCAGATTTAAGTGCCGCAGAAAATTTCCATATACCAATGGCTGGGAAGATTTTGAATAAATCACATTTATAGGCTTGCCTGGCTGAGGTCCCAGAGAGAGAGAGAGAGAGAAGTCGTGCGTGGGTGGGTCAGAAGCAGGTCACCAGAACAATATGGATCACTCTCTCTTCCTATGGCCACGGGGGAAATCAATGCCGTGTTGCCCTCTCTCTTTCTCTCTCCAAACCATCCGATCCGATGGCGGAATAAGTTCCCTTTGCTTTTCCTGTCCAGGGAAGAAAAGGACAAATGTATTTAGGTGGGGTACGCTGACGTCATCCGTGACATGGCACTCACCTCCTTCAAGCAATTGGTGGGGCCAGGCCAATAAGAAAGTCACTTTATCGTTCATTTTGGTTTGAATCCAGCTATATTCACCGACCCACCGTTTTTTCAACCCGACTTTGGAGAAATCCGTATGCAACCAAATTGTAATGTTTATTTATAGTAACACTTTTTTCTTTTTTTGGGGGGTTTCTTTTTTCTCTTTTCTTCTGGGATATCCGAAACTAGCTAGGTAGCCTGCATACGTGGAAAAGGTACCACCTAGAATAAGCCCATTTCAACACTTCATTATTAAACATAGCCATGTTAGGGTGATCTCTGGTTTTGGATGGGCCACTAGTTCTACAGGCATGCCTCATTAAATTGATGGTCCAGATTCCAAACCTCACCTTACCTTTTTTATGCCCACCGCACGACATAAATAATCTCCAATATTTGATCAAAATTCTTCTTATCCTTCTTCCTGTCGTTTTTTGTTACTGCCGCTGTTGTTGTTCTTATTATTATTATTATTATTATTATTATTATTATTATTATTATTATTATTATTATTATTATCATCGTGTCGTGGTCGTCATTTTATTGACTTATTGTGATGTGAATGATCCCATCATATCAAACATACAAAAGTGCATCGGACAAGGCAAAAAGTTTTGGATTATGCGTAACCTACTTCTTTTGAAGACATAAAAGGCCGATCGAAATGGGTCTCTACCTTGGTGGGCCACCTCTAAAAGCAAGTAAAATTGAATAGTAGTGTTTTCCGTCCTTTTAACCCACAAAAAAAAAAAAAAAAAAAAGAACAAAAACAAAAGGAACGGAGGATAGACAGAGATACGAGCCTACAGTTGGCCTTAAGGCCTTTAATAACCCAGGCCTAGCAATTAATTGGTCATCTTAATTTGTCTTCGTCACTGGGCATGCTTGCTTAACGAAATACGTATTGGGAGGGGTGGACGTATGGCTAGGATAGGATAGGAAAATGAAAGCGAAAGAAATGGAACTGAATTACTTTGTAAAAGGGGGGCAGGTCCCAATTGAGAAACAAAAGCACTACTCTCTGTGACAGACACGTGGCAATAAAAAATGAAAAAACAATGGGTGGCTCACGTTCATCGAATTTCAATTTCATCGTATAAATGGATCTTTCCCTTGTTGCTACCGAGTCTATTATTTTTTTGGAACATGCCGTGGAGAACCAGAGGAGTCCCCCACACCCCCACTCTTTGTTTCCTTTGCTGCGGATGGTAAAGCATAATTAAGAGTCCACATTTCTTATGAACAGACATAGAAGCTTGCCATAACTTGATTAGGGTCCACAGGTAGTGACAAACGTAAATGCGAGATAAACTAGCTACTGCCCATCGATAGTTTTACATTGGACATTATGGTCAGCTGTAGAAAGCTTTACATGTCCATCTTCTTTTGAAAATTATTATTACTGCTTTTATGCTATCTTCTTCTACACATTAAATAATACACATCATATCACCAATACAATACTCCAACGCATGGTAACTCCATTTGTCTGCTACGACCGCTGCTTATCTTGTACAGGAACACTTTGCACGATTCTCCACGAGCACCTGAGACAAGCAGAAAAGAGCAGGCGGAATAAAGGCACATGAATCCTCGAGACAAGTTGCAAGAGGATTGCTTGAATGTAGATTGGTTCGTGGGTTTCTCTCCCAGATTAATCCAATTGATGATACAACATACCTTGACCTGTCTTTGAAGTTCTTTAATGTAGTCAACCGCCAAGTCCAACATGTCAGCTGTGTTTGTTTGCTGCAAATTAGGCAATCCAAATGTGCTATTTTCAGTCTATATTAAATGGCAGAAATGGACAAAAGCGCAGTGGTTGTTGGGTGACAGGACAAAGATTCTACCTTATCCATGTTAGGCACAAGATCCTGCAGTTTCCTCATGCGTTCACTAATTCGAGTTCTTCTAACCTAAATACATATATGTTTTCAACATAAATCATGAACATTTAGAATCAGTGTCTTTTAATTAGTGTAAAAAGGTGTTGATAGAAAGTGATATTTTTATTATCCAACCTAACTGCAATGCAATTGAAGAGAGTTTTAGATTACCCTCTCGGCAATGCTTCTAGGATGAGTGGCACAACCACGCTTGGCTCGAATCTTACAAGGCACAGAATCTTGGAACTGCAAAAACTTTTGGATGGCAGACATTTCTGCAGAGGATTTTGGCAAACTCAAGTGATGAGCCAGCATGGGAGGGCGGCTTCCTGCCTCCAAACTCTGTCAATAACCATGGTCCCAAATCAGACTTTAAGATAACTTTCAAAAACTCAGTAGTTGGTTGATGTATAAGAGCAACCTGGGTATCGGATGTGTTTAGAGCAGAAGGTGTCCTGCTGTCATCCGTAAGACCATTGGCACCAGAAGAAATTGTCGCCGAGTCATCCCAAGATCCAAGAGGGAATCCCCTGACAGAAATATCGCCACGAACATCACCATAATCACGATTGTCCAGGCCATCTTCTCCCATCGCTTTGCTTCCAATTTCAGCAATTGGATTCATTCGCCTGGAACGAGGAGGTGGCCTACTTGTAGCGGAGAAGGATGTTTCTCTATTACCTGCTCCAAGATCTCCCAAGCCTGTCATTACAGCATAGCCTGCAAGTGCCATTTTCTTAGCTAGACAACCAAGATGAGAAGCACGATACTAAATGCATCATGGGCAGAAAAAGGGAACAAGAAAAAAAAAAAAAAAAGGGGAAAAAAAAAGAAACAAGCAGTACAAGTCCAATATATATATTACATCTGAAAAATGTCCTTTGGGCTAAATCTCACGAATTTGTTTCCTTTTTGTAAAGTTTTTATTTAATTCCCCACTTGCTAGTTCAAACTGTAGTTTATCAGACAAGATTATAGAATGTAGATGTGTATAAGAGACAGTGTCATTACAGCATAGCCTGCAAGTGCCCTTTTCTAAGCTAGACAACAAAGATGAGAAGCAAGATACAAAATGCATCATGGGCAGAAAAAGGAAACAAGAAAAAAAAAAAAAGGGGAAAGAAAAAGAAACAAGCAGTACAAGTCCAATATATATATTACATCTGAAAAATGTCTTTTGGTCTAGATCTCACGAATTTGTTTCCTTTTTGCAAAGTTATTATTTAATTCCCCACTTGCTAGTTCAAACTGTAGGTTATCAGACAAGATTATAGAATGTAATCAAGATCCAAGACTTCTCTGGAGTTGTTAGTGTCAATTCACAGCACAAGATGTTGGGAAAGAAATATCCTCCCCCCTCACCCCAACCCAAATTTCCCATATTGCATATCAAAACGAAGTCTCCATTCATTGGCAACTGGAAAAAGTATAAGAGAAAGCAATAGATCCAATAACTTGTCACAACACACACAAAGCCATAAACTTCCCTCTCTTTGCCGTCTCCCCTTGCTTAAGCAAACTTGACAAGGATGAATTGAGTAAAAAGGAATGCCAACGTACGATTTTCAATCTCAATATTCAAGTTGGAGAAAATCCCTGCAGGTGAGCTACTGTGTCGAACCAGATTCGAATTATTGCCCCCACCGAATTTCAACTGGTCCATCCCCGTTGAAGTGACCGCCCTATAATTCATGCCAGAAGCCGAATTCTGATCCGGTAAGGTGAGTCCTGACTCATTGTGATTCTGATAGAAGCTCTGTGAAGCAGTGGATTGATAGTCGTTGCTCTGATGTTGTTTCTGCTGCTGATGCAGCCTTGAGTCACTGTTTTTCATTGAATTCATAATCTGCTCTTGCTGGTTGACTTGCGTTGGTGCTGCATCTCTCACGGGAGAATCTTGCTTAACTGTGTAAAGATCTTGATTAGAAATGCTTTCCGAGTTGCCGCCAGAATTGGCTAGGAATTTTGCGAAAATTCTTTCAGTTTCGGGGCTGGATGGCCTATTGAGAAACTCTTCACAGAAGTTCCTGTCCAGGAAGCTGGAGAAGAATGAGCTTGGGGCAGACTGGTATCTGGCCAAACCACAAGAAATCCCCTGCTTTTGGTTGTATGGTTGGTGTTGCCGATGATCGTGAAGGGAACGGTGGGGCTGTTCAAGATCTGGCTCCATTTCGTTTCCCACCACACACACCCCCAAATCTCTATTCTATTCACTCGATACCTATTATAAAGACTCGGTTTTTTTCTGCTTTCCCTTTAATGTTCTCCGGCTCTCTCATACGGATCAAACACAAATACTACAGATACAGAGAAAGAAGTGACAAGGGGAGCGAGCGGGGGGCAATCCCTCCCAATGCAGAACTTGTGCTGTTGCTGGTGGGAGTGACAGTGGAAGTGAAAACAGGGACCAAGAAGGAAGTGTGAGAGTGTCTCAGCTTTTTGAGCATTTATTACAGAAAGAAAGAAACAAAGCAAGAAATAAACCAACAACGACCCAACCCCAACCAACTGCTAAAATCCAAGAACCAAAAAAGTCCACTTTTACGGTTCTTTGAATCCGAAACCACCCTCCCGGGGGCAAACTCAGGGAAACGATGGGAAATTAGGAAATTGAAAATAAAATAATTATAAAAATAAAAAATAAGTGATTGATTGTTTTAAGAAAATTAATTTTTATTTTAAAAAGATTAATTTTTAGATAATTAAAAATATTTTTGATATAATTTTTACTATTTAAATTTGAAAATTATAAGGTATTATATTTATATAGTATAAAAAGTTAATTTGATTGTTTATGAATATAAAAATAATTATATTTATTAATATAAAATTAACAAAAAATAAAATATTAAATTATTTAAAGTATTAATAAGAAATTTTTTAATTAAAAAAAATCCTAGCAAGAAACTGCAGCACACGAACTACATACATACATACATATATATATATATATATATATAGGAACGATCGTATCTGCGGGAAAAAATTGCGTCTAAATTATTGGTCTTATAATTTTGTAAAGGAAAATTATACGTTGGGAATGTGTTGTCAGGCAAGATGATGAGACGTTGGGAATTAAATAAAAAAGGGCGTTGGGGGGCCCTGTCTCGTAAAGAGGCTGAATTTCCTTCGGTTTAGGGGGTCTCTCCTTTTGTTTTTATTCTTTATTTTTTATTTTTTTTTCCCTTTGATACGTGGTCCCCAACAACTGCGGGCAGTTAAATCGGTAAAATTTATAAAATTCCAGAATCCACACAAAGGATTTGCTTTTGACTTTGTTCTCTTCTATCCAAAATAAAATAAGAAAAACAGAAAGTTTTTTTTTGCTTTTTCTCACTCCTCAATCAGTACTGCCCAACTAGAAGTGACAAGCAACAGTGGCCGAAATTACGTCAAGTTGTGCTCTATGAATTAATGTATGGACAAGGTTCGACCAAGTGAATGTACTCATAATCACCCAAAAATAAAAATATATTTATATATAATTAGTCTACTTAGACAAACGATACAAAAACCTAACGAGTAGCTGTTGAAGCAATAATCAAAAACCTAATGGAACGATATTCTTCTTTTTCTTTTTTTTCTTGGATCAATTTCTAGGCCAAGTCTGACACCTATACTCATGAGAGTTAGTTTGTGTCTTACAAAAATTTTAAAAGGAAAACTAATGCTGACGTGCATTGATGTTGTTGTTCCCGTTGACTTCGAAGCTTTTCTCAAAAATGTACCACCCAACCAAGGTGCAACCAATTCACTGTGGGGGCTCTCTGTCGCTCTTTCTCTCTTGCTCTAGCTTGGTATGAATAAAATGAATTCTACTTCTCAAGAACAGAAGCCCTCTTTTTTAAATTTGAGAAAATTTTTCGTTGATTGTTTTTCTCGTGCCTAAAAAAAGTTTTTTCGTGTAGACAGAATGGCCCTTCTTGTTAAGTTTCGTTCGTCTACCAGACAATGCACTCCAGCCTTGCAAATATCTTTGCGACGGAAATGTCGGAGGAGTTGAGATCGCATCTCGTGACAAACGAGAGGATACACGAATTTCAAAGCCCCCCAATATATATATATATATATATATATATTTGTATGGAAAGCGGCGAAACTAGAAGAGCTGCCTCTCTGTGTACATATTATAATCATATCGTAATTGTAGATCGAGCTCTTTTAAGCATTTTGGCGCTCTTTGATCAGCTTGGATGCCATTGTCACTAAAAAGACAAAGTCTCTTTACCTGAACAAGAAAGGGACATGTGCGATGCAACGCACCGAGGACATTGATAAGATGTCTGCTAATTAATGGCATGGCCGATGGGTTCTCAACCTTTTTTTTTTTTTTTTTTTTTAGTTGTTGGGGTGGTCTAATTGAATAAGTGGGACACGATGTTATTTGTTTTCATTGCAAATACAAAAACATCCTCTTCCTCGTATTTTCGGTGCATAAAACTCAGTTTATATTTTTTTCAATGAAGAGGCTGATTGTGATGTATCTCTTCAATATAAGGCAACTCTTCTATCCATGTCTTATAATTTTTACACTCCTCTGTCTCATAAATTTGAAATAAAACTTTACTGTTCTATGTAATCATCGCTATTTTTTATAAGTAAAATGTCTAGATTTTGAATTATTGGAGTGTTTACTTTGAATACAATAGAAAATAAACAGTCATGCCTTCGGTTGAGGAGGTCCACAACAAAAGAGTTTTCCGAAGATGAAAGTATGGAATCGCTTGTTTTTTCAGCTGTCTCCGACAATACCTTACATATTTCATAGTGTTTCCTCTCATACCATAATACCATAACCATGTAAAGTAATAAAATTGAACCGCCAGCTTGGATATCACATGTACATGGTACGCATGCGGTATCCACAAGTCTAGTTTTTTTCTATTATTTTTTTCATGTACATTCAAATTAAAACACACACACACACACACACACACACACACACACACACACACATATATATATATATATATTATGGCAAATTGAAGGTGTGGAGTCTGATCCTCCAACTTTTTTCCAAGAACTTTACTCCCGTAGCCGATGATTAAACCTCACCGGTTCATAGGTCTACTTTGGTTTGGTTTGAAAGGGCCGAGCTTATCCATTCCTTATTTTTTTTTGAGATACGCGGCAAGTACACAATTGAAATGATTGAGCAATAAAATTACGATGGCTTCCACTTTCAAAACAACCTAATTTAGTGCGAGTCCGATTTGATTTGATCTAAAGTCAGGTGCTGCCCATATAAACGATCCACACATATGGATAGCTTATGATTTGGGTCCATATCTGATTTTTTAAACAACTTTGGTCTCAATTCATTAATTATATAAATAAGATCGTAAAGCTTCTGGCTTCTTGAAGATAAAGGCAAGTTTTGCTCAAGGCGGGGGGGGGGGCATAGCACGTGTAGTGTCATTAAATAATCACTTGGAATGAACCTTAATCGAGGAAGATAAAGTTTCGGTCCAAATTTTTTTTATAAAAAAAAAAAGGGGAAAAAACAACAACAAATAAACTCGCTGAACGAATATTCAATTATGATCACGACCAATAAAAACCTCCGAATGTGATAGCAACTTAAAACTGCTTCTCTCTATTCTTAGTGCTTCTTGTGTTAACTGCTATTAATTAATTAGTAAACACTCAAGTATATGGACTGCAATTACTAGCGTGAGCAGTACTTGTCAACTGCCTAACCCAAAACACGAGCGAGAAGGCCCCTCTCCCACGCCCCCCCCCCCCAAAAAAAAATAATAAGTATTTCGTATTACTATTTTCATTTAAGAATTATTCTATTCGTTACCACAAATTCAGGAGAGGTTGGAGCAGTGCTTCAAAGCTTTTCATTAGAGAGGTAACTTGTGACGTAACGTCAGGCCATTTCAACCATTGTGGGGGGGAAAAATTATTAGGGGGCCCGCCTATAGAAAAGCCAGTACCTGTGATGTAGACGACGTCGTTTTGTGGAGCCTTTTTCTGCTGCCTCGTCGTCCGTCCACCTCCTTCGTTTTGGGAACAATGGAATTTTTTTGAACCGACCAATTAATTATTGAAGTTGTGCATTAGCCTCGACACGATGGGGATTTCTCATAATATGTTTATTCTCTGTTTTTTTTTTAACGATAATATGTTAAAAAAAAATCTAGTCATTATTCTTTCAAATATAAGAACTTAGACTTTTACTCTTAAAATTTTGAATTTTAATTTTGAGAAGGAGATGTAAAATTTATAGGAATAAAAAAAATTATTTTTTACTATATAACTCATAATTCAATAAATCTCTTAATATATAGAAAAGAAAAAAAAAAGTCTAACCACTTAACTTTTTTTTTGAAGAAAAAAGAAAAGCTAATTATTCTAATGACCTCTCCCTGTAGTGTAATGAGTCACTATACATCTTATTTAATTATCACGAGAGCGTTTAAGCATCGGTCTCTCTTTTCCGGCGAATCAAATTGGAGCTTGGATCCACTTGCAGACCCTAGGCTCAATTTTCGCAGAATTATCCTCCATAGTTTATACATAAGAGTTCGTGCTCCGTGGGTATATGATCATTAATTAATTAGCTTCTCTTTTCCAACTGTCGACGTAAAGCATTTGAACCCATGTTCCAGTCTATCGTTGAATTCCTAAACTTCAAGCAAAATGAAGAAAGCGAAAAGGACCAGTAGTTTGGTGACTCATAAACTTCTATTGCCAGTCTTAAACAACATGAAAATTCTCGATGGATGATATGCACGGCAATTGCAATTGTGCACGGCACGGCTCGCGAGGAAGTATAGAAGGGCGAACTTGTTGAAGTCAACTGTATATTGGTTTAGGTTCAACTGCATTATCCCACCGCAATAATCAAGAGAGAGGGAGAGTCAGTTATTTATATTTAGCGAACCATTAGCAGAATAATGGCAGGAGAAATCTTAGATAATTTCACCAAATAAAAGGTGAACCGTGTTGTATCAGGACTATCCCAAGACTATTTGTCCCTTTCAAACAGAGAAAGGGCAGCGTGTAGTCTATTCGAACCGCGTTGTATCGATGGTTCCGTAAAGCAATTACACGGGAATAAAGGGTTGTGGGAAGACGAAAATAAGAGGAAAAAAATGGAAATGGAAAAGAGCGCGAAGAAAAATTTTGGGTAGAAAGGAGTGGACTCATGACACGCACGCGTACACGTGCATAGCACGATATGAATACAAAAACTTTTGATCAAACAGTAAGCTCATTTGTACGTCAAGAATATATCTAATGTATATTTATACGTATGTACGTACGTATGTGCATGCAAAATATTTTTTTTTAATAAATTTAACATTATTCCAACATATAACTCATGAAACTATAAATATTATTTTATCTTGTAATTATTACCTTATTAAAAACTTGAAAAGAGTGAACTAGATATACATAAAACAGAATATTTAATAAATTAAAAATTAAATGATCTAATATTATTATGAAAGTAAAAATACGTATTGATCATACTTTATATACATATATTTTTATTATTTTTTTCTTCTTCTTCTTCTTCTTACTTACAAACTATTTATTAACAAGGACGTCCATATATATATAGATAAAAAATATATATATTATATGTGACTTTGAAGGAGTTGGGAATTAATTTCATATAAAATTTTGATGGGGTCATTGATAAGTGTGTACAATATTTATTTGTTTTTCCTGGATATATTTAATGTATTTGATAATGGGTATCCGGGTGTATTCAACACAAAAAACGCGTCCATCTAAAAATTGTGCTTAGATTCGCGGAAGTGGACCGAGTAGCGTACAAAGAAAATAGCACGGAGGAAACTGAAAAGGCACTGGACTCTTTGGAGGAAGATACCAAAAATTGTTGGAGTGGGGATGAGGCGGATGGCATAAAACAAGCACTCACGCGTCACGTTGTTTGGGTCCTTCCTCTTCCTCTTATTATTTCTACATTTTGGAGAGGTTTGTGCTCACGAACATTTCCCGCTTTTAGGTGAGGTCTGAAAAAACAAGCATATCTGAAGTTCCACTCATTTATTTGTTTATTTTAAATCAACCTCCGTAAGGGAATTGCTCCTTCTAGCTTTCATTTCGGCCGCCGGGGCCAAATTGGATCCTGAAAAAAAAGTGCATTTTTTCTTCTATTCTATTTAGGTGTGGTTTATGTTAATCCTTACTTACAAATGGCCAGCGCATCCCAGTTGTGTTGTTTTTTTTTTTTTTTTTGGTTTAAAAAAAAACAGAGAGAAAAAATTATGTTGGCCTTTTCTGATACACCAAAAAAAAACAAAAAAACACACCTAGGGCCAGGCAGCGTGGTACACGGTTACAAGGGCAAGATTACATTTGATGCGGTTTCGCAGAATGGTAACTACATACATACATACATACATATACACATGAATGCATGAATACAAGTGTGTATAGAGATATCTACAAGGCAAGCTGGAATGCATTCCAAAAGGAAGAAAGAACTTGACGCTATGAATTTGTGGTCCCAGTTCCTATTTCCACCTCTACGTCTACTAATACCACACATACGTTTTTTTTTCTCCCGGGGGGATTAAGGGGCTCCGACTGGGCCTTCTACTGGAGACCTCCAATATTAATATGTTGAGATTAAAAATCTTAACTTTAAATTGAAACTAAGAATTTATATAATTCCACCATTAAAATTTTTGGGTCAAATAATAATTGTGTTTTCTTTTATGCCGAGGAATCCTAGGTCCGCCTTGGGTTGATGGACTGGTTAAACCTAGCGATCATAAGCCCGTATCTAAAGACCAGGTGATGCTCTGGCTGAATTCAGTGACCCGGTGGCCCAGTCAGTGAGCGAGGCATTGTACCGCCCAAACGTAGCCCAGGAAGGAACCAATTATTTCTTTACTTTTTCTTTGTTTTGATAGCTACATTTAGATGTAGCAGGCTTCATTTTCCTTTGACTAGTAATGACATTTTTCTTTGCTTTTCGTGTTGCTCAATCCTGAATGAGAGAATTTTTCGGCTTTGGAATATTAAGCAGTGACTAAAACTGCCTGGATTGCAACTATATTGTTGGAATTTATTTTATTTTTATAAAAAAAATTTAGTTAAAAAGAAAAACCCAATAAGACAAAAAGAAAAGGGACAAAAAGTGGTGATTTATTCTCGCTGAAGTGTTCAGAGAGAGAAATAAAGATAAAGAATTAATGGGCTAAATTTGGATCCTAAATCTCAAATCCCAGAGCTTGTTTTCCATCAAATACTGATTTCCTCAATTTATAGGAAAGAGAGTAGAGACATAAAAGTGATTGAAGTCTAAATTTAAAAGAAGTACGTATCGCTTTGAAAAATTACAGCGTGCCCTGAATACGCACATAACTCTCTTGTACAAACATTTTTAAAATTTAAGTTGATCACAATAACACGAGCAATTTACAATGCTCCAGTTTCAGGAGTAGTATGCAATTGTCCCAAAGAGAGTGCTGGCTTCGCCGCATTAGAAGGCTAGCCACAAGCTGTATGACCTGGCATCTTTAGTATTCAATACCCCCCCTCCTTTTGTTTTTTTGTTTTTTCTTGAAGATATGGGTAATAGTCGACGTGATCTGCACCATGACCAGTAGAACTCCCCTTGGTATTATTATTATTATTATTATTATTATTATTATTTGATCATCATCATCATCATTATCATTATCATCATCATCATTGTTATATCCTTGTGAGATGGACAAAAAAAAAAAAAAAAAAAAAAAGATTCCCGTTTTCTCGACCATTTTCGTCCAACCTTTAGTAACCCCACATGAACATGGATGATCACAGGTCTTCTTGGCGGACTGATCCAGATCACTCATCTAAATCAAATGGGGGCACTTGCGTTAAAGTGATGGGTAAGATTATTTGTATCGCATTAATTATAATTGTCTATTTCGAGAAGCACCAACCTGGTGACTCCGGATCGGGAGACAAATATTCATGTTATTGCGGTGGTCCAATCAATCAACAACTCTATGATTTCACTTTATGGACCCGAAATGTTTACAGAACCTTATCCTTAACTTTGGCTATTTAATTTCACATTAGCTTGACCCACCCGGGCATTCTCCTAAGAACTAATCAATAAGGCTAATTTATGAACCGAGAAGCAGGATCGAGCTACAACAAAGAATTAACATGCGATATATGTACAACTCACGAACTTGAACCTGCCAAGAAAGAGTGTTGTAGTTATTCGAGGTGACTAGAAGCAGCTGTGCGCTTAAATTATTATGTTTGTGCGCTAAAACATTGTTTAATATGAATGCTTTCAAACCTATACCCATAAGAGTAGAGCACAAAATACAAATCCACATAAAGATAAGGTTGGATAAAACCAAACTGGCCAAGCGATCTATAAGGTGTCTGCCTCAGAAAAGATTCATATGTCAGGGATAAAGTTAGTTCACAAGGTTTAGGTAGTGGTATAGAGTGTGGGTCGGAGGGAGCTCCACGGCCCCCTTTCCCCCCTCTGCCCCAGTCTTCCTCTTTCTTTTTAAAGTCTGTGTACCGAGTTCACCTTCGGCACATGGATCTACACACTAGACAGAGCGTACTGCCCTTCCTGGCAATACACTCCACTTTTGTGGGTGATTTGTTGAAAACGGACCTTTGAATCGATTATTTACCTCTCTCTCTCTCTCTCTCTCTCTCTCTCTCTCTGTGGAAGACTGATACTTATAAGAAGGAAAAGAGAGGATCTCAAAATGCCACGTTGTATACAGTAATTAAGCCACAGCTCAATCATTTCGTCTGCGTACAGCAAAGCCAAGCTTATCCCTTTCCCTCATTTTGATAGCTTTGATATGTTCTACCCTCAATTATTTAGGGTTCGGGCTCCCCTCCAATTTGGCCGTACGTGTACCTTTAATACAATATGGCCAGGCGGGTTGGAGATGGACACATGCCATTAATAGGCCTACAACATCAATTCATCCAATACATTTTCAACCATAAGTAACTTTTTCATCCTTCTTGTAGGTAGGGGTCCTTGTTTTGGTGGGGTGAGGGGGGGGGGGCGGAAGCTTTGATTCTACATTAGAAATCAGTCGCTTTCAGATCCTAGAAATAGTTACACGCAGTAATTGAATTCGGTGCATTGCTAGCCAATTCCGTACATATCAAGATTTGACATGCAAAGTTCCATCATCATGTGTGGTGTAAACATGAGAACCAATTAAGTTGTGATGCGTCACATGCTCCCAACTTCTCTCGTGGAACAGTATCGTTCATATGAGATCGGCAATATATGCCTTGTTGAAAAATTTTCTTGGATAACACTCTTTTTCAGAATCATCTCTCTGTCTAACTCTCGGGTCAGCCAACACAACACTAGCGAAATGTTTGTAACATTTTGTGGGTCAATGTGCGTAATGATGATTCACAGGATAGACACATGTATGCAAGTGAATTTCTAATTTGACATACAAAAATATATGTAAGAATAATAATTACGTATATATACGTATATTCATTTTTTGGAATCGTGATTTGAAACTCAGCGGTACTACATTAAGAAACGACAACTACTCAAATGTTATAAGTAGTCTTTGCCATGTGCATATTAATTAAGGCCTTCTCGATTATATTGGGTAAAATATAGGAAGCAGAGATTTGACGAATGTGGATTGGCTAGCCAACGCAAGACTTCTGAATTCCCAAACAAACAATGAATTAATAATTTTAAAAAAATGAAAAAATGACAAAGAACATGGTGGAGATTTGGCATCTATTGTTGGTTTCGGGTGACAGTAAAAAGAATAATTGATAGTATTTATTACACTTATCTATATATATATATATATATATATATATATCATATAAGTTTCATTCATTTTTTTCTCTCACTTAAAATATTAAATAAATTTAACTTATTTTTTTAAATGAGTCCAATTAAAACACATACATTTATGTAGTATAACCATAAGAAGATAGAAAGGAATAGGCTAATAATAGACTTTTTACCAAGGGGCAGGCAAAGTTCACTCACTCCCCAATACATACATATATATATATATATATATATATATATATATATATATATATATGGGTATGAGTGTGTGCACATGAAGAACAAGGCATAGATAATAATACTCCATATATACTTAATGTTCACTGACCCCCGAGAATAAATGCAATGAAACATTAAGATCTAAAAAACAATCCTTGAGTGAGAGAGAGAGGGAGGCAACTGACAAAGGATAGGAGTGAGAGAAATGGCCGCGTTCTTCTCCCACATTTCCTTAATAACAGTGCTATTGACCGCCGCTGCTTCCACCGTCAAGAGCTGCCATCCATCGGAGCGGCGAGCCCTGCTCTCATTCAGAGCTTCTCTCCACGAACCTTACCTGGGCATCTTCAACTCCTGGAAAGGCCCCGACTGCTGCCACAACTGGTACGGCGTTAGCTGCGACCCTGAGACCCACCGCGTCGCAGACATCAACCTCCGTGGTGAGTCCGAGGACCCCATTTTCGAAAAGGCCAACCGGACCGGTTTCATGACCGGCTTCATATCCCCCTCTGTCTGCAGGCTCAACCGCCTCTCCAGCCTCACCATTGCCGACTGGAAAGGCATATCTGGGGAGATCCCCCGTTGCATCCCGTCACTTCCATTCCTCCGAATCCTCGATTTAATCGGCAACCGGATCTCCGGCGATATTCCCGCTAGTATAGGTCGCTTACACAGGTTAGCGGTGATGAATATCGCCGATAATCTTATATCGGGGGAGATCCCGCGCTCTTTGACTAACTTGTCCAGGTTGATGCACCTCGACTTGCGCAACAACCGGGTCTCTGGACCTCTTCCGCCGGATTTCGGGCGGCTCCAGATGCTGAGCCGCGCTTTGATGAGCCGTAATTACATCAGCGGTCCAATCCCGCCTTCTATAGCAAGTATTTACCGCCTCGCCGATTTGGATCTTTCGCTCAATGAAATATCGGGGGAAATACCGGCATCCCTGGGAAAAATGGCGGTTTTGGCCACCCTGAATCTCGACGCTAACAAAATATCGGGTTTTGTACCGGCCACTCTGTTCAGCTCCAGCATCAGCAACTTAAATCTGAGCAAAAACGCACTGGAGGGGTACTTGCCGGATGTTTTCGGGCCCAGATCGTATTTCACTGTGCTTGATTTGTCGTATAATAACTTCCGAGGGCCGATACCCAAAACATTGTCGGCGGCATCGTTTATCGGACACATGGATTTGAGTCATAACCACCTTTGCGGGACGATTCCGGCTGGGTCGCCGTTTGATCATCTTGAAGCCTCCTCCTTTTCGTATAACGATTGCCTCTGCGGAAAGCCGCTTAGAGCCTGTTAATTGGCCATCCTCAGCAGCAAATGCATCAATGTCATGCATGCGTGCATATGCCAGAGGGTCGAGCGTTTCATATATTAATTCCCGCTCTCCTGCTAATTTTAATTCATTATTATTATTTTCTGTATGAATCTATTGAACCTATGAAATGTAACCGCAACAGTAACTTTGCGATGATCTTCACGTGTGGGGGGGGGCTATAGTACTACCATGTTAGCTAAAGCTTGTGTGTTGCATTAATGGAAAGCAGGTTACCTGCGGGGCAACTTTCAATGATGAATTCGTGCGCACGTGTGGTACACAATACGTAATCTTCTGCATGAATTGGGGGACCTTCGATTAAAGTTTGATCTCGACTAATTTTGAGGTGTTTTATCTTTATAATTAAGCAGTTTAATCCACTAGAAGAGTAATGGACAACCGTTTAGAGTAATGGACATTCGAGTCGGGCTCTCCTAGCAAATTCAATTCGTTTAGATTTCTTACAACTATTGCAACTTTGGGTTTGGGCCCCCATGCCCACTAATATTGATGCATTCCCAAGTTTAAACAAAATTATATTACGATTTCTCAAAGAATATTTTCAAAATTATGCATTTAAATTTTTATTTTAGTGACATTAAATTTTAATCTTACAAAGGAATAAAAAAAATTATTTTATTATAGAATTCATGGTTTAATATATATATATATATATATATATATATATATATATATTTATTACTATGTTAGGAAAAAATTATACAGCTTTTAACACTGACTGATTAATTAAGCACAAGTGGTTCTTTGTGTTAGGAAAAAAAGCTTTAACACTAACTAATTCAAGAGATTGAGTTGCCTGCTCACAACCACTTCTTTGGAAGTCCACGCACCCATTACTCTGGCTGGCAAACACAATCAGAAACAACATGATGAATAATAACAAACTATAAAATTAAGAATATATAAAATTTACGTGTAAAAAAAATAAACAAATTAGGATGTAAAAAAGGAAAATATTCACTAATCTCATAATAATAATAATAATAATAATAATAATAATAATAATAATAATAATAATAATAATAATAATAATAATAATAATAATAATAAATAAAATTATTTTATTTATATAGACGAATAATCCTAAACTCAAATATAATTAACTTACACTTCAATCTCTCCTAACCTAACCAAACCAAACAGAATTCTGAGTTATCAAATCCCAACGGCAAACAATCCAAAGGTTGAATTAAGAAACTACTGCGGCAAAGTCGATTGAGTTAGGCTTGTGTTTATTTTTGTCCCTTTTGGAATTTCAATATTAGAGTACAAATGATTTGAAGTCATTCAGAGTAATTCGGTAGAAATATTGAAGCTCGAAACCTCATTTCTTAGATTTAATGATGTGAAGAGGAATGTAAACAAAAATAAAACCAAAACACGTTATTTATTGGAAGACCAGATCAAAGTACACAAATTCAGCCCATTTGCTCTGCCATTCAGCTTTCCTGACAAGAAGCATGCAAGGCAATGCTTAATGAGGTATAAATGGCTAACCTTTCTAATTAAATCATGCAAGCAAATGTAATATTGCTACGCATGAATGTTAAAATAAACAGTATAAGATTCATCGCTCAAGCTAAGTAATGGCGCCAGAACAAAGTTTCTCTTCTGCCCCTTTGCCACAAAGCTGATGGGATGATACTCACTTAACCCCTTGTTCTTCACAAAGCTAGCTCCTTTACTGAATCCAGGATCCGATGATTTGCAACTAAGCTTTATGCTAGAGGCATCATCCCCATCACTAAAAACAAAGCATCCCCTTTGGCTTGCTGACTCCAAGGACACAGTTCCATCTTGTCCATCCAACCCGGAAACCAGGTAGAAAGTAGAGTCATCACTGCCGTGAGAACTTGCAATTGCAAGGCTCTTGTCTTTTCCTTGCTGCACTAAAACTGTCCCCGGAAGATCGAATGGTTCTAGCATGACTGATTTCCCAATAGCATCTCGAAAGGAAGATGCATTATTTGAGATGAGTCTAAAAGTGGCATGAACAGATTCATCAGTGCCTGATTTAGGGAACTTTTCCATTTTAATAGATTGGTTTGAATTTGCTAAGACAAAAGTTGAATCTCCTGATGCTTGTGAAAAGGATACTAGATCATTATTATCAGCAACAGGAATTGGAGATATCCAGTCCGATGCAGCTCCCCTTGAACTGATGTTCCAGTCACCGCTGGTTAGACCCGCAAGCAGGTAAGGTCCATATAATATTGCCTGAATAGAAGCATACTCTGCTCGGTCATCTGAACAATGTCAAACAACTCTTTCTGTCATTTACTCTACTGGCAATAATCCACACTAACAATCAGCAGATGTGTAGAATTAATAAAGGAGGTTTCCTCAGAGTACCTTTTATAGCTTCTGTTCTTAAACTCATGGGCAGCTGAAGGGTTAATTTGTCATCTGCACTCCATTTTCTAGTGATTGATAGGAAATTACCTGCATCAGGAGTAGAACAGTTGTAACTCCCTGATTGCTCCAAAATGATAACAAAAGGTTCCAAAAGATCACTTCTTCGGCCATTAATGGTGAAGGAGCTTAATCAAACACAAAGAAGAAAGTCCAGTGCCTCATACCAGGAGCTGGTAGGGCCAAACTTTGGGCATTTAATGTTGCCTTGGCATTATCAGAAACTGTCCAACTTGGTATCCGCAAGTAAAAGGTAGATGATTGGCCTGCCCCCTGAAAGAATCAGATCCAGCGTGAAATAATAGTTTTGCTTAGAGAAAGAACTGAGAGCACTGCCATTTCTAGGTGGCTGATAGAGGAATTATTTGTAGCAAAGCAAGTACCTCCTTTGGAGAAAAGGTCAATGTCACTCGGAGATAAGGATCGGAAGAAACAACAGGATCAACTTTCTGATTAAGCACAATCTGTCCAGATTTCCAATCAAGAGAGCTTGATATGTACTGGACTATGTACAGACCTGGAACTTGTCCTTGCTCTTCAAAGTATATGGAATCTCCAAGCTTTGAAAAAGATTCAATTCCTGTGGAGGCAGCATAAAGTATCAAATTCCAGAACAGCCAAAAAGTTACTAGTGAATGGCAATTGTCAAAGAGGATAATGGAGCCTGCAAGTTGAAATGACAAATTTAGCAAATAAAAAGTCCAAAAATCTCCTTCACACCTGTTCCATAGCAACACCAAAAAGAGTTATCTGGTGTTCCCCATCCATGGTAGCTTCTGGCTTTGGAACTTCCAGGCCTTTGTGGAAGCATATAAATCATCACTCCGGGCTGTGTTGCCCTTTGAATGCTCAACACACCATTTGTCAAGGCACGCTCATAATAATCTGCATATGCCATTTCTTTGCTCCATCTAAACAAGTGCCGAGAGACCTATACATTCAAGCAGATAAATTAAGAATTTGAAGTATGTTTTGGTTGGAAACACATGAAAGTGAAACCAAGTAAAACTCAAGAACATGCTACCACCACCAATTTTTCAATTCTTGGTACAATAAATCCCAAGGAACCAGATGAAGGAGGGAATTGGTGGTCACTTGGTGATACCTTCAGCATGTTATAAGTGGTGCATGATTCTTCATTCTCTGACTGCAACGTGCTAGCTAGTCGCTTTGGATCAGACCTGATGGTGCAGAACAAGGCATTAAGGGACAAAAATTAATGACTGTTCTGCCAAGTGCAGAGCATGGGTTTACATATTTTTGCAATAAGATCAACTTCCTCTATTCATTAGTACCAAAACTCGCCAACTGATGTTCCTCCTGTAGCATATGCATGAGAACTGTTGACAATGTCCATGAAGTATGTTCCTATATCCTGGCACACCAATTGGTATAAAAAAGGGTTATAAAAAGAAATAAAGCCTTTTCTGCTAGAAAAATCCTTGGATGTCTCACAAATATTTAAGCTGTCAGAAAAACATTATGTACTTCATGTTTAATCATGCCTCGAGGGAAACCAGATGGGAGGGCAAGTTCAAAATCAAAAGCAAATATGCTCTAGGGTGGATAATTTTAAATGAATATGAAAACTCAATTCATACTTAGAATGGAAAGGCCAAAAAAGATTCATAGAGCCTCCCTAGTTAAATTTGAGACTAAGAGTTTGCTGCTGTTGTATGCACATTGAACAATAATAATCCACGTAAGAATATAACAGACATAGGTAATCAATATGCTGCTAGAATTCATTAACCAAAAAAGTCATTGTGGTGAGGTAGTTTACCCTATAAAGTGTGTCACCAGTGACTTCATATCGCAACTGCGATCCGATAACAACAGGGATATGTGTGTTGGCATGGAAACCTGATATGTCGTCAGCCTGCAAGCAATAAATGGCATTGGATTTAACCGAAAATCCAATGGTCTGATTGTGAAAATTTAAAAAGCAAGGACAGCAACATTTTGTTTCCCATAAATGGAAATGGCAATTTTTTGCTAGCATATTTCACAATGCAAAACATTGGTACGTCAAAAGTATAGATCATTCTGTCATCAAAGTACAAAAAATTTACTTGTACTGCGAGCAAACCAAGGAAGCATGGTTTGTCAAAAAGGTGAGCCAACAATAAATGCTTGGAATCTCCCTGCATATAGAAGCATGTGAAGCCCATGTCAGAAACCAACTGCCACAATTTAACATTGCTCTCTTCAGGGCAACAGTCGTTGGTCTTTCTGGAGTCAACTGGCCAAAAATCTCCCATAGCACGCTTATGAAGTGCATAAAGAGCTTCAGTAAGTTTGATGACTTACTGTTATTGTGAACAACCTGTAAAGGACATCATTCATTCCCCCAGTTTCTTCATTGAGAGATTGAAAATGTCGTTCCACCGTGTATTTGGCTATAACATTTTGAACACGGTTGTAGAAGTAATCAACCATCCATTTCGTCATTTTAAGAGTTTGAGCATCATCTGCAAAAGTATACTGATCCAAAAGACCAGCCAGGATCTGCCAAGTTGACAAGATAAATTGTATACCTGCTTAGACACTTGATGTGATTCCTTTTTCAGAGGCAATTGGAAGTAATATTTACCTTATGAATGGTGTAGTATGGAGCCCAGACAGGTTTTATAGCTTCGAAGCGATCGAATAGCTCAGACGGAAAGGCAGAGAGATAGCCGGTGCCCATTTTGTTTTGACAGGCAGATAAGGCAGATACAACCGCAGACATTTTCCCTTTGAGAGTGTCATTATGAGTACTAGCCCACATTTTTGCTGATGCACTCAAGTAGTGGCCTTCAAAACATGCCATAAGGCCAAATTAAATTGCTTGTCATAAACCATGGATTAGTATCTTGGAAATATCACTTTGCAGTAATGTTTAATTCAGATGCAAACGGATGAATAAGATTGAATTTTGCCAAATAAAAAAAACCATACTTCTGGAAGGAAAGAAATGTTTGAATTCCAGAGCATGTTCACTGAAGAAAGAAGTGCAGAAGAAACGGAAGATAACACTGCCTCCCGGTGAGACAACAGAGGAGGATGGACGAAAAGGTCTTCTTTTAAAACAGAATGATTAATGAACTAAGGAATGATCTGCTATGCCCAAAAAAGTAAAAGTGGAAAAGAAATAAATAATAATAAAAAAAGCATAGCATGAATAGCGTGATGATCATTTTTACACTTTTAAAAAAGTGTTTTCAGGGCCCTTTTTAGCATTCATAGAATTTACGGAAAACTCGAAGGAAGAAAGAGATAACGGGAAGAGAATTGCAGGCTTTTTGACGATATGATACATCGGTAAATCAACAACCATCAACCAGAATCACAAACTAATTAAACTAACCTACAAAGTGGCCACGTAGCTCAACAATGGGGGCCTCCCAGCCACCATAAGCCTTGCCTGGTGTAGGCAAACCTGCGGTCTTCCTGAAGCTCCAAACAAGTCTATCTACATCCAGCATCAGCAGGTACTCCAAATTTGTTTGTTGGGCCTGCCAATGAAATGAACTCGGGTCCAATTTCACATCATGTAGTGATACTTCTTGAAGGAAATCTCCAGAGGATTTAAGGGAAGTTTTCATCTTCCTGTACATCATTGCCCAATCGAACTCATCTTCTTCTCTCAATATTTTTCTGGGCAGCAAATTAGCCCAGGCTGAGTCGTCGGTTGGTGTCAAATGATAGTGTGCAAACATCTCCTCTTTCCAAGTTTCATTCTTTGATGCCAAGAGTTCATATCGCAATGTATGTGATGACAGCTGAGTAGGAGTGTTTGTACATTCCTTGGCCTCGCTCACGACAAAATCGCGTAGCAGATACAGAGCAACCAAAATCAATAACTTAGAGAGCACCGTACCCTTCATTTTCTGTCTCTTCTGTAAGTTCAAATGAGCTTAGGGAAAAAAAAAACAATCCAATCTTTAGACTAAAGAGACCTTTATAGCTCCAACCTAACTATTGGGAACAAGAAATAGACATTTTAGCAAACCGGCGGATATGCAGGTAATCCAAATTTGAGTAAACGTAAGTCCACTTAGGGAACAAAATAAAAACAAGACCCAGCAAGCATGAACCTCAGAAGTTAATAAATTGGGGAAGAAACAGTAACCAAAGGCATAAAATCCAAACCTTTTAGCATGACTTATTAGAATTAGAAAAAGAAAAGACAAAAAAAGAATTGAATTTGAGTGAAGTAGATCAGGACGAGAGTTGAAAATTGAACCAAGAACACTCAATTCAAAGCAATAGGGATCACAGGCGAAAATGAAACTGGAACAGTACCCAAAAAAAAATTGGCAAGCGCACTCGTGAAGCCAGTCGACATGTGCACACAAGGAAAAAGGAGAAATGAAGGAAGATTCCTAAGAATGCTGAAGTTTAAAAGCGCGAGGCCTTTATCATCTCGTGAAAGGTAAGAATTCGGTTTCTTGCATATTAATAAAATAAAGGAAAATGAAAGAGCAGTACACTATAAAGTCAAGCAAAAGGAATGTAAGCGGTGTGTGGGTGTAATACATACACATACACATACACGAGACAAAAGCAAGCAGAAGATATGCACAGCAAAAAGAAAGCAGGCAAAGTAGAAAAAAATGACGGGATAGAGACAGAGAATCATCACGGATGCAAAGCTGTCCAGTATTTACGGTTTAGGTAAGGGCGGCTAAAAATGTCTTTGGGAAGTTAACGTGGGACCGTGGGGGGGGGGGAGAGAGAGAGAGAGAGTGTGTGTGTGTGACGGCTTGAGTTCAGGAGTTTAGGAGACTACTTCAAATCGATCTCCCCCATTTTCCCATCTAGACAACAACTATCGGATTCCTATCAATTAATTTATTAAAGGAACAATCTTTGAAACAAAAAAAAAAAAAAAAAAAAGAAAGAAGAGGAACAACCTTTGCGATGTAATTTACGGTTTGTTTTTTTTTTGTAACTTCTAAGTTTGTTTTCAATCCTTGCAGTGGTCGCTGGTCGCTTTAGTAGGGCCAGCATGGGAATCTTGCGAATGGCAATCCCACTGGGTTAGCCAACAATCACTTACCTAATCCCCATATGCTCCGTGACTTTTATTTTGCTGCTATATTTCGGAAGAGTATGCTATATGGAAGTGCGTACGTCACCAAAAACATAGGCTAAGCTTTCAGATTTGTCCTGATACAAACATCTATTTGCTTGATAAATAAAAACCAAAATGAAAAAAAAAAAAAAAACCAGAGAGCTAGAGCGAGAGAGAGAGAGAGAGAGAGAGAGAGAGAGAGAGAGGGTACCTTGGGTTGGTGATTCACACACAACAATGTTTACCAGTGCAGTTTCCTTTCTTTTTGGTTTTTTTTTTTTTGGTTTTTTGTTTTTTTGTGTTCCTTGCTAACAAGACAAGCAAGCCAGCAATCAGCAAAAAAATTATCGTATGCTTTGGCTTTGTCCAAATGGTACCAATAGTCTCTATTAAAAAGGGTCGTGGAGAGGAAAAGACGAGCAATCTGCCTCATTTATCAAAATTATTTGATTTCTTCTTTATCCAATTAAATGGATTAATACTTACTTTTTCTAAATTGAATGGACATGGACTCAGATGCGTGGAGAGAGACAGAGAGAAGTATCCAAACCTAAGCTACAATGATGGTAGAAGTCAGCCGATCTGGAAATATGGGCCCACCATCATTCAATCCCGATGGCACGATCAAGTTCCAGGTCGTGACGAGGTAATTACATAACAGAGGTGCGCTGGTGGTGTATACCGTATGCCTTTCCGTTTTCTTTCGTTCTTCAATGTCTCCTTCAAACCATACCTATTTACATATCTCCCTAAATAATTGCTTTCAGAGTGCCTTGACACATACGAATAAAGAAGCAAAAGCTATCGCAGCTGTCACATCGTAATTGCTAAAAAAGAAGAAAGGAAAAAGAAAGAGGAAAAAGAAAAGATGTTGCACAAGGAATCATTAGAGAAAGGAAATTTTTTTATTTGGGTTCTGTATGAATCCGGAAAAAAAATAAAAATAAAAAAATTCCAACTCAAGGCCGAAGGTTACAATGGCAAGTTCCGAGATGGTAGGGCCGTCTAATTTAGAATACCGACTTTACATATACGGAGAAAGTAATAACTTCTAGATGCAATCCGGTACTTTCTGTTCCTCTTGCCAGCAACTACCATTCCAGTCTAGATCAGACAAGAACGAGAAAAACACCACCACTTGTTTGTCACTCATGTGATACAAAAAAAAAAAAAAAAAAAAAAAATCTCTAACTGCGTGGATGTTAAAACATTGTCTTTGTTTATTATTATTATTATTATTATTTATTATATATATATATATATATATATATATATATTTATTTATTTATACACGAGAAAGGACATGCCCACCTCGTCCTCGTAGGGACAGTTATTGGGTTATGTTCCTCTAATAACTTTGTGGAATACAAATTCTAGGTTAAGATTAATAGCTTGGGAAGAATCTCCCAATCTTGGCCTGGATAATCTGTTTCCAGAATAGCTTAGATTGATAAGATGAATTAGTGCGCAAAACATGATTACATCCCTTGCTTGCTTGCTTGCGTATGATTACATCCCTTGTTATTCGGGCGGGGGGGGCATCACCGTGGAAAGTGTTCCACCCGAAAAGCAAGGTTGTGACCAATGGATAAGAAATATAATCAATCCATTGAAATTGAAATTGAAATGTTGTGTGTCCAATATGAAGCGAAGTCTCAACCTTAATTATAGACGGACTTGGCTTTCCTATGTAATGTAAACGTTAAGGAAAATGGCAACACATACCTAAGTTTAATTTATTGGGCTTTTGTTTCAAATCTCCAACAAATAAGTGAGTGAGGTGTATTGTGTTAATATTCCAAAATGGGAAAATAATAATAATAATAATCATTTGAACCAAGTGGTTGTTGGTTAGCCTCATCAAAGGGGGGACTCGCTTCTAAGAAAAGGAGAAGAGACTCTCATATAACGTAACGAAGTATATTATGGATGTATTTCTCATCGTCTCCTATTTCTTTTGTTGCTTTCAAAGAAAGATGCAAGATGAGCCTGCAAAACCATTTAATTGCCTTTTATGCGATTGGATAGGGATCAGCACAAGTGTCATCGGCTTTGAGAGCTCAAAACAAAAATGTACATGAATAACGGAGAAGGATGGATCTGTCGAAGCATGTGGTGGGCACAGCAAAGCAACAAAAACACAGGAGAAGTGCAAAATGTTAAAGGGTGTGTGGGATTGTTTAGGATCTATTCCCCTCTTATTCTATAGGGCGCGAGGAAGCAGGCAGAGTCATGTTGAGCCTGCGATAAAGTTGTTATTGTCCGCTAACGTAGCTCACACTCAGTAAAGCATGTTAATGGTTGGACCAAATATGACATCAATATGGGCCGTTCATCAGATGGGCCTACTTCCATCCCCTCTATTCCGTCCTTTGATTCGATACCTCAGTCCTCGGCCCATTCCATGACTCTGACGGCATCCAGAAATTAATTGCCCATGGAGATGGTTTCGCCTACAGAAGAAATCCCTGGCATCCTGAAATTAATTGTCGAATGATTTGTTTAATTTGGCACAGAGATCGGCATCTCTTACATCGTTGCCTCTCCGTCGTTTTATTTTATTTTTTTGGTTTTCGAATCCATTCTGAATTAGTTACTAGAAATCTGTAGTTTTCTACGCCCTATTTTCAATGTTGCTGTGAAACATAGGGAAAAAAAAAAAAGTCATTCTCTCGGAATCTGCATCTTACAGAAAATATTTTCCCGATATTAAACAAGTCGATCCACAAAATTACAACAGAGCATACAGAGTCAGAGTCAGTGCCCAGGCATCGTATGCACACTGACATCAATAATAGTAGAATCTAGTATGATCATCAAGCCCCCAAAATCTCGCTCATCTTAGTCTCCGAAGATTATTAATATTCTACTTTGCTGGAAGATGGTAACATCAAATGATTAGACTTCAAGCCGAAAGCCTAGGTGGGTCAAAAGCTAAAAGGCCCGGAGCATAGCAAGTATGGATTGAGAGGCCTATATGATTGCCATCCATCCATCCCTCCCTCTTACGGATGATTTGGATCCATCAACTCTATACCAGTACAGGTGGTCTTCAATTCCTGGATCAAGAGCAAGGTGAAGGTGCCCCAATTGCTTGTTTTTTTTTTTTTTCTCAACGATTTCTGTGGGTCAGCCATCCTTCCGTCCATGATTGAGTTGCAATGCATAGGCTCCAAAACCCGAAACCCCAGTCATTAGGAAGGGTACAAAATTTCTGGATGCATCTGACTAACGTCCACGAGTTTTTTTTTTTTTTTTTAATTTCTAAAATTGTTCGGAGAGGGACTTTCATACCTCCGAAATTTAGGAAGCTCAGTGATTAGAGAGAGACATTTTGGTACATGCTGTTCTCGGGGATGTATTTGAACTTCGTACTCTTTCAAAATAATATCGAATAACTGATGGAAGAAGACGAATGAAACTGAAAAGAAGAAAAGAAGGTCGATTTTGAATATTTTACATAGGTTCAGTGCAATCAATATAGTCATTTATTAACGATTCTTTTCATGATCCTTTGAGTTAGATTTTGAAGCAATGAAGTAAAAGATCGAGAGAGAGAGAGAGAGAGAGGGAGAGAGAGAGAGCCATTGCTTAAAAATTTAGCCATCTTTCCTCGAACCTTACTCTTGCCTTACGCCAACTCCAACCCTAATGGCTACGATATGAAGACAACAACTTCGACGTATTTTGATTCCAAAATTTAAATTACCACACATTAGCATAACATAATAGTTATTAAATTTCACAAAATTGATTATATCTTTCTAAGACTTTATGTCTCTTCATTCGTAAAAACAGTCTCGTTAATATAATTTTAAAAGTCCGTATTTTTTAAGATGATATAATCACTTTATTAAAATAATATAATTTTTTTTGATAAAAATTATTAAATGTTGATAAGAACCAATCAAATATCGTTAAAAATTACAAATATTTTTTTATGATTTTATACTTTTATTTGGTCTTTATATAATTTTATTTAATATATTTAAATATTTCTTTGATTTTCGTACCTATCTAATAATTTTGTCAAAAAAAAAAAAGTTTAAATTTAAAAATAAAATAAAAAATATATATGTATTTTAAGGGTTTCACGTCATCTCAAGCGAACCCGCCTTGGACCCGGGTCCATTTTCTCAGTCCCCTGTCATTAAACGGCATTCATTTACCTCCGGTTCCTCCGATCCTTGCCAGTTGTGCGCGTGATTTTTTTTATTGCAGACATTTCTGTGGCGAATGAAAATGGTCACAGAAAGCAGTCCTGCGCTTGATTTCATTTCAGAGGTGAAAGATTTCAAAACAGAATCTCAGCCTTATTTACTGGCACCAGCAATAATTACTGACACATAACTTCACCCTTTTTCTTAAACCTTCTTTAGGGGGGGGGAGGGGTAAATCTAAATCTAAATCTAATGCGTTTAAACTTTAAGGCAACGGTCTTTTAACCGACCATAAAAAAGTAGCAAGTTCTCTGCCTTCGGAAAAAGGTTTACCTAACTTAGATAGAAATCATTTTATTGACCGCTAGAGGTCTATTTCCACAAAGATATTATGATCCAGTCATAAAAGGGTACCAGGAAGGAGGACTACACAGAAACAACACATGCTACTTTGATCCCTTGACTACTTAAAAGGAAAACAAAACATAAAGCTTTAGAGGGATGGATGGTTGGCTTTGATCCAATTAATTCTACATCGCTAAACATAGACAAACTGGATACCCTGTTGAACATTACAGTAAACCAAACGGCATATGACTTCGAATTGACCGACCGGGGGGGTCTTGGAAGACTAGTCAAACTCGTTCTCAGAGGCCACTTCTCTCTCGTTTAGCATGACATGATGCCAACTTTCCAATGAAGAACATCCATGCTAATCATCCACTCAACATTTACAATCGTCCAATTCTTTCAGCAATTCAATTTGATATCTGATCTTTTTCTTTTTCTGTTTTTTTTATTCTTTTTCTCTTTTATTTCCCCCAAGAAAGCTTCTACTTCCAACAGGGAGAGCGCGGAACACGTAGGATGTTTAATTAGACCACTAAAAGGGCGACAGCTCAATTTCATGCACTTCAAATGAAGTGACATATGGCTAGGCATCGTAGAAAATAGTTGGGAGGATTGATACCACTTCATGTTGGCTATGAAGGGAAATGAGAGGGCCACCCATCTTCACTTCTCTCCCCATCCATAGAGGGCGACCAAATTGTTGGTCTGGCGGGGCCAGAGACATGATTAATTTGCATTATGCCAACCATCGGCTAGTGAGATTACAAACAGTCAATTTGTTTTCTAGTTTCTATGGACCTACGTTTCCCAATCGCTTGAAAGATTTCCATAAAACATTACTAAAATTGGCCGACAAGAAGAATAACTTTAGTCCTGTTTCGTGCCAGCTAGGGAACCAATTCCACTCTTCGGTAAATTTCAGCGTCTGATTCTGCACAACAGGGAGTAAAGCCTCATTTGTCATATCGTTCTATTCTTTTGGTTCTTGCAAGTATCCTGTTGTTCTAGATTCATTTTCCCGCGTTCAATTTGATCGATGGTGATAATACAGTGGTTAATTTGGAGTTGGGGGCCGATACAAGCTGTTCGGCTATGGCCTGTTGTGGGGTGTGGCATTAATTTCAGGTGACCTTGTCTGGAAAGGGGCAGGCCCCACGACACACCAATATCTTCGTGTCGACAATCATTGAAGAATAACTCCGTGCCCAAGGCAAATAAATGGTTCTTTTTTTCGTTTCTTTCGTTGAGCAACAGAGAGTGTGGGTTCTTTAGCATTAAAACGTGGTGCCAAAATAAAAATAAAAATAAAAAAATATCAAAGGGCTTGCATCTTAACCCTTCGTGTTGATGTAAATTAGGATTTGTTTTCAACATTTTTCATGCAATTCATAATTTGAGATGACGAAAGAAAGAAAGAAAGAAAGAACAGATTGAAGGTTAATGAGAAGTAAACGGATTTGTCTCCAAGGCCACATCCTAATAATTTATAATTCAAACATCTATATTGAATGCTGAATGAAAGTTCGAAAAAAATAAAATAAAATAAAAAGACTTTGAAGGACACAAAATAATTAAATTGGTAGCCAGCAGTTGGATCTACTTCTCCAAACTTCTTGCGAAAGACTTCGACACTTAATGGCATCCTCAGTGAATGCCCAAGGGATCAGGGTACCAATTGGGACCTAAAATGTACGTTTTAATTCATGAGATATCACAACTATCACATCTGTGAGTGGGAGTCCTCCTCTTGGATGCCCAATAAGTGTTATTAAATTAAATCCGTGCCTAACTTTCTTTTATTTATGCGTGTGTGTGTGTATCAGTGGCGATCACGTGTGCCATGTGGAGGGGCGTTATTAACTATTTGATCGGACTGCAAATGAGGGTCCTAATTCCTCACGGAGATGGCCATGACATAACTTCAATTAATCTACTTTATAGCATTTCTATCTTTCATTAAATTTATTAACCTCTGAAGAGGTTTCGTTCAATATCTACGTATTATTCGACCCTTCTGACATTCCTAAAGTTTAGACTATCTTTTAATAATTTTTTTTTTTTAAAAAAAAAGAAAAAACTACTACGTAGCTTTATTACCAATATCAATAAAATGTAAATATCAAGAAATATCAATGTAATTCATAATAATAAGTAAATTACGAATTAAATAGAAAAGACTTATTATTTGACTGACGAGAGAATAATTGAGCCGGAAGGTCTTTCTGCACAATGACAGTCGGTATTATCCAGCAACCGCTGTTGAATAAGTGCGGATCGAGCCCGGTAAAAATAAATTAATTAAGAGTCGTATCTTTGAATGCACTTTGACTTTGCCGTAAGTAAAAGGTGAGTAGTACAGAGGCCAGAGCTGGTTCAATCTTTCGTTTTTTGTTTTTTGTTTTTTTGTTTTTGGCTCATGATGGACCACCCTTTATCACGCATCCTCCACGTTTGTTGTCCCCCTATTTCACCTGTACCCTCTCATGCTCCAGGTCAGATGACACGGTTAAAAACCAATTATCTAATCGGTCTTTCTTTAGTCTAATTTAATTGATATTGGCATTATTTTTTGAGATTGTAAATCTCAAATTTGGAATGCCAGTTAGAATCAATTATTAAGAGAAAAAAAAAAAAAAAAAGAAAGAAAGAAAAGGAAAGCCCGTAATTTAAGAACATTTTGTCTGGAAATCATTATATGACTCTCTTTTTTTCCTGCTAGAATAAATATAAACTAGGCACCCCATCAACAGCCTATATACTTGGAAATTGATAATCCACCAACAAGAGGTCAAGAGCTACTTTTCGCTAGTACAAGGGAACTCCACAACCAAAACCCTGTTAGAACTGACAACAACAAAAAAAAAAAAAAACCACAAAATTTCGCAATAATTTGTTTTTAATTGGTATGGTGACAGCTTATTCTTTTTCCTATTTCCTTTTTTTTTTTTAATTTATTTATCGCCTCACACATGTGTACAGTCTACTAATTCCTCCATCTTTCACAACTTAAAAACTAGTCATATATTTGACTAAAGGTTTATTCTTTCAAAATCATTAGTCCATTTCACAGAAGTTGTGCTGTATATGTGGTTATGATGAGCTAAGCGGTTTTCCCTGTATTAAAATGACGTAGGAATCGCCATCCAGATTTTCTGAGATGAAACATATAGATTCCGAAGGAGGAGAAAAAAAAAAAAAACAAACCATGAAGATGAATGGACAATGCACACGAGTGAGTAAACATCTAATCTTAAAAGGAATTGACATTTTGGTTTCCGATTGAGCACATTAACATAACTTGTTTTGTATCGACTCTCTGCGGAAGCAAACAACATAAAGCAAAATCAACTTTCCGGCAAGTAAAGATCATGGCATGAATTTGAATTTCATATAGGCTTGCAAGCAACTAAACCCAACTCCTTTTATTTTATAGCAACTTTCTCTCTCTCTCTCTCTGTTTTTTTTTTTTTTTGAAGTAGAACTCGTCTTTGTTCCATCGAATTGCTTGCCCCTTTTGCAATGAGTTACCGTCCCTTTAAAGAGAAGGGAATAGTGAGTGGGGTATAAATTTGTATTATTATTATTATTATTATTATTATTATTTGGTTCCCAAAGCAACCCCACCTGCTTCTTGCAAATTCAGTTGCAGAAGACGGCAATAATTAAGACGTTTACTGTTGACGATTGCCTTGCACATCATTTTCACGGCTGAATGAATCTATGCCTACTGAAATAAACGTATACGTATAAATTGTAACTACATAAGCAAGAGTCTATATGATTGTATAGTCATAAACTATAGAATCTAATTAATGTACTTGTAGTTCTGTAACAGCTAATCATTTTCAACAAACGCCCCCCCTCTTCTTCGCGTTCTACCTATTATTTTATTTTATTTTATTTACACAAAATACGGAGCCCCCTCCCCACTCCCCAACTCCTTTTTTTTTTTTTCTTTTCTTTTTGGTGGGTTTAACAATTAAGTCAATTTACTGACCAACACTTACATGCACTTGCGATATGTCACACGTGAGGTCAAAACTCCGTGAACGAAATCTTTGTCTTAAATTCCCAAGATGGCGACTGCAACGGTGACGGAGAAGTTGGCAGCGGCACCCTCAAATTCTGGAAGTACTCCCTAATGTCGACCCCACCGGCCGTGACTTTATCCGTTGGAAGAGGTTCATCATCCCGGGAGGGGATAAACGGTGGACGTAACACCTCCGTCAGCAGGTCCCACCTGACGCCTCTGAAGAACTTGTGCTCCTTGATCTCGCACACTCCTCGCTGATAGCCCAGCCTCTTGGCAGGGTCCTTCTCCAGCAACCTTTCGATCAAGTCCGTCAATTCGTTCCGTTTCCCCACAAACTCCGGCTGTTTCATCAAGACGTTACGGAACGTCTCCTTCCGGTTCTTCCCCTTGAACGGCGTCGTGCCGTACATCATCTCGTAGCTCAGAATCCCCAAGGCCCACCAATCAACAGCGAACTCGTGTCCGTCCCCCCGTACAACCTCCGGTGACACGTATTCCTCGGTGCCCACAAAGGAGTTAGACCGTTCCCCATCGCCAAAACTCGGTTTCCGGCGGCTCACGGGGCTAACTCTGGCCGATTTCGCTTTGGTGAGTCCCTTCTTCTCATGAACGGGAACGACAGGGATCCACCGGGCAAAAGTCCGGCGGTGTTTCTTTTTCTGTGACTCCAGAGACTGACGATGATTTGAAGATAGAAAGCTCGTGACGGTGGTGCGCTTCGTCAAGGTCCGCGAAAGGTCGAAGTCGGTGAGAGTCACGTGACCGGACTGCTGTATGAGGATGTTTTCGGGCTTGAGGTCTCGGTAGACAATGCCCATGTCGTGGAGATGTTCGAGAGCGCAGACGATCTCAGCTAAATAGAAGCGAACGACCGCGGGGGAGAAAACACGATCGTTCTGGCGGTGGCGGAGGACATTGAGGTCGCCCCCTGGGCAGAAAGGGACGGCCCAAGCGAGGAACTCCGGGGTGTCGAAGGACGATATAAGGGAGGGGAGAAATGGGTGGGAGAGTCGGGAGAGTACCTGGATCTCCCAGCGGGCACGACGGTCGGCCTCGAATTTCCTGTGAAGGGTGGATTTCTCGACGACTTTGAGGGCGCAGGGGTTTCGGGCAGCAGGGTCAGCTGCCTGGTCGTGGACCAAAAACACCGTGCCCATGGCTCCTTTTCCTAGGACCTTGATGGCTCTAAGGTTGTCCAAGTCCAACTTTGCGAATGTCTGCTGAGGTTGTCGTCGTCGTCGTCCTTCTTCTGGACGTGGCTCTTCCATTTTTAGTATATCAGGAGAAAGAGATAGAGGGGGGGGGGGCGGGGAAGTAAAGCCCCAGAGAGAGAGAGAGAGAGAGATGGGAGAGCGAGAGAGGGATGATTGTTCACTTCATTGGGATTTTGGGATTTATATACTTGGTTTCACTGTTAACTTTTTTTTTTTCTTTTCTTTTTCTTCCCTGTTTTTTCAAAAAAAGAAAAGAAAAAAAAAAAGAAGAGAACTTCTTAGCTTTTTGGGTACCCTCTGTGTTGTGTCTTTACCTCAAGTGCTGGCAGTTACGGTTTAGATTAAATTACTAATTGCCTCCAATTATATTTGATTGATTTTGTGCAACATGAATGAAGCCTCGAAGCCCTTGATTTAGATTTACCCAGGCTGGCAGGGGCAAATGGCCAACATTGGGGGTGGGCGAAAACAAGACAGAATTTGTTGCACCGCATTGGCTTTCTTCTCTTCCTGGTGGTTTTCTTAGAATTTTTTTCCCTGTAGCCGCTTTCTTGGTTTTTGTCTTCTAGCCACCTTTCTTCGTTGTTCTGATTTTCTTCTAGCTGTTTTTACGTTCACAATCTGTCATTCTGTCGCTAGTCTTTGAACGCATATGCTACGCTGTGTCTGGGAAATGTATCTGACCAGAAATGGCATAATTTCACATCTTTGAAGCAAAGCAAAAACGTACAAATAGATTCTTTTTAAGTTTTTGTTTTTTTTTTTTCTTCAAAAACAAAAAATCCAAAATAGATCTTTAACGTTACTTAAGCATTAATTAGGTGTTCGGGAGTCATCTATAGAAATATGTATCTTAGGCAATAAGTCATCTACGAAGTGTAGTCAAAGAGAGCGCCTTGCTACGCTAATAACTAGACTGCCGCCGAAGCAATGATTTCTGTGCAGGTTCTTTCGAAAAGAAGCAAACTAAATACCCGTTTCTTAAAGCAACTCAAACACGGCATGAATTGGCCAGCTTCGTAGAGAGGGAATTAACATACCTAATCTATTTAATGAATTCGCAATTAAGCAATAAAATACAGATTAGGCAAGGCAGTAGCTCTGTCCTGGCTACTTGTCGTACTATTAGAAATCACAATTATATATGTCGCTAATTGATTCTAACTTGTAGCAACTTACTGGTGCGCATATGGTCATAAATTATTGCAATGAGGAGTCAGTTAACGATACATTTAATTAATCATTTTCTGGCTAGAATCCTAAAGACAATGAAGGAGGGAGAAGGGGGGCTGGCGTGTAGAGAGGGACTAAAGAAGGAAAAGGATCCAACGCATATAAATTGCATAGAGCCAAACAAAGGACAAGAGAGAATGGTTCTGCGGTTGTCACATGTACGGGGCTTGCTATAATCAAAGGGGGGATGGGAACGTCGTGTTCATCCGTGTGCACCTCAAAGTGCTGACGGATCAAACAGCACTATTGAAGAGGAGGTGGCCTGTTGATGGAATGTTGTCAGCTTCTCATTCCTTTAATTATTTTCTTTATTCATTCCATTGCTTTATTTCACTCCCAATTATTCAAGCTATATACCTTCTCGATTTGATTCCGATAAGATTGTCTACTATATATATATAACCAATGTTTATGCTTTGCACGTGGATTGCACTGTGTTAAATTAATTAGTTGTTATTGACTTTTAGCCTTACAAAAAGTAGAGACTGCAGAAATGCAGGGAATTGTCTTATGTCACTTGCAGGGTTCATTCTTACTTCTTCTTCTCCTTGTTTTTTTTTTCCCAATATTTTTTCCTGTATGACTCGGTCGCCAGCACACTGAATAAATAGAGTTAAATTGTGAGGTCAATACATTGAATCGATAATTAAAAATTTTTAATATATATATATATATATATATATATATATATATATTAATTATTTTTATGACCATGGAGGTGTCCATTTTTTTTGGTATGTGAATCATTGGTGGCCTCAAAATGCCCGTCTCTACGTCGATCTAGAGCTAATAATTGAGGGATTGGACACTAAACGTATGTATATAGCTGATGATGATTGACGACTACACGGTCTTTCGTAGGTGGCCATAGGATACTAGGAACTAACTACGGCTTGAAAATAATAGAAAAAGGGAAATGTACAGTAAATTAGACATACATCTAGAAAGATATATATATATATATATATATATATATATATATATATATATATATATATAGAGAGAGAGAGAGAGAGAGAGAGAGAGAGAGAGTGTGTGTGTGTGTGTGTGTGTGTCGTTTTTCATTTCAAATATGTAGGCACGGCTAGCTAGAGTTGCAAAGCAAGCATGTTCCTAAATGTCTAGCAATGCAAAACAATCTCAATCTGATTTCCTAGATATTTTGTTTTAAAAGGCAGCAATTCATATTCTGTCAAGCGTAATGGCAGACATAATTATCGTGACTTTTTAGAAAAACCTCCGTTTAAGAACGAACGCTGATATTTGATTTTTAATAGAGACACATGTCCACCGTATTACTCGTATGCATGACGATTTGAAAGCTGGGAATCAAATGAGGCCGGCTTCTCAGAAGGAGATGTTTATTTAAAGTGGGAAATAGGCTCAAATCCAATTCGCTATCAATAAATTAGTTTCTACTACCTGCGGCTGACTTAAATTTTGATTAATTTTAGGCGGTGCTGGTGGGATCCAATTCTTCGGAGCATTACCCGCCAGGGTCACACAGAAAAGCAAAATATTGATGCTTGACCTAATCAACTGGGTTTGTTTTCAGTTCCTCTTCGGTTTCATCCTTTTTTCGGTCACTTTCTTAATGCCTAGGCGTATTCCATACTTTTCTTAATATCAGATACATTTCTTTTTAGACTTTAAAAAATTCTCCCTGCACTTCAAAGACATTTATTTTTCATGAGAACAATACTATGCTTTTTCTTAAACAAGATCCCATAAAGAACAAATAGCAAAGGGATCGATCGAGCTGAGGCGCAAAACTACAAGATCTGTCATCACAATATTGAAGATGAAGAAACGGAAAGTGAAACCAACACCGCTCTCCTTATCAAGGTGTGAGAAACATCGGCCCAATATTTACTTAATTATGTGGAAATATATTGAGCATATTTTCAATAAAAAGCTTCGATCAGAAAGCATTTTAATATTTGTTTTCTTTTTCTGTTCATTTTCAAATGAGGCCAAGGATAGTGTTCTACAACTCTCTGAATCAAAAGCATAATTAACATTCGATATCGTGTTTTATCGCCAAACAACAGTTAAAAACTTCGCTAGCCCAAATAATTGACACAAAATAGTGACCTTTTGTTTCTATATGGCAGCAAGTGCACCACGAACATCTCCATCAATCGAGCTAACCAAGATTGTGTGTGTGTGTGTGTGTGTGTGTGTGTGTGCTGTCTCTTATACACATCTAGATGTGTATAAGAGACAGCACACACACACACACACACACACACACTCTCTCTCTCTCTCTCTCTCTCTCTCTCTCTCTATATATACTGTCTCTTATACACATCTAGATGTGTATAAGAGACAGGTGTGTGTGTGTGTGTGTGTGTGTGTGTGTGTGTATAGGCACATGGGGAGATATATAAATGTCTGAGAAGGACATGGTAAACTGAGATTGCTCTATCGCATTCTGCTTTTGGCGTTGATTGTTACAATTCACAGGTCTGGTGCATCGATGAGTGGTCCTACGTTATGTTGCCACTGTCCAATTGCTTATAGATGCTAGATTTTCAACCTTCCATGTGTCACAAAGTTTTTTTTTTTTTTTTTTTTATCTGATACATCAATTTTCTCTATAATTCTCTCTAATTTACAAGTATATGAATATGTAAGATCGTTTCTACACTCTAGCCAATAGCAAAAGACGGATTGAATATCGGCTTTTCAGAATGAGAATTACTTCCCGAAAGCAATAAGGCCCATAGAAATGGGGGGACAAAAAAAAAAGAAGAAGAAAAAGAAAAAAGGAGAAGGGAATAGGGAATAGGGAATCATTTTTTGGCATTTAGCTATGTTTCAAAGCATGCCTAAAATACCTAGGATTTTGCCACCCATTATTCGTACCTTTGCGTTAGTTTCCTCCAAAATAGAAACTGAAAGGAAATATCATATGGTATATATATCATGATCACCGGACAGTGTCCTGTGTGGTCTTCCACGTGTATAGCGTATGGCTGATGATCACTACCTCCACCTGCCGAGTTTCTTTAATTGATTTTACATTACAAGACGATGATTCAATTTTACATATCTTGTGCTTGCTTTCTTATATATGTCCATGTAATATGGCTCTTATCGTTGGATCCAGCTGCTAATATATAACCTGCTCGATCTAGTACTGATATATATATATCTAATATTAACATAGAAGCACCAGACTCTTATTTTAGATTTTAACAGCTTTGCATCACCATCAACATTAGTATCATAAAATTAATAATATTGCCCTTCATAATTGATACGACCGTGATAGGGATAAAAGCTACTACAAATTGTCTGCAGCCTTCCCTTCTTCAATACGTTTGACAAAATTATAACTCACTGCGTTATGTTCAAATACCAATAATTTTTGCTGCATATCTTAGCTAGATGTGGATCATGTGCTATGAACAGTCTCAAAATGGACAAAGCAGTCGAATGCATGTAACCCTTTTTTTTTTTTTTTTTTTTTTCTTTCTTTCGTATATAATTAATTTGGCTGGTATGCTGAAAATGTAGAACAAAACGCCAATTTAATTTTGTATTTTTGATAGCAAAAGCCACTTTACTTTTTTTTTTTCTGCATATCAACCAAAAAACAAAAAAACAAAAACAAATGTAAGAGCCAATTGACCTTTTGCTGTATTTCAAGAAAGTTTATGTATATAATCAGATCTGATAAAATTTTAGACAATCAAATAAAATTTCGCTTCACAGCTCTGGCCTCTGAGTTCCAAAGTGCTTACACTTTATGAAAATTTATTGATCAGAATATAGAGGTTTTGACATCAAGAGGTTTACAAAGATTAGCCGCGCAACAAAGTTCTCCTCCCCGTGTATTTGTAATTCGCATAGGATAGACTAGCAAATTGAGTGCAAATTTGTTAGCAGTTTACTGAAAAGCAATTTGAATTGTTTTAGGCTTATGTCGTGGAAATTATGCCTAGTAGTTCTAGCATCTTGTCATAGCTAATTGTTCATAGTCATTAACTGGGTAGGTCACAAAGAGAGAGGCACAGAGAGAGATTGATGGGCCATGTGCTTCAGCTTTTTGGCATATAATACCAAATAGAAGTTAATCTCTGGAAGATGATCCACACCGACTCAAAGCTCCACGTCTCCTAACTTTGGGTTACAGAAGGTCCCATGCACCTTTGTTTTTTGTTTTTCTCCCCCGCTGTCCTTGAGCTTATATGTTGGAAACATGAAATCCCCACCGAGAAATGTTTAAAACTCCTTGCATCACTTTTGAAGTTTCATAAAATGTGTTTCTGTCTCCCATCATTTGGTGGGAGAAAATGTCAGCTTCCACCTAGTTCAAAGTATAGGAAAATTTAAAACTACTAATTATATTCCTTCCACCCTTTTGTCAAAGTTAGCAACTTATGAACTTTAAAGAAAAAGGCACGTATACTATCATGATGCCCCTGTCGGCCATTATTTTACCATCAGAAACAATAACTTTGTCTTCTGTTCTGCCAAATTCTTTCTCATCCTTTAGAAAGGAAACAATTAATTTCATGTAAATTTCCTCCGATGATGCCCCCCTCCCTTTTAATTAATTATTTTATCATTATTTTTTTTTTTCTGATCGAACTCATTGGGGGATCAATGTGTAATTACCTGGACGCATATTTAATTATGGTAGTTACTCCAAGTTTGACATGTTGCTATAAGTTAGATAATCGACTGGATTATGATCTCTGTGTGTGTGTGTGTGGAGAAATATATACAGGTAATAAAGATATCATCACGAACTTAAGTTCGCACTAAATCCCAAAATGGCCTAAAGATTAACTAAAATATAAATTATTTTTTTGTGTTTTCGTTGAAAAAAGGGATGCAATTAGTGAGATAATCCACTGCTCTGTACATAACGTCGGGAAACTTTCTCCGCAAATAGATAACAATGAAGTACCTCCAGTTCTGGATGCAATGTACTGTATGCAGGATCAATTCTGGCTAAATACATCATAAATACTGAAATTGCCATATGATTGACAGATTGAGCACTCAATATTTTATGGCATAGATGGCATGTGCATCTACAGTGGTGGAATCCGGGAAGCAAGACTCCATAGCTGCTTTTTCACTCATGCACGCGGGAGACAAGACCAAAGCTGCGACCCAATTAAGTACATTGCATATAGAGACACGCCACAATGGGCCTTGGGTGACGACAATATTCTCCAAGTGTTGTAAGACTATAAGCGGAAAAGGTTTTTATATACATATCCTAAGATGAATTATTGTATAGCCTATCTTTTGTTCATATGATCAATGTAATTATTATTGTAGTTTTTACTTGGAGGCTCCTTCAATAATGGTGAAACTTACGGTGGTGTGTAGTTCTCTTTGAGGATAGAAATTTTATTTTTACTCAGAAGCACTTTGTCGGTATATCTATAGCTTTGGTTTCGATCAATAAATATAATTGTTGTTAAATATAAATATATATATATATATATATATATATATATATATATATATATAAGAGAGAGAGAGAGAGAGAGAGAGAGAGAGAGAGGTGGGGCGCGCCGTGTATAATTCTGAACTTGAAAATCACATAAAAAAATAACATGTATTATATATTCTATTAATTGCACCCCCTTCTTGGTTTTTTGGTCAATAATTATTTTCTTTTCCGCGGTAATTAGTTGTTTTATTATTATTGCAATCTTTTATAGCTCTTTTGTTCCGTTAAATCATATAATGCATTATACTTTTTTATCTATTAAAAAATTCATTAAACCATGAATTATATATAATAGTTCTTTGTACTCTTACAAATCTTGTATTTCTTTCTAAAATTAGAATTAGAATTCAAAACTTCAAAAATAAAATTACATTTTTATTTATTCAAATATTCTTCAAACACACATTTACACTTTTATGAGATATTTCTTCACATGCTTATGCTATATCTGTTATGTATTCTGAGTTACGATTTTTTAATGGAGGAATCAGTGGGAACGGATACTAATGGATGTAACATATAAATATTGTTGATTTTTTTTTTTCTTTTTCGCCCACAAATATATATGGTCTTGCAAATATTATTGATTTTTTACAATCCTTCTTCTGCTTAATTATTTTGGGCCAAGAGCATAAGTCCTGTAATTTTCAGTAACAAGCCATCCTGATTCAGTATAAGTTCCGTGGACACGTATTGGACTCTACGAGGATAATGAAGCCGCGCGGAGTTCGGTTAGGCACAAAATCTAAACAGGGCTCCCTCGTTTTGAAGCTCAAGTAACAAGCCATCTTTTACCCTTCGACTGCTACGAATGAAGTCCATATATTTTCGGCCCCGCACTTTTACACACTTGGGCCAAGGTTCTTGAAAAACAAAGTTTGAACTCGACCATTGTAGAGAGTCCAAAAGGTCCCAGGATTCCGTTCATCTTCATGTGTACAACCTCAGACAACAACCATTGTTATGTGGACTATGCCCACGTCAATCTTGCCCAGTGAATGGCCGGTTCATGCATGCAGACTTAATGAGTCCACCCAACAATTTTTACCCGGTTTATATCATCCATTCATGTATTACATCTCCATTCTTGGGAAGGAAAACCAAAAAAAAAAAAAAAAAAAAAACACACAAAGGGAGACTAAGATCATGATGTTAAGGAGGTTAGTAACGCGGGGCATAAAAATTCCCCCGTTGAACCAATCAACGAGAAAGTCCAATCCCAAACCTTTAGCAGTTCACACAGGGGCCTCAATTCCAAATTGGGTAGCTCAAAAACAGTGATTTATTACAGCTAGAAAAATTCTAAACCCACCTTACACGTAATAAAATACAGAGATATCTCCTCCGTAGCCTCAACCCAAAGTTATGCTGTCGGCCTTAATTAAGAAGCAAGCATCAAGGCGGCCTGTGTATGATGAGGTTTTTCAACGCAACCCGAAATGAAACCAAAGGCTCACGCTAACATTTATCACCATAGCCCAACCACTATGGTGTGTGTGCTCGGCCTTTTGTTTTCCTTTCGCTAGGGGCCGAGACTTTTTTTGAGTCCTGCGCATCGCAGTTCAAATAAATAGCTGATAATGTGCTACTCCGGCGTGTGCCTGCTTCTTTCTTGTGAATCTTTACAATAGAATCTTGAAGCTCTGCCTGTGTATGTATAGGATTGCGCAAAACCAGTTATTCTTTGTTGAATCACTTAAATAGAATCTTGAAACCCTGCCCCCTAATAGGATTGTCTTCTTTGTTTGTTGAATCTCTAAGAGAGAATCTTGAAACAAACTCTGGCGAATAGGGTCGTGCAACATCATTGCAAATAATGCCTTTCTTCTTGGTTCTACTTCTGCAAGTCATCCGACTCAGTCAGGCGGGCCAGCTTTTTACAGTGCGTGCACAACATCTTAGTTCTTGAATTTAGTCTCTTGATCGTCATTCTCAAGAAAGACAATTCTTGTGCGCGCAATGGCAATCAGTCTACCGTTGTGGGTTGGGCTCTTGCTCATTTTTTGGTTGAGCCTTCGTTTTCTTTCGTCTCCCAAGTAAGAAAAATCACTTCTTCCCCCATTTTAGCTGAACAATCCAGTCTTTCTTTATGAAGTTCAATTGCGGCGGATTGCATTTAATTGAATACCATAAGCTTTTCTACTTTTTTTTTTTTTGAAGGCATTCCCATTGTCTAAAGGATACCAAAGGAGTGTCAACCTTGACAGTAACTACTCTTTCATCTGTTCTTGCCATACTCACTATTTCTTTGGCGAAGGAAAACCTCTGAATTATTTTTTCGTTTCTTTCAAGAATTGTTATTTTTCTTGTTTATTTCGAATACTTGAACAAGAGATCCTGTAGTTTTAGTTTTATTAGGAACTCCTTATTTCAACTTCACCCAATGATATTACGGTGGTTGTTATTCACAGGGAGACTATCCTTGTCAGATTGAAGTTTCGGTTCAGTTATTTGCATCCTTTTATCACCCACTCTTATCTTAACGATGTCATTGGCTGCTATTTGAAGGTTTAATTCATATAATCATTTCCGCATAATTTCACTTTTCCTGTTGCAGATCACGACTACAGTGCTCATGGAAAGAGTTACCTGGAGACATCATTCATTATATTTCTACTTTTTTTGACTTGCGTGATTTGTTAAATTTTCGAAGTGTCTGTAAGTCCTGGAGAGACGCAGCGACGAATCAATGTCCCTCCGATCCACAGCTGTTGATGCTAATAAACAACCCTCGTGTCGTTGGAGTAGCACAACGCAAGATATTCCGCGTCAATTTAGATAGTTTGGGTCGAGGCCGCTGTGTTGGCTCGGCTTTTGGCTGGTTGATAATCCAACGAACACACGAGAAGTATTTGGAGCTGTCTCTGGAAAATTTGTTCAGTGGTTCTGTGATTGAAGTTCCGCCATTGAATTATAGGCATACATACGGAGATGTTTACTTATCATCCCCACCCGCATCCCATAATTGCACTGTATTGGTGGCTCTCTTCAAGGGAGGTTTTGCTTTGTTGAAGTTGAGCGACAATAGATGGGAGATTAATAGAGATGCAAATTGGATTCCTGGAACCAGAACAAAAGATTATATTGAGCATGCGGTGGCATTGCAGGACAAATTTTATTGCTTGACTGATCTCGGAAAGCTTGTGAGTATAGAAGTCGGTAACAATGCTGTGGTTATAATTTCAAGCGAGGAAATCCATGTTGGCAAGCGCAAGTCTAGCCTATTTTCATGGGATTACCGGTATATGGTGGAGGCTGATGGGAAGATTTTGGTGGTAATAGTGTGGGTCTTTTATTCCAAGTTACTCGATGTGGAGGTGTTTCGATTTGATTTTGACAGCTCTGAATGGATCAAATTGGAAAGCCTGGATGATCAGACGCTGTTTGTTGGGTATCACTCCTCCTTTTCAGTTGCTGCAGGCCTAATAAGCCCAAGGGGAAACTACGTGTACATTGCGAATTATGACGACAATGGATGGAACGTGTTCGACATGGAAAGTAAGCGCGTGTTGGAAGGTGCCCAGGGCGATTGGCCTCTCACTCAACTGAATAGTCACAGATTCTGGATATTGCCAAGGCTATGAATGGCAAAAAGCATTTGAGAATGAAGGACTGTCACATCGGTTCACAGAATTTTCCTTTCCTTTCCTTTGTTTTGTTTCTTCGTTTCTTGGATTGACCTACCCAGACGAAAAGGTCAGAAAGGCCCATAACCTTTTAGATTGTGGATGTGGCGGTTAACTTTTTCCCTGTTTCTATTTTCATTTCTTGGTCGAGACGACTCTGGAATAACGATAACGCAGACAAAGAAAAAGAAAACGGGATAATAAGCTTGACTGACAAAAAACAAAAAAACAAAGAACCCATCGCTTCCCATGCATCTGCGGTTTCCATGAACTACTGACATAACCACTTTTGTGACGTCCGTGTGGCTGGCGCTGTCGGATTCGATCCACTCTTTTTCCCGTACCAGCAAAAGCGAAATGCACGTACTTGGGCCAAGTTTCCTAAAGACAAGTTTGAAATTAACCATTGTACAGAGTCCAAAGGTCCCTATATTCCGTCTTCTTCTTCATGTGTATAACCTCAGACAACAATCACATCAATCTTGCCCAATACACCGACAGTTTATGCATACTTAGTCCACGCAACAATTTTTGCCTGGCTTATATCTTCCATTCATGACTTACATATCCATTATTGCAACCAAAAAAAGAAGAAGAAGAAGAAGAAGAAGAAGAAGAAGAAGAAGAAGAAGAAGAAGAAGAAGAAGCGGGGGTGCTGGGGAGGAGAAAAGATCGAGACTAAGATCATGATGTCAAGGCTATTAACGTGGGGCATAAAAATTCCCATTGAACCAATCAAGAAGAAAGTCTTTTTTTTTTTTTTTTTAGAGGAAAAGCAGAAAGTCAAATTAATTACATGGGAAGCCGTTTAATCTAAGCAACCTTTGCATATGCTAGGATGGGTAAACAACTAAACCTTGATGATTAACTAAGTTGATTATTCTATGAATCTTAATTACATTTCAGAACACAAGACAATGCAACGCACATGACTTATGGATGTTCCATCCGTTTAATATTAAAGTTGTTGATTGGCTTACTCAAAAAGAAAAAGAAAAAGAAAACTAAAACGTTGTTGATCGGTACATGTCCATATTCTCAACGCATCCAAAATTTGAGTAATGTCCCCTCGATCTCCTCAGGTTATCTACGGTTAAAGGAAAGCAGCCTCGACAATGCACGTATTATATCTTCCTTTAATTTTATATCTAACTGGTATCAGAGCATGATTTTTTTTTACTTATCTTTTATTTAAATAAAAAATTAAAAGAATATTACATTATGAGTTTAAAAAAAAATTAAAAGTAAATTTTTAAAGAAAAAAAATTAAATTATGAGTATTTTTAATAAAATATCCTTTTTAATTTTAAAAAATAAAAATAGAAATTTAATAATAATTTTATTTTTTTTTAAAAAAAATTACGTTCCTCTTTAAATTTTTCTTAATCATTAGCATTTATTTTTTTTAGATTTAAAACATATCTAAAAAATTTTTAACATTAATCAAATAAATTGTAAAATATATTAAATTTGTTATTGACTAAATTAAATAAATTATATGTATATTAGAATTTTATTTTTATTAAAATGCTAAAAAATATTTTAAATTATTTATTTATTTAATGTCAAAGACCATAAATTATAAAAAAATTATTAAAAAAAATTAAAAGTTAAATCAAATACTATATAACGATACATAATTTTCTTTTAATTTTAGTAATATTAAGATATATATAAAAAAGTATGAAAAGAAAATCTAGAATCTAGAATCTAGGATTGGTAGGGCATCTATTCATGGTTTCTTGGTGGTGACAGAAAACATCCTTAATTTGTTGCTTTAGATGGTTCCACTAATTTTCTAGCCCGGTGTGGCTCTAGGCAAACTGCGTGCGAACATCCTATATTTTGCAGGTTCTGTAAGTAAACTGAACATGTTTGGCGCCGTATCAACTAGGACTACAAATGAACCTAACACGTTACAAGGGGTTGCGCGAAAAAAAGTTGTTTGAGCACATTCATTTATATGAACATGCCACACTCAAGTTTGATTTTAAAATTTATTTAATAAATGAAACAAAAGTGAATAAGTATAGAATCAGCTCGGCTCCGATAATCTGCAGTCCTAGTCTCTAAGCACCATATAGTCACAAGAATGTACGCAGATATTTTTCTCTTGTTCTTCTTTTTATAGGTTTTATGCACGTGGATTCATGTAATTGCAATATAGCTTAATTAAAGTAGCACAATCAAACGTTCTTTAATGGTGTTTTTGATGGAACAAATTGTGATAGAAAGGGAGTGAGTTTGTGAGCGAATTTATAGCCCAGTGTAATGAAATTTCATCTTGGATAGAAAAAAAAAAAAAAAAAAAAGGGTTTTGGATTTTATAAATGTGGGTGCTATATATACACCTTAATATACTGCCTTTTTGGAGAAAAGCTAATAGTCTACCCAACTTTGATATCCACCGCTAAGTTTTCTAGAAGGAGAAGTATGCAATGAGGTTCAGTTCACGACGAGAACCTCGTTGGATTTAGTTAGTGGAATATATATATATATAATAAAATTTCGCGAACAAGCAACATTATTTGCTTAGAAAGCCTTAATTATGTGTAGAAGTCTGAAGTTTAGAATGCGCACATGTAAAATGGGTCGGGTACAATCAAGCAAAGAAGAATACAAGTTTCCATTTAAAAAAGAAAAAAAGGCAGCTTATAAGTTCGATACTTCTCTCCTCGGGGGAAATTAATGAAAATCGATGGTGATTTTGGATCTGTAATTTTCATTTTCGTTTTAAGCAAAAAGAGTTACTTGCATTGTGTTGTTGTTTTTTTTTTCTGTTCTCTGGATCAGACCACTTCAATTTTCGACACAGTCACACCATTTGTGGAGGGTGTCAAGCAATATGCTGATGATTCATTATCATCATATTGCTCAAGGCTCACACCTTGGCACTTAATTGTTGCCCTAAAACAACCCTTATTGCGCAGCCCTAACCCTAGCCTAGCACACTATCCATGATAGGGTGTGTGTTTATTTATATAGCAGAAAAAACAAAGGGTCCTAGAAATACAGTTGCCTTTCCCAACTGAGTTTCGAGGCGACACGAGCACTTTCCCGGAGTTTCCTCCCACCTTCTGGAAATTCTCAAAATTTTTCTCTGGATTCTCGTGATCTCCTTCGCCCTAAAATGCCCTCATGCCCGTTACTATTTCTTACAGGCTGTATTGTATTACTTATACATGTTAAGGTCAACAAAATGTACTATCTAATTGTGCCTTGCACTTGCATACCATTTCAACCACAGATTTTACACCAACAAATTCAAATTCAGTGTACGTACATTAAGTGCCAGCTATATATATTTTTTGCAATCGTGAATCTGTATCTCTTGAAAATTCCTATCAATTTATTTATTATTAGGGGGACATATGCAGTGGGGGGTTTGATTAAAACATTCAAAGCCAAAGTTGAGCGTGCAATGTATAATAAATGGTTCCAAGAAGAACTCATTCTAACAAAAAAAAATAAAAAATGACGAGAGTATCAACATATTTATTCAGCAATATTCTTTGTTTAATAATTCACCTGTTCACGTATATCTTAAAATCATATGTTACATTATGTATTTTTCGATCTATTTATTTTCCTTTTCAATTTTTCACTGTCAATAATAGTCGATCGAGCGGTGCAACACAAATTCTATAACACTGAAATGGAGCGAGGAGATGGCATGGCAGTAAATAACAGGGAAAGGGCAATATGGTGACAATGAGAAGAGAGAGAGAGTCAAACGATGGTCAAAGTAGGTTTTCCATTCCGTGTTTTTTAGTGCAAGCATGCAAAGCGGATAATTGGCCAGCCGGACTGACTGCGACTTACGAAGCTCAAAGGCCAGACGAGAGAAAAACCGAAAAAAGAAAGAAAAATTGAAAACAACTGATACGTGTCGGTCACATTCCTCTGCATGTGACCGCAAAATCTGAAAGGACGCAACCCCCCGACGGATTAAATGTGGGTTCACCGAAAATGGCCGGTGGCGGATCCCCACCGATCACTTTTCTACATCACGCTTTTCAACAAGAAGGACAATGAGAGAGATTCCTTGTTTCCCTTTCTTTTCTTTTTTTTTTTCTTTTCATCCCTGCAATTTGCTAAAACTTATTTTCCTTGTCAGTCTCTAGTTCTTTTTTCCTCTTGAAATCCATAATTATAGAGACTTATTATGTCTTTTGTTTATACGTGTTAAAGCATAGGGTTTTGTAGGTGTTTGTCCTCCTTCTTTAGCATACTTCCTAGCTTGGAGTGACAGAGACAGAGACAGAGACAGGAACGGAGACAGTTGAACCGTAATTGGTAGGGGGTTTGACGTTCCAGCTTGGGATAAACAGAGTAGAAAAAAAAGGTTGTAATTAACTTGAAAGAGAGAAAGAGGCGTGCAGCAGCGAGAGACGTGGGCCTTGCCCCCTTATTGTGGTGCACTTCAGTCAACTTAGCCCTTAATTTGTGTTCAAGAATTTAAGGGGAACTGTGCCAAGTGTCAGGAGCAATGGTTGGTGAGTTTGTCTTTTTCTATTATTTTCTTCGTCTTCTTCTTCTTCTTATTATTATTTTTTTATTTTTTATTTTTTGGATATGTTCGTGCTCTGGATTCAGATTCTTATAGCATACTACTTGTTTTAGGAAGTGTACAAGACTATTATCTGAAACCTGGAATAAGGAGTGGTTGAGTTTCTGTAACTTTTTCTTTTCTTTTCTTTTTTCTTAAATGAATGCCCATCTTCTAATTCGATGCAAATGGACAAACACTTCCACGGCCCCGGAGGACCGAACTATATATACGCGTAACCATTTGTTAATCTTCACAAATTAATATTTTACAAATGTTATTCTTGCCTGCTTGTGTTTATGCCCTCTCTCTCTCTCTCTCTCTCTCTCTCTCTCTTCCCTTTTCTCTTTCTCTCTGTTGCATGTTTATGTTTTTTTCTCTGAACGATATATTTTTCCTTGTTTCTGGATGAGCTTAACTATATTCTTTTTCTTTCCGAACAACATTTTACATGCGTATTGTGGGGTGCGCACACACAACTATCATAAACACACTTATATATGACGCTGTGCATGCAAATGCATGTAACTTTTGGGAGTGATAGGCTGCTTAAACGTTTATATCACAGAAAATATAAAATAAAATAAGATAATTGTGTGGGATAAGCCGTGCCATCAACTTCGCATCTCAGATGAGAATCCCAAAAAAAAAAAAAAAATACAACAGAAAACAGAGATCTCTAATTTAATTCAGCCAAAAACAAACTTATCATCATGGATGAAATTAAATGTATCTCTGTTTGTATATATGCTCATGAATGTGAACTTTGAAGGAATGACTGAGATTTTAGTTTCACTATTCTAACAACATGGTCGAATAATTGATTGCTATAGTGCGTATGGGACATGACACATGTGAATGTGAAATTTTAATCTAGGGTCTACTTTTTTTTAACCTTTTGACGGGGCACGAATATCGATTAGGCAGTCAACAGATTTTTACTTGGGCGAACCAAACAAAATGCCTCAGAAAATTGTTTATGCTCGTTTCAAACACTATATATGAATTAAAAAATTGAGGAAGGCACAAGATTTAATATATTATATATTAAATTCTAACGATTCTCCTTCACTAACAAGTACATACTTTTGTTATTTAATTTGAGAAAAAATAGTTTAAATTTATGATCTCTCAATAATGAAATCTTTCATTTATGCTACTTTTTGTATTTTCATATACTAATTTTGATTCCTCAGAAAAAAATTAAAAAAAAAATTTCATGTAAAGAAATAAGTCCAATCAAAATCTAAAGATGTGCGACCTGAAAATCTAACATAACTAATTCTTCTTTCCTCTGGTACTTTTAATATTTAATATGTCGGACTTTTATCCTTTTTAAGTATTGCATGTCCGTACACATGCATCTTTAACACATGCTAGGACTCGGGGATCTACAAATTTGTTTTTTGGTGACCCCCTTTCAGAGATGGTAGATCTTCTGTAGTTAATGGGTTTGAACGCAATCGCCTGATGCGTAATCTTGGTTTCTTGAAGATATGAGTAAGTTAGAGAAAGAGAGAACTTTACGTAGAGTGGTCGCTGGTCAATACTTAATTAGTCGAAGAGATGATTTGCGGAGTGTGGGAATGCTGGGCTTTGGGGAGTCATACGTTTATCGAGGACGATAGTTCCAATGAACCCCAAGTGGAAGAGAGAGAGAGAGAGAGAGAGAGAGAGAGAGAGAGAGAGAGAGAGAGAGAGAGAGAGAGAGAGAGAGAGAGAGAGAGAGAGAGGTATAGAGGGAAGTAGGGATTTGGATTTGTCCAGTTGGATCTGTGGTGCCAAATACGAATAGTCAGAGACTGAAAAAAGATTTCAACTTACAGTTTAATATTAGACACTCGTGTCTATATGTGTTGTCAATCGTATCGAACATTTGGTTTATCTGCTATTATAGAATGATATTAAGACTTGTTTTTTAAAGTGTTGGAAAGTGTTACTGATGGTCAGACTGCTTAATATGACCATTGCAAAGTAAAGGGGTGAGAAAAAGTATCAACTTTTTTTAGTAGTGTCTACACTGTGTGCGTGGGAGGAGGGAGAAAGAAAGAGAGAGATTGTGCGTGAGAGGTAGAGGAACCTAACCCATTTTAAGTACTCATCATCCTTCTCAAAGTTCTCTCTTTTGAGGCCTATCTCCTTTCTTTTTCCTCCGGCTCTCAGGTTGCTCAGAATACAACTTCGAGGTCAATTTTTGAGGCATAGAGGAAGAGGTAGACCAGGAGTTCCTTCAAACCACTCTACTTAGTCAAACACCAGCTCATTTAATTTGATTTTTGATGAAGCATTTGAGTTAACATTTTTCTACGTTTCTTTTTACTATTTGTTTCTTTCTCATTAATATAGTATATTTTGAATGTTTTGGTTGGGTTTTGTTACTTGCAGGGCCTTCTTGATCTTTTGAAGGACTTCAAAGTGAAACCCTAAGAGATCGTCTTCAAGCATCTGTCGGCTCAATGAATTCAAACAACTGGCTTTCCTTTCCTCTTTCTCCAAACAATTCTTCTCTGCCAACCCACCTTCAAACATCTAACTCTCATCAGTTCTCTTTAGGTTTAGTAAGTGAAAATATGGAAAACCCATTCCAGGCACGAGGTACCTCTCTTTCACGCACACCCCCTTCTTTAATTTAGAGCTCTCTCGTTCTCTCTCTGATTGTTTTTATTTCTCTCCTTGTCTTGGTCTATTTTCAGAATGGGGCCTTGTCAACCCTCAGGGCAGCAGCGAAGTTCCAAAAGTTGCAGACTTTCTCGGTGTAAGCAAGTCTGAGAACCAATCAGATCTTGTGGCCTTTAACGAGATTCAGCCTAATGATTCTGACTATTTGTTCTCAAACAATAGCCTGATGCCGCTGCAAAGCACAGTAGTGGCGGCCCCTAGCAACTATGAATTTCAGGAAAATGCAAGCAATTTGCAGTCACTAACCCTTTCAATGGGAAGTGCTAGTGGAAAGGTTTCTACTTGCGAAACTAGTGGGGATAACAGTACTAATACAGTTGAAACCACTGGTCCCAGAAGGACGTTGGATACCTTTGGCCAAAGAACATCCATATACCGTGGTGTAACAAGGTGTATATATAACTATGTTTCCTAGTTAATTAATGTGTTTCTGAAAGCTTTCTTCTCTGAATTTGTATCACAAATCCTTTTATTTTTTCTATTTATTTTATTTTTGAAATTTGAATTGCATAAATATTGTTTAGGCATAGGTGGACAGGAAGGTATGAAGCTCATCTTTGGGATAATAGCTGTAGAAGAGAAGGCCAATCTAGGAAAGGACGACAAGGTAGCCACAGTTCTATATACGTATATATACACCCATTGTTTTGCCGTTCAAATATTTCGTATAGTTTTCAACGTTACTTGTCACTGATTCTCTTCCTTGGTCTATGTTCATGGATTATTCTTGGTCCTTGAATTCCTCGAAGTCTATTTGGGTAAGTAATATTTCTTTCTTACACCTAGCTTTATGCTTTCGTATGAACTGTTTTTTTTTTTTTTTTATTTTTCCTTCCAACTTTTCTGTGATCTTTAGGTGGCTATGACAAAGAAGAAAAAGCTGCTAGGGCATACGATCTGGCGGCACTAAAGTATTGGGGAACGTCCACTACCACCAATTTTCCGGTAACATTTATTCGCGCAAAGTTGCCGTAGAACTAGATGAAGTGAAATTCATTGGTCGTTCCAAAACAAAATTATCAGTGATGCATGTAGTTAGGAACTATAATTTGTTTCTATTTGTTTTTGTTTTTCAGATTAGTAACTATGAAAATGAGCTGGAGGAGATGAAACACATGACTAGACAAGAATTTGTAGCTGCCATTAGAAGGTATTATTCCTTTTGTCCCATGCATATTAAGGCACTTTGGAACTCCTCGATCAACATGATTGTAATTGCACCAATTTTTTTTTTTTATTTTTTAACAAGTTTATTATTTGAGACCTATCTATCTATCTATCTATCTATCTATCTATCTATCTATCTATCTATCTATCTATCTATCTATCTATCTATTTATTTATATCTGTGTGAGTGTTTGTGTATTTCTAGTTTACTTTTTTTTTTTTTAATTCTGATTAATTAATTGCAGGAAGAGTAGTGGCTTCTCTAGGGGTGCATCCATGTATCGTGGGGTTACTAGGTACGCAACTAAATAGCTTCCTCTGCTGCCCTCTCTCTCTCTCTCTCCCTACGTCTCACTCCTCTTATATGTTCAATCAAATTTTCACAGGCATCACCAACATGGAAGATGGCAAGCAAGGATAGGACGAGTTGCAGGAAACAAAGATCTTTACTTGGGAACCTTTAGTAAGTTTTTTTTTTTTTTAATTATTATTATAAAAAAAAATTATTATTCGTCTATTCTAACGACTTGTATTAATTGTTATGTGAAAAACTGAAAACATTGCTAATGCACAATAACCTTTTAACTCAAATAGTTACATGTCTTCAAATTACTTTGTCTAACCAATATTCAAACTAGGCACTGAGGAGGAGGCTGCCGAAGCTTATGATGTGGCAGCCATAAGGTTTAGGGGGCTTAATGCAGTAACCAATTTCGACATGAGTCGGTATGATGTGAAGGCCATTCTTGAGAGCAATACTCTGCCTATTGGAGGAGGGGCCGCCAAGCGGCTAAAGGAGGCACAAGCAATGGAATCATCCCGGAAAAGAGAGGAAATGATAGCTCTTGGCTCAAGTTATCCATATGGGAGTTCAAGCTCCAGCAGGCTACAGGCTTATTCTCTAATGCCGGCTTCATTTGAGCAAACACAACCACTACTGACTCTGCAAAATCAAGACATTTCTCAGTACAACCAGGAAGCCTCGTTTCATCACCAAAATTATCTTCAGACCCAGCTTCATCTACACCAACAGCAGCCCGCGTCTTTCTTGCACCAATCAAGCCAAAACCCTCAGTTTTACAATAGTTATATTCAAAACAACCCGTCATTGCTTCATGGATTGTTTAACATGAGTGGTGGTTCTTCGTCATCTATAATGGAGAATAATAACGGCACCTCTAGTGGGAGTTATAGTGGAGGTGGATATCTGGGAAATGGGCTAGGGATGGCTTCCAATTCTACAGTTCCTCATGCGATAGGATCCTCAGAGGAACTTGCACTTGTTAAGGTCGATTACGACATGCCTTCTGGGGGGTATGGCAGTTGGTCTGGTGACTCAGTTCAAGGATCAAATCCGAGTGTCTTTACAATGTGGAATGATTGATAATTAAGATTGTTTGGACATCTGACTTAATCGACGAAATTTCAGAGGTCCGAGTTGCCGGAGCGTGTGATCACCCTCAAGCAGCTAGTGTCGGATAATCAGGGAAAGACATTTATGATGCTTTTTCAATGTTTTCATTAAGCAAGAAGATTAGTTAATTTTTATTGCGAAACCTTAGAAAGCTTGCTAGGCCTGCCTTCTTTGATAGGTCGAAGCATAACTAAGAGGCCTTTAGGCCCTTTGTTTTTTGTCATTTCATTTCTTTTCCGTACCCTTTTTTTTAAAAAAAAAAAAAAATTATTTCCCCCTTCCAGAGTGGATCGGACGGCAGAAGGGACTAGGGTTGTTTCGTTGGGATGGAAATCAAGAAGCGCTAGGTGCTTGTTGGTGATGAAACCTTGAACCCTAGCCTAAAACGTTCTGATGGCTGTGTGTCTGCCAATATGATATCTAAATGGGTTTTAAGTTATTACGACCCAAATTTTGTATGCAAATTTCCATCTCATAGTTTTTCTATCTAAAGATAAATGACATTATTTCACTTTTATGAATTATTCTTATGGAGACATGTAGCGTTTGGAATCCCGGCATCAACTTCGATTTATAAATGTTTTCTCATAACAATCTCGATTCATAAAGATTTCATCCATGGACGACTAATCTCAAATTAAGTTATGCATCATTGTATATCTGGTTTGCTCGCAAGCTCGAGCTCTGCTTCAATGGACATGGATGCTTTTTTTTTTTTTTTTTTTGATAAGTTAAATGTTAATCACTAGTGTTAAAGCTTGTTTCCTAAATTGTAAGAACCACTTGCGCCTAACTAATCATAGTGTTAGAACTGTATAATGCTCGGTGTTATATCTATCTGTTTATTTATATTACTCAGACATCATAGTTCGATTTTCCTTGAACATGTAATCCATCAGGAATTCCAAGTCCATTAGTCTTTATTTGGATAGACGCCACAAATAATATCAACACCATTACCGTTAGAAAATTGACAGGACAATAAAAAGTATCTATTTTCATATAAATGGCTAATATAAGAAAATTAGCTTTCAACTTCTTTGATGTCAAATCAAAGTATATTTTCATTCTTGTGTTCGAAATTTATATTTGCAGCTACAGAAATCCAATCACCAGTGTCTGTTGTTGCTCCATATGTTTTTGTCCGCAATGCAAATTTTCAATGTATTTAGCTACAGCTAGGATTGCTACATACATACATACATACATACATACATACATACATACATACATACATACATACATACATACATACATACATACATACATACATACATACATACATACATACATACATACATACTCTTAAGGATCGAAACTACAACGCAGTGAATGATTATGGGCATTGCTTTGGACTGGGCTGTTTCCCCACGATTGGGCTTTGTTCTAGCTAGTAATCCTGGTGTATTTGCATGAAAGCCTTCTTTTGCCTTTCATTGAACCAAAAAGATTAAAAATAAAAATAAATAAAAAAGGAAAAAAAAAGTAAAGGGGGGGGGGGACTGTATCTGCCTGGAAAGAGGCACTCTGCCTTTCTTCCCAATTCATTCATATCATTATCTAAAGTCTAAACCGTTTTAATTTTGCGTTTGCTTAATCCAAATAATAATAATAATAAATTTGTTTTTAATCGAAGGGCAATCTTACCTCAAAATTTCAACGATAGCCAATACATAGCATTTTATTTATTTAAATAAAAAAAGGTTTCCTTTTTTATTTGTTTTGATTGATCGACAAGAAAATAATTTATTTATTGTTTTTTTTTTTTAAAGTTTATACTTTCCATTCACGATATTTACAATGCCGACGTCATCCCATACCCTCAAAGGCCCAAGCCCAAAATCAAAGTTACCTTTTAGAAGAAGAGAGAACGAATTCAAGTCAGTCTTCTTCTTTCCATTTTTTAGGCGTGTGCGTGGGGCTGTGCCTCCCTCCTCTGCAAAAACCCTCATTCCTTGATTGGATTTCATTCTCCTTCAAAAAGGTGCGTACTGCTTTTTCTTTCTTTCTTTCTTTCTTTTCATTTCTCTTCACTTCAACGTCTTCCTCTCTCTCTCTCTCTCTCACTCACTCACACTTATATGGGTCTTGTTTCTACCTTTTCTTTCTTTTTTTTCTTTTTCTTTTTTTTTTTTAAATTATAGTCCCATTGTTCTTTGCTTGATTTATCTTTTGATCTTGAATTGGTATACATCGAACATATCCAACTAACTCGTCGGCTTCCAGTCTTCTAGACAGATACTGTATATGCGCAAAAAATGCAATAACTATCGTCATTATTGATGATGGAACTTTATCCATATTTGCTCTCGTTGTCCGCTAAATTTTACAGTAACCGACCAAATGCTTTACTTTGTCACCGGATGTGGAAGGCCTCAGTTTTCTTTATTTTTAGTGTTTTGATCGGTTTTGAATGTTGGGTTTCCAGTTTCTGCGAGACCCCATTTTGGGTTTCCTCTCCCTTCGCCTTAATTAGCTTGTTCGTTTTTGAGTATTGGTATGGTTCTTTTCTCGCACGTATGTTAACAAGAACCCTTTTTTTTATATATATTCCTTAGATTTACTTTTTCAACAATTCGTTTACAGGAATATATATATATACATATACATATATAGATGTTGTATCTTGGTTTTAGAAGAACGGAATGCTCTATAGTTCGATAAAGTTCACTGCCTTTATATACCGAAATGATTGATTCCTAAGGCATTTGATGTTTGTGTTGGGAGTTGATTGTGGCTTAAATGCTTCCAAGTCAGCGAAACAAACACAAATGATTCTATCATATTTGTTTACCTTTTGTTTCATTCAAATTCCTAAGTATCACAAACTGGATTGATTCCCAAATATTTTCATATTAGGCCTCTCTTTCATTGAAGATCACGGAGTAGATCAACATGGTAAAAGCATACTCCCAAGAGCACATTTATCGGCATCCCTGGGAGAGGGTAACTTCCGCATCGTGGCGCAAGTATACTGACCCTGAGAACAAGCGCACTCTATCCCATATCCTTGAAGTTGACACTTTGAACCAAAAGCTTGATCCTGACCATGGGAAGCTTTACGCCACTCGTGCCATTACCATCCATACTCCAGGACCCTGGTTCATCCGCAGGATTGTTGGCCAGGATATTTGTCACTGTGTTGAATCAACGGTTGTTGATGCCCGGACACGGTCAATGCAACTCACCACACGCAACATCAGTCTCCAGAAGTTTATAGAAGTTGAGGAAAAAATTAGGTATGATCCTCACCCGGATGGTCCAAGCAAGTGGACAGTTTGTCGGCAGGAAACTAGTATCCGTATAAAGCCATTATCAGCACTGGCATCAATGGCAGAGAAAATAGAACAACGATGTGCTGAAAGGTTCATTCAGAACAGTGTCAAGGGCAGAGAAGTGATGGAAAGAATTTGCAAGTATCTTGAATCTGAATCTGGTGGAGTTGCCCTGTAATTTTTAAGTTCTCACTTTGACGATGAGTTTTTATGGTAGTGTTTGAAGGCATCTTAGGATCAGAAATGACTAGTGAATGCAACTAGCAATAATCATGATTAGTAAAACTTGAATACCCTTTCTCGGGTTGCTGCAATTTTTCAAGAAATAATGCAATCGAATGTTTATTTATTTTTTATTTTTATTTTTACTATTATTGCAGTTTCTCTGGTATGTAGAACTACTGGCCTCAAGCATGATGAGAATTGGCATCCCAATTAGCTAGTTCACTAAATCTAGTTGGAGATAACGTCAGGGTCACCATCCTCTGTTATTTGGCCGTATACTTGATAAGCTGAATTTTGGAAACCAGTTTATGTAACAAGACTGCCTTGTCCAGACATCGTTGCACTTTACAGGAGAATGTGCCCGTTAATTATGTCAGGTGCCACCACCAAACATCACAGCCTTACTGTTAGTCTCGCGTAAACATTTCAGTCTCGTGCAAACTCGTGTAAACATTGGGTGCATGTTGAATGCATAGCAGTAGAGTACGCGCATTTAGTAATCATTAATCCACCTAGTTCAATTCATTGCTCACTTGAGAGCTATTAATTATTGATCCCCAATAATCCGGGATTATCTTCGAAATCTTTCTTCATCAATTGCATTTTATCACCACACCAACCTATCTTTTCTCAACTGCTTCCGCAGTTCCTGAAAATTCATAAGAAAATTCCCTTTATATATTCTTCAATTAAATAAAACAGGGGACAAGGTAGAGATTTCAATCATTACATACTTTAAGAGCTTGTGCTTACAAGTATTTACATATTAGGCCTTCTTTCAGAGTGACATGTTCCATCGCTTAAATGAGAAAGAGCAGTAAGCAATTAAAATTTAGAAAAGAGGATTTTCTGTTGCTTCATCATCTTACTAACCAAGAAAAAGAAACCATTCTCATACGAAGAAAGGAAATATAGATGTTGTACTAGAAGCAAGCAAGACATAAATAGCATTAAATTATAGCCGTGAAAGCCACAGTAAAAATATACATAGCAACCCGCTGAAGGTCTGGACTATCCTTTAGAAATTGCACACCAAATTCCATACGAAAGAGGATGACACATAATAACGATAACCATCACAAAGTCCCACCAAACCAGAACCGATTTAAGACTTCAAAACACTGGAGCTATGAATTTCCTGCCAATCACAAGATATAGAGCCTTACTGCCATGGTGTCTGAACTTCATTTTTTTCCCCCACACACAACAATAAAAAAGGATATCTGACGTGATGCTTGGCCAACTCAGAAGTCCCCAAGATGAAAATGACCACTATATTTCATATCATCGAACTTCACTGTATCAGGCCTAGATTTTATCAAGCTTCTTGGCCTTGACAACAGGATTTGCCTTTGCAATTGCCTCACGAGCAGCAGTACGATAATCAAACGGGCATTCATGTTTGTCAGAATAGCGGTGAGATGCACAGAAAAGGTTGCCACATCGGCAGTTAAATCCTGTTAAGCCAACCCGTTTCTTACATGTGCTGCACCGGTTTGGACCCTCCTTTGGCTTTGCCCCAACATTCTCCCCCAAGCCTGAAACACATGATGACTGCAGAGAAATGGTCTTAGGGTCCACTGCATCAACTTGCATGCTGATGGCATCATCAACAGCAATCTCATTTTCATTGCTGCTTGATGATCCATCAACAATATTTCCTATGGATGATGCAGCCAGTTTAGCCTGCTCCTGTTTTAGCAGCATATCCTTGTGGCACTTGGAACACATGTTCATAGTAGCAGCACTTCCAAAGAAGCCACAGTTATTGATGCACGGAATGGGACAATCAGGAGGAGCTTGGCATCCTGTTTCATCATGGTCCATCTTTAAGCTCTGATACATCAAATGACTGAATAAGAACCATATATAAAATGGTTGTTCAACCTCCAAAATAATGGTTTTATTGTGCGTGTCTAGCAATTGGTAAATCAGAAAGAAAGTCTACATAGAGCAACCACTTGCTAATCTAGATGTATCACAAATCCTGCCTGAAGAGAAAATAAGCATTCTGAGCATGCTTGGATATTAAAGGAAGATGAAAGGGAAATACGAAACAATAAAGCAAATGAGACTTTAAAGTTTGTTCCTAAACCAAAAAATGGCAACATGTGAGCTCAAATAACAGCATGATGTAACAACAAAACTCAAACACTGTTTAGCCACTTAACTGTTACGAGAAAGCATAACAAAACTCACACACGCACACACTTACTTTATGGAATGCATCATGCATGCCCACTCATGGGAATTCATCAACCAACATTTAGAAAACTATTTCTAAGCTTATGCAAAATAAAAGACAATCATAGCCAACTGAATATCAATTAGGACCCATTTCCAGCGGTGAAATTCATGCAAAATCCACAATTATGCCATCTCATAAACTTTGGCTTCTATTAGTAGCGATATATCAACACAACAGATATATGAATGAATAGCTGTTGCACCTCAGTTGATCTGCCTGTCAAACATTAGTTGGCAGGCAAGTAACAGCCTTGCCAAAATAGTACTTATAAAACTGTATCGCGTTGAAGCATCAGCCAGCCATCACTTACCACTCCATACAACAAGACGCAGCAAAAGTTCCCAACTTTTGGAATCATCCGAGAAAATTCGTCGCACCCATTTATTACAAAAATGAACATCGCTAAATTATGTGCAAAAAGGGTGAAAAAGAGAAGCCTGACACTCAATCCCAAAAACCAAAAATTGAAGCCAACAAACATAACGACGCACATCCATTCATGCGATTAATTGCTCCAGCAATCAGCGTAATTAGCAACTAATAAAGGAACCTCAGAATTGCAGATATTCCAAACCAAATACTTGAGGCCCCAAAAGAACAAAAAGGGACAAGTCCCCCTGCAAAACTAATACATGTATGTAAATACACAAACTAAAACCTGTTTGTTATTGGAAATGACAACGAACACCTAGCTCAAAACTGCATCCGACAGGCCCTGCATGTTCGTCAAATCGAACAATAAATTAACCATTCGCAACTTAAAAATCAGTATCAAATTACAGGCAACAAAATTAAGCACAAAATTCAAAACCCCAGAGGAGGCGTGAGAGATCAAAAACCCTAACCCTCGAAGAAACGGACTAGATCGCCCGGGGGAGAGAGAGAGGACCCAGAGAGAGAAGGGATCGGGGGGTTTTTTTTTTAATCTTTTTTCTTTTTTAATATTCTTTGGAGATTGGTTGATTTTATTTTTCTTTTATTACTTTGATTTTCGTTTTTTTTTTTAATTTATTGATGGGGTAATTGACGTGTTTATTTCTCATTGGAAGCACGAGTACAATTCCTTTTCCGGTTTTGTCGTCTCCGCGAAAACTAATTGACGGCAAATGCCATCTCCGTTTCTGTTCTGGCCTTCTTTTTTTGGGGTTGGGGGGGGGGAGGTGGGGGGGGGGGGGGGGGGGGGGGGGGGGGGGGGGGGGGGGGGGGGGGGGGGGGGGCGTCAATTTAAAAGTTGCAAACCAACCCAACTCAAGCGTTACTTACCTCCACGGGCTAAAACTCACATTGAACATTTTTCCTCTTGGGCAGGTATGTCTGGTCGTGGTCCATCAACTGTTTCATTAATTAGCTCTCTCTCTTTTGGAGGGGTGGGTTTGGAGGAATGAAGGGTTTAGGGCACACGTAAGTTTTGTCCTCTGTATTGCGAGGCATGGATAATTCAAATTACTCTGTTACTGAAATTTCAACTACATATTTCAGTGGTCAAAGATTCAACTTAAAATTGCCAGTGTTTTCGTGACTCTGCCTTCGAATCAAAATCATCCATCTTATAACGGCAAAACATTTGAGTAGCTGATCCAGGAAGACAAGAATTGGCAGATTGGTAACCAGATGCTCCATCTATAGGACCACGAGGCAAGCATGGGATTTGCATTTCGAGAAGCAATATTGTCCGTCAAAATACCTTGAAAGTTAGAAGTCCCTTTTCGTATTCTTGCTTGAGAAAGCTTGCCTATAAAATCATCACAAACCAAGTTATCCCCGGTATCTAATTTCAATGCTCCAACGTATAACTTTCGAGCGAGTGAGTGTCATTGAAGGCACACCCAAGGAGCAAGTAACCATGGCCCTTTAGGCGCATTTTATATAAAATATAAGAGTTTCTGTTCCAAAGAGGAAACAGAAGAGTCCTTGTTTCAGGGGAGTAGAAGACTTTCCAGTTTAAAGAAAACACAACAGCCCAACTAAAAGTTCACAAAACAAGACAACGTCGAAGAGACCAATGCAATGCACTTTAAAGAGCCTGGCGGCTTTGAAAACACCGTTCCTTCTCAGCGTCCGGAAATACAAGCGATGCAATTACACTGACTTCTTAGATGCCATACTTGATTCAGCCATACCAGAACCCTAATAACCCAGCTGTTGCTTGAAAACTTATCAATGCGGATGGAGAACAGGCCCCCTTCTAAATCTTTTGCAAAGGAACTAGAGGCACTAAGGTTTTCCCAAATGATTGGCGCAACTAGAAATCAGTTGCAGCGACCAACAACAACAAAGCGGGGAGAATGATAAGAATGGCAGAGAAGAGGGAAGCCTGGAATTTGCTTAATTGCTCTATTGACATCAATAAAATCCCAATTCTCTGATGGGCTCCCCTTAGAGCTATAAGACCTTGCTTAAAACCTGGCTGTGATTGATTATTCCTTAACTTCTTTTGTTGACTAGAGGCAGACTATTGCCGGATCAAAAACTATCACACTAATGAGATTAAGAGAAAGCACTGCGTCATTCGAACTCAAAGTTCCGAGTCTCCATCTAAAACCCCTAGTAACACATCTGCAGCCATTGCAAATCTATTCCACCTTTCGATAAAAGCATGTCACATATCATACCAAAACCAAATGGAAATAACGGGAGAGACAGGACACAGCATTCAATAAACAAGAGCATGTCTTGAAGGGATTATTCATTACTTCCATCATAAAAAAGACGACATTCCGCAAATGAATGTGCAATTACAACATCCAAAATTCACCAGAGGGCTTCTGATGACAATACAAATCAAAGTATCTCTCCCTCCCTCAAAACTAGTGTCTAGTGAGAATTCCCTCACCTCCTAAAGAACAATCATGAATGGCAAAACAAGAAACGACTCAGTTATAACAGATTGTCTCTTCCACTACGTCTACAAACATATATATTTCAATAATAATAATAATAATAATAAAAAAGAGTAATCATCCGTTAAATTTTACCTCTTTAACCAAAAAAAAAAAAAAAAAAAAAAAAGAAAAGGAACACAGAATCTATTTCTTGACGGCAGCTCCGTGCTGCCCCATTTGACCGGCCTCAATCAGCTTCTTATTCTTCTCAATGGCCGCCGCCACCTCCTGAGGCATGTACTTCTCATCGTGCTTCGCTAAAACCCGAGTAGCCGAGAAGTAGCAATCCCCACCCCTTGCCTTTCCGGAAACGCTACGGGGCTCCACATCATTCTTCAGATCCTCCGTCAAAGGCTTAACGAAACCCTCCACCACCGCAGAGTGTCCCTCTCTGAACAAGTCCGGCAAAGGGCCCTCGTACCTCACGAGAATATCCGTGGCCAAATCGGTAATGACAAACTCCATCTCCGTGGAGGACATCGGGTAGGCCACGCTTCCTTCGAGAACCAAACCTCCCAATCTGAACACGGTCTTCTCGGGATTCGTTTTGTAGTTCTCCATGGCCTCCGTTGGGGTTACGTAATACATTACTTGGTCTTGGAAATTACTGAGAACGATGACTACGAAGCCCGCCGCGCAGCTGAAGGCTATGGCGTAGGACCAGAGGCGGCGGGTTTGGAGTTGGCGGGCTCTCTTACCGATGTCCACGGTTTTCGGACGAGTCGACTGGCGGCGGGCGGTGGAGAAGAAGCGGATGCCGGAGAGAGAAGGGATGTAGGTGGAGAGAGCGCGGAGATCTGGAGGTGGGGAAAGAATCGTGGTGGAGAAGATGAGAGGGTTGGAAGGGAAGAGCCTAGTGGTGGTGGTAGAGGTGGTCGTAGTGGTGGCGGCGGCGGCGCGGAGAAGATGTGATCTAAGACGGAAGAGGACGAAGCGAGAAGCCATTTTGGTGGTGGTAGGTGGTTGGGGGGATGATGATGATGATGATGGGATGGGATGTGTTGTGTTGTGTTGTTGACGTTGGAGTGGTGTTTGTTTCTCGGGAAAACTGAATTCGATGACTTACTTATACCTTCTTTAGGAGGGCTGAGGGCCGGCTGTTCTTAGGTAAGTAACTTGACTAGTAGTAGTACCCTACTCCCCCACCCCCAACCCAAAAAGGAGAGGGGAGAGAGAAGTGAAGGGTTTTTGGTTTTTTACTCTGACTTTGACTAACGGAGGCGGCTGTCTAACCGAGGCGTTGGAGTTCAAACGATTCGATGCACCCTTGGGGTGAGTCGGTTAAATTAAAATTTGTCCTGAAAATTGAAACGGAAACACAACCTCCTTTAATAAACAAATTAAATCCCCCCCCCTCCCCTCACAAAAAAAAAACCCCAAAAAAATAATAATAATAAAAAAAACACCATAAAAGTGAAACCCAAGGCAATGAGAAACCTACAGGAACCTTGTTTTTTGGGTGGGTCGGTGGGTGGGTGGGGGGGGGGGAGGATGAAACAACCCATTATTAATAATAATAATAATAATTTATTTTAATAAAATAATTAAAAGATTATATTATTGTAATTTGGGTATTGGTTTGCTTGCAACCGAGTGCGGTCCTCCTCCAGTCCTTCAAGGTTAAACCATCTCTTGCTTGGCGCCGCTTCCTCCTCCTGCATCTTATTCTTATTCTTCTCTTTTCTTGTCCCCCACCTGTCTCCTCTCTCCCTCTCCGCGTATATGCTACATATTATGTGTATTTGTGAGTTTATGTGAATGCATACAGAATGGGACTCGCACACACACACACACACACACACACACATATATATGGTAAGTTGTGGAGCAGTTTTAAAAGTTTTTAGCCACCTCAAGAGGCCCTTGGAGAGTGACAAAAGGAAAGCGCCTGTAAATTGAATTACAGTCCATCATCAAAATCAGTTCCATCCAACAAACAAGGTCGCAGGAAGAGACAGAGACAGAGAGTGAGAGAGAGAGCAAAAAAGCGTTTCAATCCAATCAAAATGGGCTCTCAAGTGGTAGTAGCGTTGGCTCTCTCTCTTTTGGGTGGATTCAGCACTTCCATAGGTCGGTCGGTCGTTCAGTCAGTCAGTTGTCATTACGATTACTGTTCTGTTCCCTTCTTTATTTCCATTCTTATTTGCTTTTGCTGCTTGCATACCGCGTTTTGGCCGCACTCTCACCTTTCGCATTCTCTACCGTACTCGTACCTACTTTGAGATAGTGGAGCGGAGCATCTGCCCTCCCCGCCTCAACCCCCCGCCCCCCTTTTATTTCTTTTTGGTTGGGAGGAGGCGGGTGGGCACTCATTTATCTGAGTGTAAAACTTAAAGATGCAATCCAATTAAATTGATTATGTCGTTTTAATTAAAAAAAAAAAAAAAAACAAAGGGGGGGGGGGATGGGGGTGGAGGAACTGCTTGCGTCGCAACTATATCTTTATCTTTTATGGATACTTGATTTCTGGCCTTGCCTTGGTTTAATTACAAACTCTTGTCTAATGGATATGCATGTGTGCAACAGGGGCGCTCTTTGTAATTCTGAATCAGTCTCCCAATTTGAAAATGCTTGGTCTTTTACAGGTGTTTATCCGCTTCCTTTCTTCTTTAGTTTTTGTTCACTGTTGTGAGCTGCTGTAGAGGAAAGACCTCCCCCACTCACAGCGTTGCTCGGTTGCTAATATATATTCGCTCTTGTAACTTACTACATTCCATTACCTTAGATTTCATTGAATTGCTTGTTTTGATTGGGCCTAGAAACCTGGGCAAGTGCTGAGTGCTGAGAACATCATTTGCTATGAATTGTCTCTAAGACCAGACGGCAAATATTGTGTATAATTATTTTCACATTGAGTAGACTTCTCTGTGCAGGGTTTTGCTGCAGGCCTAATGCTTAGCATATCTTTCCTTGATCTGGCTCATAATGCTATGAACTCTATCGGCTTCTTGAAAGCAAACCTTTGGGTTAGTATCATCCTTCAGCTGTGATTCAATTCTTCTATTCATTTGATTGGAAGCCATTATTTCCGCTGAGTTCCTTCTGATTGTTTGTTTCCATTTCTTGGTTATGCAGTTTTTTGGAGGGGTTCTATTCTTTGCCATTATTGCCAAGTTTATACCAGAACCAACACTTACTCCAGGCTCAGATGTTAAAAGCAAAAAGGTTTTGATGCACTCTCCCTCTACACAATCTTCCTTCACTCATGTTAACATTGTCACCCTTCATGTGGCTGGAATATTTAAAGGTATTTTGATATTTTTGTTACATGCTTTGGAGCAGAATAACGGCGATGAAGGGGGAAAGGACATTATGAAAAAGCAGCGTCGCCAAGTTTTATTTAGTGGGATTATTACAGCAGTAGGTATGATTACATGTGTCTCTTATTATGTGCCTCCATTCCCTCAACTCGATTGTAGTTTCTTAGAGTCCCTGAAGTTGGGTGAGATGTTATATGCTTAATCGCCATTGAGGCCAGTCTAATAGAGGGAAGAATTTGCAGTTTATAAGCTGGAATTCAGTGAATGCCAATATAGTCTGGGGATTTAAACTACATTGTTGCTTGATTGCTGTGAGTGTGACACATATGAGTCAGGAATACTAGAATCTTTGAAACTTGGTTGCTTCCAATTATATGAGGTTATTAAATTGATCAGATTGAATGGAATTTCTTCTTCTGTAAATTTGCAGGCATAAGCTTGCATAATTTTCCAGAGGGCATGGCAGTGTTCCTAGGATCAATTAAGGTAGTAATTAGCCTTCCATTGCATGGGGATGCTGTGTGGAATATTTTGAAGGGAAAAAACAATATTCATCACATGGTAGAGAAGTTTGTAAAATTTTGATTCCTCATGCCCCGAGTACTGGATTTTTTTTTTGCATATCATATCATATCATATCATATATATATTTTTTCAGACCAGAGTAAGCAATGATATCTAATGTGGAAAATTTTGTCATTGCATATAATTGCCTTAAAAGATTTGTCAACATTGGTGGCATTTCCAGAAAACAGTGCCATTCGTCTTTGAGTTCCCCTAATTGAAATTAAGATTATCATGTTTTTAATAACTGCCAAGTTTTTTAAGTCCTGGCCCAGAAATCAAAAGGCAGTAATAGTTATCTAACTTAAATTTTTGCTTGCCTACATAATTTCTTATAGGGCCTTCGTGTTGGACTCAATTTGGCATTGGCCATTGCTTTGCACAATATTCCGGAGGTATGTTTTCTCAAAATGGACTCTTTGCTTATGTTGTTGTCCTCCCCAGTGCTTGTCCCCTGCCACGAATCAAGTTGCTTCCTCTTTGTAACTTCCGGCATTTTCAAGGTCAACTATTTTCCATAAGCATTGCTGGTTAGAATTGAGAGAATTAGAACCCTCTCCACCCCAGTCCTCTCCCCCAAGCCATCAAGAAAAGGAAAGAGTGTAGCTGGATATGTGGATCTCAAGAAAAGTGTAGTCTTTGGCCTTATTACGACTTCTGATGCAATGGATGCTCTACATGCTAGCTTTAGCAGCATGTCGTTGAATACATGTTGCCAGAACAATTTTCATGCATTTTGACTGAAAAAAAGTAGTAATCATCTCCATGATTTGGTGAATGCCACTCATTTTGACGGTGTTTCTCCTGTCAATATCTTAGTTTCCTTTAAAGGTGATAGCATTGCTGTTGGAATAAACCCTTTCAGGTATTTTCCAGGTATAGATAAGCAATTCTACCATTGATATGCAGTTTTTACTGCTCAGGGAATCCTGCTCAATTGGAAAATATGAATCTCATAATTGAATCATCTCCACAAAAATCATTTCTAACTTCCCCAAATTTTCTACCCCCCAGGGACAAACTTGAAACAAGTAGGAGTGAAATTTGTATTGACTTAAGGGTTCCCTCTTGATGTTTTTTGTTTCTTCCACTTTGCCAATCACTCTTATTTTTTCTTCACTCTGAAATCCTGCATTTATGTTTGCCTCAAAAAAATAAAAAAATTAAAAATAAAAATAAATTTATGTACATTTATAGTGCCATAAGATATCCGATTATTGTGCTATTCTGATTAAGCATTATGAATGGTATCTGATACAGTAATGCTAGGCCGGTTGTGGTCAACGCCTATAAACACTGGTAAAGAAACCCCCAATTGAATCATTCTAGGTGCCCAGTTAATATCAAGTGATTTGATTACCTCATTCATGCTTTCCAAAACGGAATCAATTTCTGGTAAATGAATGACAATTAAACCCACAATGCTGTTTTCTCCTCACTTCTTTATTTTAAATTTACGCAGGGTATTGCTGTTGCACTTCCTGTTTATTTTGCAACACAGAGGTGAGAATTGGTTTGAGATGTTTTACAGTTCTGCTTTGTAAAGTTATCAATGGACCCACCTATGAGAACATAGATCAAAAGCTTGTTAATGTGGAAAAATGTCTGAATTTGTGTGGTATTGGGATCAAGAATGTGAAAATTGAATGGTAATAATTCTGAGGCTTTTGTACTGTTGAGGCAGAGATACTCTGCCATACAAAGCAGTGATATAACATGGAAAATTCATAGGCCTTTGAGTCATAATGCTGCATTGATAGAGATGAAAGTTTAGATGCCTTTCAGAAAACCCTCTCTTTTTCTGATAAAATAGAGCTCCTTTACTCTTGGTCTTCAAGTAATGATTTTGGTGGTAATATGCTATATTTGAATAATTGGTGGTTGGAGTGATGATGGTATCAGTGTGCTTATGTTGTTGCAAGTTTCCTAATATTCTTCAAGCTGTAAAGGAAAAAGCTCTTGGGCCAAAAATCCTTCCGGTTTTCCTTATAAAAAAGTGAAAAATAAAATAAAATGAAAACCTACTGGTTCTGACATGAACTTAAGTGCAATCCATGCTCACCAGTGTTACCACAGATCATTGTAGTGGTAATGTGGAGCATATGCAGGAGAGTCAGCTACAGTTTGCATTCATAGGAGGGTTGGGGCAGTGACATCTATGGATGTCAGTTTTATGTTCCTACACATTCTTTCTGTAAATTTTTGTCAATTATTTAGCTGCATTTTCCAGCTATTTCTGCATTAGTTTTGTACTGACCATAGCCAATTGTTTGGTACATATTAGCAAGTGGCAGGCATTCAAATTGGCAACACTATCTGGTTTTGCTGAGCCACTTGGTGTTGTGCTTGTTGGTATGTCAATTGTTCCTTTGGTTCTTGTTATGCTAGATTACTGAAAATTTTTTGGTGTGCATAATGAAGATTCCATTTTCTTGACTGCAGCATATGTATTCCCAAGCAGCTTAAGTCCTGAAGTTCTTGACGGTTTGCTGGGATCAGGTCTGCACTATTGCTTGTTACTGAGGATCCCGATGGGTAAGAGAAGTTAAATCTTTTAACGACTACATCTCATTGAAAGTTTATTTTACTGCTGCAGTTGGTGGAGTGATGGCATTCCTTACCTTGCATGAAATGCTGCCGTTGGCTTTTGATTATGCGGGGCAGAAGCAAGCTGTTAAGGCCATGTTCTGTGGCATGGCTTTCATGTCTGCAAGGTAATAAAACTAATGCCAAAAAATGCTGTTTCCCGGGTTAATTGAAAAGCTTGTAACCAAATTTGGATAGAGCTACTGTTGGTCCTCGTGCAGTTCCATCCCTGCATTTATTAGATGAATAGACCATGCCTTGTCATTCCTCGCCCATTCTGACCCCGTGACAGAAGTGAGGCCAAAACAAAATGGAAGCAATAGACTCAAACGTGCATTGAGCACTGTGTTGCTAGCATCTCAAGAATACTATCAGCCTTTGGAGTACTTGTTCACAGAAAACCCTTTCAAAAGTTGTCATCGCCTGAGCAAGTTTTTTGACTCTAGCAATTGGTTTTTATTTTTATTTTTATTTTTTCTTCATTAAACTGTTTGGACTAGGAAACTTCTGGACAACAAGGTGCAAGAGGCTCTTAATGCCTGTGTTTTTAGTCCTGTGGTGGTAGAATGAAGTAATTGCTCACGTAAAGGCATGGAAGATGTAATTGTGAGGAAGGGGGGTTTCTTTTGTTGGGGGTGGGGTGTGTGGGGAATGGTGGAGGGAGCAGTAACATAATTATATTTTCCTGACAGTAACATGCTTGTCTGATGGTTGTGCAGCTTATATTTTCTTGAAATTAGCTTGCCGGAGGAGATGAGCTTGTAGGTATTAAGCAGCCCATCAGTTCATCACAATGTTGTACATTCTGAATCAGGGGCCCTTCCTGTTACATGGCATTGAAATCCCGTGGATTGCATCTAGTCAAAAGGCCACGAAGCCAGGATAAGGTTGAAACATGGCTTTTCTGATTACCTTTCAATAGAGCCAAAACTTAGTAACTTTACACAGTTAATGTGCTTCTGCATATTTCTATCTTCTTTCCTGTGTACTTGGAAATCAGGCAGCTTCTGGCCTGCTTTGTATGTCCAAGGACCATAGATAAATGCAGAACGGGTTAATCCTGTTACTGATGAAACTGTGCCATTTTATCAAAGCTGATTAAACTTAAAGGACGTAACTGGGGAATAGCGTTATGGTCTACAGCTTTTGTGTCGAATATGCTTTGGCGCGTACTGTCTGTGGCCAACTTTTAAACCCTTTTGTTGTAACAGTTGAAGGCCTAGTTGAGTACAACATTTCTGTTGGGATTGTCAATTGAATTCTGATACTGAGGCTGAGTGATATTGCTGAAAAGTGAAAGCCCCGTCAACTTTCTATGTAGTTTTTACCTTGCGTGGGTAATTCATTAAAACTTAAGACAAGTCATTCGGGAAATTGAAGATCAGATCGAAAGCTTCATGAATTTAAAGAAGTCCAGTCCCATCTTTCCTTTATTTGGGGAAAAAAAAAAAAAAAAAGTAGACTTTTGATTGGATTTGTCAAAGTTTTTCCAAGGTGAATGGGAGAAGGGGGAAAGTGGTAAGAGGGAAAAAAAAAAGGAGAGACACTTATTTTAAAGCAAACGAGACTGGAGGTGAGCGGATATAAATGAGTTTCATTCAAATCATAGGCTTTATTGGGAAGAGAAGCAACACATTTTGGCAGGAGCATTAATTGAAGTCAATGTACACTACTCCTCGTGAAAAAATCAAACAGAACAGCAGTGTTAGTAGGGAGGGTGTGCGACTGAGAAAATTTGGACCATAAATTTCTTCTGCATGCGAGAACCTCAGGGGAAACATGCCCATAATTGTTAATCTAGCATTACCCTTTTTGTACGGATTTTTTTTTCTTTTCTTTTTAATGATATGGTTGTTAATTAAAACCATGGCTCATTCTTTTCTTAGGTAAGAAATGTGCTTGGGGATTAGTTTCCTGATGGATTCCACAAATCTTTTATTAATGACTATACTTGAGATGACAACTCAAGAGATGGGTGTGAACTGAGCTTCCAATTGATATAAAACATTTGGGTCAAGCCTAAACACAGCTTGACACGTAGACTATGAGATTGGCACAAAATACTCAGCATATTGGCGGGAACCGTACGTAGTGTTATTTTCTTCTCTCTTTCGGGAGAACTTTGTCCGTATTCCCCAGCAGGGAGACTCCAATTGAAGAATCTCTGCAAACATCCAAAGGAACCCAACTTCACTAAAAGGAGCTTGATAAAGATAAAGTGTATGGCACCTGTATTGACATCATGAGAGACAAGGGGAGAGAGAGAGAGAGAGAGAGAGAGAGAGAGAGAGAGAGAGAGAGAGAGAGAGAGAGAGAGAGAGAGAGAGAGAGAGAGAGGGAGATTACAAAGGAAAGATTCATTTTCTTTCTTTTTATTGTCTTTAACAATTGTCCTCTCTCTCTCTCTCTCCTTCCACGAACTTGTTATATCATTCTCTCTTTTATACATAAATCTCCCTTTTGCTTCTTTTATCAAAATCTTTACAACTTTTGTTAACTTTTGGAAAGGTGATTATGATTGTGATTGATGACTATTGCAAAATATCAGATTTTCTCTGGTTCCCTCTTCTTATTTTCCTTTGTGAGATTCTCCAGAACAAGTTTGTTTATGCGGCCACTCACAATATGTTTCATTGAATGCTTTCTGTATTCCTGAATATCTAATAATGATAGACATGGGAATATGAAAAGTTATCATAATCACTGGTTGGCATATCACTTATTAGTTGAAAACAAGCCTGCCTGTAGACTACGGAGACGTCCCTTTGTAGAAATAAAATTCGAAAGAAATTACAAGATGAACGATGCAGCTGTTTAGCTGCCATCAAATATAGCATTCATTTCAGGTGGCTTGCATAAAACCAAGCTTGGGAACTCTCTTGCTATGGCCCGCACATCGCTTTCAAATGGGTTTGGGAGATAATTCGCCTCTTCATTTATTGTTTGTAATATTGTATTTTGTAGATTTAATATTTATATATATATATATATATATATATATATATATATATATATTTATTTATTTATTTATTTTTTATTTTTTTTTGAAGTGATGTGTACTCTTTGTTTGAGTGTCAGAGCGTGTGTACGTATGGGTGAAGCCTACACGGACTCTCTGTTTTCTGTTTTTGTTTTTGTTTTTTTTTTCACTCTCTTTCCCTGTTAACTCAGCTTTTACCTTTGTTATAATGAAGATGGATATAGTTATATTAATTACGTTCGGCTGTTTCATGATTTTGTTCATGCCAAGAATTTTCATAAATAATTAGTTAAAAATTTACATATTTATTTTAGAGATTATAATTCAAATAAAAATTTAAAATTTATGAAAAAAAAAATATTTTTATTTTTTAAGTCGCATGCATTTAATAAACTAAAGTTTGAATACATGAATTATTATTATTTTTTCGTTCCTTACGATCCTTTCTGTTTTTGTCTAATAAACCTAAAAAAACAAGGAATAGTAGGTAAGTCTATTAAGGCTCTACGAATAAAAATTTTGTGAGTTCTTTAAAAAAATACAATTAACAAAGCAAAATAATAAGAGGGGGAAAAAAAATGGTGGTCAAGAGTTTATTTACATATCAGGGTAAAAGGGTCCTTCAATTTGTTGACGCGGGGGGGGGGGGGATCGGTGCTAGTTTGCAGAGGCAATGTAAGAAGATGGATGAATTAACAATGACAGAACAATGAATGGCAAAGAAAACAAGAAGAGAATCAGATGAGTTTCCTGACTTGATCCTGTTTAGTCTTGGAAGTCCAGTACTGAAAAGCCACTAACTACTCTCATAAAAAAAAAAACTGCTAATACTCACCTCATTTATAAAGTGAACAGAGCAGTACAGAGATTTGAAGCCCAGACTCTGCTGGCTGGGCTCATCTAGGACAGGTACTGAAGCAACCTAAACAGTACGCATACTCTGACTCCACTGTAGCGTGAAATGACATATCAAAACCCTTTTGACTGCCTGCTCACTTTCTCTCTCTATGGTCACATTCACAAATCACAACAATTTGCTGGCAAAGCTGCCAACAACATCCATTCCCTTCCAACCTTTACATCCCCTCCGGTATAATCCTACGCGACTCTGTGCTATTATCATTAACACTGATCACTCGTCCAACCCTTTTACTCTCTCTCTCTCTCTCTCTCTCTCTCTCTAGGCCTCTTCCAATTTTGCTTTTTACCGAGTACTCTCTGGCTAATCATTTGATTTTGAATGTTTATTGTGAATCTACGCACAGATAGTATATGTTATGTCCATCAATGAAAGCCTTCTCCGCCCATTAAACAAAGAGAAATGGCATCATATAATATGTGCCCTCAAACAAAAAGCTGACGCACTACATAGTTTACAGCAGCGGGTATTGAAAAGCTCCTCTCACTGCAAATTGGCCCATACATAACATACTTATTCTCTTTAGTCTCAACCTTTCCAGGGGATCCTATCACGTAGACCGGTCCTGCAGTGCCTCATTTTGATCACTGGCAAAAGGGACTCTTCGTTAAAATGGAATTATTTTTGAAGACAAAACGTACATTACATTGACAACACCCACATGCAATAAATTTGCCTATTGCCTAATGGATTTACGGTTCTTTCAAAAAAGGTGATAACTAATGATCATTCCTCCTCATTTTTCGTCCTTTTCTTCTTTGTAGAGAAAACAATCTCTAGGTACCAGTACACGGGACTTCTTTTTTTTTTTTTTTCCCTTCTTGGTTGCACAATATGACTATATCAAATGTTAGGTATTTAATCATACCAACAAAAGAAAATCATATTAAGATTACCTGAGCTACATTTTTTTCTCTCTTTTGTTCAAAGAAAGAAATGGCATCCAGAAAATGAAAGGATGAACTGAGGCCCCGTCTGAGGGATCCTTTAATTTGTACTCTCATATTCCAAGTTACATACTCTCATGTGCTGATCCACATAAATATGTTAATGTGTTGTGGTGACATGAATCTATATATTGAACATTAGAAGGATAGAACCATATGATTAATGTACAAATTAATTTTCTAATTGCTTCTTCGAGGCCAAAATCATACATCATCACAAATATACTGAATTTGTGTACACTTTACCGGAAATTCCGCACATCACAGAGAAGGAAAAAAGAGAAAGGGTCGAAGAAAGTAGTAGAAATTTGATCTTATCACAAGTCAGACAAATACCATAAGCTACATGGAGTGGAAAAGGTAGGAAAAACTCAAGGGAATGAAAAAAAAAAAACAAAAACAAAAAAAGAAAGAAAGAAATAAAGAAGAAGGGTTCGAAGAGCTTAATAAAACAAGTTCTTACTTTAAAAGCATAAATTGTCTAATACAAGGCGTTAGCTCAAAATGCAAGCGTAATTGCAGTCAAATTTTTCAGTGAGTAGATTCATTATCTTGTTCTATTTCAGAGGCCGGTTCATCTTCTTCTTCAAAGGAGTCAATGCCATAGGCAGCATGACCATGGCCGAATGACTTGACGTGATCCTTAAGAGATCTTTTGTGCTTAAAATCAGACCCACACGTACAATACCAAAGTTTTCCGCAATTCTTCTCATGGGTTCTCCAATCACCTCTAACAGCAAAAGCCTTGCCACATTTTCTGCACATGAAAGGCTTGATTCCATGCTTTCTCTTGTAATGGGTTTGAAGGGTTCTGAAATCTTTGAGAGGTTTTGCTCTTGGATGATCGATGTTGTTCTTGCACCCTGGTGCACAGCAATAGCAAGGAAGCCTCAGCATTGCTGTTGGTTGTGTCCCTTTTAAAGATTCTGGACCTTTCCTATATTGAGATCCGTGCCCCCACATATGCATCTGCACATTCAAGTCAGATTGGCATTGTATGTGGAAGAATCATGAAGACAATTAATTAAACATCCTATGAAATTGACTAGGTGACGCTATGAAACTAATTAAATAATTATAAAAGAAGATCCATGAACCGAGCTAGGCCGACGATTAGAATCTATAGGTTTACTTTTCCACATTGTGAGAGAAACAAGTTCTGAAAATGTGCTTAACTATCAACAATTTCCAATCAATAGCCATTATGTGTTTAAACTAACATATACATATACAAATACAATTTTCTCGGAACAAGCATATAGATATACATAGAAAGGAATAATGAGAAGGAACTGTGTACTTTATGAACAAAAAGAAAAAGGAATAATTGGCCTTGTTCTTAGCTCTGCCCAACTGTGATGCTCTTTCTCTGCCTGGAGATGTATATATATATATATATATATGTATGTATGTATGTATGTATGTATGTATGTATGTAACTAACAAGATAGAGCCCAAATGAAAAAAAAAAAGACTAGGTTGTGGTCTAACTATCAGCAGGAGAGCTTTGAGGATCACGAATCCAAGATTTTCAAAGGATGAAGGGTACGCTTTTCAAGTAATGGCCAATGGAAATTTCTCTTGATATTGATCAGTGTCTATAAGGGGAAAATTGTGGTCTAGCTAGGGCACTGATGATCATCATCTTAAGCTGTACTCTCAGTTTTGCACACCTGCCAATGTACAGAATACAAACTTCAAGGTACAAAAAGCATAACGCCTGAATGGTTCAATCAAATAAAGACAGCTACTGATATTATTCTCAGCTGGACCAGATAGATTATATTCTTATTTTTTAAGTCCCAAAGCCCACAAATCATGCAGAGAGAACTAAAGAAGTGGGAAGAAAGAAAGACTGAATTGGGGTGAGGAGAGGTGTTCATGAATAATTAGAAGTAAAAGCATGAGTTAAAGAGAAAAAGGGCAACAAGAAAGATGTGCAACAAAGTGGAGAAAAAGAAAAAGGAAAACCCTAAGGACCCATATCCTCCTCTCTTCTCGAGACTCCAGCTTAAGGCCAAAGGTAAAAGTGAAAGTTTGAAATTGAACCAGAAAAGAAGTGCAGAAGCCAAGGATAAGAATGGGTTCTCCCCCCTCCCCCTTTTTCTGAAAAAATCGAAAGGAGAAACACTAGAAAGAGATAGGAGAGGAGGGGAAAGGTAAACTTTTTGAATCATGGGGCTTCGTTTCATTGAAACATTTACATATACCTGCATGTTGTTGTATCTGTTGAAGGTCTTGAAGCAAAGGGGACATGAAAACTGTGTAGGGCCAATCAAAATCTGAGAAGGGGTTGGGATCCAATAGTGACCCTTGTTAAGACCACTTGGGTGACAACCGGAGGCAACAGCAGCTTCTTCTTTATCCGATGATGAGATCTCTGTGGAGGACAGCCTTGACACCAAATCAATAGGACTAGGACTAGGAAGACCTAAATGTAGAGCTACACGCACAGCTTCATCATCATGATCATCATCGCATAGGCTTTCTTGCTTGTCCTTGTTTCTGTCCACTTCCATGACACTGCATGAGGATTCTTGGAGATCTTCATGATGCCTTGTTGGGCTCAGACTGAGGAGTGGAAGGGCTTCTTTGAGAGGAGGAGAGGGTGGCGAGGAATACTGGTAGTGAGGAAGGAAAGAGTTATTGTAATAGTTGATGTTATCTGATGAGTACATGTTGCAGGATGTGTACAAAGATGGGCAATAGGAAGATGAAGAAGGCCTAGAGGTAGAGAAACGGTGCAGCGGGTTGAGGCGATACCATCCACCGAAACAATTGGAATAGGGGTCAGCCATGACTGTGAATGGGAGGAGAGATAAAGAAAAGACGGATGGTGGATGTATATACGTTATTACTATATGTATTTTGCTTAAATTTCTTTTTATTTCAAGGGGATCAATAGTGAGGGTACTGAAAGAGCGAGCAGAAATCAAGATGGCCAAAAGTCTAGTCTAGACTGAACAAGATCACCAAATTCAAAAGAAGAGTAAAGATGAAGGATTTGAGCAAGGTTGATAAAGTGAACCCAATTGAGTAAAAAAGGAGAGACAAGATATCACTTGTGAGGTGTGACTAAACAATACAAGACAATATGCCAAAGCAGAGAGAGAGGGTGGGGGGGAGAAACATGAGGAGATGGGATGAGAAAGTGGAGGGCATAGAAAGAAGAAGATAATCTTGGGACTTGAAAGAACAAGCTCCATATTGAATCTAGTGTGAAAAGATTTCAATAACAAAGAAAAAAAAATTATATACCTAATAAAATAAATTTAATCTACCAACCTAAGACTAGAGTTTGAGGCAGGAAGAGGAAAATAGGACAAAGAAAAAGTGGAAGCTTGTCTCTCATAATCCTAAATTCATATTCCTAACAAGAGAGAGAGAGATTTGCTAGAACCACATGCAAGGTCCACAAGCATCCAAGTAGAACCATTTATACATACGTGTTGTATAACTGTATGCAATTATGTATGGTAACCCACTTTTTCTTTTTGTTTTTATCCACTTCTTGCATGGTGAATTTTTATCTTCCTTGGGAAACAAATAGTTGCAAACAGGCCAGCATCTGCTTTGGTGGGCGCACCCTGGTCGGCTGGGATCAGTACCAGCTGAGAGACTGTCCCGACCAAACTCACTGTTCAAGCCTTTAAGCTCTTACATGCACTGCATGCAACACAATTCTTCTCTTCTCTTTGTCTCTGTCTCCTCTCTCTCTCTCTCTCCCTCTCTCTCTCTCTCTCTCTCTCTCTCTCTCTCTCTCTCTCGTTCCCTGTAATTCCTCGCCTGCAGTGCCACCTGATACCCACAAATTGGTATGAGTTAATTGCTTCCCCCTGCTGCAAATGCTACGTAGGTAGCAAAGCAAGATCCTAAATACACAGTGAGTCATTGACCAAACACTGAAACGGTGCATAGAAAGGAGTTAAAGGATCAAGGAAGATTCCTTCAGTTATCTACCCAATTATGTTATATTGCTCACATAGCATTTGATGTTTCTCAGGTGCCACCTGCAACCAACGGGGGTGATGATATGAATTCTTCGAGCGACAATGAGCGTAAGCTAATAAAGACATCAGTAATTTCATGTCAAACTTCATTCAATGTCATGCATGAAATTAAGTTCGAGTACTAAACAGCATTGCGCTGCATGTGCACCTCTGTACACATCTTTCTCTCTCTCCCTCCCCCCTCCAAAATTCTAGTAGCTCGTCGGGTTCTGAATGAGAAACGCTCTATCTAGTTGTAGGGTGCTTACCTGCCAGGCCAGGCTAGTAGCGTGGCATTAGTGACAAGTGGGGACTGGCGAGTGGGAGTATGGGCTATATTGCGCAGTCATAGCTCACAGCCAGATATGTTTCTCCATTTATGTATATACTTCTAGCTAGTTCTTGCAAATTGATTAATATCACCCCCATATCATGATATGCTTCGACCTATATTTATCTCGTTCCATATTTTTAGAGCGGGAGTGGGGGAGAGAGAGATGCATGGCATGGCATATTGACATGGGTAACTTTCATATTGCCACCAAGTTTACACATATCATTAGCGTAAATAATATGCCAAATCATCAGTTACTGATTTGATGGGTGAGCCATCCATCATTCCATTAAAATAGAACGCAGATTGCAAAATCTATATTGCAATATCATAAAGATAGTCAACGATGGTAATACTACAAAGTATTATCGTATATCTTTCTCGCTCTCATCCGTGTACTATGTGGGTATATTTTGCTGCAAATGGAGAATCAAATAAATATTTTATTGCCGATACAAAATCATCAAGCATCTAACCTGGGAACAGAAAAGCCCCTCATTGGGTGTACAATTGAACTAGTGATATAATATAAATGCTTGCAAATTCAACGGCACGCACCTCAAGCCTTGCTTGGCCATTGTTTTTTACCTTTCAATCCCTAGTGATGTGATGTGATGTGGCATCTTGTGGATGTGCCCTATCGATCAAGCGTAAACCCCCAGAAACGTCTATCCGTCACTTGATTTTTATCACAATCGATAGCTTGAATTAAGTAGGTCCAATTTGCGAGACCAAACCCGACCCAGTAAAGTCATTTGCGTTTTAAGTTTAATTGACCAAATTGAGTCGAGTTTGATAATAACTATCGTTGGAATTAGCAACAATGAATCTGAGTTAGCTTAATTATTAAAGGTTTGGCGACCTATAGTCTCGATTTTTGTCAACCAAAAGTTAGATTCTTGAATTTCTAAGCCACAAGCGTGATTCCCTAATAAGGAATTGCAAATTCCTTCAGAATTCCAAATTCTCGATATATATTTGTAAGAGTATATTTAGAATATGTGATAGCTATGACATAAAAATTGATGAGCTATTATATACTATATATAAGTTTTTCTTTTCTTTTCTTTTTCCCTTCTTTTTTTTGGGATGAATACTTCATAAGTTGACTGATAATATTAAAATTACAAAAAAAATAAAATTGAGTAATACTTATTATCTATTTTAAAAGATCTTTAAGGATTCAGGTCGTCACGAGTCCAGTGGTTATTAACCATGAAGTTAGATTGCAATGACGTGGTTGAAAAACTAAAGAATCATTAGTTGTGTAAAAGAGAGGGATTTTAGCAAAGAAAAGAAACAAAATGGATCGGAACGTTGGCGTTTTCTTAGGAGACGTGCTCATAGTCGTAATGAACAGACAAATTCAAGAGCAGACATAGCTACCCTCCAAAATTAAGCTTTAAATTCAAGCTTCAATCTTCACAGAGTGGAGTTGATCGCCAGCCTGAGTTGTAGCATTAATTGACTCAACTGTCTGCGCGCTCTGTGTGTGTGTGTGTGTTTGAATATAATGGTGCTGCAGCGCAGCATCCATGTAGGGGTAGGGTAAGTGTGAAGTTAAAATTTGTTAATTATGCAGATATAAATAGTATAATACCCTTTAGACTATAAGCAAAAAATGACTTTCAGAGCTTCTGCTACGGATGATTTTCCCAACATCTGCAGAACTGATGGTATCGTAGCAAATTTCATCTGGTTGCCACGATACAGAGATTCAAACCTGAAATCATATATTTACTTTTCACAATCTCAGATGAAAAATTTTGAAGACATTTGAAACCGCTAGTTTCACTGTATATCGTAGCCCTCCGTACTCTATTTATCTGCACCACCACCCCCCACCTCCCCCCCCCCCCCCACACACCCTTTTTTACCTATTTTTATGTATATTTTTTTTTTTAATTTCAAATGAAGAGTTGAGAGAAAGATTACTGTAAAGTATTAAAGTCAAACCACCCCCCCACCCCCCCCCCGCCCGCCCCCCCGGCCCCCCCCCCCCCCCCCGCCCCCCCCCCCCAACACACACACACACACACTTATATACATATTATTATGTATATATTTATTTATAATTTCAAATGAAGAGTTGAGAGACAGATTACTGTAAAGTATTAAAGTCAAGACACGCCACTACTCCTACCACACTTATTACGAAGCAACAATCCATGAATAAATGCAATTCGGAGGGAAAAGCCATCCCTTGTGCTTCTCATTGTCACATCACACGTAGATATAATAGTGGAGTCGACATTCATTACAACGTGTACAATTTGTCTTGAATTAGAATATCGAAAATGATAAGGAAATTGAAAGTTCATCCACAGATCACACGTTATTGTGACCTCGTTTGTGAATAAAATAATATTTTATTTTGTAATTTATTTATTATTTTTTAAAAATTTTATGTAATGTACATTAAAAATTGATAAAATTTATAATTAAATCAAATAATATATATATATAAACTAGGAAACCATGAAACACTTGGTTTTTTCAATTTAGGGAGATATCTATTGGGTGGACAGTGGTTTATCTTCCCCTGCCCCCTGCCCCCTCCCCCCTCCCCCCTCGTGCGCTTAAGGGCAAAACCCAGGTGCCACGAACTGCAATTTGTATTTTTATTTTTTTGACCGGTCTATTGTATCTGATAGTCTCCAGGACAACACTAGAGTGTCTTGTTGTGGAGATTTTCAAACTTCGACACGCTTCTATTTCCTGGAGCTCAATACGCACCATCATCTCATCATCGGGTCTATATCTCTCGTTTTGTCGTTTAATCGATCGTCTATTTTTACATAAGAAAAAAGGTTACCTCTGACTTGCCATTGCCATGTTCACGAGACGGCCTTTAGGGTACTAACTTGTGCAGACTCACGGATCTGATAAAAGCTTAATGATTTTACCAGGATTACACGCAATTAGGATTTAGAGCTTGACCTGGACCAACAATAATCATCGTGAACGGCAAGGGGAGACAGACGCTATTAGTATGTTAAAGGCAGGAAATTAATGATGATCTATAATTCTAAACCTCCATGTTTATTTTTTTATTTTTTTTGAGGGACTCTTGTTGATGGACCTGAAGTAACTAAGAGTGCATATCGTCAGAAAACGATAGGTCCCAGACAGAGCGCATTTGAAGGTCTTGAATTAATTATACTGAAAGAAAGAAGAAATAAATGTTAGTATCCTGTCAATGTAAATTAAAAAATAAAATAAAATAGATTATGTTAACGCATTCTCTGATAAACATATTATTTACAATTAGTGTAATTTATATTACATAAAAAAGGTTGCCACACCGACTAATGGAAATAGCCGGCCATGTTCATGATCATGGCTAAACTTGGAAGTCACATCTTGCTCAAGATTTTTGGACCACAATTAACATCTTCGAATTTGAAATGTGAACTTGTACCCTATCGTAACTCCTAAATAGATCTGCACTTACAAGAAATATATTAAAAAAAATAATAAAGAAATGAAGAAGAAGAAGAAGAAGAAGAAGAAAGCGTTGATTATGGACCTTGGTTCATGCATGTAAATGGAAAACGTAACTAATGGCCGAAAAAAATGTAGGCAATGTAATGTAGAGTTAGACGTAGGTGGGGTGTGATCTGGGAAGAATGCAGAAGGACGACACGTGGTGGATGGCAGAGCAGAGAGATCGGAACACATGAGAATGCAGATTGCAGAGATTATTTAATTAGTGAACTCTGCAGCCTTCACAGTTTACGGGTACAATGATTGATTGTTAGCTCACTGTTCACTTTGTAGCCCTAACGTTAGCCATTTATCCAACCCCCACCCCATCACCTTGTACTTGGGTTTCAATGGTTGTCTACCCACACAGCATACATCCATCTTGTTCGATCATTAAAATATCTTGGAAAAAAAAAAAAGTTCTAAACATTCATGACTCATGTTGGGTGGGATAGGATTCATAATGCAGCCTCCTCATGCATTAAATTGCTAATTCCCCCCCCCCCCCCCCCCGAAAAAAAGGAAATAGGGCCACCGAGAAGAGCTGTTTGTGGGTCCGATATATTTTATAACTCTATTTAATTCCAATGAAGAAGAAAAATAAAAATATTAATTATACGTTACTGACGCCACTCGCAATCTGTTCCTCACGTGAGTCTGTTGTAAGCAATACTTGCTGATAACCAACCTCATATATTTGTCAATGAACTACATCTTTGCACACATGCATGCATGCATACATACATGTTTGTTTGTACCTCACATAGAGCCCTATGGGCAAAGATTTCCCCTCTTCCACTGTGGCGAATGAACGGAGTGGACACAATGAAAATGAGCAAGGACAGTTGGTGGCTAAATGCTGTGAAAACGACGTCCCGACAAATGATTCAATTCTTGTTCCGGACGGACAGAATGAAAGCGTGCTATTGTAGCATTTGGTTTCTATGGAAAGTAAGAAATCGACTGCAACACACACAGATTTTTAAAGACGCTTGGGTCAACCCTCAACTCTTTCCTTTCTTCTTTTTCTTCTTCTTTTTTTTTTTTCTCTCTCTCTCTCTCTCTCTCCTGTCTCTTATACACATCTAGATGTGTATAAGAGACAGCTGCAACACACACAGATTTTTAAAGACGCTTGGGTCACCCCTCAACTCTTTCCTTTCTTCTTTTTCTTCTTCTTTTTTTTTTTTTCTCTCTCTCTCTCTCTCTCTCTCTCCCCCCTTTCTTTCACAATTTTCGGACAGTTTTATGCGATTTCCTCTATCCCTTGAATCAGTGAGTTACTCTCTATCAAGTTTAGCTTGTCGAGAAGATGTAGAGAACTAAAAACGTTCCTTCTCTTTTAGGCGTCAAACATGGAAGGGCACCAGGCCTAGGGAGAGAACACGCTAAGCTGCACCCCGGGGCCATTGGACCCCAATAATATACTCTAAAGTTGAGCAGGCAGTGATCTGCCTCTGCTTTGAGACTTGAAAGAATTGCATGCTCCACCAAGACGCCACTGGGCCTATCTATTAGGCCCATATAACAAGCTAGGATCCATTAAATTGTCAAACCTCAAGGTACAATTCAACATGCCGGTGGGCCTCCTTAGTAGTCGCTGACAACCAAAATAAAAATAGATGCTCTAAAACTAGTTCCGGTGACCAACTCCGAAGTGAAACCTCTTCGCACGTTTGTCATTAAATGCATATTCAAGGCGGAGAGGTCCCAACGGCGAGTCCACACGGATGCCAAAGCCATATCCATATCCTCTTCCGGGCTTCAGCCTTGCCCCGGCGGGGTCACCTATATCAAGTCACAATATGTAAAACAAAACAAGACAAGGATGATAAAATATAATAATAATAATAATAATAATAATAATAATAGGAGAAGGACCTACCAAGTACGGTGGGTCCAGATTCAAGATCAGTTCCACAGTCAGCAAAGAGGACGCCTTCCACTGGCCCCAGCTGCAACTCGAAGAAAAGTAAAGGTTATCGATGAGGAAATATTTTTTTTCTCTTCTTTCTTCTTTTAAGTTCAGATTACACAGTGTGAGCATGTTAAGTCCACACATATAGATCATCTAGGACAATCACCAAGAAAACATCATATACTTGTGATACCATGCTGTTAAAGGGTAAACACTGCTGCAATCACTTACCACAGGAAGAGAAATTTCACCGGAGCCTATGACATAAGACCGACCGGAGCCTACAGCACCTTCCTCATATCCTCTCACACTATTTGTTCCTCCAATGGCAAATGCTTCATGAGGAGAGAACTTGCCCATGACATGGCCACCGGATAAACTACAAAAATAAAACCAGAGCAAGTTTGAAAGCTGAACATTATCATTATCATTAATTTGGTCCTGAAAATGCAAGCATGGAAACAAGAAACAAAAAATTTCAGCCTATCTGATTGAAACAATTTTTCTATATCATGCTATACATCATTTTTGGTTCTCTTTCTGACTCAGACTATCCCTCCCGAGTAAGTAACTACTCAAAAGTAATTTGCGTTGCTCCTCATCCCACCACACAATAAGGATACAACTAGGCACCATACCTCAGTAGAAAGAGAGCAGGACCGATTTCTACACCCTTTCTAGCACGAGCATTCACTCTGTTGAAAAAGAGCCACTCTGGCCAAAAAGGAAGTCCTTGTTCCATGTTTAAGACAAACTGCAAATACAATGACAGTCCACAAAAACAATGAATGCCATAAATATGAAAGTTCACTCTTATCCCTGCCTGCAAACAAGTGCATGTTTGCATCACATAGAAAAACACAAATGAAACAAGAACAAACTCCTGATTAAGGGCACTAACCATTGAAGAGCCATGGTCACCAGAACCAGTATAAACACTCTCTAACCTAGCAAGCAGCATGTCATCGTGGTTCTTGCCACTGTATGAACAAAAGTGAAAATGCAAGTCAATTACATTTAGGGTATGATGGCATGTGGGCATAGTCAACAACCAAAGATTGTGATAGTGAAACTTTTTAAGGGAGACATTTCCAGATGCTATGGAAGCAGACCTTGCAGTCAGGGGGCTACTGTAGTAGTCTTTAATAATAGGATTTCCTTTTTCATCACGAACACCAGCATGCTGAGATGTTGGCAGAATAAATTAAGTCAATAATACAGATAAAACCATTTGAGTTCAATTTCCAAAAGTTTCTATGCAAAACTAAATTAAATTTAATGGGTTTCCACAAACTTTCAGTTCATACTGAAGAGATATTGTCTTTACCGCTCCACACGTGATTCCAATTGTACAAAGCCTAAACATGAAACAATGAGATATGTGCTAAAAATCTACAAACTTTTCCTGTGTTGAAGATAATATCAATATCAAGCCAGATATAGGGCATGCACATTTCAATGATGCCAAAAAGTACCTGAAAAATAAGTCCAGCAGTTCCACTCCATTTTGGCCTGAGTGGTCGACTGTATTCTATACCAGCTGTTACACGGGCAATGGTCAAGCTACTGTTTCCAGGTTGGTTACCATGAACAAGATTACCTGGGGTTCTCGAGTTCTAGCAAGAAATAACAGTTCACACCATTTAAAAAAGCACCTGTGACAAAGAAAGTGCTCATGCATGGACAAAGAAAATCTATAATTACCTGGACCATAATTGTTCTTGATGTCCTCTTGTCATCGCCTTGAATCCATGGGTCTGTGTAGTTTATGCGAAATATTGAGTCAATCTGGCCTCTTTCCAAAGAAATATTAAGTTTCTGGTTTCTTCCAAAAACATTCCTATGGGAATATGCAAAGCTGCGAAAGGAAAAAAAGACTATATGGTAGAAGACAGAATGCCGATAATACTATCCATTAAGGATCATAAAGAAGCCATTACATCCTCCATTATGTATTAATCAATATGCAACCAAAACTAACACATATGATATACGTGCTGTGTTCCATTGACTTATATGTAAGGAGCTCCATTGAGATAACCAGCATAGTAATGTGCACTTCAAACACATAATGAGATAATAAATTACACAAAACTGGAGAAACAAACCAACCAGCTTATCCATACTTTACCTTCCAATAAGTCCAGAGAGAGGGCCACTTGTAATCCTATAAATTAAAAAAGAATCAGTATATAAGGTGTTAAATATGTGCACATTAGGTGAAAAAGCATGTCTAGTAACTCACCCACTGGAAATGCCACCACCAGCAGAAAAACCTCCACTTGGACGTTCAACAACATTCATGATCAAATCGACTTTGTTGGTATCTAGATGAAAAAGATAAGTGGAAAGAACACAATCAAAAACCCCCAAGGATATGCTGGCTCACAAGCAACTCCAATCAGTTATGCCAAGACAAAACATTATTCACAACACATTTAATGCAGATTATAGACACAATCACTGAAAAAAACAAGCCCTATCAACTAGCTCCATTTGAGAAACAGTGAAGAATCTCCCATTCTATGTATACTGAATTAATGAAAAAAAAAGAAAAAGAAAAAAAAAATCTAATAAAAAGGACCTTGTCTTACCTCCCGCAGGTTGGGGAATGATGCTAACATCTTCCATAATTCCCATAGTTAACACAGTATCCACATCTCTTTTCCCTTGAAGCATGCTATAGACCTGTAAATCTCCAAATACATTTAATGCACCCTGTTTACCTTGATATCATAATGAGTACACCCTAAGGGCTATTATTCAAAATTTTTTAATGTGCCATCTGCAAGGAAATTGTTATAAGTGGTATTGTCGAATTAGAGAAAATGCTAAGTTAGGAAGTACCTGGCCCTTCTTGGTAGTAAGTTGCCTAAGTATGGTTTCAGGTTTGGTCTTCCCTTTAGTTGGTTCACCACTGAAGATGGAAGTAAGGCACAAATTAGGTGTTAAGCGTAGTAGTACTGCTTTTAAAATCTCTGAAACCACTCTTCATCTAAGCATTAAATGTGAGCATGAGTACGTGCATATAGCAGCCTTGAAGATGCATGTTTCAAGCAAATCAAAGCCATGTTCTTACGTTTTCCGGTCCAGAAAGCGTGTGGAGATGTTATTCACCTCAGCTTCAGCAACTTGCAGCCTTATAATGCCCCCAGAGAGCATCTCAACACCCGAAACCTAGCTTTGATAAAAGGAAGCAAACATATAAACTTCCTTGGAATGAAAAGTGATAATAGGAACATGATATATTTAAGATCCTGTGTGCGTAAAAATTACAATGTGTTATATCAAGAAAGAAGAAGTGCTAACCAAGCCAAAGAGACCGCGCTCCATATACCAGCCATTGATGGAATTGATCACTTCATCCAAACGCCTGATGTTAACCACTTTCCCTGCACAGCTTGACACCATAAATCAAGATCATTGAAAGTCTAAAAATAGCAGATTCCAAATGGAGCATAAATGCCAGGTATAACTTTGTATTAGTAAAAAATAAGACATAAAAAAAGAAGTTACCATGTCCATCACGGAAAGCATCCTCTAGAAACTTTGAGGGAAGAACACTAGCTCCTTCGCACACCAGACCATGGAACTCCTGGTTTGGTTCTACCTTATGCCACAAGAAAGCAATATCAGTTATTCACTTCAAGCCCCATGAAACAGGACAGGAAGTTATGTTTCAGGAATAAATTTTGCAATGCAGCAAAAAGATAATTAAACAACATAACATAGTCTCGCTAAGAATACTACCAAAAGGAGATGGCAGCACTCAATGGAAAAGATGCAATTGAAAATATCATAGCATTAAAATCAGAACTACCAATTGCCACATTACTTTTTTTTTTTCTTCCACAAAAAAAAAGTCGCAGAATTATTACTAAATGATAGGGCGGTTGGAAAGAATGGGATCTGCAGATACCTGAAACACCAATCTGATGCCATCTCGAGTGTCAAAGGCAACAGGCATGCAGGAGGAGAAGTAGCCGCTATCGATAATCCGATGGACATCCTCTTGGACCTCGCGAACTGTGAGAGCGGAGTTGGCGCGGCTAGCTTTCAATGCGGCCAAAGCCTCAGCTTCCAGGTCCTTCCTCTCCAGCTCCTCTCCATCCTTGTTCCTCACTAATACTTCGCTTATCAAAACCCTCTCCTCTCCGTGGTCGTGTCGACTACCTGAGTAAGCGCTGCCGCCACCGCTGGCTTTCTGCAGCGGAGCCGCCGTGGGCTCCGCGGGCAGCGGGAGAGTAGACTCCAGCGACAGGGATGCGGAGCAGAGGATGGGAGACTTGGAGGAGGAAGGGGAGGCGGAGGAGGGGTCGATGGAGTGAATCAGGGAGAGAGAGGCTGAGGATAGGGGGAACTTGGGTGGAGTTAAGAGGGAGTCGATGAAATTGGTCAAAAAGAGTTTGGTGTTGGCGAGTTTTTGAGAAAAGAAAAGAAAAGGAAGTAATGATTCATCTGCCTCGGCGGGTCCTTCTTGTCCTGATCCTTGCAGCTGCCGCTGCCGCTGCCGTAATAGGAATAGAGAAGAAGGAGAAGGAGGAGGAGGAGGAGGAGAGAGAGGAGATGAAGTGAAACGAACGTCGTCGTTTCTTCGAGGCATTCTTAGAGATGATAGATACGATGGAATGAAAAGGAATTGTTTGCCCTGAGGCTCTGAATTACAATTTGTAATTGATGATTACTTGGTCAGTTTGAACGACTTGCCGTTTCTTCTCAAATGAGAGAGAAGATGAGCAAAGCACCGCACCAATCCATGCCACGAGAGACACAGCGGCGAGCGGTTAAAGGCCCAAAAGGGCAGACGCCAGTGGTCCAGTGGATTTGGGCCGTGTGGTGTGGTGTGTGGCCAGAATTGTATTTAGGATTCAGATCCAATTAGAAAATCTCCGTCTCTTCTCTTCTCCCCTTACCTTGGAAACTCTATAATCTATCAAATTGGATTGGGCCGTAGGGGGGTTCGGCTTTTTTTATTATTTTTTTATTTTGGGGTTTGGAGGAGGCGAATGAACCAACCATCCGTCCATCCATCTATCCTATCGCGTGGTTATTTGTCGAATGGGGTTCAAGCTCTTTGCCAAGGAAAATGAAGGAAAAAATAAAAAATAAAAATGCAAGAAGCAACCCCAGCAATGTAACCATTCCTTGGTAAACACGGAACAACCCATTTGTTTCTCTCTCTTGTTTTTCCATCACCAATAGAATTCAACGAAGAGTTTGGTTAATCTACCGGGCATCGGAGAAAGAAGCGGATCAGTTAGAATAAGGGAGTGCAGGCATCGTAATTGTATACAAACGCTGGAGAGGCAGCAACTGGGGAACGTCGGAGGAGGGAGGCATTGTTTTTGAAATTTACCCTCCACTCTACCTATGTGATCCAAGGGGGCCTTGCCATCTACAAAATTCATTGTCTCTCGTTGGTCTTTCAGATATGTGTGTGCTTCCTCTCTATTTTTTCTTTTCTAATTTTTTTTTAATAAAAAAAAAATAAAAGCCTATGTATTTCATCGTAGTTTTGGTTGGCAGTGTCAATTTGTCATTCAATCCAAAGCCCTCAAGTCCCCATTTCTCTCTTCACCACTCACAGCCACAAACAGGACCCCAAAAGGAGGTGACTTATCTCACTCCAGCTATGGCATTTCATCGCACCCACGTCATCCGTCGCTCTATTCTTGGTGGCCTTTTTTTTTTTTTTTCTCGTTGACTTTAATTTAAACGCACGTTTCTGGTGTTTCTTGCATTTCGGGTCTGTATACGTAGAATCATTATTCTTGCCTTTAAAACCCACTCCCAACAACATCTGTTTCATCTCTCTGTTTCATCAATTCCCAGAGAAAAGAATCAAAATAACGGGTTGGTTTGATGCCCATCTCTCTTGATTGATTACGTAAAATGCCTTATCTGCTGGTTGGTTGGTTGGTTATTGCAATTAATTGACTTGCCGGTCCTTTTCTTTGCACTCTGTATTTTTATGTTATCCCGTCCATTGCAATGAACAAGTTCAATTGACTTTTAGAATGTGAACGAGTTCAATTGGGTCTCAAGTTTGCTTTGCTGAGAATTTGTTGGGTTTGCTGTTGCGTCTCAATTATCTATGGTTCTTGCCACAAGAACTGAACTGCTTTTGCTGTTTTGCCAAATTTGGGATTTTTTTTTCACGTTTTTGTTTTTCTTTAATTTGATATTTCGCTATGACACCTAATTTTGCTAATGATTTTCTAGATTCTTGCGTAGGTTACACGTTCTCTCTGAAATTCAGATGAACACTCAACTCTTTTGTGCTCCCGTGTTTAAGGAATCGGGTCATAGTTTATGTTGATCATTATTCTTCAATAGGATCTCTATGGTTTTACATTATTTAGAAAGATGCAAAGTATTACGTCACAAAATTGTATTTTGAACGCCTTTTTGGCTGCCTTTTGATGCTTTTTAGGAATATTTTAGCTTGTCAGAGTGCATCGAGGGTTAGTAGAGTGAATCTCCAATCCTAATGTGTTCTCATTGTATGTTAATTTGTCTGGCAGGTAGCTCAATATTTTAGCAAAAAATGACTAATATGTACCAAAACCCATCTGTCAAGCAAAAGGTGGCTAGCCAGGCCCATCTCTGCTCTGGTTTATCCCAGGATGTTCATTTCCGATATAAAGGCTTTCAAAAGCATGCTTTACATCAGAGACATTTTGCATTTGGAAATTATTCAAATGCAGGGTTACAGTATCCCTTGACACAGGCATGCCGAACTACCCCTGAAAAAGGCATACCAACCACTTCACCGGTGTTAGTTTATGCACCATCAGAAAAAGGCTTTGCCGGCTTTGCCACTGATTTTCTTATGGGTGGAGTTTCTGCAGCTGTGTCAAAAACTGCTGCAGCTCCCATTGAGCGCGTGAAGCTTTTGATCCAAAACCAGGATGAAATGATCAAGGCAGGTAGACTATCTGAACCATATAAGGGCATTGGAGATTGTTTCGGCCGAACAATTAAGGGTGAGGGGATGATGTCATTATGGAGGGGGAACACAGCCAATGTCATTCGCTACTTCCCAACTCAGGTCTCTTGTTTCTTCAATTGTAATTACTTCAGTGAACTAATTCCATTTCCTTTTTGGTATTTTTCCTATTTTCTGATTCTTGTTGACTCTGACTTCCTCTTTAGGCCTTAAACTTTGCATTCAAAGATTACTTCAAGAGGCTTTTCAACTTTAAGAAGGATCGTGATGGCTACTGGAAATGGTTTGCTGGAAACTTGGCATCTGGTGGTGCTGCTGGTGCCTCTTCACTGTTCTTTGTCTATTCTTTGGATTATGCCCGAACCCGTCTTGCAAATGATGCCAAGGCTGCAAAGAAAGGAGGAGGAAGGCAATTCAATGGCTTGATTGATGTCTACAAGAAGACTTTGGCATCTGATGGCATTGCTGGGCTTTACCGGGGATTTAACATTTCATGTGTAGGCATCATTGTGTATCGCGGTCTGTACTTTGGAATGTATGATTCTTTGAAGCCAGTCCTCCTGACCGGAAAGATGCAGGTTAGTGGATGACATTTCCAGCAGTCATCTTTCTATTGGTATCTTTTGAGGTAGACAATAACTGTTGGATTTCCTTTTATCAAGCCACAGACTTTCTCATGTAAGTTTTCTTCTTCCCTTCCCCCATGATAGTTGCAGGATAGTTTCTTTGCTAGCTTTGCTCTTGGCTGGCTTATCACCAATGGAGCTGGCCTTGCCTCCTATCCAATTGACACAGTCCGGAGAAGAATGATGATGACATCCGGTGAAGCTGTCAAATACAAGAGCTCCCTCGACGCATTCTCTCAGATCCTGAAGAACGAGGGTGCTAAATCCCTCTTCAAGGGTGCTGGTGCAAACATTCTACGTGCAATTGCTGGTGCAGGTGTGCTTGCTGGATATGACAAGCTTCAGATGATTGTTTTTGGGAAGAAGTAGGGCTCAGGTGGGGCCTGATTAATACTCTTATTCGTATTCCCAACGCAGTCATCACCAATTTCGTGTCACTTCCATCTTTTTACTAACCAAAGTAAGGATTTTTATACTAGTTTGGCGAATGGCGATAGTTCTCCGTGTACTTTCCATTTAATTATCCAATTGTTAAGGGTCGTTGGACTCGTTCTACTCTGACCATAGCTCCCCCCCCCCCCAACGCCCTCCCTCTCTCTCTCTCTTCTCTACCTTGCAACTGCACAAATAAGTTTAGACAAGTTATGCTAATGATTCATCTGGGAAGAGAATTTTTATTCCAGTTTATGCAACACACAACTTATTAGTTGGAAATATTTATTTGGAAAGAAAGTTTATACTGGCCTAATAGGGATGCTAATGTCTGACATGGAAGCAATATTCCTGACCACATCCACAATTTTGGGTCTGAATGGCGATTGTTTCTAGTAGAGAGCCATCCGATTATGGTTCGTGCCCTCCCCCTCCAAAAGCCAAAACTATTACTGTCAACAACAGAATACGGTGTTCGAATTGATTGGCATTCCACTCGCCTTTTGTTTTTTTTTTTTTTTTTGCGTGTGGCCTGGCCTTTAGATTACATTTATCGGTGCGTAAGATACAGGAACTTGAATAGGAATACCCTCCTTTCAATTCTCCTGCTTTTGACCGAGAATCAGCTATTCCTAGCTTTATCCTGCATTGCGGGAAGAACAACTATCAATTTATTCCTGCCTTACACGCTTAACAAGAAGGACTGTTGCAACAAATCTACAATAGTATTTGTAACGCTCTTTGATCTTCCAATTTTATCCCAACAACATTAATTAATATTCTATTTCTATGCAGAAGATAAGAAGAAAAGTAACAAATAATAATTATATTGCTCCAATCTTAAAAACAACAATAACTATTTTTTATTATCAAAGAAGAAAATAAAATGAGAATAGGGGTTGCGTCGCTAAATACAACAGTAGATGGCATGACATTGTTCTCTGCAGTCATAGTCTGTCTTCTTCAAGAATTCTAATTATTTTCCTTCTTCTTGTTTTTCAGTTTTGAAACTGATAGGCTACTCTTCTTTTTTTCAGTGCCGCAGCCCCAGCCTAGGCCAGAAAGAATGTTTTGACAATGCTCGCCACCTTCCCTTGATGATTGTCTTATCGCTGCCCATTTAAAGTAAAATATCATTTAGCAGCTTGTCCATTGCCCATTTTCGAAAGTTGTGTTTTTTAGTGGGACGTTTTCAAGAACATATCTTGATTGTTCTTTGTTTTTTCTCCGGTCTTATGCTGTTGCTTTCTCCTGTGACAGAGTGGTGATTTTAAATGAGTTGGAATCCACGTAGGGATGTTCCTATCTTTACAATTCATCAGGAAGCTTTGTTGAATATTTCAGAGGTCCCGCATATGAACACCTCAATTTCAGTTTCAATGGCGGTTTGCATGTTCTGGTACCTTGTCTTGACATTTTCTTTACTGTGTTCTCCAAATTACGTGTTTTTTCTTTCTTTTCTTTTCTTCTTCTTCTTCTTTTTTTTTTTTTTTAAGTTAATTGACTCCGATTGGATCTTTCTATACCTTCAATCTTGCAGACAACTCTAATATCAATGAGCTCTAGCTCATTGGTGTTCTCCAAATTATCCCGTGTGATTATACTTCCAACAATAACCAATCAGATCCAGTTATAGGCAAGAAATGGGCAGAGCATTTACGCGGAGGTGTCTGGCGATGACTCAAAATGTTGAGAATGTAGCAATGATCAACATAACGAAGACAACCGTGACTTTCTTCTTCATCCAGTGTTGGTGCTTTTCCTTATGTTTATGCAAATAGCTTTATGTTTGAATAGAGAATGTATAATGTTAACATATTGCAAAAAACTTTACTTAGTATTCAACTCAAAGAAAGTAAATACATTTTGTTTTGTAAGTGACAAAGATAAAGTAATCACAATATGTGTGCCATTCTCGTATATATGCTCGTTGATTTGAAGTTTCCATATTCTCAAAGAGAACTGGTTTTGTTCATTCAATAATGCTACTTAGAAGAAATCTGATGCCTTCGTGGTTGTGTGTGTGTGTGTGGGGGGGGGGTAATCTGCAAGTCGAGGAAAATTGAAAAGAATGTATGATTAATGTCGAAAATAAAATAAGGAAAGAGTAAAATAAATATATGAAGTCAATCTTATAGATGTGTTAAATATATTTAAAGATTTCTAGTAAACTTTTGAATCAAGTGTTTCTGATCACTAAGAATGTATAATGATAACATGCAACTATGTTATTACGATTACTTTATTAACACTTATTATTATTATTATTATTATTATTATTTTAGCTGTTAATTTTCATACAGATAAACTGTAAGAACATTACAGTTACTACTTCTTTGCATTAGCGAATTTTCTCTCCATGTTTTGGACTTCCTATCAGTTGCTTTTACATTTTATAGTTGTTTTCTCACACTTCAGATATTGACATTTTGCTAAGGAATTAATATGCAAGTAGAAGCAAAACTAACATGAGAAGGTTTTCTCCGGAGAAATGGCTTTCAATTGGTAGTTTTCCACGTTTTCTGATGGAGACCTATACGTGCTGTACATGCATGCCTTTTGATTTTCCTTCCTTTTGGCAACAAGGACCTGCACTTATCGTATATTTACAGGATGTGTGATATAAAATATAAATAATATAGTTGGAGTTTACTTAGAAATTTTCATATACCATAGGACTAGGACATGAACACTTCTAATAGGGTGGTAAGAACATCTGATTGGATTAGTCAGACCTTGAGATTCTTCTAATGTTTTTTTTTTTTCCAAATTTATTATTCCCTTAATATAAGTGGCTATGCCCATCTATAAATTTCTAGAAGGAATTAACAACTCAAATACTGTTATTTTGTATGAGATATGTTTTTTTCCTTTTAATTATCACCTTTCATAGACATGGGAGATCTGGGATGACCAGTGTTAACAAACCCCTTCACAAAGAAATCTTGCTATTTTTCTTTTTCTTTTTCTTTTTCTTTTTTTAAAAAAAATTTTAATGCAAGGGTTCACAGTGAAGCAACCTTGTTGCATGAACTTGAACTTTAAAGCCTAAGAAGTTACCAAATAAGTGGACCGTATTCCCATTAATATTAATGAATGAAGGTTCCAACGTTCTCCCATTTTCTTGTTTTCGACTAGTTTTTATAACTAGCCAATTGGCTTTTGGGCTTACTCTTGCTATATAAAATGGAAATTCAATTCCCAATTACATGTATGCTAAATTGGGAAGCCAGCAATAGTTAGGAACTGTAGAACCCTCCTCTCCCTCAGAGTTTTTTTTTTTTTTTCCCCAGTTTACACGTCCATTGTTCAACAATCAAAGCACTAAAGGGTTTGTTTACTTCCTCCGTTACGTCAGGAACTATTCGACCTTGGTGGTAGTTATGCGTTGATTGAATTCATGGCCGTTGCTAATCACGTAGGCATTTAGGCACCATAAGCAATACGCACTTGCATCTACGTGTGTTTGTATCTATACGTGTGAGTGTGTGTGTAATTGCAAATATGGTTGCATCCTTGTCTCAGTGTTCAATTATGTCGCCAACAATGAAATCGGAATGAGAAGGACTTAAAATCAAACAATGCATATGAGAATAAAATTCACTTATTTGAATCATCAATACACAATGAACCAAAAAGAACAGAATCTTTATATTTTAAACACAACAAAATGAAGGGTGAAAAATAAAAACTTTAGCAGCTAGAAATTTCACGTCCATCTTGCGCATGCTCTTCAGCCCTCGAGTGGCCGGGATGGGAGAATGGTGGACCTTGTGAAATCATAAAAGTACTTGTGGTTCATTTTATTCTTTGTCTTAGTTTGACGCCTGCAATCGCCAACAATGCTATTCAACGTTAGATTAAAGCAGTAGGATGAAAAGAATTGCGTAATTAGGCAAATCATTATAGAATGCAATAAACTATTATATGCAGCTACTCACATGAAAATAGGAAACATAGTTTGTTTAGTACTTAAAGGGAGGTGGAGGAGATTTGTAGTAGTAAGGAGGTGGAGGGGATGGGGAAGGAGGAGGGGGAGACTTGTAGACATAAGGAGGAGGAGGAGATGGAGATGGTGGAGGGGGGGATTTATAGATGTAGGGAGGAGGTGGTGATGGTGATGGTGGTGGTGGGGACTTGTAAACATACGGAGGAGGAGGTGAAGGGGATGGAGGTGGCGGTGACATGTAGATGTAGGGTGGAGGGGGTGAATGTGATGGAGGAGGCGGTGACTTGTAGACATAGGGAGGCGGTGGTGATGGCGATGGAGGGGGTGGGGACTTGTAGACATAAGGAGGTGGAGGCGAGGGAGATGGAGGAGGTGGGGACTTATAGATATAGGGAGGAGGTGGCGAGGGAGATGGAGGTGGTGGGGACTTATAGACATAGGGAGGAGGCGGTGAAGGAGATGGAGGAGGTGGGGACTTATAGATATAGGGAGGAGGTGGCGAGGGAGATGGAGGTGGTGGGGACTTATAGATATAGGGAGGTGGGGGTGATGGTGATGGAGGTGGTGGCGACTTATAAACATAAGGAGGAGGCGGTGAAGGAGATGGAGGAGGTGGGGACTTATAGATGTAGGGAGGTGGGGGTGATGGTGATGGAGGTGGTGGAGACTTATAGATATAGGGAGGTGGCGGTGAGGGAGATGGAGGTGGGGGTGACTTATAGACATATGGAGGTGGTGGTGATGGAGATGGAGGTGGGGGTGACTTATAGACATATGGAGGTGGAGGTGATGGAGATGGAGGTGGTGGAGACTTATAGACATAAGGAGGTGGTGGGGAGGGAGATGGGGGTGGGGGTGACTTATAGACATATGGAGGTGGAGGTGAGGGAGATGGAGGTGGTGGAGACTTATAGACAGAAGGAGGTGGTGGGGGAGGAGGTGGTGGGGAAGGAGATGGTGGAGGAGGAGACTTGTACACATAAGGAGGAGGAGGAGAGGGTGATGGGGGAGGTGGTGACTTGTAGACATAAGGCGGAGGGGGAGGAGATTTGTAAACATATGGAGGAGGTGGTGACGGTGACGGTGGGGGGGGTGAATGGTAGTAGTAAGGGGGTGGCGGCGAGTAGTAATAATAGTGCTTGTCGCCACCTTGGGCCGCTGCGTTTGCAGCCAACAAGCACAATGAAAGGGCAAAAGCGAGGTGAGGCCAAATATTGGCCATTCTTGGCGACGTTGGTTACTCTCCAAGTCCTGCTTTTTGGGGACTTCAATGTATTCCACTTAAGACACCCAGAGAAGATTTGGAGATGGACATGACTCCAGAGCTTGCTGTTTATATAGGATCTCCCTCACCATTAAACAAAAAAAAATTTTTATCCAGCCTTTGGTGCCTCCAATTCTGCCTAGTGGGCAATCTCGAACAAACTATCGCAATGTCTTCTTTTCAAACACTAAAATAATATGATTGGTGAGGTTCCACGAACTTGGCTCCATACGACTCTTTGACAAACACGTAAAATTAAGTTGAAATGGTCATGCAACAATTAATAATTGCAGTACGGTAGATGGACAGCCCATATTGATACTTTCGTAGTTTAGAATGGGATGATCAAGAGAAATAAATTAGTACCTCGGTAACAGTTATACCCATTTTAGCGATTACTAAGGCATATTCCCCCATAATCAAAAGAGTGGGGAGGAGAAATTTGAACCCCCACCTCATTGTGCATACTACCATTATCCATGTAGTGATAACGAGAATGTTTCTCTACATTTGAATTTTGGCGAGTCTCATCACAACCAGTTGAAGAGTAAACTAGAAAATAATTCACTCCATCGCAAGGCATAATTTAATGTGTGAATGGACACTCTTAAAGTCTCGAAGAAAATTCTTCTCGTAATCATGCACATATCATCGTCTTCCATTTACTTCAAAATAAAAATAAAAATAAATAAATAAATAAAATCCAGCACAGCTGTCTTCAACGCTATACCTAACCAAGCAAATATTGGTTTTTCTATCGACGTTATCACATTACTAATTAATTACAAGTGTGCATCAAGCCCAATTCCAAAATGAAAGGTGTTACAAAAAAAAAAAAAAAAGTGGACTTCTTCGTGCCTCATCGGCACTATGAAAACATCTCTACAGTGTATTCGTTTAGGCCCAAAAAAAATAAAAAAGAGAAAATTTGTGCTATCCAGAAGAACCATCTTCCAATTGGCAAACAACCACAATTTTCGACTTCTCTGGGGCTGTTCTTGAACAATATTTCGTGGCCTGCAGACAGTTGTTTTATTTCTCTTCGAATGATCGATGATGACTTGGTTTATAATAGTAATAGTAATACAAACCGCGAAGTGCATTTGAGTGGGTTACTACTTGTATATTAATTATCCTTAATATATATTAGGTGTGAATTTGTCAAACACTCCAGCATGTCTCAGCATGATCATATTAAAGTTCAACACACCACAGCCCCATTGCAATCCATTAGCTGTATGGTCCTCATTGTTTAATTATTCAGCGAGTGTTAGGAGAAACCGACTTGTCACCTAATTTATATGTTAAAAAAAAAAAAAAAAATACAAGAAGAAGAAGAAGAAGTCAAAAGTCTTGGGTGGAGTAATTTGGTGTTTCTTTGAAAATTTGTAACCAATTATAGATGAGCCCAACTAATTATTGGAATAAGATGAAGGTGTAATCTAGATTCTCAAGTTAGAAAATCCCAGTTAACTTCTTCAAAGTTAAAACTAAGTAATAAAATATAGCTAGTAAGTAAGAAAATTTCCAAACACATAGATAGGCTCTTGCATGTTAAGAGACAACCTGGTCCGAGGTAAAATGCCCAGTGATTTGCCTTCTACGTAGCTGTCTCTTCTACCTGGTCCAACCTTACGCCTACTTTTTTTCGGTGGGGGACTCTTTCCTGCTGCCTAAAGACGCGTCCTCCAAAGGAAGCTTTTGCATATTAAAACTTTTACTTATATATATTTTTTAATTTTTTTTTTCGTCCTTTTCTTTAACACAAATAATACGTCCTTCTTTGCCATTAAAAATTACTAGCCAAATCTATGTATAAAAAGTTACGTCCCTTGGTTAGAAAAGAATCACAGTAAAACCTTACCTCTAAGAGTGGGTTAGCAATTGTGATTAATGTTTAAAAAGTTACGTTTTTAAGTTAAATATAATTTTATTAGTATTTGATAAATTATAAAATTTATATTTGATATAAGTACATTATAACTTAAATTTATATATATATATATATATATATAATATTTTTGATACACAAAAGAATGCAAGAAAATACATTACAATTTAATACATTTTTAAAACAATAATTTGTATTATTGCATAAAATAATTAAATTTAATTATTTTCTATTTCATTATAAAACTTATATTTTTCTTTCAAAACGCTACAAATAATTAATTAAATTTTATTAAAAGTAAGTTTCGAACTGTCAATTTGTTAATTGCAGAAAGAAAAAGAAAAGGATTCAACTATAATTAAATTAAATTAAACATAATTCATTTTCATAGTTCGAGATTTGAAGGACAAAAGCATATATATGCTAGTGGGTGCTACGATCTGAATCATAAGATCTCGAAGATTTATCCTACATCCCAAATGGATTTTAATTCTTCAACAATGATAGGTCATTGGCGAAGGAGAAAGCAGCTTCAGAGACGGTTGCTTGACTATGGACGGTTCGGTTAGGATTGAGATTTTTTCTTAATGAAATTTTCCAGGAATAGCCCTTCTGCCTAACAAGTAAACCGTGCCAAGGACAATGGCTATTTGCCACCGGATTTAGTTGCCCGTGTGAAATGTTTGAAATAAAAGCCAGGTTAGCAAACTCGATAGACTTGTCTTCTGCCAAATTTTCCTTGGAATTGCAAACATTTAAGCAACTTGCAGGAACCCATTTGACATACGAGTGAAGATGTCATGGACTATGAACTGGACAATGCTAAATTATAAAAGTTGTTGAAGCATGACTTCTGTAGATTTGATTAACAGCCGTATACATTGGTTTGGTAGAGTCTAAATTGGCTCCAGATTCCAATTAAGTCATCTAGACTTTTTATGCCGAATTGATTTTAAATTGCATTATACAAAGACTACTTATTCCGTAGGAGTTTCTTTCCTATCAAAATTTTTCAATTTTGTCCGACTTACACTAACAACAAATAATGCTGTCTAATGTAGGTTATTACGGCAACCCCCCCCCCCCCGATTGTCAGATTTTACGATAAAATGCATAGACATGTCACTATCAAATTTTCTGTTACGAGAACCAAATAATAAAATTGTCTTCCAATGATATTTTTCAATGCGTTGTGCAATTACCCCGTATGAAGAAATGGTTGTAATTGATAATTTGTTTTAGAGTTCAACCGTTGATTTTCAGTAGCATCCAGAATATAGATCCCAGAATGGATGATTCTGATCAAAAGTCAACAAACTCCTGCCGGTGGATTGAATGGTTGGCTAGCCCCGAAAAATACGACTATTTATACTGGCACTCTGTTCTTATTTTATAAAAAAATGTTCCTGAAAATTGTAAATAGTCTATAACTTCTACTTATTTTTGTACTTCAAAAATTTCTGCAAATTAGATTGATCTTCATTCCCCCGGGCCGCGGCGAAGAAGAAGAATATAATTGACAGAACAAGTTTCGTCATCAAAACATCACATATAATGTTAAAACCAAATTGCTCCTTATTGGATTGAATTAGCGGGGGAAGCCACAGAGATGAGCCAAAAATGATTGAATAGAATAAATAAATCTTTTGATCTTTCATTTTTGGGTCACAAAATGCCTCAGCTGCAACATTAATAACAAGACAAGCTCCAACGGGTGGCTCAGCTCACAACTTTGTTAGCCTCTGCAGGTAAGACGTAACGTTTTATGAGATAATATTATATACCCTGCACTGCGTTTTCCTACCCCACAAGAGAATGGATATTCTCTTATCATACAAGTTGGAGAAACCTCAATAGAGTTGCATGTGTATGCAGCCTGATCATTTTGGAAGAAGGCTTTCCTTAGTCGGGTCTGGTGCTGTTAACCGGGAAGGAGGCGTAGAATGCTGGGATTCGGATGATTGAATCAGGATCTGCATAATGATGGTAACAAGGACTACAAGGCTCACTGAAAATGCTATTACTTCCCATGACCCCATTAACGCCAACCAGTGGAATAATCTAACGAGACCGCACACAAGAAGAATTGACCAAAATGTAACCACCTGTTCATATCAAAAGGGAAAAGCATGAGGATGGAGGAAATTGAAGCCAACAGTTAATTAGATGAAATCAAGCTCAATATAAAACTAATTATCTTACGACTAGAGACTTCTTGGGTCGGCTGATGTCTTGATATTTTAGATCCGTGAATGTGTTTTTGGCATTAAATTTCTCCAACAAGGCATCCTGTTAGGTTAGAAACGAATAATGAGATGTATGCATGCCAAATCCATACTCAAGAACAGAAACAAAAGTCCATACCTTAGTCACGAAAACATCTTTGCACCATTGGGCAATGCCGTCTGTTGTTTCTGGCATTTCCTGCACGGAATGTCTCTTGATTTGCACCTTTACCTGCAAGACAGTAAGAACCCAGGGAAAATGGACACTCTTCATGTTGACCAAGATAACATGGAGTGTGTTTAGTCATTTGTCAGCGCTCAGTAATCCTACCACAGAAGATTTCCGTGCAAAGATTCTTAGCATTGTAGGAGCAGGCTGATTTTCTGGAAAAGCCACCGTGCAGTCATAAATTGCTGGAACAAATGAGCGCATATGTGTTACTGCTGCTACAAAACCCTGAAAGCCAAATATATATATGTATACACACGAAAAAAAAAAGGTGAATTTCAGCTGAAACAAATGCTATATTGAGGAGCATCAACTTCTTGAGCAGCACAGGCTTGGCCACAGACGAAGCAAGCACATAAATTTAATTAAAGGCAATGGCTTTCTAGTTCAAGAAACACTCTCTTGTATGAATTTGAATCTTTCAAGTCCTTCTCCAGAAAGCAGCATGGAAACCAAGAAACAACAAACTGAAGTCTCCATGACTGCAAAGTAATGTGATGAGAATTACGCTTGCTATTCTTTAAACAAATTCTCAACTAAAATTCACCTTCGTACGGGGAAGCAAAACATTTCTAGGAATTGGGAGCCCTCTTGAAGCAGCAAATTCTTGGGCAACTTGAAGCTTCTCCCCTGTGAAGCGAGTTCCCTCTACAAAAATAGCCAGCCAAAAAGGGATAGGAAAATCTGCCAGCCGTTTGAAGCCTTTCTGCAGAACTGGATCCAATGAGATAAATGAAACAACGAACAGTGATCAAATCAGATGGGATGTATGTTTAATTTCGATAAATGGGGAACCTTCAATTTCCGTTCATCCTTAGCCCAGCTTCTGTCGAGAAACAGGTAGCCAGAAAACCACGCTGCCCAACCTATAATCTGCACCAATGTGCTAATTCCCTTTAGATGCCAATCAATTCCACTTAAACCTGCTATTTAGACTAACAAACTGAAAGATAAAATATCATATAAAGAAATCGATCCAAGAAAGTGGAATGGTTTCATTGCTGTATTTTCAATTAAAATCACATTTAATGGATTCATCCTAAATTTAATCAGGAAAGGCTGAACAGCGGTTATCACACCATCATCATGGTCTTCGGAGGTCCCAGAAATTGATACACAAAAGGGTCCAAATTCTCACGAGGTGAATCCTCCAATTACCAATGAGCCATCATGCAATTCTTTGCGCAAACAAAAGCAGTTTTCTCTTGCACTCCATCAAATTTAGGTCCATTCAATTATTTGTTCCTGAATTACTCTTAAAACAGCCGAGGGCTTGAAGAAAAGTAGACTCAACAATGCTGAGTAAAGTAAAACCATTAAACAGGAAAAACAGGTAACCTTGGCTCCTTTTTTATTCATTTTAGAATAAGTCAGTCTTATCATGTAAAACAGGTAGAAGGAAGTGGTGGTTTTTCTGGAAACTCACAGGGAGGACTTTCACTTCTTTCTTCATCACAGCCAGTGCACTACCAAGGCAACCTGCACGCTGATATATGATCAATATTGCATTAGAAAGGGGACATGGAAAGAAAAGGAAGTCCGAGCATGTAAACTAAAGCATCCAAGTGCAGCACTGAACAAGTTATAACAAGAGAAAACAGAGACCTTGATGATGGTTACGAGGTATCATCACACAGCCACTTTAGCCATACAATATACCATCGTTATGTTTGTGAATGTCACACAACCTCTGACATGCGAGGACCAGTAATCACATAAATCACTATGGAAGCTGTAATGATTTGGTCATCTTTACCATAGGAATTTCCTCCCAAGGAAAAGAAGAGGCAATGGAAGGGAAGAGGGAGTGACAAGAAGGCAGAATTAGGAAATTGGATAAATGCTATCGGAGACTAATGTTACGGGCCACCTTTTGGTGTGCAGTACTCACGTTTATAAGGCCCAATGACCCCCTTTTCCTCAACAACTTGTGAGTTGGGTAGTGTGCAGCCGTGACATTCTCTTACACCGAATTTATCGACGATCTCGTCGATGTTTTTGGACACGCACCGAGACAGGTTTTCGGCATTCTGTGTCAAGTCGAGGGTCCCACGGTGGACAGGGGTAAACTCTGATACCACTTGTCACGGAGCCATTACCTTCTCCCCAAAAGATTAACCTGTTGGGGTGTGCAGTGCTCACGTTTATAAGTCTAAGGACCCCCTTTTCCTCAACAATGTAGGAGTTGGGTAGTGTGCACCGGTGACACTAAGCTCCAGAAATGTAGAACAGGCAGTAAATTTATGCCCTATGGAGGCCAAAATCGTTCTTCTTTAAGTTTGGAAGATTTAGATTTCTTCCTTTCTTTAGGAATCAAGAGGCAACTTAATGCAGACCCTTGCACAGAATCTAGAATCATATTCCATAAAAGATTGAAAAGGAGTAGAAAAGAGATTATTTAGGTAGAAAAACAGAATAAGAACCTGAGCTAACGTCCATCCAACAAGCCAATCTATGTCACTCCTGTGATTGCAAATGAGAAGCGCATGTTCTTTACCTGAAATTTTCCAAATAAACGTAATTTGAAACATGTGGAATGAATAGCATTAATACCAAGAAACAAAGAACATCAGGTGCTCAACCAAAATGCTTGCTAAATTACCCATTAGATCAAATGTTTCATCATCTGCATACACTTCAATCTGCATTGACAGCATTTAAGTTGTTAGCCCAGTTGGAGGACAAATTATGTTTGCCCGAGTAAAAAGAATTATTGGCTTGTTATTGAATTGAACATGCAGAGACATTTCCAACAATATTAGACAATTCACAAGTTCTAACTTCATCTTTCCAAACTTAACATGGTGTGAGGGCAAATGTAGTAGGAGAGCAAAGCTGAATAATAAAAGAGAACCGCCGTAATAATTAAAAAGGCAAACAATGTCGAACATAGAAATCTCCTCCTAGATGTGATGCAGTCTCTATCACTTGGGGCTATTGGTGAACCTGTAAGTCATGAAGTGTTTTCTTTTTTCCAACAGGTTTACTTCTGACATTTGGCTAAAGTTCTGAGTTTTAAGATGATTAAATTTTTTTTCTTCATTCAGCTAGTCTAATTTGAAGCTCAACCATTGATACTTGGGGAAGGCGCATCCAAGTTGTTAAGTTACTGTAATTATGCCATCTCAAGTGTCGACTTTATCGAAAAGGTATGGCAGGAGAGTGGTTTCCCATAATGGATTACGACTCAAGAAATGAGTTCTCTTGGAACAATAAGCATTGAAGCAAATTACAAATAAACTTTCCCTGCAGTTTAAGGCAAAAGAACACCCGTAAATGAGCATATAATAGTGCATAGAAGTAAGGAAAAAAATTTCACACCTTCAAATTCCCCCACCAATCAACAAGCCAAATGAGCTCCAGCCAAAGTAGCTCCGTTGCTATTTTGTTAGCCCTTATAAACAAACTCTTTGATACTGGACGAACAATGATAAATAGAACCGCCTGAAAAGGGGTAAAAATCCCAGTAAAACAACGGGACATTATGTTCTGTCAAATTTTCAACTGAAAAACAGAAAGCCAATATAGCCTTTTCTCTCCTTGTTTTTTATACCCTATCTGTTTCGTTCGTCACACACACGCACACTAAGAAGTTTTCTCCTGACTGACGCTCACGTTGCACATTGCAACAGTCAGAATGATGCTTAAACACAGAAAGAGCGGCTAGCGAGAACCATGCCAATTGATGCTCGGCGAGCGAACTAGAATTAGATTAATTATTGCCCCCCAGAAATGAGAAAACCATGGATCAGTCAGCCCAAGTTATATCATAGACTTGCATCTCAAAAAATCAATAATTCATTAATAACAGCAACGGGAACAAGAGATCCAATCTCTCAATTACATCTATAACTCTAAGAAGCACAAATCGATCCGTTCCATATTCATTTAGACTCTGACATAGAAATGAACTAAACAAGAAGCGAGCTCCCCAACTTGCCAACTTTCCTAATGATGCCATTCGATCTAAACCATGAAGAAACATAAGGGGCAAAATAACAATAACAATAATGATAATAACTGAAAGAAGAACCAGATGGGTTTTGATGGTAAACCTGAATGAGATTGACGATGAGGCCAGAGAATAAGAAAAGTGTCCCAATAGGCACAATAGCGAGAGCAGGGGGCACCATTGTTGTTGTTGTTCGTACCAACCAACGACGAGGCGATGATGTTGTGCAAACGTACAACTCTGTACAGAGGGAGATAGAGACTAGAGAGACAGAAAGTTTTGGTAATGTTGGTGTGTCTGGACTGTAAAAAAAGTTAGCGATCTCGGAGAAGAAAGCGGCGCGCTTTCAACGCCTACTTTCTGTTAACGTTGCATGGTTGACAGAACATCTCTCTTGGCTTTGCTTTTCATTTCTAGCTGGCATTGGCCGTTGCTGTCTATTCTGTTGGTTTGCTTGCTTCGCTCATTGGCATCCGCGCCTTGTACAGTTCTCGGTGGCATATGATCCAACCCTTCATGGCTGGACCAGGTTGTAATAAGTATTATATCATACTGATTTATGTTTATGTTTCAAGATCGAAACTTTCAAGCAAACCTGACCATTCCATACCATAATTGGGTTTCAAATTGTGTAAGGAGGACTTTGTGATTAGAAAAAGATTACAGATTTACGGATCGAACAGGAAAAACTCGTAAATTTGAGATTTTAGATGTATTTAACTATTATCCACCTATGATTAATCTGAGCCCGAGCCCATTTAAGCCTTTCAAGACGCTCTTTTTTTTTCTCTGGAATCATTAATGTGATTAATTTCAAGACGAAGGATAATATTACAAGGATTTTGAGTCACAAGTTAGAACATACCGAAACCCAATATTTAAAAAGGAATCGACCATCTATCTTGAAAGGATTAAAAAAGACAATTTTTTTTTTTAATTTATGAAAATAGGTAAATAACTACGGCGTTTAATTCAATTTTTATATTTTTCAGTTCGCATAGCTACGGCGTCGTTTGAACTCAACACTATAGTAGAAAAATACGGCAACTTTCTGCCGACGATTGAACCAGCGCGCGGAGCAAGGCGGCTATCAGAGAGCGAGGCGTAGACAGAAAGTAGGAGAAGTTGTGGAGGCCAAAAAAAAAAAAGAACTAGAGGCTGACTTTGGAAAAAAAGAAAGAAAATGGCTTCAGCGCCGGGAGGAGGAGTGGGGTACCACCAACCGGCGACACTGGAGGAGGTGAGGACGCTGTGGATTGGGGATTTACAGTACTGGATGGACGAGAACTATCTCAATTCCTGCTTCCTTCACACCGGCGAGGTACCGCCTTTTATATACATATACACACACACACACACACACACACACACACACACACACACACACACACACACACACACACACACACACACACACATATACATAACATGCACTGAGCTTGCTGGATGTTTGAAATTTTCTCGTCACTGTTGCTTATCGTTTGGATATCCCCACTTTTTTATTCGTATTTTGGTGTTTATATTTTGTATTTCTTTATCTTTTCCTCTATTGCATTCATCGATTTCACTTTCGTTCGAAGTATTTCTTCGGTTGGGCTCACGATTTTCTAGGACGAAGTAGCAAAATAATTGGAATCTTTTTTAGAAAAGAGGAGAAGAGTTACTCTTATTTGTTTAAATTTCACGATTTTTGGGTGAAATTCCTTACGAATGGTTTTTTTTTGGGTTGGGGGGGTGTTAGAATTTGATTTAGGTTTTTTTTTTTTTTACTTTAAAGATTCATAAAATCAATAACTTAACCTAAAGAAATTGTAAGAATGTGTGTGAATAAAGACCTATAGTATGGATCCTCACTTTGCGATCTTTATGTAAGCTGCTGCCTCTTGCTCTCAAACTATTTCGCTCAATACATGGCTTCTTGCCATTCTTGTGTATGGTATGAATGATGTCTGAGAAACTGATTTGATAATGGGATTCTTTAATTTTTTTTTTTTGGGTTCCCCTGTTTTTGATTGTTTTTACCGTGTGCCTAATAACATTAAAAATGAAACTGGTGGAGACTAAGTGATTCATGTCTGGATTCAATGATCATGTGAATTGATTTGACTGCTCTTCTTCGTGCAGGTGGTTTCAATAAAAATTATACGCAACAAGATCACTCTCCAACCTGAGGGTTATGGGTTTGTGGAGTTTGTCAACCATGCTGCAGCGGAAAGGATTCTACAGACATATAATGGGACACAGATGCCCAGCACTGAACAAACGTTTAGGCTGAATTGGGCTTCTTTTGGTATTGGGGAAAGACGTCCGGATGGACCTGAGCATTCTATTTTTGTTGGAGATTTAGCACCTGATGTCACGGATTATCTCTTGCAAGAAACCTTCAGGGTTCATTATCCATCAGTCAGAGGTGCCAAGGTTGTTACTGATACAAGTACTGGTCGTTCAAAGGGATATGGATTTGTTAAATTTGCTGATGAGAATGAAAGGAATCGTGCCATGAATGAAATGAATGGTGTTTATTGCTCAAACAGGCCTATGCGGATTAGTGCAGCCACACCCAAGAAGACTACTGGTTATCAACAGCAGTATGCAGTGGCAAAAGGTGATATTAACTTTGTTACTGTTTGGTAAACTTTCTCATTCCATTTGAAGTACCATACCTGAAGACTTGGGTCAGTTCTAGGTATCTGTAACTTCCCAAAAATGTTGCTTCGTGATAAATTGAAGGACTTTCTTTTTTTTGGGGGGGGGGGGGGGGAAGGAAATTGTAGTAATTGCTTGTCCTTTCTTCCTAGATGTTTTTGTATCATTGATTTTAGCATTAAGTGCATACTCTTGTGCTACATTTGCTTCTTGGATACAATTGCAGTGACTTGTTGATTTTCTGCAGCTTTGTATCCAGTTTCAGCATATGCCACACCGGTGCATGTGGTTGCAACAGACACTGACTTGACTAATACAACTGTGAGTTAGCTGTACTCAAATTTTTGTGGGATTTGTCTTGTGCATTTCTATTAAATCTTTTCTTATTTGCAGATCTTTGTTGGTAACTTGGATCCCAATGTCACAGAAGAGGAACTGAAGCAAACATTTTTGCATCTTGGGGAAATTGTCTATGTCAAGATTCCCACTGGCAGAGGATGTGGTTTTGTGCAATTTGCCGCCAGGTGTTTATTTTGCTGCAATGGAATATTTTCTGGTCATATTCTGATGCCGTTGATAACATTTCCTACTGATTTTAGCTCTTGTGAATCTTTTTTTTTTTCATTGTTTTTATCTATTGCTGGATTAAGATTTAGTAGCCATGCTATAATATTTCTTAACAGGCATTTTCTGTCATATGGTGTTGCATGTGATAGGCATTACTATATTTCTGTTGGGAGGATCATAAGTAGAGAGCATGGTGAGAGGAAGGCATTATCATAAGAGGAGATGATGAAATGGGACTACTTGGGTTTTATTGTATTGTGTTTGAAGTTTTTCACTCTTTCACATTACATTTCCTGACCTTTTCCGCTAATTTCATCAATATAGGGTGTCTGCCGAAGAAGCCATCAAAAGTATGCAGGCACATGTGATTGGTCAACAGCCAGTGCGCATTTCTTGGGGGAGGAAACAGGTATACAAATTTATCAGTCTGCGAGGGTGTTTTGGTTCTGCATACCTCATAATATGATGCTTAATCTAAAAGCAAGAATTTCTAAAGAAAATTACACTAATAGGGTCAAGACTGTGTTGATGCTGGACACTTAGCATAATACAACATCTTCTCAGGCATTGTACATTGCATGTGTACTGCTGTGTTTGCAGAAATACCCATTATTTTGTGTTACTAGCATTGGTAATGTTTAGGAATGACTTGTTGCAGGATCTGGCTAGTAGCTTGGTTCCGCAAATAGATCAGTGGAGTGCCTATTACACTTATGGGCAAGGGTACGATGCATATGGTTATGGGACTACACAAGATCCTTCATTATATGCATACAATGCATATGCTGGTTATCCCCAATACCCTCAACAGGTATCTTTTCTTAAAGTGGTTACAGCAGTTTCTTTCATGTTGATTCTAGAAGCTTTTAGGCATTAATTCATCTTGTTTTACATGTTTTTCCCCTTCTAGTTCAGTTCATACCTACGCAGATTTGGGGTAGATTGGCTATTCACTTCCTAGCCCCATTGAAAGTTTGATGCCTCCATCAACATCTTTACTCCACATTTAGTTTGCAATGGCTCATTCATTAATCTCCATGAGCACAAGTGATAAAAATTGAAGCACTTATTCAATCAACTTGATGATCGTTTGCCTGTAACTGGATATATTTTCTGCATGGTTCTGTTTCAGATGGAAGGAGTTCCAGACCTAGCAGGAGGTGCTGTCCCTGTTGTAGATCCAAGGGAGGAGGTTTATCCTTTGGCCGCACCTGATGTTGAAAAGTAAACTCTGCCCGCTCCTAATATGGCTTTGTCCCAGTTGTAAATTCTTGTTTGTCAGCTAATTAATTCAATTTTTTTGAATTGACTTCTAGGTTAAATGCCACCTATCTGTCAGTTCACGGAAGTGCTATATTAGGCCGGTCATTGTGGAGGAAAACTTCCTCGATTATGCAGCAAGCTTAGGCATCTGGCCAAGAAACAGTTAAGTCGCTTATGAAATATTATCTATTATGCTCAAAAGCAACGCAAACTGAAGTGTGGAAATAGAGAACAACTAGGATTTGATTGGTTCCATTGTAAAACATGTTTTGCTGATACCTCTTTTGGTGTTTAAGGTTTTTCATTACTTCGTTTTGGGTTGGAAGATGAGGGCCTCAGTGCATATTGACTTCTTGGCCTCTTTTGTTCCCCCACAAGGCATATCTAGTTGCCATATTTCTTGGCTTCTATCTCGTGTGGGAGACTGTTGTTCAGTGTCATAGACCGACTGGCCATCGTAAATAAAACTAAACTGGATTACAAGTTTGGCAATTGGACCACACGGGCAGAAGGGACCTAGGCCTTGAAACAGAAATTTTCTTTTTCTTTCTGTTCTTTATATTTTCTTGATTCAATTATACAAAAAATTTTAATGCAATGCGCCTTCTTGCCTTCTTTTTCTTCCGATGGAACCAAAAATGTAGAGGGGAAGAAAAAAGAGAAAAACGTCCATTGTTATCGGACCGGTGGACTTGATTGGAATGACTCAAGCCAAGCCAAGCCAATTACGGTTTCTTTCCGGGACAAGTCTAGGAGTCGAGAAACGTAATGCACATCGCACTAGTTTAAACGTGAAAAATGAGAGTGAAAAGCGAAAATCTTTGGAGATGAGAAATAAAGTTGACGAAAATAACAAATTAGTTCAACAAATAATCTGTGTTGATGAAGAAATGTATCTGATGATTGCCTTCAAGTCTTCATAATAATTCACAAATACTTGGCCAACCAAGGCAGTTCCTTGCTGTCTTTCAGAGCAAAAGCCACATCATCACTGCAAAGAAAGATGGATTAAACTTAAAACTAGACAGCTCGTTCAAAGCAATTGAATTGAAAATATACGTGTAATTGTTGGGCAAGCAAAAGAAAGGCAAAGACTTTCTAGTAAAAAGTAGTGAAAGAAAAGAAAGGAAATTGACCTTGGAAAATTGAGCTGCAACTTCTGCAACCTGTGCCTAGAGCCCGGTTCACACAGAATTATTCGGGTGTCTCCCAGCATACACCTTCCAAAGTGAAAAAAAGAAAAAACTCAAAAGGCTAAATTTGACATGCTTTCTGATTTTGACATCGCCAAATAAACATCTTTCTGCCAAACATATTCAGCCAAGGATTGGCAAAAGATGACTTACCCAACTTTAAGGAGCGTGTCCCAACCAGGAAATGTCATGCTGTTGCTAGTGCAGAGCCATGAGACGGTGGCTGCCAACTGTTGGGGAGGAGGAGAAGGACGTTTCAGAAACCACAAACAAAATGCCAGTCTTTGAAACACTAGTAGTTTCCAAAGTTATTTCCATCTCCCAAGTACAAATGTATAAGCATTCATATATACAATCCAGTAAAAGTCTGAACGATGGGCCTGAGATTTTTTCACCTTTTCAAAGGTTGTCTCACCCATTCCTGTTTTATAGAGCTCATACACCATTGCTGTCAAGAAGATTTTGCTCAGTTTGGAACAGCTTTTCATTACCTGCAGAAAATAAGGGCCAGAAAACAACATTTTACTTAATGCTTATTTCATGAGAAAATATGGTAATTGCTGCAAAAATTAATCTCTTTCCTCCCCAACAATAAAATTAACGTTAGATCCTTTCTATCAAACATATGTCTTGAAGAAACAGACGTTAACATTGCATTCAAGAACACATGTCTGGAATCATTTATTTCCTCTAATTCAATCATGTTGCAGTTGGATTAATACCAACCGCTAAAGATGTCATTCTCAATAACAACATTGGGATAAAAGTGCATGTAATGTCAAATAAGATTCATTACTTATGTTTGTGTTCAAATACCAACTCACTTGAATATGAGGTGCCTGAAACATTTCTTGAATGGCTGTCTCCACTTCTGACATACCAACAAGGCCTTTTCCTGTAAAGTGGCAAAAAACAAGGTAATTGCAACTACTGTGTTACAGATGCAAGGATAGACTTGAAGAGAAAAGGGAAGCAAAAGCAATCTCCACCGAAGAAGGTAGATAGGCTTTAGTATTGACATTATAAATGCATGTTCTTCAAACCACTGGACACTATCTGTTTGCTTATGAGCTAACCAACCATTGCTCTACCTTCCTTTATGCTTTGGTGTTAGAATGATAGAAATTATCAAGTGAATGCAAGGACATACCAGTGGGAACTGAACTAGGACTCGAGCCCAATTTCTTCATACGATAATCTGCAATTTCTGCTGCACGCCTGCATATCTCCAAAGCACGACGTGCATCTCCTGAAATAGCTGCTACCTGGGTGTATTCACAAGTTGACATAACGGGGAAAAGGAACAGGATCAGGAAATGTGTGTGTAGACAGTGCACAAAGGTTGTCAGATGGAAATTTGGCAAAATCAAAATTTTAAGGGGAAAGAAGTCACAATGACTTACCTTCCTAGAAGCAAATTCAATAGCTTGCTTTTCAAACACATCAATTCCTTTCAGACGGCTAGAGATGATTTCTTGAAGCTGCTGATAGCTGTAGGGACCAAAGCAAAGCCTTTGGATACCCATACGGCTGGAAATTCGAGGAAGTAATTTTTCTGGAAGATCCATTGTATTCGCTATTCCTGATTATTAAATGATGTTTTGTGGTGAAGAAGCAAGACCCTGTCACTATCATCTCATCACAAGTCATCCACACACACACACAACAGAGAGAGAGAGAATACCTATCACAATCAGTTTTGAATGTGGCTTAGTAGGCCAATCAAGGATATTGTATAGTACCTGCAATGAAAGTAATGAGTAATGCATGCTAACTCATGTATGTAAACTAGAATAATTACATGTTTTGATGTAATAAGATGCACCAGTTACCGACTGATTTCTTGTAACAAGGAGATCCAGCTCATCAATGAGTAGAATGCAAGGTCGGTCATCCTCTTTTCCAATTTTCTTCCCATCTGAAAATCGTTCATTCAGTAATTGGAAAGCCTTTTTCCAGCTGACCCTGTGTCCACTTAATGCTTCATATATAACCTAACAGACCACCAGGAAGTACTGGTATTAGAGGGCCGAGGATTCAACTTACATCACGAAGCATATAATAAAATGCGTCTCTTTACCCTGTAAATATTCTCTGGTGATGCCAACTTTAGACCATTAACCTCCACAAAACAATAAGGTCTTACAGACCCAGCATTGACTTCAGACCTTAGGTTTCTCATTACAGCAAGTACACTCATTGTCTGCCATGTGGTCAAATTAGTGTCACCCAAACAAGCAGCGATAACTTTACATATGAAACATATAACCTTTCCAAACAAAGCACTAGTAAGTTAGTGATTTGAAGCCAACAAGTGTTACCTTGCCTGTTCCAGGAACGCCATGGATGTAAAGGCAACGACCCAGACAATTATCATCACAGATGGCACCTTTTATAAAAGTTGTTATCTCATCCATTTCTCTATTAATAAATCAATAAATTAAAAAGCATCTAAGAATGGGAGGAAAGTGACAAAAGATCAAGTTTACACACTTATTCCTGCAAGGTAGAGACTTAGGCAATGTTGCCAACAAAAGTGTTGCTTTAGCCTTTTCCAGTTCAGTCTGCCTATGGCATCTGACATGCTGTGGGATCTTCTTTGCTCCTATTTTCTGAAGTCCGAAGAATTGTCCTTTCCTCAAGTTCTGTAATTGTCATAAAATTGATTACCTGGTGTATTTGAATGTGAAGCTTAAAATCATACATCTGGATATAAAAGTCCGTACTGCAGGCAACTGATGTGCCAAGGATGCTCTTGCTTGTGAGTGTTTAGTTATTCCATCTTCATATTCCATGTCTTCATCAGTGCCAGATTCTGCATCCTCATCGGCACTCCAATCTTCATCAATGTCAGCATCTTTACCTTCCTACAAATTTTAAGGAAGCCAGTAAATATTCAACGGACCAAAATTAGATTATGAAGGTATAGGATGATAGGTTGTTGTATGTTTCTAACCTCTTCATGATTATCCATCTCAGCCAGACGCTTGAAACTGTGCCAATGTATGTCATACTCATATTCACATAGAAAAATATCATCTCCTTCATTATTGGCCTTTGCATATTCCTGAGGGCTCATTACAGAGCAATGCCTAAGAACACATGCCATCTGCAGAATCAGAAGGTGCAAATTAAAAACATAGATATGAAGACCTCTGAATCAAATAAGAAAACCAAGGGCTCAGTTGTAAAAAGATCAATAGGTGACCGAAGGAAATAAGCTTATGTCAAAATTTTTTGTATTAGAATTAACCAGTTGTAAAGAAAGATAATGCCCATGACCTCAATGTCAGCAAAATCGTTAGTAAGATAAAGCTCCCTTCTCAAATTATGAGGCTGTCTCCCCGCAGCAGTTTCTTCTGGTATGATATACCATCGTCCCTGAAACCAATAGGTGCCATCAACCTCCTTCCACAAACTGCAGAGCCAATTCAATCATTCCCAGATGTCAATCTAATATAGGCACCATAAACATAATCCAATAATATATAAAAACACATAGCAAACCTCTCCACACGGACAGCCCATAAATCGCTTGAAAGAAGCTTTTCCCTCAATGTTCGAGCCCGTTTCTTTCCCTCAGGTGGTGTTGGCAACTGAACCTCCTTACCTAACTTCCTAGATTCACAAAATCCGCAAATCCAACCCCCTTCAGGGACCTCCTTGAGAGGAGGGTTCAAGCATTTCAAGTGAAACCCACCAAGACAATCATCACATTCGATCATTACTGCCTTCCCAGACTTGAAGCACATCCTGCAGTCCTCCACTTCCGGGTCCTCGTCGTCCGAGCATGCATCATCCTCTCTCCTTTTCACATACACATCTTCTCCCACCTGGAATTCAACCCCGTCGTATACAACTTTCTTATAATAAACCCTCTTTTTCTCCCCTCTAGCATTCCTTAATTTCATTGAACATGCTGTCACATTTCTCTCTTTCTCTTCACCCTTTCTGCCCTTCTTTGATTCCAACCTATCCGGAGAAACCGGATAGAAGGAAACCTCAACATCAACCACCTCCGCAGCTTCTTTGTCTTTCTTTCTTTTCGGAGCCTTTCCCGATTCATTTCTGCTCGAATTCCTCCGGGACGAATCTGTATACAACTTTCGCGGGGCAGTAAGCAGAATTTGAGATGAATCCTTGGTGGGTTTTGGAGCCTGAGAAATGGGTTTCTGCGGGGTGGCCTCAGGGTCAAGCTTAAGCGATAATCGTCGTGAAGATCGGCGAGGAGGAGGGTCGAGCGTTTGTGGGGTTTGAGTGTTAAGAGACAAGGAAGAAGAGGACTGTTGCTTGTGAGTGAATGTTGGGGTCTTTAGGCAATTGGGTTGCTTTGCTGGAGATCGAAGGATGGGTCTCTTTGGAGTCTCTTCCATTCAGAAGATCACAGTCGTCAATCCGATCAAGCAGCGCACGCAGATTTTGCAGAGAGACGAGGGAAGTAGAAAGCAATCAGCAAGCGCTGCGCTTGGATTGGGTTTTAGAGAGAGAGAGAGAGAGAGAGTTGGCGGGAGATCTTCCCTCCCGTTTTGCCCAAATGGGCCAGTTAAAGTGAGGCCCAATCAATTTAAAATTCATTCTTTGGTGGGCCCAGCATGGTGCTCTGCTGAATTTGCAATTCGATCCAGTCCATTAGTAATAAATGGGCCTTGTCGAGTCCCGCCCGCTTTTGTTAAAAACTCGAACTTATTTTTTCAAATATCTTAAAGTTTGAATTTTAATCTTCAGAAGGAGATTATGAAATTTATAAAAACAAAAACAAAAATTTATTTCATTATATGCATTTTACGGCGTAATATACCTTTTAATATATTATTTTAAAAAGCAAAATAATTTTTATTATTTTATTTAAACTAAAATAAGGTAATGAACGGAAAAACGTAGAGAGGAATTCCAAAGGTAAGACATTTGCTATAAATTGCTCGTTTTAGTCTTGGACACTAGGATAACGGATACAAACAAAGAACCTGCTCGTCACAGCCAAACGGTGGACAACGTTTGCCAGTATCTTTCCACTCTGGTTCGAATGGTTACAAGGAACAGACCGATCAGAGAACAAAACCATGTCTGAAGATCCTGATTAATCATCAGATAACTGAGAATTTCAAGCTCTAGACTGATATTTAGATGCCTACATGTACTTACTCCGCACCAGAGTTCTTTCAACGTGAGTCACCACCTTTGGGAGGCTGGAAGCTGCGCATTTATTCAAGTTGCTGACGCCAATCTTCTGTGGCGCGGCGTGAGATTGAATTGTGTCCTTGTCGCGCTTTGGACTGAAAGCAAATTTTAAACAACAATCAGCCCCTAGCATCACAACCCCCCATCCCCAAAAAATGGAAAAATCAAAAGAAAAAGAAACAGCGCATGGCTGAGGAACCTAATCTCTACCTTTCATCCTCAATGGTTAGGTTTCATTAAACAATTAAGGATCATAACTAACCTTTTTTGTCTTTCTCCATTTTTCTCCTGCTGCGCCAAAGTAGTCGAATTGGTGTCCCAGCAAATCCTGCATCTCCACGCAGTTGCTTCTCCATATACCGCCGATAAGTTTCAGGAAAAAGGTTTGCATCATTTACAAAGAAAACAAAAGTGGGTGGCCTGACAGCAGCCTGCAAAAGGATGTGTCCAATAAATTACAGAAAATCACAAGGGCTCATCAGATATGAAAATTAGAAAAAGAAAAAACAAAAACTCCATGTGTCAAATGGACTCCAACAAGACTTGGAATTCAAATTAGAGCATCAATCTAATCTGGGGAAAGAGAACAGTGCAGCAACATAATCTTCCTACATCTAGAGTTGCACAAAAAATGAGGGCCAGACAACAAAATAGCACCTAGAGTTGAATCCTGATAACAAGCTACCTGAGTACAGTAATAGACGTGACCTCTCCTGCCACCTCGGGTTCTTGGAGGTGATTTAAAAGCTAATGCCTCTTGAATCACTTGATTCAGTATGGAAGTACCTAGCCTTCTCGACCTTTCTTTCTCAACTGTACTTGCAGCAATGAGTATCCTGAAATTAAAGCATGTTTTCTGAAATTTGGTTATCAATTGGAAAGATAGCTGATAAAAACAACTAAGAAATATCAATTGTATCTTTCCATGGGAAGAAAGATTCATATATATGGATATGCTTAGTCACTGATATTATACTTTCTGTCATAGCAAAGTACATGCACTTGTTTAAACAAATTGGTCCTACATCAGTAAATACAATTGAGAAAACTGGAATCATAATGTATGCTTTCATAAGTTGTTATGGATCGAGTTTGTGGAAAAGCACCCTTAAAATAACCACACACACAAAGGAAACACTGATTTTTCTTCATCCCATGGAAGAGGCCAACTTCACCCCAATGAAATTGAACTTGGAAGGTCTAGTCAGATGCTAAAGAACCCTTAGACAACAGATATTCTTTATTAGGGTAAACAACAATATCATTTTCTTATACAAAATCTCAAGAATCCTCCTAATAACTAGAATGAATGACAAGTCTCTGTAATGGTTACTCTATTATGACCTTGAAGTCACAAGTTTGAGTTGCAGAAACGCTCTCTATTAGCATAAGATTGTTTACATTTGACCCTTCCCCAACCCCATAGTATAAGAGTCTTGTACAAGGGGATGCCCTCCTAGCCATTAGAAAAGTTCTCACGGGCATACAGTTTTGTCAGAGTCCTTCTCTGTTTTTGATGAATTTGTCAGAAAATTCAAAATATCACATGTAAACAATCTGTACACACATTTTCAAAGTAAAAATAAACCCAATGTCTTTTATTTATATTTATATTTATTTATCACTTTTTTAAAATCCAACATGGAACTTAAACAACTCATCAAATAAGTTTGCAGGACCATAAATTTGGCAACAACTGGCAAGTCATATCCATTAATAAAGCAAATATTAGCAGTCTGAACATACTTTTCAACACTGTGACCAGCAATTGCAGTTGAGTAAACAATAGGTGCCCAATGAAGAGGGTGAAGCTTCTCCCTGACATCTTGTTCATAGTGTGTTGCTGTCTGCTGGTTTTTATTTGGTATGGTATCCCATTTGTTCACAACAATCAGACAGCCTTTTCCTTCCTTTTCAATTCTTTCTGCAATCTTGCAGTCCTAGAGCATTTGCAGACAAGAGAAGAATAACAAAAAAGGAATCATTTTCCAAGGAACCCCTATGTATCGTTGCCACAGATGTTGGTTATTATGAGAAAGAGCTTCAATTTCTTGCAATCTGTACATATTAAGGAGTATTAGGTAGCCATACAAACAGTTAAGATGCCATTAATGTGTGAAAAGGAATCCCTGATTCCTCTAGTAAATGCTAGAGCATCAGAATATGTAATTTAAATTCTGTAAATGCTGGCATACTGAGAAACACTATGACCAGAAGTGAAAAGGCAGGGTACACCACTGCAAACAACCTTCAACTAATGTGATTAGAAGGTTGCACTCCAGGAGAAGCTAAAAATGAAGTACCTGTTCTGTGATGCAAGCCATGGCCTCAATGACGAGAGCAACAACATCAGATCGACGAATGGCACGAAATGCTCGATTCACTGACAAAGCCTCCGTCGCACTCCCTGAAGAAGCTACAGCTGCCTTTCTTCTGATTCCAGCTGTATCAATTAGCTGAAACTTCTGCAACAAATTATCTCACCCGTGATACTTAAAGGTACACATAATGCCAAGAAACAAAACAAAAGTTTGCAATGAAATTCATTGTATTTCTATTTCAATCTAGAGCAATATGTTAAGAAATTGATCTCCAACTCAACCGGGCAAAGCATACTTTCAGAGCAACAAAAAACAAGAGGTCATCCAGGTGGAAGTGAAACAAAAGATCGTGGCACTGTCAACAATGCAGACCATCCTGGTACTGATGATATTAACAATCATGACATAGATGTAGGGTTCCAAATGGTGCAAATTGATAACTTAACTAGACTAGCAGACAAACAATTGAGGTGATCCTTCATCCAACGATTTCCTATACTCAACCAACCTGGCCATCTGGTCCTGCAAATTCAGTATCAATAGCATCACGAGTAGTTCCACTGATAGGGCTAACAATTGCTCTATTCTCTCCAACCAATGCATTCAAGATGCTACTTTTGCCAACATTTGGCCGACCAACAATTGCAATAGCGTGCACATAATTTTCTTCTTCATCAAGATCTTCTGGACCCTATACATAAGAATCAACTTAGTAGCCAGATACAAAACCATCTTAAATACCAGGTTCACATCCACAAACCTCAACTTTTTCCAGTCCAGAGCACAAAAGATCAAGAAGCTCTCCAGTTCCAGTTCCAGATAAAGCAGAGATAGGGAGCGGTGAGAACCTGGATGACATCAGTGCATTCTATGTTTATCTCAATCATATTGCATAGAAGCAGGCCACCTAGATTAACCATATGTAAACTCCAGCCAAATTCATACAAACTAATGATAAAAGTCTAATAGTAAAAGGGCCATGGAAATTGCTAGGGACATCACCTTCACAATAGTTTAAGGGCCACAACTTACCCCAATGACCAAAATTCTAACGCTTGCATTTTTCCTTTACGTGGAGATTCACATTTGTTTACTGCAAGAATGATGAACTTATTTGAGTAGTTTTTCCGTAGCCAGTCTGCTATCTCTACATCAGCTGCTGTTAGACCTGCCTGTTCAGTATTTTCTACTACGTCACCATCATACCAATCGGGATCAAGTAAATGTTTGTGAAAGAAAATGGGGGCCAGGGACAGAACAAATGCAAAACAGGCACTAGCAGTGCCCTTTCAAATTGGAAAGGCATCTAGATCTTCAAATCTAAAACTAGAAAGATAATGGAAAACAACCTCAAGACCAGAGACACGCCCACATGATCCTGAGAAAATAAAATTGTAAGTTCGAGAACTTCAATCAAATTTCCACTTTCATCAACATCATTTAGCTGTATAGAGGAAGATCCTGCAAACTGTAGCCAAAGAAAGGTGGAAAACAAGGAATTGTGCCATTTACTGCTTTTATACTCTGACTGTCTTAGGAACTTAGTTTTGCCACACAGTGATCTACAGGATCATTCTCATTTAAGCATGTAAGGGATTGCCAAGGCCACTTGTCATTCTGCCTCACACACGCTACAGTCCTCTAACCTTCTACTTTATTTTAGGATGTCTCAGACCAAAAAAAAAAAAAAGAGTGAGAGAAAGAGAGAGAGTTCTTTACTCCAGGTGTGACAGAGGCTTTACCTGGCCATCAACCACAAAGATAACACAGCAAGATTCTTCTAATGCAGCAATAGCTTGTTTCTCAATCATTGAGGGCATTCTGGCTACAGCAGCCTCCCTAGAGGCTAGCGGAATCCCTTCCATGCCAATGGTTGTTGTGATAGCCAAATCCTCCATAACATTATCCTGTGATTTTGATAATGTAAGAACACCTCCTGTGTCCACCACCATAAATTCATTTGCTCCCCAAAAGGATCTACCATATAGACGGTCCCTTGTAACCCCAGGTTCATCTACCACAATTGCCTTGTTTCCCTGCAATAAGCAGCACCCAAAATAACATTCAATTTTTTATAAGATGTATGGAACTTGAAATTCTGTTTTTGAGTAATAAAATTTGCATTTAAATTGCTTTGTCAAAGAAGTCAAGCGTAACAAGATGAATGTCTGGTTACCCCAACAAGACGGTTAAACAATGCTGATTTACCAACATTTGGCCTTCCCACAATTGCAACTTTTGGAAGGAGATAGTCAGGGATCTGCAGATTGAATCATAGAAGGTAAGCAAAGAACGAAAGTTGTTTACTTTGTCTAAGTGGAGTTCCAGTCCATATTGCTAGAAACACTACGGTTTATAGAATTGGGCTAAAAGTCAACAAATCAAGAAAGCAGCATGATTAAAGCAATTCAAAACAAAAAATATCTACCCCCCCCAACAAAAACCTAAAAATTTAGCTAAGAAGCAAAAGAATTTCAATTTTTTTTTAAATAATAATAATAATTTAAAAAAAAATGAAAAGGGGAAAACGATAAACTGACGTTTCCGGCAGTAGTAGCCTTTTGCTGCCTCTTATGCTTCCTGTTTTCCCTCCTATCGTCAGCCTGCTCATCCTCTGCAACCAATCCACAACAAATTGATTTTAAAAATGAAAAAAAAAAAACAAAAGAAAAAGAAAAGGGTACTTTGACAAAATAAAAAAAGAGGGGGTGATGGGGAGGTGGACAGGGACAGTATGGGGGACAAAAAGGGAGCAGGCACCGATGATCAATTGGCGAGACAAGGAGGTAGAGTATTCTCTAACAGCGAATTGGGCTTCCTTTTCCAGAGCACCTACATCAATCGCGTAACTCTCGCTCTCAGCTTCGTCAGTAGCCTCTGTTTCTATGTTTCCTTCTTCTTCTTCTTCTTCTTCAAAGCCAAAGTCTTGGATGTTGGCCTCCGCGGCCACGGTTGAGTTGGACGAGCGCCGGACTTGGAGAGAAAAGGAGGAGAGAGAGGGAACGGAAGAGAAGGCAAGCAGAGAATTGGAGAGGATGGAAACTGATGGAACTTTGGCAATGGGAGATGAAGAGAGCAAAGCAAGTGAAGGCTGAATGCAAAAGCAAAGCTTCCTGCTTAACATTTTCCTTTCACCCCCTCCCTCCCCACCCCCAAAACTCCTCTCTTCTTCTTCTTCTTCTTCTTCTTCTTCACAATCACTGCACAGCGGACTGCAAAGCTTTCGGCTTTTCACTTATTATCTATCCTCTTCCATAAATATATATATATATATATATATATAAATAGCATGTAGGATCACGTAGACTCCTCACACCGTGTCAGTTCCCGTGTCCCACCGGATCCACGTAGGAGGGTCCCTTTTAAAAAATTATTGTCTGAAACGGGTCGGACTGTCCGAATTAAAAAACAAAAGACCTTAAACCCTACACCGGACCAAAAGCTTATTTCTTTTACTCGCGGTTCTCTCTGCCCAGCCGCTTGGCTTCGCTTCGCTTCCTTTCCTCAGGTCATTGTGAAAAGCCTGTCGGCGGGAGCCAAACCTTGTGACTTGCCCCCCATCACCGTCGTCTAGGGTACGTTCTTTTCAGCTTCGTCTTCTCTGTTCATCGTTAACGCTTCTCTCTTTTTTCTCCGTTTCCATTTGCATTTTCTCTTCTCTGTTTATGTTCTACGCTGAGCTGGGAGCTAGTTGTCCATTGCGAATAGTGAAAGTTCAAAATTCTTTTTCTTGTTTTTTTTTTCAATCTTGGCGGTGGTTTAGCTTAAGAACTCTCCCGTGATTTCCATTGGGACCTGCTGGTTTTGGTCAAAAATTTTCCTAACTCAGGCATAAAGGTAAAAAACTTTTTATGGCTTCGAAAATTTCAAGGACCATAAGTTGGATTCCTTACACATGTTGACTGAATCAGCCTGTCATCTGTTGACTGAAGTGTTTTAGTCGTAGATTTGATATGAAATTCGTCGTGTTTTTTCTTTCCTTTCCTTTTTTTGATCTCTTTACGCCTTTATTACCAAGTAGTCTTCAGATGAACAATCTTTTCCAATAGTTTTTGTTTTATCTCCTGATGAAAAAACAAAAGAAGTGAAATTTATGCCGAGTTCGTGGAGATGTTCAATCATCATTGACCCATCTGAGAGTCTTAGAAATTAGAATTGAAGTTTTCTCTGATTCTATCATTATTATTAGAAAAGGTTGGATGCCTTGTCATGCTGCTTCTCTTGTTATGTGATGTGAGGTATCATTGTGTGTTCGACTTTTATAAATCCTTCTTTTGCTGAATTGTGGCCATATATAATTTTAATTCATTCCATGTCTGTGCCACAGAGTAAATTTTCAAAAATGGTTCAATATAATTTTAAGAAGATCACTGTGGTTCCAAATGGGAAGGACTTCATCGATATCATCCTCTCCCGGACACAAAGGCAAACACCAACCGTTGTCCACAAGGGATATGCCATTTCTCGCCTCCGACAGTTTTACATGCGTAAAGTAAAATTTACACAGCAGAATTTCCATGAGAAGCTCTCTACAATCGTTGATGAATTTCCTCGGCTGGATGACATCCACCCTTTCTATGGTGACCTCCTTCATGTTCTCTACAATAAAGATCATTACAAGCTTGCTCTCGGACAAGTAAACACTGCTAGAAATCTCATCAGCAAGATAGCTAAGGACTATGTGAAATTGTTGAAGTATGGTGACTCTTTATATAGGTGCAAGTGTCTTAAGGTTGCTGCTCTTGGTCGCATGTGTACTGTCATTAAGAGAATTGGCCCCAGTTTAGCTTATTTGGAGCAGATTAGACAGCATATGGCTAGGCTACCTTCTATTGACCCAAATACCAGAACAATACTGATCTGTGGGTATCCTAATGTTGGCAAGAGTTCTTTTATTAACAAGATCACCAGGGCTGATGTGGATGTCCAGCCTTATGCTTTCACCACCAAGTCACTCTTTGTTGGGCATACGGACTACAAGTACCTTAGGTACCAAGTGATTGATACCCCCGGAATTTTGGACCGGCCTTTTGAAGATCGTAACATTATTGAGATGTGCAGTATCACAGCTCTGGCACATCTGCGAGCTGCCGTGTTGTTTTTCCTGGATATATCAGGGTCATGTGGCTACAGCATTGCCCAGCAGGCAGCCTTATTTCACAGCATTAAGTCTCTATTTATGAACAAACCCTTGACAATTGTTTGCAACAAGACTGATTTGCAGCCATTGGAAGGGATATCTGAGGAAGACCTGAAGTTGGTCATGGAAATGAAAGCAGAAGCTATGAAGACTGTGATTGGTCAAGGAGGTGAACCTACAAATGATGAGAGTGTGCTTTTGACTATGAGCACTTTAACTGAGGAAGGGGTGATTACTGTCAAAAATGCAGCATGTGAGAGATTATTGAATCAACGAGTTGAATTGAAGATGAAATCCAAAAAGATAAATGATTGCTTGAATCGTTTCCATGTTGCGATGCCAAAACCACGTGACCAGAAGGAAAGGCCGCCTTGTATACCTCAGACAGTTTTGGAAGCTAAATCTAAGGAAGCAGCTGAGAGGGAGAAGAAGAAAACTGAGAAAGATCTGGAGGATGAAAATGGTGGTGCTGGTGTATACTCTGCTAATTTGAGGATGAATTATATCTTAGCCAATGATGAATGGAAAGAAGATATACTACCGGAAATTCTTGATGGACATAATGTCTATGACTTCATTGATCCTGATGTCCTGCAAAGGCTCGAGGAGTTAGAACGAGAAGAAGGTATTCGGCAAGCAGAAGCAGAAGATGAGGATTTTGAGATGGATGGCAAGGAATTGACTCCAGAAGAGCAAGAAGCTTTAGCTGAGATCAGGAAAAAGAAAAGCTTACTCATTCAAGAGCACAGAATGAAGAAGAGCATTGCAGAGAGTCGACCCATTGTACCCAGAAAGTTTGACAAGGATAGGAGATTCAATACTGAGAGAATGGGCAGACAGCTGTCTGCTTTGGGCCTGGATCCCTCTTTAGCAATTAATCGTGCCCGAAGCAGGGGCCGCAAAAGGGAAAGGTCAGTTGACAAGAGACATAGTGATGTTGATGATGCAATGGAGATGGATGTTGACCAACCAAACAAGAAGCTGCGAATGAGATCTAGATCTCTGTCAAGGTCACGATCAAAGTCACGGCCTCCTAGTGAGATTGTCCCTGGAGAGGGCTTCAAGGACTCTGTTCAAAAGGTCAAGGCAATTAAACTTGGCAAAAAATCTATTAAAAAGAGGAATAAGGAGGCACGGCGTGGAGAGGCAGATAGAGTTATCCCTAACCTCAAACCAAAGCACCTGTTCTCTGGGAAACGTTCAATTGGAAAAACCCAAAGACGCTGAGCACCTGCGGTAATTTTTGCCCTGCTCCTTTTCCTGCTCTCTTCCCTTCCCCTCAAAGGGTACATGCATAGGTGTGCATTATTTTACTTGCTCTTTACACGCTCTCTTGCGTGTAAGACATATTATAGATTTCACACATCCATCACTGTTTGAAAAACCTAAATTGTCAGAGAATGATGGTGTTTGTCAGCAGAACAGCTTTTTTGGGATGAATTTTCTGTCAATCTCTGTCATGGGATTAAACTGTACATGTGGCGAAATTCTCCTGGAAAAATTTGTTGCTGAGGCTTTTTATTCTGACCATTTTGAGACCATCTCCATCCCCCGGCACTCATTTCTTGTAATGAGGATCAATATATGTTTCTTACATGATTTCTTGATAATCTTGGAACTGTCTTCTTGCAGGGGTTGGTTGGCTATTTCTTGCGGAGTACACTGATCCCTTGAAGTGCCTCATGGTTTGTCATTACCTTTATCTACATTCGGGGATCAGAAATGGCTGTGAGAAAAGGGATTTTTTGGCCCCCTCTTTGTTGCTTGGTTGAAGGAATGTTAAATGAGACATTTAAATTACAGTTTTGTTACTAGCTTGAGTGCCCTTCTTAATAATGTGGGATTACAAATTAGCTTTCTTCTTATTGTGTAATGCAAGGAGATGATTTGTTTGACCGAGTAATTTCATATTCTTTGTGTTTTACATATTTTTTTCAATGCATCTAAGGTTCTCGTCTGGCCAAATGTGGGGTGTCTGTTTTTGCTGTGTTGCCGAACAATTTAAGATCGACAGGGGCTGCGAAGAAAAGATGGCACTTGGGGAGGGTCTTTAGAGTCCTACCGGAGCAATGGGGCTACCTCCAACTCACATGTTGGGCACACAATAATAGTAAAATAAAATAACACAACTGACAACAACCACAACAACAACCAAAAAAAAAAAAAAAAAAGGAGAGGGGACAAGCAATTAATTAACAACCTCTGATTAAGATTTAGTAATTAAATAAAATCTTGAATCTCCAACGAAGATGCGGAGATGATGGGACAATGTCATGCAAAATCATATCATTCTTTTTAGTCTCAAGGAGACAGATGGTTGCTGGAACATCAATGGGGAGACTCTGGAAATAAGAATCAATAAATCACTTTCTTGAATTAATAGAATATGACCCGGTTCACTTTGTACGAAGATTGGACTGATTAACCTCAACCCAGCTATAGCCCGTTGTCTTCTTTAATCCCACGCGTCTGATGTCCTCCCTAACTTTGTTAGCATCATCCCATCTATCAGAACTGGCATATGCATTCGACAACAGTGCGAAAGTTCCAGTGCCCACCCCTCTACCATCAACAATATGGAAACCCTGCCTGACCGTCCCCAACATTTTCGCATTTTCATGAATCTTGCAAGCATTAAGCAAAACGCCCAATAATGGCCCCGCAGCTTCTGCGGGCATTTCTTTGATAAAAGCTTCTGCTTCCTCCAAGAGCCCAGCTTTGCCATACATATCAACAATGCAAGTATAATGTTGCATTTGAGGCTCAATCCTATAAGAATTGCACATTGCTTTAAAGAACATCAAACCCTGATGAACCAACCCTACATTGCTGCACGCTGATAATAAGCCAATGAAGGTTACATCGTCAGGACGAACCCCGTGAACTAGCATCAGCGAGAAGATCTGTATAGCTTGGCGGCCACAGCCGTTCATGGCCAGGCCGCTAATGATAGTGCTCCACGTAACAGTATCTTTTTTTTTAAGCATCTTAAGAGCCTGAACTGCAAGGCCCACATTGCCGCATTTAACATACATGTTGATCAAAGCATTTCCCACAATATCACTTCCCAAAAGATCTTGCCGCGTAGCAAGATATGAATGCACCCATTGGCCCAAACCCAAGGCACCAATTGAAGCGCATGCTGATAGAACATTGGCAATGGTTGCCTCATTAGGTTCAGCCTCATCACTCTTCACCATTTCCTCAAAAACCCTGAAAGCCTCCTTGCAAAACCCTGTCTGTGCAAACCCACCAATCATTGTAGTCCAAGAGACCACATCCCTCTTAGGCATTTTCTCAAACAGGTACTTTCCACCCAGCAAATATCCACATTTCACATAAAATTCCAGTATTGCATTATCAAGAATAACATTATTTCCATTCACGTTCCTCAAACTATATCCATGAATAGCTTTCCCATATCTAATATCCCTTAAATTAGAGCAAGCAGATATTACACTGACAAGTGTATGAGCATTTGGCTTCACATTCATCAAGCAGAACATTTTAATGGCTTCTCGAGGAAACCCACGTTTAGAAAGCCCTGAAACTATAGTAGTCCAAGAAACTACGTCGGGAAAGCATATAGAGCGGAAAACTTGATTAGCCGAAGCAATATTATTGCCAGTGACATAGAAATGAAGCAAAGAGTTCTGGATGAATATATTGGAAAAAGAACCAGACTTTAGTACATGGGCATGGATTTCAAGGCCTTTTTCATACGCACTGGCTACAGTGCATGCCTTGAGAGCGTAGGTGAATGTGGTCTGGTCGTGACAATTTGGGCGGGTGAGCATTTGATTGTAAACGAGAAGCGCATCTTGTGGAGCAGAGGAGTTTGACAGATGTTTTAGTAAGAGGTTTACTGGGGAAGCTTGGGTGCTTTTGATGATCTGGACTTGGATTTGGTCTAGTTGTTGTGGGGTTAGCATTGTTATTGGAGATTTTCCTGGCATGATATGGTTTAAGATTCCTTTAGAATACGGAGGATCTTGAATTTTGGAATCGCCTGTACTGGTGCGGCATTGGATGTTTTAGATTAACAAGCTAACAGCACATTTTCCCAGGCAACTTCTGCACAGAAAACAGAACAACAAGGATCTTAATTCAACTAGTTTTAATCCCAAATGTATCCACACACTAACACTCAAGTAAAACAACATCGTATATATCTGGTAGCAGTAGTAGTTTCCAAGTGATGGACAGAGCTAGATCTCAGGTGCTGAAAAAAAAAAAAAAGGATCCTTCCTATTTTTAGCCAAATTTCTGTTGCCACCGAGATTTTAGACCTTTTCCCACCTGTGCTGTCTTTGAGCTGGCATTCAAACGTGTGGTTTTAAACTAACACGAAACTCTCCGCTTTGTTACTGATTTTGAGCTCAAAATGTGTTTTCAATTCGAATCTGTTTCGTCGCTTACATTGTTCTTTTATGGAAGCTGCTTACTCACACACTGTGTCGAATGAGCAGAGCGGCAGACAAAATTACAGCTTGACTTCTCTTCATCATAAACGTATTTTGTCATTTTGCTATATTTGCCTATACCTGCAAGTTACTTGGAGCATCAGTTTCTTGCTTAAGCATTGTTGTACATTAAGGTTTCTTAATACTCTTATGCCTACTAGCATCCTTACCTTGAATATTCTTTGCATCTTGTCTCTGTTTTATTGGAACTTTCTAAAGAGTAAAGCTATCAATACCATCTGATTACTGCAAAAGCAAAAGCAAAAAAATAAAAAATTATCCAACATTTTGTGACAACAACTAGCTATAATCTGCATTAGAAGTATTAACCACCCCATAATTACTCACTTGACAAACTAATTACAGAAGGCACTTGTCTTTTGCATCTAGTTCCATCTCGTCCATCTGAGTCGTTGTTCATAAATCACACTGCCACGCAAAATGCTTGAATCTGTTACGACACAGCTTCTAAAATTGATCTTTTATTTTTCTGTCTATTTTTCCAGATAAATGTATCTATAATAGAGAGGTAAAGTTCTAGTTTTAGCTACGTGTGTTGCACATTGATTCGACAATGCTGGGTGGATTTGTTGCGAGCTTTAGGCAACAAGTGACACGATTGTTGACAAAATGTTATGATGTTAAAGGCTCTGATTGGTTTATTTTTATTCTAGCTATCCAAATTTTTTCTTTTTCTTTCAAATTTGTAGCCAATACCATTTGTGCATGTTGAAAATAATTTCAAGGAAACAAATGTAGATTTAGACGTCCGCCAACATCTCTGACTTTCCATTCCCTACTTTTCAGTTATTGTAATTCACGGTAGTCTCTATCCATGCCCCGCAACTGCTAGCCAGTACATTCCCAGTCAAATTTCTTCCTTCATTATTCGGTCTCCTTTAATTAGGAAGAGGATAAGTTTCGCAATAAGAAAGCTGTTGAGAAAGAAGAAAGCTTTTGATGACTACTATATCCTAGATTGAGTGTACTGTATCTTAATTTTAATGTCCACCAGCCGCTTCTGGTTCTGGTTCTGGTTCTGCTCAGACGTGGAAATGAGCCACTCTTGTGGGGGTTTTCTTTCTAAAAGTTTGAGCATAGAAGATCCAATGTCTCTAAAAGCACACTGCACCTTCCTCTGTCTGGTGTTGGTGTAATCATGAGAATATTTGAAGTCAATATTGCATGATATGCTTCAAATACCAATTGGATTTGGCTGTGTTTAATAACTTCAACCTACACTCTCACAAATCCTATATAGCCACCTCAATAAAGTCCAATAGGTACTTAATTTGATGCTAGAATCTGTTTCATCTACCCCACTGCCCCCCTTCCCTTCATGGGGACTACCAGTGTACAATCACGTCTACAACCTCTTCAACGTTTTTCAGCATTGCCTTGTAAACTTTTTTGACTCTTATCTTAAACTCAACCAAGGAGGAGTTGGTAAAACAATGGAAAAGAAGAACGGTGCACAATATGTTTGATTAACCTGGATTGGATCCTATACGGCACCTGCCTTCTTTCATAACTCTGAATATAGGCTTTCTATTGGCAGGTGAGAAGGCCTTTACGGGGAACATTATGAACTTAGGCAATCCATTCGGTGCCCACTACCAAGACTGCGTCATGTGCGTGCTGCCAGGGTAATGTTTCCTGTGGGAGTTCCCCAGCCACAACCTGAACTACATTGGATTCTTTTTCTAGCAGATGACATGTTATATTGCATGTCATCTCATTTCGAGGGAAGAGATAGATAGATAGATAGATAGATAGATAGATAGATAGATAGATAGATAGATAGACACATCCCATTGCACCGACGGGGGCGCTCGCATTGGGTCTAAGCGTTCTAGAGGACCCCCATTTGAGTTGGAAAGAAAATTTTCCGCGCTTTCATTTAATACACGCTAGCCATTGGCAATTAAATTGAGTTATTATTGATGCAATTGCCCGTATCAAAGCAACGAAAAGAATGAAGTCAGATGAAAGAAAAAATGGAAAATGTCAATAAATAAATTGCAATTCCAATTTATGGAGAATTACTCATCCAATCTTCCTCTAGAAACGGTCTGCCACTAGCAGTCCAAATAATTAGATGCCTCCATGTATCTGGAATGATATATAGTAACTAATAAAACACGCATACCCGTACAAAACTAAGGGATCAATGTCCAGTATCATTTCTGGAAGAGGATAGCATAAACTCTACATTGTACTATTAGGGCATTCTCTTAGAATCACAAGGTAGGTAAGGAAACAAGATGCAAATTAAACGTCCTATTCCTATTGAAATTAGACGGTAAAAGTCAAAACATTTCTTTCTTTTTCCTTTCATGTCAATACCATTCAACTTTTCCTTACTTGTCTTTAATGCACGGAAAAGCATGAATTTTAAGGCCTGAGAACCTCGCTTGAATTACAATTCATTATCATACCATTAATAATTAACTCGAGAATAATTCAAGTGGCTCGTGCATAGTATCCGGTTATCACTCAAATCCTTGCCGTTTTATTTCCTGAGGCAATTGTCTCCTTTTATGCAGTCGACTAGCACGATTCATCCCATGCATTTCGGGACAACATATGCATTGAGATCACATATGCAGATGTGAGATGCATGCAATGTTACCTTTATAAAAAAAAAAAAAAAAAAATTAAAAAAAAAAATGTTTTTGACGAAATTTGAATATATGACCTCCAAGGCAAGTCATAATATGGTAACCTCTTCTATGTACCATTACACAAAACCTCCTCCTCTTGACGACCCCCAAAATGGTATGTGAAGTAGAAATACTATATTCCATTATTTGATAAAATGTTTTAGCAAATATACCCATGTCCGCGGACGCCTTTTCTTTTGTTAACTTGCTGATAATTTGAGGTTTTACATTTCCAACTGCTGGACTTTGTTATATACTCCCCCATCCATATATCATGGGACCAAAGCAAAGCTACTTGTTCATCTGACTCGCCAAAGCCAAAATCACCGATCGAGGAAGATTCTTTGTCATTGTGGACCAGCTTTTAACTTTTTCCCATGTGTTTTCAGTTTATTTTTTTTTCTTTTCCATATTAGCGTAAGGTAATTTACTATCTTCAAATACACGTGTGGGACCTTCGCTGAGAGAGGGGAAGGAGGAAGAGAGAAGGGCGGGGGGGGGGAGAGAGAGAGAGAGAGAGGTGTCGAATAGAGATTATGTGAAGTGGAAGCATATCTTGCCTTGGTTATGAAACAAACGTTTTCCTTCTTTCTTTTCTTCTTTTTTTTTTTTTTTTGTCAATAATTCCTCCTTTAATTGGGTGTTGTTGTTTGAGTTGAGTCTGTCTACAATACAAAACACGATGATTACCTTGTGAGGGAAGAAAGATGTTATAGAAAAAGACAAGATCATGGAGTCAAAGTCAAGACGACCACCAATCTCCCTCATTTTTGCTTCTCAGGTCCCTCTCCAAACAGTTTACTACTCGGACCCATCAACCACCCCTCCCTCCCTCCCTCCCTCCCCTCCTCTCTCTCTCTCTCTCTCTCTCTCTCTCTCTCTTCCCTATTCTCTAAGCAAACCCCACAACCATCACCATCATCATGACCATCATTTCCACTCTCTCAAGTCTTCTCCCTTTCTCTCTCTGCCTCCATGGCTCCAGCCTCTAACGCTTCTCTCCTATCTATATCCTATACCCATCATTCTATATAAAGAAGTCTTATGTAATCTACATCAAACCCAGTTGCGGTTCCATTCAGGAGGTACGTACATTCAAAAAGTCTATAGCAAATGAGGAAGCCAGAGGCGACCGGGAAGAACAACTGCAACAGCAATATTAACAAGCTCAGAAAGGGCTTGTGGTCACCAGAGGAGGATGACAAGCTTATGAACTACATGCTACGCAATGGTCAAGGTTGTTGGAGTGATGTTGCAAGAAATGCCGGCTTGCAGAGGTGTGGCAAGAGTTGCCGTCTCCGTTGGATAAATTACTTGAGGCCTGACCTCAAGAGAGGCGCATTTTCAACCCAAGAAGAAGAGCTTATCATTCACCTACATTCCCTTCTAGGCAACAGGTACTTCCGACGCACACTTGCTTTGTTTGCTTTATCTACCTGCATCTTGCTGCGCCTGCTTTGGTTTTTAATCTGTTTTTCTTGGATTCTATATATAACCCCTCCCCTTTTCTTTTCTTTTCTTTTCCCCTTTTTTTTTTTTTTTTTTTTTTTTTTTGGTTATGTTCGTTCCTTTACTTGCTTATGCATATCTTTGTGTGTGTAAGGTTATAATAAGCTAGGCTTGGTTCTTGTTTATTTTTTTATTCTCCTTTTAGGTTTATACTTCCCTAATATCTATATTAATTATATCATGAAGTTCAGCATCTCCATCGCTACCATATGCATTCAACTACTAGCTCTACGATCTTTTAATTTAAAACTTCCACAGTACCTTGCAAGTTGCGAGTGACACATTAATAAGCGACATGACTTGAAGTTGAAGGGAAGGAAATTACTCAAATGTATGAAAGAAAAAAGCGAATCTTTATTATTATTATTTTATTTTTAGGAAGCCTATTGCGCCTTGAGTTATACATACATACATACATACATACATACATATATATATATATACATACATTCCATAAATCTTGCATCCATTCTAAAAATTTGGAGCCTTTAAGATAAATATAGAGACTTTTAATTAAAGAGGGGTTTTCGACTATAAGGAAATAGTGAATTATCATTTCTGATGGTCACAATAATATGGAATTGAAAGTTAGAGAATATCCTTAGATAAGTACTATGGAATTTTAGATAGCATGAATTGATTTGTGAGTACACATGTGCATCCATATATTTCTAAATGGTAACACTAATAGTCCATTACAAATTTTATACTTTCCTTAATATTAAAAGTCCAAATGATATCTAATAATTATATAAATTCTTGACTAGTGACTTATTTGGATGGCAGTGCATGAATTAATCTGCTGGTTTACCGAATTGTTGATTTGATGATGTGTTGATATCAGTATTTTGAAAGGAAGTTGATGGAGACGTCATCTTCTAGTGTCCATATATGTGTGTGTGTGTGTGTGTGTGTGTGTGTGTTTCCACCCTTAGAGTTGAAGACAAATAACCTTGCTTGCTCTTGTATTAGGATTCACTCATCTACATATCCAATCCATGCATAATTAAGGACATCAAACATGCATAACAACCTACTAATTATTAAAAGAGTTAGGTTACGGTGTATATAGTAAATGGACACAATCAAAGACACAAATATCAAAACAGAATTAAATTGTGGCATTCATACATTAAATCGAGTATTAATTTTATTTCGTTTAAATAGATATGTTTTATTATTATTTCTATGTCCATAGCATGTATAATTCTTGTGTTCCTGATCTTATTTATTTATTTTGTCCTTACTAGAGTGGAAATTAAAAGAAAGTACATGGAACTTTATTTGAAGGGATTCTCTATATTAATCAACCATAAATCTGGACAAAAAGATGACGACAAAGGCACTACTAATTCTTGGATGTGCTACATCTGCTCTAAGAAAGGGTAGAAGTCACTCAAAGTTTTTTTTTTTTTCTTTTATTTTCTTCATCATTGTTGAAATTTAACACATGCAAATCGGCGCTTGGGCATGCTTTTCAACTCTGTGCTCTGACATTAGTTGGAACTGAAAATTTAGTTTATGCTTTTTCTGTCTCAAGGTGGTCTCAAATTGCGGCTCGTCTACCAGGGCGTACTGACAATGAAATCAAGAATTTTTGGAACTCAACAATAAAGAAGAGACTAAAGAGCCTCTCGTCCACGCCCTCTCCAAACCCGAGCGATTCCTCCTCGGACCCTGGCAAGGATGTCATCATGGGATCGGGAGGATTCATGTCCATGAAAGACCAAGGCATTCCGCCCATGTACATGAACCCACCATCATTATCATCATCACCATCATCGGGGAAGTCCATGCAAGCTTTGTTTATGCATCACACGATGGCCCCAATATTACCAATGCTCGATCATCACGGCCTTAACACACGCGGTGCAACAAGTGTATTTTTAAATACTGCAAACCCATGTATGAGCCAAGTTGGGGTCGGGTCAATTGACGATCTATTTGGAGAACAAGGGATCCTTGGAGGTGTCAACATTGAGATAGAAGGCGAGCTTCAAGTTCCTCCCTTAGAGAGTATAAATATAGAGGACAATGGTAAACTGCTTGACGATATAAATGGTAGCAACAACCTTCATAGCAACATGAGCAGCAGTAAAAATAAGGCAGAGAACGCAGCTGCTGGAGTTGGAAACTTTTGGCAAGGAGAAGAGCTAAAAGTTGGGGAGTGGGACCTGGAAGAATTGATGAAAGATGTTTCCTCCTTCCCTTTCCTTGATTTTTCAAGTTGAATAATTCACAATATTAATTAACTATGGAGGATGCTCTCTATACCATATATAGCTTCTTCTTCCTTGTCATAAAAATAACTGATGAGATGAATCTTGTCTAGGCTTTCCTAGAAATATTCACAGAGAAGCGGGAACAGAAAGAGAATAATATTGTTGAGTCATCAAATCTTCCTTTAAGTGGGTCTCTCTCTCAACTCTTACCTTGTACTCTCTCTGTATCTACCTTTGCCAAAAAGAAAAAGATATACCAATCATGCATGTATGGTGTAGATCAATTAATTAGGAAGCCTGAAACACATAAAAAGTCTGAAGTACATACTTCGGGTTTTTCCAAGCATTGCGTTGGCTGTCACAATAATCACTCATGTACAATTGTGGAAATGGACAATAGCCATGTAAAGATTAGTTGGCACCAAAAGAATAAAAAATTATTTAGTTTCTTTTAGACGTATAATGTGGGCATGGGATGGAAGTTGTTATTAATAGTGGGGTTGGATTTCGTTGTTGATAATGAAGATATAGGCACACACACACACACTCTCTCTCTCTCTCTCTCGCTTTCTCTCTCAGGTCAACTTTCTTCAAACGATATCATGTTATAATTGCTTGCTCTAACTAATGGAGTTTGATGATTTAGATGAGACGTCCACTTTGGAAATAACAATTATCATTGCATGGTTAGTCAGCTTGCTTTCATTACACTTATATGGGTCACTCCAATGTTAAATAAAGTTAGTTATAACCTCAAAGGGTTTGCTTCAAAGAATAATTATCACCCCCCCCCCCTTCCTTCCTTTACCTTTTATGGATTTGTTTAGGTCCCTAAAGACTGAAATATAAAGCTAATCATATATGCTAATACTCAAAAAAGTTGCAATGACAAAGGATAGCTATTTAGCGCAACTGTGCAAGCAGTCATACTATAAGAACGCAATCATCGAATGCAAAGTATATAAGCCTAATTAGGAGCACTTCATGTGTGAAAATTGGACGTATATTATTAATCCGAGGTGGCCCACTTTTCACTTGAATGACATATGAACAGCGAAGAAAGTGCTTTGCTTCATAAATCACTCCCTCCATACATTTAATGTTCCATCACCAACATTTGTGCGTAAGCAGTAATAATTTAGGGTTGGACTTAGGAGGTTCTCATGCTAGTCCGTGAGGAGCATAGCTAGACGCCAAATGTCAAACATGTATGGTTCAACTTTCTTTATTTTTTTATTTTTATACTAATAGCGCTTAATTAATCTAATACGCTTTCTTAGTGGAAACGTCATTTCTTGTGTCATCAATATATGGCATTTGCTTACGAATTTATCCCTTATCCGTCGTAGCGAATGAATATTATTGTAATTTCATCTAGTCGACAAAACGAAATATGGTTTCCCATTTGTAGTAGTTATGTATTTTTAGAAGATGAACAAATAATTACTTTTTTTTTATATAAAAAAATCCAGAAATAAATAGTAAGCTAGTAGGAGTTCATAGAAGGAACATATGTAAGGTAAAGACAATTGTCTTTCTTTTGTGGTGTGGTGTGGTGTGGTGTGGGGGGGGGGGAGTGGAGACGCTGTTGTTGTTATTGTTATTATTATTATTATTATTATTATTTTTTTATTATTATTATTATTATTATTATTTCTTATATTTCTTTAGCCCAAAGATTATTTTAAAAGGAAGAGTAAAATAAGTTTTCAAGTGCAATGGACAACAATTAACTGTTAAGCATTGAACAGGGTAGACATAAAAGAAGCTACCAATGAATTTTAAGTCAATAGTACTATAACCAATTTTACAACTAAAAATATCGAGTTTAAATTTTAATTAGTGTCAAATAAATAAAAAAGGTAAAAACAAATATACTAACGAAGCGGTTAGACACAAAATGGGCTCAATCTAATTGGGGCATCAAAAAAGGATGGAAACATTGAAATATTGATCTAAGAGCTACAATGACTTCAATAACAGCTGGCCCAATGCTTGTAGGCTTAGTTCTTCAGTTTCCCCAACTGCCTTATATGAGAAAAAGAATTAAGCCCAAAAGTTTAAAAAATAAAAAATAAAAAAAGAAAGAGACACATGTGTACTTAGCAGGCCCAAAATCTTCGTCGCCTGAGAGATTCGAACTCTCGCGGGGAAACCCCATGTACTTAGCAGGCACACGCCTTAACCACTCGGCCAAAGCGACGACTGAACAATAAGTCGAAATATTCGTTTACCAACTAAACTAGCTGCTGTCAGTTTGGCCCCCCTCTCTCCCTCTCGCTGTACTATTGTCAGTATCTGACTGAGGCCACTCCCAGTCTTTTGCCCGCCACGTATACATTCTTCTTTGACCGTACCCAGTTGACGTCACCTCACCAAAAAGCTGAACATTTTTCTGCCACGTGGAACGTTAATTTGACACCCACGATAGGAGGCAGGGGCAGGGCATGTTTTTGTACTTTGCAGACGGGGATTCCATCGGACGACGGCATTAACAAGTTCCACAAAACTCCAATCTCCCCGCAACCCCACCCCCACCTCCACCCCCACACAAAAACCAAGAGAAAAAAAAAAACAAAGGAAAAGAAAAGAAAAGAAAAGAAAATAGCCGGATCCACCGTCAGATCCAAATCCAACCCTCGCAGATTCCCCAATTTAAACCCCTCCACTCCTTCGTCCCGTTCACTGATAAAGCTTCCTCTCCTCTCTTTCCCTCCCTTTGCTGCTAACCGTTTTGCTACTAGTCAGTTGCTGGTCCAATTCATCCGTTGGAAACGCCCTTGGCAGGTGGCGATGGCGTCCCCCCTTGCTCTCACGCCACCTTCCTCTTTCTCTCTAGCCTTCAGTCACCGCCCACCTCTCAAATCCCGCATTTCCTCACATCTTAGACCCACTCGGACTCCCCTCTCCTCTACCCCAAAACTCGCCCCCCTCAACCCTACCAGGTTCCTTCTCCCCGCTTCTTTACTCCCCGAATTTCCTATATCCTTCAACGCAATCCGTCCAAGCCCTCCAAAAAAGTCAAACTTAACGGTCAATTCCTCGGCCTCCTCGACTGTGACGCCGGCCTCCCCGGCATGGCAGGGCGCCTCCATGAAGCCCCTGTTTGCCTCCATCGCCACAGGCGTCCTTCTCTGGTTCGTTCCCGTGCCGTCGGGAGTATCGAGGCCCGCCTGGCAACTCCTCGCCATATTCCTCGCCACCATCGTCGGCATCATCACGCAACCGCTGCCCCTCGGCGCCGTCGCCTTGATGGGCCTGGGAGCGTCTGTCCTCACCAAAACTCTCCCCTTCTCCGCCGCATTCTCCGCCTTCGGCGACCCGATCCCGTGGCTTATCGCGCTGGCCTTCTTCTTCGCTCGTGGATTCATAAAAACTGGCCTCGGAAACAGAATTGCTTACCAGTTTGTCTCGCTGTTTGGATCTTCTTCTCTAGGGTTAGGCTACAGTCTTGTCTTCAGCGAAGCGCTGTTGGCTCCGGCGATCCCTTCGGTTTCGGCCAGAGCCGGAGGGATATTCTTGCCGCTTGTGAAGTCTCTCTGCGTCGCTTGCGGCAGCAATGCCGGTGACGGGACGGAGAATAAGCTGGGATCGTGGCTAATGCTTACTTGTTTCCAAACGTCAGTGATTTCGTCGTCAATGTTCTTGACTGCCATGGCGGCGAATCCATTGAGCGCCAATTTGACTGCTAATACCATTAAGCAGACAATTGGATGGACCGATTGGGCTAAGGCGGCAATCGTGCCGGGTTTGGTTTCGTTGATTGTCGTCCCCTTGCTTTTGTATATAATCTACCCACCCACCGTGAAGAGCAGCCCCGACGCGCCTAAGTTGGCTCGGGAGCGGTTGGAGAAAATGGGGCCTTTGACCACCAATGAGATTATAATGGCTGGCACTCTGCTTTTAACGGTACACATTTCTTTTCTTTCTTTCCCTTTTTTATTTTTGGTCCATTTTAAATCCACTTTTTTGTTCGTTGGTCTAGCCTAATTTCATTTCTTTCTCTCTGTTTTTTTTTTAAAAAAAAGAAATTAATAAAGAATTTGGTGCAACTATATTGCTATATGTTACTCGAATCTAGTTGTGGGCGACAGTGCATAGTTTTCAGTGAATGCTTCTTAGCTCAAAGGAACTCTTTTTCTTTGGTTTTGGTGCTAAATTGGGAATGGGTGTTAGGATTATCTATTGCATTAGCTTATTTGAAAGCTACTCAAAATGGTCATATGTGAGAGCCTGGTGGATTGGAACACTTACATTTTTTTAGTCAGAATGATCGAGTAGAGGGGGCTGAGTTCTCAGGCATTTGTTTACGAGATGAATAAGTGATTTTTTTTCTTTTTTCTTTTCTTTTTAGCAACCTCAAAGCTGAAATTTTTTTTTTTGACTTTCTTTGGCTCTGTTTTTTATGATGCAGCTTCTAAAGTTGCAATTAGTTATTAGATGTTGGAATTTAAATTTGTACTCTACATGTTTGGTTAGGATGGAGTGCATGTTTGTGGTTGGGAAGTTTTGTTGCATAAGAAATTTCCTAATACATTGGTTTCTCATAATTTAAATGGGCCAATAAGATATAATTAAAGCAAGCGTGTGATTCCTTTGTTTGTCAAACTCATTATGACTGAAGATTATAGTCTCATTTTTTTGTGGTCTGGCGAAGGATTTGGAAATTTAATCTGGTTCTGTGTGATTTGTTGTTACAAAGAGTGCATGGTAGCTGGATGAAATAGTTGGTGGTTTTGGTTGTGCTTCTTGTTGGAGAATGTTCAAATAAGCTCGTTTTGTAATTGATAATCAAAAGAATGTTTCAGCTTTAGTGAATCAAGGCTAGTGTGTGAACCAACTCTCATTTGCAACCATTTATCACTCTTTGATTTCAGTAACAATCTGTTTGAATGAGCAACTTTGTGCAATAGTTTTAGGTGGCTGTCTTGTCAACTGCAACATCTTGAAGAATTAGTGTGCTGGAGATAGTTATTGTGGGTATGTGAATATGATGCATGGGACGATCAGGTTGGGATCAATCTTGGGGCCTTGCATTTCAGCTATGGTGTTGTGACTCAGTGCGGAGTTTTGGGCTATATAGATGGTTTAAATGTTTGTATAAATAATAGTGAGCTTAGATTCCTTATTAAATTGCCTTTCTCCCAGGCATTTAGGATTATCTAAATTTATAAACAGTCATGTTGAGTAGTACGACTTATGTTGAATACTAATATGTTACTAGTGGGAATCTAATACTTAATTATGGTTTTCATGTTTCTCATGGTGAAAAATTATGAAATTGGTATTTGGATGAAATTTAGATTTGTTCTAGACTACAATAACAATGGTGGCTAGGAAACCAAGAAAAAGAAAGTGAAAATTGTGACTGGTAAAGAAACTTTCCGCCGCAAGCACTGATTTTTGTGAATTTTTACAAGAAAAATTTGCAACTGGACTAGACGAAAAGAACCTTTGCATGTAACATGTGTTTTTACTGTTTCTAATTATGCAATTTACTCTTGCATATGCTATATTGTAAAGTTATATTATTGCTAGCCAGTTCTCTGTTTTTTTTTTTTTTTTTCTCCTTTCTTGATTTGTATTTTATGTGTTTGTGGTGGCAATAACTTTGTGCACCGCTGTACAAGCTTATTGAGTTTGTGCTCTGCCCCTTATGGCGAATATTCACTTCCTCTCCATCAATAGGTAGGCCTCTGGATTTTTGGAGGGATGCTGAGTGTGGATGCTGTTACTGCTGCTATACTTGGATTATCTATCCTCCTGGTCACTGGTGTCGTGACATGGAAGGAGTGCTTAGCTGAAGCAGTTGCCTGGGATACGCTCACATGGTTTGCTGCCCTCATTGCCATGGCCGGGTATCTTAACAAGTATGGTCTTATCTCCTGGTTCAGCCAAACTGTAGTTAAGGTTTGTGTTTCCCCCTTGACTGTTTTCTCATTGTTGATAGCTTTTGTTAATTATGCCATGCCATGCCTTCTTATACTTCATATTATGGTGACTTGTATGGAAGCAGACCATAAATTTCAGTTCCATACTTTCCCCAAGACAAATTCTTTCAACTCGCAATTATCACATATTAGTCACATAAATATTAGCATGGTGCCTTTTTTTGATAACAGTTGGTTAATTATACGTACATGTGGTAGTGGACTACAATATTTGCTGATATATTATTTGGTTTCAACTCACAAAGCCAATATTTGCTGATGACTATATATATTATATATACTTGGTTGCAGTTCGTTGGTGGACTGGGGCTTTCGTGGCAGGCATCTTTTGGCATCTTGGTTCTTCTGTATTTCTACTCCCACTACTTTTTTGCTAGCGGAGCAGCTCATATCGGTGCCATGTTTACAGCCTTCTTGTCTGTCGCCAGTGCGTTAGGGACACCGCCATATTTAGGAGCACTAGTCCTGTCCTTCCTTTCCAACCTCATGGGCGGCATTACGCACTACGGCATTGGGTCTGCTCCCGTCTTCTATGGCGCCAACTACGTGCCTCTTGCCAAATGGTGGGGCTACGGGTTCGTCATATCAATTGTCAACATCATTATCTGGCTTGGAGTTGGAGGGGTCTGGTGGAAGGCCATCGGCTTGTGGTGAGTTGCTGGTCATGGCAATTTGCGGACCCAAACGGAGAGCAATGTCCCATTTTTGTTACTCTCTCAGCAGCAATTCTTCGCATTCTGATTGGCTGTCTAGACGGGTAGATTGTTGATCAAAAAGTTTTTAAGATTCTTTATCTCGAGAGTCTAGATCAGAAATTAGAAATTCACATGAAAAAATTTTGACGTGGCATCATTGAACAAAGTGCCAACAACTACTGGGGAGATAGGATCACTCAATGGTCATGTCTTCTTCTATTGCTTTCCCCTCCCCCCCCCCCTTCCTTTAAAAAGGTTCATATTTTATTATTATTGTCGAATAAAGCAGCAGTAGTGCAAGAACACTCCCGTTGCTAAATTTGGTTATGTTTGGTTCACATATTATATTATTAATTTTAAATATTAAATGTTAAACCCCACAACCCGGCAAGATTGAAGTATTATTAAGTTTAACGCAGCTGACTTGGATCACGATTATATATTTCACTGACTCTAATTTGGATAGAAATGTTGAATATTATCAAGTCAATTTTTCTCTCTTTTTTTTTTTTCTTTTCCAGAAAATTAAAAATAAAGGGAATCATCACTTTATTTCACCAGTTAAATTTCGTTTGGAAGATGGCAGAATCAGATTGGTGTAAATTTATTGAATATCACTGTCACAAGCATATTCCTTTCCTTCCACTCTCTCGTTTGGTCGATTCATTATGCCCTTTCCACCCACAACTTTTTTCCTTTCTTTCCATCTCCTTGTGCTTTCTTTATTCATTTTTCACCATTATTATACCATTCTTTCTTTCCCTTCTTTTTTTTTTTTTTTTTATAGTAAAGAAAAAGCATTTGTAAAGTCGTGGGAATAAATGCAGTTTGATCGAAGGAGATGAACCGTGCTAAACACCAACTAGCTAGCCCACGTCATTTTGGGGATTTTTTTTGGGGGGGGGGGGGGGGAGGAAACAGGGAAGGAGGTATTAATGAACATTAATTAAAAAGTTTGGGGGGAATTCATTGAACCACTGGTCTCCGTTACAATTAGCCTCTCGATTATTAGCAATACCATTAATTGCTAGGTTGTAGACTCCATTAATTGGCTGACTAATCAACGACGAGGTTCATCACCAACTCTTGTCAATTTTTTCGGTTTTATTTTGCTGACATGCCTTCCATACGGTAATATTTGACTCATTCCTCCCAAGGAAAAAACAAAAAAAAAAAACCATTTTATGTATGTATAAGAGACTATTGGGAGCACGCCATTTTCCACAGCCCTGGTAGTTGCTGGGGTGCACTATTTACTTGCCCATAAAAATAATATTTTTATGATATTTAATATATATATATAAAAGATATTTACTTGGATCTATTAGAGTTGTATTGATTTTGTCTTTGAAGCAGACTTAACAGGCCTTTTTCTAAAAGTTTGTGCTTGATGGTGGAGTATTTGGCATCCATTCGCTTTAAATGCATGGTGAGCAGATTTTTGGGGACAACAGCTGTTCTGTTTTTTTTTTTTTTATGTTAGTTTTATTGAGTTCTGTAATAACACGTAGACGATGGCCAAAGCAATCCGGACCCACATTGTGCATTGATTATAGGATCTTATTAGATCGAGGGAAATTTGATGCGCCAATATTTAGTCCATCTTTTAAGTTTTTCCGTTTCGTTTATTACGTCACAATCTTTCTGTCCAAGTAGAAAGTCATACCAGAGAACGCTCTCCCTCTGCCTGACGCGCCTGCTGGCATCATAATCTCGCGGAGGTTGGAATGATCTTTTGTTCGTGAACATGTGCCCTGACCTTTCCTCCTCTTGCTAAGTGGTTGTCGTGGTCTGATGAGTACTTCATACTTGGAAGTTTTGATGCTTTCGGCTCCAATGTCTTTGAGTTTACAATGCTTTGTTGGGCTTGAAAGCGGTTTGAAAGCCTTTCCTGTTTGAAACTCTCTCTGAAAGTGACGGATATTTTTTTTCTTTTTCTTTTTCTTGTGGGGTGGTTTCGTAAGTTTCAAGGCGCTTAACGTATGGCTCATTCTTCAGCTTCCCTCAAGAATGGGTTACCGGTATGTTGAATTGCATGGTGTGTTCGTTTGTCAAAGCGAGAGGCGTATCACTTCTTTCTGGGCTTTGAATTTGGTGAATTTCCATTCCTTGTGTTCCTGTTTCAAAGCTCAAATGTCTCCCCATTTTCACATGCATGATGTGTTGAGTTTTGACAATAAAACTCAAAGTTTTTAGATGGCGTTGAGGTGTCAAAATGATTACAATTTTGAGTCCAGAGTCTTCTCTCAAGGAAACTTCGTGGGGCTCATGTTGGTAAAGTGACCGTACGTACTAATTTTAGCCCTGGAGTTTGGATTTGAATATTCTTTCTTTGGTAGACACAAATGTATTTTGGTATTTACATCTCATGTCTGTTGCCAAACCACATTTGAGCTTCATGGGAATCCATCCTGTGAGCATTTTTCTTTTTATTTTGGAAAATGAGATGACGCCTTGTTGAAGCTGATATAAAAGGATTCACCCATGGTAAACTTGGCACAAGAATACTTGACACTTGGTACATGCATAAATCCTCCTTTTGCTTTTGACAGTGAAACTCCGAGGTTTTTTACAAAGGTGACCGATGAAAGTCTCTGAGTCCATATTGTTTATCTCAATGGAGGCTTCTCGGGCTTCTTAGTAAAAGCGAGCACTACTTTGACAGATACATGGTAATTTGCTAGTTATATCTCAGGCAGAAGCCTATGACGGAAATCCACATATATATATCTGTTAAGGTGGCTGCTCGTTCATTTGAGGTTGAGGGGCTTCATTTATATTATCTACTTTATGTTGCAGCAGCACATGCTTCTGCTTTGTGCGATCACTTGGTACTGTCACTGTGTGGTGCAACTGAAAGATGGTTTCTTTTGATTTTCTAGTTTGTTTTTGGTGAATTTGGTTGCCGAGCAATTGGTATCTTTTTAGGTAGTTATGAAAGTTCAATGATACCGTTTGCACGCAGGTTGTGGAGCCCAAATTTATGAACAGCTTCGTTATCGACCAATCTCTTCGCCGTTCTTCTTCTGGAGAAGTTGTATTCCAGAGTTTAACATACTTCTGGTGATTGCCTGTCCAATTGATGGCCGAGAAAGATTCTTCATGTCCATCCGTGAATGGAGAGAGAACCCCCTGTTGCATTTTCTTTAAGGATCTCAGGTATGACTCCAAATAGTTTCATTTGTTTAATCTTGAAGTTCTTAACAATCGAAAATTACATGGAACTTGCATCTATACTACCTCATGCATAAGTTTGTCGCTTCAGTCTAAACGGTAAAGTGAACAAACAGGTCCATGTTTATTTCTCCATTCACAACTGAACTAGAGTCCTTGATCAAACCAATACTTGCAAGCACAATTTGTCTTGAACCTGTCTTTGTTAAGGAATATTGATCTTGTATTGTGAGCAGGCATGTCTTCAAAATGGATGAACTTGGTCTAGAAATAGCACGAATAGCAGTTCCTGCAGCTTTGGCTTTGACAGCGGACCCTATTGCTTCCCTGGTAGACACAGCATTTATCGGCCAAATAGGTATTTCCTTCTCACTCTATGTCTCAATTCTGAACCCGCACTACTTTATTTATTCTTTTTCTTTTTCTCCTTTTAACTTTTAGGGTCATTACAAATTTCAGTCTTGATTATTCTGCGTACTTTTAGTGGTTAAACTGAATTCTGTAAGAACATCTGCATTTGCGGGCGTGCCTTAGTCAGGGACTGCAGTCCTATAACCATGCTAAAATGTGGTCCAGATGGAAGGACTAAACTCTAATTTACCCAAACCTGTTCAGGTCCAGTAGAACTGGCTGCTGTGGGAGTCTCTATTGCACTATTCAATCAAGTATCCAGAATTGCAATATTTCCGCTAGTAAGTGTCACGACTTCGTTTGTTGCTGAAGAAGAAACCGTGGGAAGATCGAGCCTTGAAGAACAAGAGAGTGAATTTTCGGAAGAATGTTTGATAGCAAACAACGAAAAAAAGATGTTAATCCCACAAATTGGTAGTCTATCTCTTCTTTGTTACCCTTTTTTATCTGACTATGAAAGGCCACTTTTGTTGGGCTTTGCAGGCCCTCCTAATTTTCTTTTCTTTTTCTTTTTCTTTTTGTTTTTAAATCAAATTTAGTATAATTCATATAATCCATGTACATTTTGTCATCTTAACTGTTCCTTTTGTTTTATCAAATTCTATCAGCACCTGGTGAAGCAACGTGCAAATCTAACTCGCTTGGTAGCAGTTTTGGCATTGCTAAGATGAAGAACAAAAAGCATATCCCATCAGCCTCATCTGCATTGGTTATTGGTGCTATCCTTGGCCTTATCCAAGCTGCATTTCTTATCTCCGGAGCAAAACCACTTTTGAACTTCATGGGAATCAGCCTTGTAAGCACTTTTGTGGGAAAATGAGGAGATATTTATCTTAGACCATGTCTTTAATTAGCATTATTTTTATTGTCAGGATGTACTTCCTGTGGGAAATTGAGAAAATTGAGACCTTTTTAATTGACACAGAATTCCCCGATGCTAAAACCGGCGCAACAATATTTGAGATTGAGGTCTCTTGGTGCTCCTGCAATTCTCCTTTCGTTGGCCATGCAAGGGGTCTTCCGTGGATTTAAGGACACAAAGACTCCTTTATATGCCACTTGTATGCAGAATGAGATCTCAATACTTGCAAGCATTATGCAGTGATCTCAATTGACTGACATATTGAATGTTAGGCTTTGGATCATATCATTGTTTTCCCTTGTTCTGATCATATTACTACTTGATTTATTTTGTAGTGGCTGGAGATGTAACAAATATAATTTTAGACCCTATACTCATTTTTGTTTTCCAACTGGGTGTCACCGGTGCAGCAATTGCCCATGTTATATCCCAGTAAGTAATATCCAAGCTACTTTCTTACGGTGGTGTTTCATGTTTGTTTTGTCTATCATGGTACGTTTAACTTCACAAATGCCTGGTAACCACAGATACCTGATATCAACTATACTCTTATGGAGATTAATGGAACAAGTTGAAATCTTACCTCCAAGCACGAACCATCTTCAATTCAGTAGATTCCTTAAAAATGGCAAGTACTTTATTGTTTTTGTTGCTTCAAGAAATTCTCAACGAGGCAACAAATCTAAGTTATTTGCCACCTGAGTGCTCCTTATGGAGCTTCCTACTATCCTGTTGTCATCTATGCAAGAACATTGCATTGTATGATCTTCACTGCTTCTGTTATCAAATTTCAAAGTTCAGAAAATGAGAAATGAGGAAATAAGAGGTGGATGTATGGACATTGAATAGATGTCAAGTTTACAGACTCAGAGTGTTATCAAATCAAAGCCTAAGTGATTTATGTTCTCTCTTTCTTTTGTGACTATTCAGGTTTTCTACTGTTGATAAGGGTTATAGCAGTAACATTTTGTGTTACATTAGCTGCATCATTAGCTGCACAACAAGGTTCAACATCCATGGCTGCATTTCAGGTCTGCTTGCAGTTTTGGTTGGCCACTTCTCTTCTTGCAGATGGGTTGGCTGTTGCCGGGCAGGTTAGAGATTGCTCCTTATATTTTGGGAGATCGATAACATTTTCCATTGCCATAATACTAAATATGTAACACCTGAAAAAAGCAACAAGGTGTGATCGTTCTGCAACAGTTATTGAGTTTCGGTTTTGCATCTTGCATACACTGAATTAGCTTTCATTTAGAGTTTTTAGGCCTATAAACCCAAACATTTATTCAGCCTTCCAAACGAGACCTGAATCATCTTTGCATGATGTTGTGTTTTGTCTCTCTAAATTGGCTTTCCCTGCATTTTTTCATTGAACATCAAGCTTCAAATTTTCTCCTTTTTGCATTGTTTGTCCTTGACTAATTTTCAATTTTGTTTATGAAGAAATACTGATTTATTATTATTATTATTATTTTATTATTATTATTTATTTAATTCCTTTCTATTGCATAAAGTTTAGGTTGATCTCTTTTCTTCTCTTCTTCTTCTCGGTGAATTAATATTTTCTTTTACTCTCAGGCACTGCTTGCTAGTGCTTTTGCCGAAGATGACCATGATAGGGCAGCAACTGTAGCATCTCGAGTATTGCAGGTACTATATATAAATTTCAGACTTTCAGTAGTTGCAATATGCGATTTTCTCTAAAAGCTTTTAATGGATGTCAACTGCAGTGGGGATTGCTTTTGGGGTTGATACTGGCTTTCATGCTTGGTATAGGTCTCAGTTTTGGAGCAAGGATATTCACAAATGATCTGAATGTTCTCCGCCTGATTAGTATTGGCTTTCCGGTATCTTCTCTTTCCACAAACAAGAAGATACTAATGCTACTTTCAATTGGATGCTTCCTCTGGGGAAATGCTGGAATTTTTATCTATTTTTTTCATTTCAGTTTGTTGCAGGCACTCAGCCTATCAACTCATTGGCATTCGTTTTCGATGGCATCAACTTTGGAGCATCTGATTTTGCATACTCTGCTTGCTCCTTGGCAAGCTTCGTGCACCCTTATTTTCCGTTTGTTTTTTGTTACGCCTGTTTGCACCATTTCGGAAATCATTCTCTGAAGAATGAATTACCATTTTGAGAATTGTATATTTCGAGTTTCTAAAAAGATTAGCTTAAAATTCTTCTTCTGCAGGTTCTGGTGGCCATTGTCAGCATCCTGTGTTTGCTGCTTCTATCCTCCAGTTACAAGTTTGTTGGACTCTGGATTGCTCTCACAATTTACATGAGCCTCCGGGCATTTGTGGGATTTTGGAGGTACTCTTCATTAGCAAGATTAGCTTTGGTTGTGTTGGAATGGCAAAATCATACTAAATCCATCTGTGGATGCAAAGCTTCCAACGAAGAGGAAAGTTAAAACACAACCAAAGTTGATGTTTTTGCTCTATGATGTGCCACACCTAAAAATCATATTTGCCAAAGGGTATATGATTATATGGTCAATGACCAGGAAATGGGGGCTTTTGTTTGTTTTTTTTTTTTTTTCAAGTTAATTGACTCGGACGGGAGACTAAAACTCGAGACCTCCAATAATAGTATTGATTCTGCATTTGCAGGATAGGGACGGGCATGGGCCCCTGGAGATTTCTAAGGCAGCTGTAGAGGCTTGTTTCAGTAAGCTTCGCGATGGTTTCATATGATGTTTATTAACAATCTCGACTCGAAATCTCACTACTACTATTTCTTGTAACTCATAAATGTAAAATCGAAAATTGAAAATCGAAAAGTCATCTGATTATGAGATGCCTCGATGTCTATTGTCACATATTTGACCTTGTACTTCTAACGACCCGTATAACACTAACAATTCATTTGACTTAAATACTAGTTCAGCTTTTTTTGAGAGTTAGAATACTACTAACAAATAATAAAAAGATGCACACAAAAAAATTTAAAGAACTTAGAAAATATTATATTGTTTCAAAAAATCAAATATACTCTTACTTACTTGGATGATTTCAAATGAAATTCCTAAGACTTTATATAGTCATCCATTTTTTCAATGGATGGTTAGGATCTATTTGATCCAACAGTTCCTATTCTCATTTTAGAGTATTCTACTTAACTCTACTCTTTATAAAAAGATAAAGAAGCTATTTACAAAATTCTAGAGATTTCTACCTTATTCTAAATTAAGCCTTTTTAAATAGCTCAATTTTGGGCTAAATTATTTGGCCCGTGACATTCTCCCTCACTCAATCTGGCGACGCCCTCGTCGCGTCCCTCCTATATGTCTCGATCACATCGACATTGTTCTATAATGTTAGCTCGTGTTTCCAACTTGTCTCACTATTAGGCAATCCTTTCCATTTAACAAAGTACTCGACATAACTTGGATGGGTGCCTCTCATGAGAATGACACGATGTGTCAATATCTCTTTCACGTCACGATCTGGCATAGTTATTATGGCTGTAGGTGCCCTCTTTGTTTTGCCCCGACTCAGCTCCTTTTTATCAGGATGGTAAGGTTTTAGCAAACTCACGTGGAATACTATATGCATCTCGAGGTGTGATGATAAGGTCAAGCGGTAAGCTAGTTTGTCAATCCTTTTCTTTACTGGGAAGGGTCCTTCGTAACGCCTTACCAGATCTTTATGCACCTTAGCAAACCTTCAGCTTTGATGGGGAAGAAGTTTCACCATCACCAAATCTCCTTCCTCAAACTCCAAGTGTCTTCTCTTGGCATCGGCCCATTTCTTCATCCGTTTAGTAGCCTTAACCAAGTGTACTCGTGCCATGTCGAACTTCTCATGTCAACTCTTGGCAAACTTGAATGCAGCAAAATTAGGCCCTTTGCAGCCAACCGCCAATGTGTGTGGAGTCATTGGTTGCAGTCCCATAGCAACCTCGAATGGATTAGCCCCAGTTGACTCGCTTTTTTGCAAATTGTATAAGAATTGGGTTATGTCAAGTAACTTAGTCCAATCGCTCTGGTTGGTACTTACATAATGCCTTAAGAATAGCTCCAACAAGGCATTCACCCTTTCTATTTGACCGTCTGTTTGAGGATGAAAGCTTGTGGAGAAATTGAGCTCCGATCCCATCAACTTGAATAGCTCCATCTAGAATCTTTCAGTGGAGCGAGTGTCTCGGTCGCTAACAATCATCTTCGAAATACCCCATTATTTCACCACATACTTGAAAAATAGACGTGTTGCATCTTCAGCTGTAAACTTTGAGGGTACGGGGATGAACACCTCATACTTGCTAAAGTGGTTTACCACTACCATGATATTGGTACATCCATCGGACTTCGGTAGACACGTGATGAAATTCATTAAAACACTCTCTCATGGTTTCTCTGGAATAGGTAGGGGTTCCAGCAATCCTGATGGTTGGTGTTACTCCACCTTATCTTGTTGGCATACCAAGCATATCTTTACGTAGAGCTCAATGTCATCTCGTATTTGTAGCCAATAATATATTCACTCCACAAGTGCCAACGTACGATGTATGCCCGGATGTCCTGCCCATTTTGAGTCATAGCACTCCTTGATAATCGCTTTTCTCAATCCTTGCTACCTTGGCACGTAAACTCTATTGCCTTTGGTAGTGAGCAATCCATCTTCAAGCTAAAATCGGCGTGTATTCCCACTACTTGTCAATTCCCTCAAACTCTTAGCTTGTGGGTCATGCTCTAATCCCTCCTTCACTTGTTCTACCAAAGGGAAGTTTGGACTTGTGATGATAGCTAATTCGCCCTTCCTACTTAATGCATCAACCACCGAATTATCCTTACTCGGCTTATACTCCATCACAAAATCGAATTTTGCCAAGAAAGCTTATCACCTCACTTGCTTTGGCGTCAACTTATTTTGATTAAGGAAGTAACTTGTGGCAATATTGTTTATCTTCACTACGAACTTGGACCCCAACAAGTAATGCCTCTAAGTTCATAGGCAATGTACCACTGTAGTCATCTTCTTCTCTTAGACTGTATAATGACACTCAGTTTCGTTTAACTTGCAACTTTCATATGCGATGGGATGACCTTCCTGCATTAAAACACCATCAATTGCAAAATTTGAAGCATCAGTCTGTACCTCATACGGTTTGGTGTGGTCAGGAAAAGCTAACATTAGCTCATCAGCTACTGCTTGCTTGAACACCTCAAACGCTCTCTGACATCTGTCATCCCAACTTCATGTTCTATTTTTCTTTAACAAATCAGTGAGTGGAGTTGCAACAGAGGAGTAGCCCTTTATAAATCTTCTGTAATAGTTGACGAGGCCTAAGAAGGATCGTAACTCAGTCACCTTCTTAGGTGGCTCCCAATTATGGATGACTTACACCTTGAATTTTTCCATCAGTAGTTTGTCTCTGCCGACAATGTGACCTCTCGCTGTAGATGTTCACATATAATTTATGTTCCCTTAGTACTTGGAAAACTTGTTGTAGATGTCCAATATGCTCGTCCAACGTCTTACTATTGATAACAATATCATTCAGATATACTACGACAAATTTATCTAAAAATGACTTGAAAACTCGATTCATAAGAGTGCAGAATGTGGTAGGGGCATTAATTAGTCCAAATGGCATAACCAAGAACTCAAAGGAGTCATACCTCGTAACGCAAGCGGTCTTTGGCTCATCTCCTTCTGCAATCCTCACTTGGTAGTACCCCGATCTCAAATTCAGCTTTGTGAACCATCGTGCTTCACTTAGTTGATCAAACAAATAAGCTATTAATGGAATGAGATACTTGTTCTTCATGGTTATTTTGTTGAGTGCTCGATAATCGACACACAATCGAAGCGACTCATCATGCTTCTTTTGGAAAAACACAGGTGCACCATATGGAGCTTTTGACAGTTGAATGTAACCCGCATCCAACAATTCCTTGAATTGCCTTTTGAGTTCCTTTAACTCAAAAGGTGTCATACAGTAAGGCACTGCAGCAGGTGGTTTTGCATCCGAGACCAATTCTATCTTATGGTCCACCTCCCGCTTAGGTGGGAGCTTCTTAGGTAATTTGGGAGGCATTACGTCTTTAAACTCATCTAGGACGTAAAAGACTCCCTTAGGCAGGCCATTTGATGAGAAAGTATCATTTTCATCCTTCATGGATACAAGAAAGGTGGGTTGCGATTTCTTTACACCTTTAGAAAGTTGTATGACCAAAATTTGTCTGGATTGAAGGCAGGTCTCTCTTGCCAAAGGCACCATGCATGTATTGACTTCCTCTAAGATGCACATTGTGTTGGCGAATGGTATACGCACGATTTTAACACGATCCATAAACTCCATATCAAGCACAATTGGATAATCATTCATTGGTACAATAGAAAAGTCTACAAGGCCACATCATTCACCCATACGTACCTCTATACCATACGCAATGCTGAAGATCGACTTTGGCTCTGAATTTACTGCCTTGAGTCATCCTCGCTCCTTGTTATATTTGATACCTAACTGTCTTGCTTCCTCTTCTTGAAGGAAGTTGTTATAAGCTCCAGTATCCACTAAGGCTTTAACCACTTGGTTACTCACCTTTGTTTCCACATATAATCGTCCTCTCTTCTTGGCTTTAGGCACTTCGACCTTGGTTTTGATGGCATTGAGGATTTGTAATGACCTCATCCTCATCTCTTCGTGTTGTTGCTATTCCTCCCTTTCTTCCATTATGGCAGAAAGTTTGGCTCTCTTCGGGCAATCTTTGGCCTTGTGCGGCTTGTTGCAAAAATAACATTGAAGAGGAGGTCTGTCGTTGCCTTGACCCTCCTTGGTGTTCCTCCCTTCCTTAGGCCTATTAAACTTTTGAAAACGGCCTTTGTTCGAGGGACTCTCTCCCCCACTCTTTCCTTTGTCGCCCTTGTCCTTAGGAGACTCGGACTTCTCGGACTTTTTGAACTCTATTAATGATTCGACAATGGAAATAGCGGTGGCGAGATCTTGAGCACCATGCCTTTGGATCTCTATCTTTGCCCAATTTTGTAAGTCATCTATGAATGCAAAGAATGCTTCTTTGTCAGGATAATCAGGAATTTCCAGCAACACTTCTGAGAATTCCTTCACGTACTCTCGTATGCTCCCCTTTTGTTGAAGACGCCTTAGCTTTGCTCTTACCTCTTCTTATGTATTCTTTGGATAGAATTGTCATTTGAGTTCTTTCTTGAACTCGTCTCATATGTTAATGATGCAAGTACCCCTTTCAATATCACTATACCTCCTTCTCCACCATACCATTGCGGTATCCATGAGGTATAAGGTAGTACTATCAATCTTCTTGGCATCCTCCATGATACCAAGTGTCTTGAAGTATTGTTCTAAGTTTCATAGAAAATTATCAATCTCCTTCGCGTTTCTTTACCTATTGTACGCTTTGGGTCTTAGGACATCCACTTTTGAAGAAACTGCAACTATCGTTGGCAAGACAATGCTTCCACTTTGAGCAATGGCCTTTTTACAAAGGGCTAGCTCATCCTTGGTCTTCTTCAACTCGTTGGATACTCTTTTGAGCTCTTCCTTCAACATTCCAACCTCACAATAAAGGGCTTTGCCTTGTACTCCCAACGACCCGTGCGACACTAGCAATTCACTTGACTTGAATGCTAGTTCAGCCTTCCTCGAGAGCTATAATGTTACTAACAAAAGATAGAAAGATGCACATAAAGAGATTTAAAGAACTTAGAGAATACTATATTGTTTCAAGAAGTAAAATACACTCTTATTTATTTGGATGCTTCTAAATGAAGTTCCTGAGACTTTATATAGTCATCCGACTTCTGACTAAGATCTATTTAATCCAACGATTACTATTTTTATTTTAAAATATTTTAACTAACTCTATTTTTTATAAAAAGATAAAAAAATTATTTATAAAATTTTAAAAATTTTTATTTTATTTTAAAGTAAAACTCTTTAAATTATTTAATTTTGAACCGAATCACTTGATCCCGTGACACAATGTAGCGTTTTGATTACCACTTATATGCACGCGTCCCCTGGAGATTATATTTCTTGACTTGCATACAGACATTTTTGCGAAATCAATAAAACAATAATATAAGAATATTTGCATGTGGCCCCGGTAAGAAAGCTAGTTGTTCGTGCTAGAGTTTCACGTAAAGAAATCAATATAACATAAACAAAAACACAACAGGAAAGTCTAGAGGTAGATCAATCCTCAATGTATCTAGTGAGTGAATTGAATAAGAACGGGAGGCGCTCTCACGCCGATCGATGTCTGAGCAAAAGCAAATCAACAGAGGTCTTGGCTCCACATCCCAGAATTGCAAGCATCCTCCAATCCAATGCAAACATTCTGTGGGAGTTGTCCCTTCGGAGACTAAATTTCTTTGCAGCATTGCTCATTTGGGGTCCAGAGCCCGGCCCTGATTAAAATGTAGAATCTTGGGAAATTGGTGGGGTGCTAGTGGGATGGTTCACGTCACATCTCACGTCCATAGGATAAGGTATTCCTCGTCTCCACATCTTTATCTTCTTTTGAAAAGAATTGAAGATTTGAAATCGAAGGAAAGGAATCCCAATAAGAAATCTTCCCATCCTCACCATTCAACATCCTAAAAGAGACACCTCCCCCCTTATTGGGATCCATGCAATAAAGAAATGGATAAAATAAAACTTTAGCCATATACAAATTGAAAAGAGAAACAAAGGTGAACGAAAAATAAATGAGATTGGATCATTGAATAGTTACAGCGACAAACACTTGACCTCTCATTTTCTCTCTCAGATTGTTCAATCGCAGTACAAATTATATCAGACTGTGGGAACAATCAATAACTCAAGGCAGTAACCTTACATTAATGAAAAATAGGCCTGCAAATAAAAATAATTAAAAAAAAAAAGAACTGGGGGGGGGTGCATATTACATAAACTCCCTTGACTTATTGAAATAGCAACTGACAAAATCAACTAATGAAGGAATCTTCTTTTTTTTTTTTTTTTCATTGGAGGTTTAACCTCCCAATCGGTTTAACCTCATTCTTGGTAGAACTAGAATCAGGTGGTTAAACTAGTTTGAATTTTTCCCATTTTTTTTAACCGCACAACGATCTGGTAAAGTTGCGCCAAGCTTGCAAACCCACGACACTGCATTCAATTAGAGGATTTGAATTAGCATGCCAGGCTGGATCGGTGGTTATTTCTTAGGAGAAGTCTTTCAACACTGACTGAAAACCATGACACATTAAGCATCTCTGCACAGTGAGCAGGACTGGATAACTGGCACCCCAATGAGGATATAGACTTCACTAATTCTAGGTGACATAATTCCAGGTGAGGAAGAACCAAGTGAAGCCTGAAAAGAAAGATGATTAACATTCTTTGGAGTTGAGACCGGTTTGTTGATTGGACCGAACTTGTTTCGTTGCTGCTTGGGCGGAGTCAGGACTGCCAATTTGTACGACGGTGGTGAGCAAATAGATAATACCTCAGCAGATGAAAGCTTGTCAGGATTTGGGGAGTTCATTGACGGACAAGCAGAGCGATTTGCATAATTGGTGCAGTTGCGTGGCTCAAAGATATAGGACATCTCGTTCAGGAGCTGCTGTTGCTGAAGTTCATAGTCCCATAATGTGTTAAGCTCCTCAGACGGGATGTCCCTTGCAGTGATTGCTGTTCTAAGACGACTTGCTTGAAAGCCTGGGGCACTTGGCTGATGCCAAGCCTTTGCTAAGTGAGACAAATTGAAAGATGAGGGAGACATGGATCAGAAACTGTTGCCAAGGGGGATCCAGGCAACATATTAGAGGCTGCAGTGAAATCCATGGCAGCTGCTTGAGGGGATGGCACTGCAAATGCATAAAGTGGCCTTAATTCCTCTGACGAGTGTGCAAAGAAGCACACACGGCATTTGCAAGTGGTGCCCATCCTTGCAGAATCGAGTCCTGTATTGGGCTGGATGAAGCCAGCACTCAAATATCCCATAAGCATACTCACAAAAATCTCCTTGTCGACATGCCTCCTTCCTGTAATCTGGACATGGCACACAGCAGTAATGGAACGTCCTTGCCTTCTCACCTGGATGAACGAAAGGACACGCGATCCAGTCATGGATATAGACCCGAGAACATGGGTGGACCTTAAAAGAGAACATTCTAAACTCATCAGTAGTATAAACACTGTTATTGATATCAAGAGGCGAGAGATCAACTGAATATTCCTTCTCAGCAGGATAAACTTTTGCATCAAAGAGCTTGGAAGTATCAAGTGAAGATGGCGGCAGACTTTCTTCTGATGACAAAGAGAGAGGCAGCGAACTTGAACTCGAGCTGTCAATTGAAGCCTGCAGATCCCTTTGACGGGCAGGACAACCATTTTCCAGAATTTCTTCAAAGTCTACTCCCGAATAGAGAGAATTTGGAGGCAAAACAATGACATCAGCTGGACGATGCCCATTGGCATCAATGACATTAGGATCAGCACCAGCAAGTAAAAGAATCTTGACAACGTGGAAACTATTAATAGATCCACCAGAAGCAACAAAATGAAGGGCAGTGGTCTTATCAGGGCCGCAAGAGAAATTCAGGTCAACGTCAGGCAGAAGAATGATAAGCTTCACAAAATCAACGCTGCCATACTTAGCAGCAACCATTAACAGAGTTCTATGCTCAAGAATCATCTTTTTCGACAGGCTGTCGCGACCGGAGCGGATTCCAACCTCAGACTCGTCACACACAGAACGCTTAAAACCTTCAACATCATTTTCTGCTGCCAACTCAAGTAACAAGGAGAAAGAATACGCTGTTGTTTCCAGTGAACCAATTGGACCTTCCATTTCTTCAGCAAAAGAATTGCTTTCTGGGGTTAACTGATCAGGCTCTCCACACATGCTTCAATCAACTTGGAAACCAGCGAGAAGATGATGTATAATATATATCAAATATAACAAGCATACAAAGACAAACACATGGAAACGCTAGAATGAATCAAACAAGAATTAGAACCAGAAGAGGTGCCATGCCGTTTGAACTTGCCCCTCTTCCACCCACCACACAAAATAAATAAATAATAATAATACAGCATAGCAACAAAACGAGAATCCACTTAGAACTGAAGCATGCAGTGTACAATAAAATAAAGGTAAAACAATAAGATACTGAAGAGAATATTATAGAGAAGGGAAAGGGTCACAATGGGAGATTCGAGCAGTTGGATTGTTCTTATGTATAGAACAAAGAGAGAATACTGCTTCCTTTTTTTCGGAGATTTTGATGTGGTGCGAACGCAGAGTGTTCGAAAATTGCATGAGATGTACGTGCTGTTTAAACAACTAATTATCAAGTGATTATATTTTTTAAAAAATAATTTATATAAATTTAATTTAATTAATAAAATTAATATATTAAAAATATAATTATAAAAATTATATTTTTTTTTTACTTTAATTTTATAGAAGAGGACACCTACGATAAAATGAATTTAATACGTTGGTGTAAAAAGAAGATTATTTCAAAAGAAAAGAAAAGAAAAGAAAAAATATATATATATAACTTAAGGGTTCAACTAATAATTCATTAGCCGAATAAATGGCTCAGTGAATTGCCTGGACGATGTTCTGACCCAATTTAATAATTATGCCGAAAACCTCAATTAGTGAAATTTGGGGTCAAAAATTAAAAGCATGCCCTAAATTTTCAACGAGACTTTAATACTTTTAAGCGCCGCCGGGGGGGCGGGGGAGAGGGAAGGAGTAAAATAAAAAGGAACGGGTGGGAACAGAGAAGAGTCCAAGGGGCGAGGGACAAACCGGTAGACGCGGCGGCAATTCCTCAAAGAAACGTTGTTTTGGTGTGGGTGCGGCCACCAGAAGATGGGTCAGATGCGGTCAATGTTTTCTACAGTCGAAGTTAAACTCCGATTGAAATACATATTAATTATGTTCCATTAGAAGAATTTATAACATTATCACAAAATACCCTATGATTTGAGCATGTTTTTTTTTTTTAAAATAAATGAATATTATTTTTAAGCATAATAATTTTACAAATTAAACATATAAAAAATATTTTATATATATATATAAGGAAGGAAAAATATATATATATATAAAAAACAATAATTAAGATCCATCGTCGATCCCTCTTTTCTTTCTTCGTTTCTTCCTTCTCTACTGGACCGGCTCTCCTGGCGGAGCTAGCTCTTGTGACATTCCGCCGCCGGAAACCGCCACCGCCATGCCAACCACCTTCACCACCAGAACCGTCCCGGCCCACCGGCCAACGGACCTGCTACCCCGACTGGCTTCTCCCGACCAGGAAATCAAGCTCAAGGCCCTCAGAGAAGTCAAGAACCAGATCATCGGCAACCGCACCAAGAAGCTCTCCTTCCTCGATCTGGGCGCCGTGCCTGCCGTTGCCTCTATCCTTTCCGCTGCTTTAAGTGAAGCCGACTCCCGATTTGGCAGCGATGATGCCAGCATCACCTGCAAAATTAGCAATGACTACACCAGCAACATTCTCGTCCAGTCCGCCGCTGCTCTTGGAAGCTTCGCTTGTGGATTGGACGCAGGCGTCCGGGCTGTTCTCGAAGCCGGTGCTTTCCCTCGCCTAATTCGTCTGCTTTCCAATCACGATGACAAGGAAATCTCGCCTGTCCTTTTCCATTTTTCATTTTGTTGAATTATCTTGTGTTTAAATTTTAAATTAACGTTTAGAACTGCTGCGACCTATATATTTTTGAGAAATTTGGAAAGAAAAATAAAAATTCAATCGAAGAATTTGCTGTTTAATTGCGAGAAAATAATCCAAAATGAGAAATAAAGCTTCTAAGCCAAGTCCAATGTAGCTTCATGTTTCAATTGAATCGCTGTTCAGGTGAAATGAATTTTTTTGCTTTCTTTGTTTTTTCTTTTAAAATCTTCAGGTGGTGGATGCTGGTGCTCGCTGCCTTAGGATGATTTACCAGTCCAAGCAGGCACCAAAGTATGATTTTCTTAAAGAGAAAAACATGGAATTTGTTGTTTCATTGTTGAACAGTGCAAGCGAAAATGTAACTGGACTTGGTGCGAGTATGATCACACATTCATGCCTGTCAAATGAGGAGCAGATAGCATTGTGCAATGCTGGGGCTCTAAAAAGGCTTATTAGTCTCCTGGATGGTTCCCTGTGTCAGATAGATGCCAGTTTAGAGTCACTTGCTGCAGTTTTCAAGGACAATCCCCAAGTTATATCCAAGTTTGTGACACTAGAAAGTGGAAAAGCATTGAGTAGGATCATTGACTTAGCAAAAGATAGATATCCCCGCACAAGGCTGCTTTCGTGCATGTGTTTAATTGTCATAAGAAATGCATCCACTGATCATTTGCAAGATATTGGAATCAAAACTAAATTGGTACATCTCTTACTTGAGCTTCTTGATGATCCCGGTCAAGTTGGAGATGAAGCTCCATTTGCTTTTTCTAGCCTGATTGCGGAGAAGGAGGATCTTCAGAAATTAGCTTTTGAGGCCAATGCTCTCCATAAATTTTGCAACCACTTGCAAAAAGTTCAATTGGCTGCCAAGCGTTTGCAAGGCATATTGCTGGTATTGGCTGATTTATGCTCTAAGTTGGAGACCTGCAGATCTAGATTTCTGTCATTCCAGGTTCAGCACCTCACGAATTTTATTTTCTATGATCTTTTTATCATTTTTAGTTGCCAATTTTTTCATGTCTTGGATTCCTTTATAATGAGTCAGTTCATGTTTGAGATTTTTAATACATACAGTATCCAACTGCTTTTTTCTGTGCTTAAGAAAAGCCCACAAGTTGTGTCAAGTAACAATGCAATATGAAAATGGAGGTAACAAAACAGGAATAGACAATAATATCTAGGCAGAGGATTAATCAATAAAATATTATTATTGCATTCTATATAACCCAAGCAACCAGATAAGATATATAATTGCATTCTAGACTTCTAGTAGTTTCTTGACCCTGAGCAAACTATGCTAATCTTGAAGTTCATTTTTTCCTCATCTGCAATTATTTTTTTGGGTAGTAAGTAAATTAGGATCACAAGTTGTATCCACTTTCAACTTCTAATATTATCTAATGAATGTGTAGGTTTTGAACTTGGTTGCTGATGCACTAACTCATGATCATGCTGATGTACGGATTGCAGCTTGTATTTGCTTAAAAAGTGTGTTTCGCTCAATCAAGGTTTGCAATTTGAGCACATTTTGAATATATCATGTAATATGTCTTTTGCTAATAATATGTCAATCAGAACCTGTGTGCAGGCTACTATATGAATGAGAGGTTAATTAGTCCCCTAGTCCAACTTCTAGATGACCCTTCTTTTTCTGTCCAGGTATGTGAAATATATTGAACTTCATCATGTACAAGATGTTTGAGCTTGTTAAACATATTGAACTTCATCATGTGCTAAATTGCTTAGCATGTCACTTTAATGCGCCATTTTCCAGGTAGCAGCTCTTGGCACTATTAGTAACATGTTAATTGATTTTACAAGAAGTAAGGCATCCTTTGTACAATGTGGAGGCGTAAATCATCTTGTTCAATCATCGAAATCGATGGATTCCACTGTGAGGCTAAACTCATTATGGGCTTTGAGAAACATGATATTTTTGGCAGATCACAAATGCAAAGAAGTGATTTTTTTGGAGCTCACTGCTCCCTTATTAGCAAGCCTTATATGTGGTAATGCTTATATTTTGTGTAACTGTTGGGTATATTCTCTATATTGAAGGATAAGCAAGTTCTTTTTGGCTTTCAAATTGCAGACCCTGAGCCTCTTGTTCAAGAGCATGCACTGGGCTTTGTTCGGAATCTTGTTGATGGTTGTATAAGCTTTGTTGAATATGTGTTTGTTGAAGATGGTGTTATATTTGATGCCGTGGGGAGACAATTACAGAGTACTTCAAAAGCTGAAATTGGGATACAGGTTGGGATTCTTCTTTATTGAGGTTGTTTGCAAATTGTCACTGTACTAGGCTCCTAGCTGTCATGTGGAATTATTCAATTTTGGTTTATGTTTCATTTTGGCATGGGATGATTTTATACTTTTCTAAGGTCACCAAGCTGCCCTTTACTGCAGTGGTGTTTTTTCCAGAATTCTGTGGCTGTGGAACTTAGGTAGCATAGTTATTGTAGTGGAAAACTGTTGCATCTGTCATTTTGAAATTGGTAAACTGTGCAGAACAAAAGTGGTTGGAATGGGGCATATGTCCTTATCAGAAGTTATAAAGTTTTTTCTGATGTAGGGAATGTATGTACTCACCAATGTTGCAAGTGGAAATGAGCTTCACAAGGAAGCAGTTATGCGACAACTTCTTTCAAAAGTTGATGATGGGAGTCAATCTTTCATTATCAGGTTCTTGCAGAGCAACGACAACAGGTTACGCATAGCTGCTGTCTGGACTATAGTAAATCTCACATTTCCATCTTGCCCTAGTGCATTCAGCCGGTTTGTAAGTCTACAAAGTGCTGGTATAGTATCCCAAATAAGGAAAATGGTTAATGATCCCTGCCTAGATGTCAAGGTCACTAACTTCTATATCTCAATCTCGATTTCCTTTGGAGTATCCTAAAGTATTGCTAAACCATATGTAATTTTTGTTTTGCAGCTTCGTGTGAGTACAGTACTAACTCAATCTTTGAGCTTTGGAGATGGCTTGACTTGATCATTTCTGATTCATGGACTGATATAGAAGACTGGAGAAATAATGTTATTTAGTGTTTGTTACCATCTTGTTTTGTAAGATATGTGCGGCATTTTCCCAGAAGCTTGCATCATTTTAAGATCCAGCGAAGCCAAGGTTTGCAGTCGTATCTTTTTTAAAGAAGTGGCCTACAAAATATACATAAAGCAGTCAAATTGATACCTGTAACTGGATATCTGTCTGTTGTTGTTAAATGTTAGAGACAGTTGGATGGCAGCTATGGCAGTTTTTCTTTGTTTGTTGGTCAAGTTACGGTTGAACCATCAGAAAATGCTTGAGACTCTGGAGTTGTCAATTTCTAGATAGCAGATAAAAATATTTTTCACATGATGCACCTTGTGAAACCCCTTACAAGTAGTTTTGTTGCCTTTAGTGAAGAGTTTTTGCCGTGTTTCATTTAAGCTCGTCTCCCTTGAGCTTTTGAAATGATTTCCATCTGAAGCCATTCTCTTTGCCACTTTTGCAGGTACGGCACATTGCTCTTAAATTTTCTGGTCAGGGCATTGCGCCAGTACCATTTCTTTGTGGGCATTGTAGATCAGGTTAGCTTCAATTTCTCTTTCCATTGTATACAGGCTGTGCCGACTCATGTTGTGCTCGGTGATGATGCATTCATTGAAGTACTGTGGGATACGTAGTCTCTCTGAAATGTTGGTGCATTGCCCATCTAGTTGACATTTGGAATTTATGTTTCGATTGCAAATGTTTTATTAGTTCAAATTTTGTGGGATGATTTGATGGTGGGATTGTGCAACGACAGAGTTGAAAACAAGAGGTTTTCTTTTCTTTCCCTCTTGTCTTCCTGCCATGGTAGTTTCTATCGCCAAGGTCACAAACAGGAGGAACAAGAGACAAAGATATCATTTGATGTTAACTAGCCCTAAATCATCTGATAGATCTAAGCCACCAACATGTTGCCAGGATGACGACTACCTCGGCTTCTGTTGGAATCTCGCCAAATTCCAAGGCGTGCAAGTGATGCTTTCCGGTTTGAGTTGTAAGGGGAGTTGAACCATTTGGGACTTAATCTCTGGCTTTTCGGCTGATGTGGAGAAATGATAGACAGACGGCAATTTAAATGTGTGATCTTCGAATTATAATGGATGAACTTTATTATTACACCTTGTATTAAAATTGCATGTGTGAAATTTCTCACATATGTAGAAAGTTTGTCTCGCAAAAGAATTTGGCTGGCTGAATGGTACTCTTGACATGCAAATATTCGCGAGTATGGCTGAACTTAAGCCCAAGATACAAGTAATCTTGCGCTTATATAAAGGCTTGTTTACAACTTGAATCTCACTGGGACTACGAAGATTTCAAGCCATTTCAAACGGTATCTGCTTACATCCTCCAGAAATCAAGCAGTTTTTTTTTTAAAAAAAAAAACCAGTATCTATCAAATCTTTAGCGGGGAAATTGTGGGAACAAAGAAGTTCAGATAAATTATACAGCTATCAGTGATCAACTAAGCAGGACCCATATAGATACCCCCTCCCCTCCCTTTAAAACTATTGAGAATTATGAATTAGATAACTTTTTATCAAAATTTAAAACCTTATACATCATTATCTATGCATACTTACTAGCTGATGGAAAAATAGTGACAAATAAGTGAAGGAAAATTAAGTTTGCATTGCATCATTTCAGCCTATTTTCTCCGTGTTGGTGTCGTCTGAAGGCCATATCACAGTCTCCATGAGTCGTTCACGCATCAGTTCCAAGTTTTCATTGGATATATATTTATATATTTCGGCGTGATCGCATTTCTACATCAGGGAGAGACAACAAAGAAAACATCTCTTGTTATTAATTCTTACAAGCTTGGCATGTTTATACTAGTCAAAGAGTAGAAGAAACATCTAGTACCTTGACCCATTTTCCATACAAGTGAAGCCGCGTTACCATCACTCTTTCAGCAAGGTCCTGCTTTTCCTGTCAGCAGTTGAAACATACTTTGTTTACAAAATGTGAATTGATGAAGCAACTGTAGGAATCCCTTGCTAAGTTGTAAATGATTCAAATCAGTAAGCGAAGAAACTGAGCTGCTGCAATTTTGAAGTGGACAAATGGAACGTGAAGGTTCTAGAGGACTACCTTCCCAAGATTCCGGATAAAACGCTTCCCATCTCCGGGCTTATTGGAGGCAATGAAACTGTCAAATATGCAGAACTCAAAAGATGTAGAAATGAAACAACAGCTAAAACGATACTCCATGACTATAAATGTTATACATGCATGCACAAATGTAAAGGATAAGGATTCAGATTCCCAACAAAGGTCCAGCTTTCACCTAGCTTCGGCTCTATGCCTGTCTCCAAGATGAACAGAATTACTAAAGCGGATGACCACTTACATTATCTTTTCTTTCTTTTTTTTTTTTTCAATTTCTGTGTCAATAAACAACGAATGTTTGCTCTGGAAATTTCGTCAAGTCACTGAAAGATAGTAATGAAGCATTGGCCGGAAGGATCAGCACACAGGATGCATGGTACAAGAAGAAGCAATAGTCTCGGACAGAATGACATACTACTTACTCATAAAACCACCTATATTGCGTTGGATTCATCTCGTAGAGCTGGTTGAGAACTGTCCTCACTGCTTTGTACGTGAAATAGTTCAACATTTGCTGAAGGCAGGAAAATCTCGATCAGCACTAATGAACTAATTAATTATATGACAGAGACAATATTGTAGTCACACACATGCACCAAAAAGACCAAGTTTTCATGCCTCCGCAGGGGTTTGCGTTGAATATTTGAACACAAAATATGCAAGTCATTCAATAACAAAACTCCCCTAATTTCAACATTACTGAAAAATCACAGAGAGACCTTAGTTATGATTGTGAGACCACAAGAAGAACAATGAATCTTATCAAGTATATCTCAGGTCATGGTCATCCATTAGAGCCTACAACCAATTTTATCAGCCGAAAGTGATTAACTCCTCCAATTTGAATCTTAAGCACGGTCAATAACTTATCTCACCGTCTTAACATCTTCAAAATTGTCTTCATATTGCCCTGCGAACTCGCTGACAACCACAAGCCGCCGGTCCTTTCTCTGCTTCCTTGAACTTCTATTGCCCGAAATCACTTTTGATGATAACCTGCAACTTTGCCATGAATCCAGAAAGGGACTCCCCAACTCCAAAGATCCCGCCTTGGCTGATTGCTTTCTCTTCATTGAATTCCTCTGCAAAACCAGATCTCCACCATTCTTGTGACTAATATTAGTGGTAGGAAGCGCATCCAAACACAGACACGGACTGGTGTGCGAGTCCACCATGGATGAAACCACCACGGACAGAGCTCCCACCATTTTTCTCTGGGAATAAAAGCAACGTTCAAAACTATCTTAAAGCCCAGATGAAGATTGCACCTTTCTGACTGGAGGCCCAGGTTTTTGAAGAAAGTAACAGAGACCCAATAAATAGAAGATCAAATAGGTACAAGGAAAACGAAAATTCCTGAATACCTGGAGCTAGTCAGAGATTCAGGAACTGAGGAGACAGAAGCGTTGGGGAGCAAGGAAAGTTTGCGAAATGCGTGCGAGGTTAGCTGAAAGTTTGAAACTTTTTTAACCAGACAAATATCTGAGGTCCAAAATCCTCCAAGCCATCATCGGGTCAGGACCCAAAATCAAAAGTTTTGAATCTTCTTTAGTTGAATTTCCGTTTCTTTCTTCCTTTCTTTTTCTTTTTTTTTTGTGGGGGGGGGGGGGGGGGGGGGGGGGGGGGGGGGGGGGGGTTACAGCGTCCGAACCCAAACTATCTGGACGGTGGTTTCTCCAATTCGATGTCTGGCTTGCCACGTGGTGGAATCTTCTGAATCTTATTTGGCGGCCTCTGCTCGTGCTAAAAAATGTACATGGATTCTGATTGAAATAGTTCTTTCTCTTTCTCCCCCCCCCCACGCGCAATATTTTTCCGCGTGCAAGTGATCGGATTGCAAATATTTCAACTCTTCTTCTTCTTCTTGTTTTTTTTTTTTATTCTCCTCTTCGAATTGGTTAAATACCAAAAATGTTATTGCAAATCGTCAGAAGATAAGCATTAATAGTCCAATCCACTCAGTTCTATTAAAAATAAAGTTGCATGTTTTGGAGTTCGGAAAGAAAACACCTTCTCAATTATTTTAACTTTTAAATTTATTGGCTTCTTAATGAATTTTGATAAATAGATCTCACACAGATGGGTCTACTATATTGTGCAAGATTTTTATTTTAAGAATATTAATTTCAAATCATAAAAAGAAGAAGAACATGAAATTTATATAGATAAAAAAAAATCAATAATCATTTTGGAACAAACTTTTCTTGATCCAGAATTGAAAAGCTTATTGGATATATATATAAATTATTTTGAAATATATATATATATATTAATATTAATATTTAAATTAACTTATTTTATAAGAGTGACAGTGAGAATTGCAATTAAAAAAAAAAAAAAACAAGAAGAAGTAGTAGATAATTTGATAGAAACACTTACAGGAGCGCGTAAGACTTGTTTGGGCAAAGAAATATGGGCCGGTGGAAATTGCTTACAAGGCATTCATAAAACCCACGAGCTTCGTGGACTGAGGTACCAGTTGCGGCTGCAGCTTACCAAACATCACCGACCGTACATCCCTATTCACTATGCAACGCCTCTCCCATCCAATGCGGGCGTCCGTCTAAAACCAATTTGGTCCAAATCCAATTATTATGAATGAGGAAAAAAAACGACACCCAGAATATATATATATATATATATTATGATAATAAATAAAAAAAAAGATTCAAATTTGAATACAAAATAACACCAATACATCAGAATCGTTATTTATAATTAATAAATTTTTATATAAAATAAATAATAATAATAAATTAGGGTCTATTTTGTCCTACCTATCTAATAAAATTATTTAAGAAATTGTTTCAATAACTAATTAAAGGGAAATGATTAACTTGAACCCTGTCCTCTAAGTTGCCCGTAAATAAATGGAATAAAATTGAATTGCAGTAATCCAAAACGAGAATTTCAACAAAATAGTCCAGGCTGTTAGGTTCACTTATGATAAAAGTAATGGACACCAAATAAAACTATCCAACATGAAAAAACCAAAAAAGAAGAATATATATATATATATATATATACCATGCTGTTGGTTGGATTTCTTGGATGTTTTAGGGTTCAAATGGAAGTCCAAGCAATCTGTAATGTTTGTTCCAGCATAAAAAAGAAAAATAGAGAGAAGGGGGCGTGTTTTGGGCTTACGAAGATAATTCCAATTTTAGAAATTTATGCAGTAAGAAAGGAGGAATGCAAATCATTCTTGGGGAGCGGAAACACCCTATAATTTTTGGTACTGAGGGGACTGACATTTTCTGCTGGAAAAGATGAAATAATGGATAGTTCTTTAAAGATTTTGAGTTGACGGCATATTCGATTCATATTACAATGAATTCAGTGGGGAGACCAAATGGGGAAGCATTCGTTGTTGAAGTTTGCAAGCGCTGGAGTTTCAAATTAAAGCAGCAATGGTTGGCCAAAGGATAGGATCACACTTTGGCGTCAGTTATATATAAATATATATACCCTGGAATCAGAAAAGCTTCAAGAGGCCGGCGGTGGTTCATTTGTATTATTTGTAAACTTTGTTCACATGCATATGGTTGTCTGTACCGACTGATTTTGATGTCTTAACCTCGATTGCACTGGCTCAACTTTTTCTCAACAAAGTTTCCATCTTTAACTACACTGTGTAGGTTTGTCTGTGGGCTCTGGCCTGCGAGACAGTACATTTTACGGTAAAATCGCTTGCGAATCCATCTCAGATTTTGTCCTGACATTTGCTCTCTCGTGGGCCATCTGTACCTTTTGCGGTTCTCTTGTTTGTAAACGCGTACCAGTCCAAAATTGTGAATGTTTCTGTAGGACAGCTGTTGGCAAATCCTCACTTGCCATTCTGCAGTTCTTCAAGGTGTGAGTGTTGAGAATGGATACCCTGTCTATTGCGTTTCCAGGGCAGATCAGAACCCCTCGGCACTCGTGGGAATGAACTGATGAAGTTTCATATTTCTATGTAAATAGGGCAGCACACCTCCCAGTAAAAAATCAAAAATAAAAACAAAAGAGAGCAGCAAGGTTCAAGCCAATTGCAAAAGAAATATTGTGTTATAAATATTTTCTAATTATTCTCTGCTCTGTGAGTGAGTGTCTCGTGTATTTGAGATGGTTTTGTTTTATGAGTTAAAGGCACACAAATTGTTTCGATAATTGAAATTCTACGACAATAATAAAAGAAACAAAACCAGATTCTTATGGTTGAATTCAATCATCCAAATGTTACTGTTGAATTCAAACGACAGAAAATTTTATATTCGAAGTATTACCCCAATTTTTTCTATATAACGATGATAATTATTATTATAACTCCTTTTTTTTAAAAAAAAAAAAAAGAAAAAAAGGAAAAACATATCACCTTATCTAGAACATGGATCCTTAGAAGTCCGTTGATCCATGTGACTTAAGATAAGTTCAAGCACACACTCACACACACACACACACATATATAGTTTTCTTGAATTATTCTCTGCGGCATGAAAATTTGAAATTTTTGGATAGCTGAGACCAGTGCCACGTGCACGAGTAGTATACTCTTCTTCTAGGATCCCCTGAAGGGGACCTGAAAATGTTTCAACCAGTGAGATGAGAAAAACGACAAGAATCGTCTCACCATGCACGAACATTGAAAAGCGTACTTGTAATTGTGTGTATATAAGTATATATAAAAATACTGTCTGACTCAGCTACGTGAAGTTGATGAGACAACAATCCTTTTGGCCTCTCTCTCTCCCTGTAACCTGTAATGTATGAAGAAGTGGGATTATTAAAAAAAAAAAAATGTAAATAATCTAAACTGGAGAATCTTAACTTCAATGGAACTGTTTTCTTGCTGTCTGTGCTCCTTCTAACCTAGTAACAGAATGCACCCAATTGTAACACGTCTCTTTGGCATTTTTTGTTTTTTTGGGCTTGGGGCAGCCACAAACTAGCCCACAATGTCTTTTAATTAAAGGGTTTTCCAACGTTCCCAAAATAAATAAATAAAGAGGGCTAGGAGCTACTAAATTAAGGAATGATAGAGTAATGAAAGTAACCAATTTAAATCCATTTGTCCTATTATCTAAATAAACTGATATTAAATTTAACATCAGAAAAGCCCAAGATGGTATATAACAAGAGAAGAAAAAAAAGAAAGTTGCACAATATGAAGTTACGAAATTCGCAATTAGATTAAGTTCTACAACGTTATAACTCTAAATCAAAGCACAATATCATTTTTTTTTCCGGGTTTCAATTACTACAAATTGCACCTTAGCTTTGCAAATTGAAGAAGCAAAGTAATTGAAGACAAAGGACTGAATGATGGGAGCAGAAGAAGAAGAAGAAAAATAAAACAGATAGAGAAAAATGGAAAAAAAAAAGGCCTTAAAGGCATGAAAATATTATTTTTTTATTGGTCATTTTGAAATGACACAACTAAGTGACAATGGTCATGAAGTTTGAATTCCCCCCCTCTCTCTCTCTCTCTCTATCTCTCTTTTCTGTAATCATTCATTTCTAATTATTTTTCTTTTTCTAAAAAATCAAAATTTAATTACTTGAATATTATCTTAGATTCACTGAATTCAGAAGAGGCGCTAATCTATATCTACTCCACCCCGTCTCCAAAAACTAGGGCAGCCAACTGCTTTTTTTAGTAACCAAATCCCCCCATTCAATCATTATATTACCCTTTCCTCAAATTAAGGTCAGTAAAACATATCTCTCTCTCTCTCTCTCTCTCTCTCTCTCCTCTCTCTCTCTCGTTTTTGGCCAAATGGGATTTTTTTTTTTTTTGGGGTGAGTTGGACCCCGGTTTCATGGGGTTAAGTTCGTTAAAGATATGTTGTTTGTTCTCTTGGGAAGACCATGTACAGGTTTCATGGCACCTACTTCTTTTGGGTTTTGAAAACATTTTATCTCGAGGAGTAGTATTGTTGTAATTTTTTTTTATTTTCAAAAAAGGTTTTAAGTCTTGGGACTTTGGATTGGACACTTTCCAGTCAAATTTAGTTTTCTGTCAAACAGCTCCTTCTAAATTACCAGTTAAGAGGTATCTATCTGCCTCTTTTCTACTTCAACTGCATCATCAACAAGTTCTGACTTTTTTTTTTTTTTTTTGTTGTATTATAGGCTTGGCCAGCAGTTCCAAAGCCGCTGCCTTTCTCTCCAATGGCACCTTCTAGTCGAAGCAGACGAAAAGTGAAAGCAAGAACAAGAAAGCCGAATACAAGAAAAATCCATTGCAAAAAGCAGCAGCTTGTAAAATCCAAGAATATTCAAGAAGCCTTATCAGCTGAGGATATGCCTTCGAATCCCTCCCCCACTGCAAGTGCCAATAACAGCCCTTGTTCCAAGATGGGTGTCTTAGATTTTGGGGTCTCTGATGATATCGCCGCCCCAAGTTTCTGCTCTACACCGAAAGCTCGTAGATTTCGGATACCGGAAATTGCTACTTGCCCACCTGCACCGAAGAAGCAAAGGGTGATGCCAAATTTCTCGTTGCAAAGGAGACCAATCGCTTTCTTTGCTCCTCCTGATTTAGAGCTCTTCTTTTTCTTTGCGCTTAGCGATATCTCGGCCTGAAATGTTTGTTCATAGAGTATGAAGATCCTGGTTCATTTCAATATTTATAGAGGTGATCTTTTATTAACTTCTATTCTATACATGGGGCTATAGTCTGTGTTTATTTTTCACCCTTTTGTTTTATTTTTAATTTGGTAGGCTATAGTTTGTGTTTTTTTTTTCACCCTTTTGTTTTATTTTTAATTTGGTCATAGTGTGATATTTTGAGACCTTCATTGAAGCGAGTGATCTTAGCTGCCGCTCAGGCCATTGTAATCTTTTACCCTCCTCAGTACTTTTGTTTGTTTATCGTAGAAGTCGCTTTCCATCTGCAGGGTAAGCTTCTAATTGCTGAATTTAGCCGGGCTTGTCCCACTAAATTTTAGCCTCATGCCTGCTTTTTCTGTTTTCTCTTTGTATGTATAACTTTTGACTTCAAGTTTTAGAGTGTGAAAGTCACTTGATTTGTGGTTTGTGAGTGAAAGCATGATTCCTGTTTCATGCCATATTTTCTCTCCCTCCTTTCTCTTCTCTCTCTCTCTTATGGTTCTTAGTGGAGTTGTGCTGACTGATAGTCAGCAAGATTTAGAACACCTTGTCCCTTAAAATGCTTGTGCAAATTGCATTAAAAACACCGTCCTCTTACTCGGGAATTAATCAATGGCTTTCTTTTCAAGTGGGCGTGGGCACGGGTCCCTTTTGTTGTTATGGTGGCTTCCTTACTAATCATAATGTGCCCCCATAATTGCTAAGAAATTTAATTGACTAATCACATTCAATTTAACGTCTAAGGGGCCACCCTAAACAGTTCCGCCTATGATGTAAAAGTGAAACCGTGTCATCTTCTTCACCCATCCGTAAAAGTCTTCCATAAAAGTTATTCCCTTGGTCCACTTTTAGAGTCCAGAATGAGAAAATATGAGTTGCAGTTGGGTTTTCACTTTCCAACCCATAGGCAGTTTGCTACTTGCAGCTCAACAATTTTTCTGGGGTATGGGACTATGGGTTGCTTTCAGGAGGAGATTAGGCGTGGAGGCAGCAAAAGCGTAAAAAGCTAAAATTAGAGTTTAAACTCCTTTCAAGGTAGTGGGAACACAAAAGTGACTGGGCTGGAGGGTGTTGTTGTATTTGTCTTTTTTTTTTTCTCTCTTCCTCTTTTTCTATTGTAGGGAAGGAAATGGGATCATGTTGTCAGATAGTGGCCTGTCGGGGGTGTCTGTGTTTCATCTGAGCCCAGCATCCATAAGAGAATCCAATGAAATCGACTCGTGCGGGTTGTGATCATCATTGCCTTTGTTGAGCATCTCAAGAGATGCATTATTTATCCTTCCATTTTTTTCTTTCTTATTTTTTTTTTTTATTAACATTGTTATCCGTGATATGCCACTATAATTTCATTTTGGCCATCTTTATTCATTCACCATGCATTTTCGCACAATTGAAAAAAGTTTCAACTGATTTCCTTTCATTTTCTTATTATGTTTTCCAGAAGATTACACCACCTAGGTTCTCTTAAACTCGTTACGTACCTTGTGAATTCCTTAACACATAAATTTTGAGAAAGCTAGAAGGACGACTCCTATTAAGATCCTTGCCGGATGTACAGTTAAATCCTAAGAGAACTGGGTGCCCCGTGAATATCCCTTAAGAGAAATTAAACTTGTGGCCATATGACCCAGTGCACAACATTGAGTTCTTCCACACGATACGATACCCCTAGACTATCCATGAAATAATATTTTGGCAGTGGTTTTAACGTAGCGACACTAGTAGTTATTTGGATTCTTCCACGCTAGCTGAGGACAATTTATATTCGTCATGGCCAAAATTAGCCTTTTTGTCTCAAGGTGGAATGGTTACAGTTTTTCAGCAGTTCACGCACCGCATTGCATAATTCATATACATATCACTCCTAGGCAGATACATGATGTTGAGATGGGTTGAAAAGAGATGCCAGTGGGTAGAGCTTTTCCTTTGAACGTCTCTATGTTGGAGCTTTTGGGGATAAATTAATAATTGTAGAAGGAATATGCAACATTTATCAGAATTCCCTAACTCCTTAAAATGATGAGGTAGCTTTTCCTCTTTGGAGAAACCTTTTCCACTCTACCCTGATCCCTTCTTTGTTGGGCATGATGATGCCCTGCACGTTCATATATGAGTTAGCTCTGACGGGCATACATACTTTTTTTTTCAATAGGTATTTTAATCCGGCGAAACTCTCATATTATTATGAGGCTATATTTTTGTTAATGGTGAAGTTACGTTACAGCAAAATATCAATAGCATTTTGAGGCCATGAGATGACAAAAAAAGCTTGGCCAGGTGACCCCATCATTTGTTAATTACCTCTCTAATAGCTACATTAAACTTCCATGTATAGTTTAATCCGGCAAAATTAATTATTGAAAACATTTGTCTTTCATGTTATCACGCATCAGGTTCACAAGAGGAAGAAGAGAGCAAATGGGGAAGATTTTTTCTTTTTCACTATCTGAACAGTAGTGATTAAAATAATAACATACTTGTGTGCATACGTGAGAGCCAAGAAAAAAAGAGAATAACGAGGACTTTGGGATGAGGAATGATGAAATTGATTTGATCGTCCTTTTATCTTGGTTTTGAAAGAAACAATATATAGAATATTGATGTGTATCTTGGCTAGGTCCTAAAGGTAAGAGGATCCCTTTAGCAATCCCATTGAATGATGCGATTAGTATATTATATCTACTGTTAATTTTGCATTGCTTACTGTAGCTTTTCTGCTTATATTATTGCCCTGGCTTTTTTTTCTTTTCTTTTCTTTTTTTTTTTTTTTTCTCTAGAATCCGAGGTTGCCCCTTCCTCATCGGCAAAGGGGATAGATAAATGTTCTTTAACTTTTTAGGTCAGACTAGTTACAGCAATTTTGATGCTCGCTTTTTTTTTTTTTTTGTCTTGTCTTGGGCTGCACATAAAGCATTAATTCATCCATGTTTATAAGGGAGCAGCTGCAAATAGTTTCCCACATAATTGGTATAAGAAATTTGCAAAATGTTTTAACAGGTTCAAACTAGTTACCAGTTGCATGGACTATTTTACTAATTTAAGGGATGAATGAAGGGACCTAATTTGAGAGGAATCCTAGGTAAGCTTTGCTGAAAAAGAAGTTAATCATTGGTGCCTTCAAAGGAAAAGAAAATTTGATCATCAAACATATGTTGATTTAGAATCTTTTGGTATGTGGGTTGAGCTTTATGCATTAAGTGACTGGTCCTTGCCTTTCTTTTTCTAATGTTTCTTTGTTAAAACGAAATAGTTTTGCTAAGGACAGGATGGACGCCGGATTGGAACATTGCAGAACTTTGGAACTCGCAATCAACCAAAGCCTCAGTAAAGCTACGGGGCAAAAAAAAATTGGGAATTTATGCATCTTCTTGTTGTTGCTGCCTCTCTCTCTCTCTCTCTCTCTCTCTCTCTTCCTTTTTCTCCGTCCATTAGTAAAACGTTTGAGTTATAAACTAAGTACCAAAAATACTTTTGTTCATTTTTATATCCAATATCATCGACAATAGCCCAACAAGGTTTAAGCCCAACCAACGGTTGCTCTGAAAGAACAAACCACTCAACAATTGAACAACGCCAGCCATGCAAATTCATCAAATTTTACGTGCGGAAAAAAGAGGATTAGGCTTAGAGGTTAGTTTTGAGTGGAAGTTCTGTTTGTCTGTTGGGATTTTTGGAATTGGGAAGCCCAATAAGATTTGTAAGGATCAGGCCCAGTTCTGGAATTAGCATAAGTGACCTCAGGTATACGTCTCATCAGGGAGTACCTAAGCCCAAAGGATTGTGGGATGGGCAATCCTTTTTTGATTCAAAACATGACCCTAATTGAGATTAAACAACCAACAAAAAAAAAAAAAAAAAAAAAGAAAGAAATCATCTTGTCTGCACCTGTACTAATATTTTTTTTTATCTTTTAATTAACAGTATGATGATTGATTTCAAGTGATACTTTTCATATTTGGCGAATCGCCGGCCCATGAAATATTAATAATAATAATAATATTATTATTATTATTATTATGTGTTAATGCAATTATTTGTCCTCAAAGGATAATCACATTCATTATTTATTAATTTAGAAAGCTAAAATTTCAATGGAAGACATGCCGCGTGTTCTGTAGTAGATCGACCGGGAACCTATCACCACCGGTTCTCAACTCCACTCGAAGACCCCACCAGCACAAAGCCATATTGAAATTGATGTTTGCCTTTCCACTGCCTTGGAGTTACAATTATTTATTTATTTATTGTTTCCATTGGTTCATAAACACATCCTTATTTGAACATGAAATTTTAGATTTGTTCTTAGATTTAAGAGCCCACGGTCCAATCTTCCACCTACAAAATTAACCAAGTTCATTAAAATTTGTTAAGCTCAACTCATTGGTAATAATTTTTAGTTGCACTACCAACATACATCTTAACTAATGCATTTCCCTTGTGTTAGACCAAAGCAAATTATAAAAATGAGTTATACCATTTGATTTCATCATTGAGTTTTTATCAAAACTACCCTATAAACTAATACTCTATATCTCTCTCTCTCTAAAACATACCAAAAAAAAAAAACTTTTGCACTCTACTTTTCTCCTATATCTATTAAAAGAAAAGAAAAAAAAAAAGAAATTTATATATTACAAGTGATTGAGAATGCGTGGGGGGGGGGGCATATAAATTGCCACTACCCTAAAAAGAGGCTTAGACTTGGCAGGCCAACTCGATCAATTAAGATGCTCAAATGATGCATGTTTCAAATTAAACAGCAAGAAAGCTCTTCCTTTTACTTATATATGTGGTTAGATTTTAGAATAGGCTAGTAGCCGATGACCAAGTAGCCGGTGGGTCGTCGCCGCCGCCTCCACGTGTTCGCATCGAAACAACTTACGTGGAAATAAACATATAATGGGTCCATGCGCTCACCCCCAGCCCATCCCATCCCTCTCTCTCAGTCTCTCTCCGTGGGAATTTAAATAGGCAAGGCCGGCTGGCTGGCAGCTGCTCTGCTTTCTTGTATTTCTACTTTTGTCTTTTAAATAAACTCAAACTTTCTCAGTTGCTAACTTCCCCATGTTAATGTAATACAAATTGCCGCCGCCGCCGCCATTACCACCACCGCCACCACCACCAACAAGCCTCCGAGATTTTCTCCCTCTGTTTATCCGACTTTAAGCCCAAATCCCCAAAATTTAGGGTTTTGTTTCCTCTCTTTCCTACTGTAAGTGTCTCAATTCTCTCTCCTCTCTCTCTCTCTCTCTCTCTATTATACTATATATATATATATATATATATTTATTGGGTATTTCTACATTCTTTTTTCTTGATCTTTTGCTGTTTTTTAGTAATTGAAATTCTTATTCTTTCATTCATTCTTTTTTTTTTTTTTCAATTTGGCTTTTCATGATTGCTCTCGATTGTTTCTTGGATTTGAATTTTGTGGGTAAATTTTGGGCTTCTTTTTTTTTTTCTTAGCAAGAGTTATTCTATTGAATTCCGAATTTTGGTTTAAGGATTGTGGTGGGTTTTGATTGTTTTGTCTGTTTGGTTATCAATATAGCATCTTTTTCTTTGTTTTGGGTTGCAGGTGGATAAATTAAAAGCCGGGTGTTTTTAAGATGAATTTGAACTCTCTTACTGATTGAAATCTCCCGAAAGCATCAATTATTCTGTGGGTATTAGTATCGTGTGTGTTGTTATTATATTCAATTTTTCTTTTTCTTTTTTTTTTTTAGGATCTTCTGGTTCTGTTGTTTTCCGTAAGTTTTTACCTCATTGTTCTGTTGTTTGGAATGCATTAACTGTTATTAGATTGCTGATCTATGCGGCATGGAGGAGATATTTCTGCCATCAGCCAGTGACTAGCGAGCGGAAGTTATATACATGTAAGCCCAAGGTTATCATCTGCCTTATATTTTTCCCTCCTTTATAATCCAATGGCAAGTAATTTCTGTCCATGTCTGGCAGAAAGATAAGAGTGCAACAAGGAACTAGAAGGCATGAAGTCAAGAACTAATGGGGCAAGTCAACCAGAACAGGGTCGTCACGTTTCTCAACCGTACACTGTTCATTCTGAACCCTGGTGGCGTGGCATTGGCTGTACTGGTATGCCTCCAGCTATGGCAGGGGGAAACACATCTAATTTATCTTCACCGAAAGGCGACGATGGCTCGGAGTCAAATGGTGATCAATCATTGCCAAATGGTAGGCTGAATGAAAAAGATGATGATGCTGCCAAAGAATCACAAGGCACTTCATCTTCACAATCGGGTACTTGCAACTATTTGATAATTTAAGGTGCATGTAATGATAATGCTTGCTGTTATTTAATACACAAAGAAGTAACTTATTTTTTATATTCATCTTCTTTGTGTCTGTCTTTTTTCCTGCATCAGTCTTTTCAGAACTAGGCTTCGTTTGTGGTTAATATCTTAATGGTGTATTCTGTCTTTACCAGAACAAATTCAAACATTGTTTCAGCATAGCTTCAATTATTGCTGAGGAAGTTAGATGGAGGTTCTTCACATTAAAACTCTCCTGCAGCCAGCAAGAAATGACATTGAGAAAACTCCTTGTGATAATTTAGCATATCTCTGTTTATTAAGACTTGAAGTTTCTTTGAATGATGCTACTCGTAGTTTCTGTGATCATACCACATTTTGTTTGGTTTTGATTTTAACTAACAAAACTTCATTTGTCTTAATATATACATGTGCAATTTTTTTTTTCTGTGCAGTCCTAGAAATCTCTGTGTTCAACCATGGCTTAATAATTATGTCTTGAGTTCCAGATTTTTAATGTTTCACACAGTCCTTTTAGAGCTGCATCACACTCTCTAACTGGTGCTGGAATTACTGCAAATCATCATGTATAGATCTGGATCGTACTTCTAGTGTGCAATCTGATTAGTGTAGCATATCAAACTTCATGAGGATTCTCATTTACTTGTCTCTGTGCGATGTGGATAGTTTTAGCTGAGGAGTTTTTTATTCATCCTTCTTCAAGGCTTCTTTATCTTTTTCTGGAAAGATAAATGCTAATAATGTTTTGTCTTGAATTGTCTAGGGAATCGTGGACAAGAACACAAAAATCTCCCTAATGTTTTTTCAAATATGACCACAATTCATGATGAGTGCATCACACAACCTCCACAGTTTGAACTTGTTGGTCACTCCATCGTAAGTTCTTCCTCCCTCTGCCTCCTCTCTCCAAAATTTCTAACCTTTATAGTCTGTGTTGCCGATGATTGACCAAGATATACGCCCAAGAATCTGCAATTTTTCATGTTAATAAACTCTTTCCTCATAGCAGAAGGAATTCTTAGTTTGTTTGCAACTTCTTTGCAGGCATGTGCTTCAAATCCATATCAGGATCCATATTATGGGCAAATGCTAGCATATGGACACCAGCCTATGGTACGTGAGCTCAATTCCTTTGTACCTGTACTCCAAAACCTTGTTGATTATTTTACCCTTTGCTTGATAACTTATACTTCTCTGATGTCCTTTACATTTTCAATGCAAATCTGTTGCATTGTAAAAGAATGATATCCTAGTGTTTGTTAATTCTAAAACCTGTCTGGAAGAGTGGGCATTTGTTTTGAAGTCTAATGTTATGTTTATTGATGAATATGTTTGCACGTGTTAGTCAAAGTGAGGTTTTGTCACTTTCTGTCTGGGCTTGTTCTGAGAAGAGCTCTGTCTGTGTTTTTAAGTTTCTCCAAGTCCTTATCTTTCTTTCTGTTTCCTATAGGTAGATTGTTATCTAACAAAGTCTGTCCGTGTGATGGTCAGGGTTTTCCTCATCTCATTGGAGTGCCTCACGCTAGAATGCCTTTGCCTTTTGAGATAGCACAGGAGCCTGTTTATGTGAATGCTAAACAATACCAAGGGATTCTAAGACGAAGACAAGCACGTGCAAAAGCAGAGGCTCAGAAGAAGCTGATAAAAGTTAGAAAGGTAATGATTTAAATCTCATATGGTATAACTTCTGTCCCTTTCTCACTCAAATTAGTTCTTGTCATTGTCTATAATGTTTTGAATCACATATCAATACATCATATGTGAGAGTATTCTATTTCCATTTCTTCTGCAGTTTTTTAAACTGTACAATTTCCCCATTTTAGCTCAGCAGGTAGCTGTTAGGCATTTCTTGTCATGCCTTATGTTTTCTTGAACTTTGATTATTGTTTGCTTATTAAAGCTTGCCAATTGAAAGTGGATTCCCATTTACCTCATTTATAAGTTGAAGTCACAGGATCTGGTTTTTTAAGGATGTGTCTGTGCTTGTGGAAGACAGAATGAAATATATAATCTACTGAAATTAGCACTGCATCAATTTTCTTTTTCTCCAGCCATATCTTCATGAATCTCGGCACCAACATGCTATGAAAAGGGCAAGGGGTACTGGAGGACGTTTTGCAAAGAAAACTGATGGTGACACTTCCACACAGACAGCACCTGAAGGAAAGTTTGATGGCTCTGGTCCAACTCCCTCATCTCAGTCTGGCAGTTCATCTGGTTCCGATGCAATGCCCTCTGACTCAGCTGAAACTTGGAATTATTCCTACGGTCAAAAGGGAATGAGAGCACCTCTAGTGTCTAATGCTCTTGGAGCACACAAGTATACAAAAGGAGATGGCCTTTACCAGAATCACACTGACTTGCAGAGTTCAATGTATCATTCGCACCTGAGTGGACAAGGGAAAGATGGAGATTACTCAGGCCACCAGCAGGCTAGTATTTCCTCTAACCGCTGAGCTCCTCTTTGGCAAAGTGGCTGCCCAGATGGAGGAAAAGAGTTGAATACTCTTATTATCTGGTGATCACATACTTGGCAATATTTGCCAGGCGGCAAATCATTCTTGGCTTTGTTTCTTGCCTTAGGGCTTGAATGGGTAGAAGGAAAGAGATGGTGAACTGTTTGTTGACTTTATGTTGACTCTGCCGGGTGCCAGTGCTTCTTCATTCCATCATTTTCCCACCTTTCTTGTTTTGATCTGTACATAAAAGTATGATGCTAACTTCAGTAGAAACGGCGTGAGAATATATTTTAAATAGGCAAGACATCCGTTCACTTTGATCTAAAACTTGCCTTGATTCTCTCGGCCTTATTTGTTTTCCTGGGCTGTGTTTCGCTCTGTTTTCTCCGATGCTCATCTTAAGATGCCGGCTGTTTTATTCACTGTGGAATGACGATTGTTAAATCAGACCCCGTTTGAAAGTACAGGAGTTTGTGTTACTTCAACTCCAAGCTTGCTATGAACTTCTCCAAATCGCATTTCAACCTAATGGCAAATCATTGTAATAATATATCCTCCGCTACCTGCAAGTGCTGTTGAACGGATGCTGGTAGAAATATTTGGCAGAGAAGGCATTCCTTAATCAATCTATCATCTTGCCTGACCTGCCAGAGTTGATATGGGTAAATGCAGAAATTCTAGCAATCTTATAAGAAACTGAACCAAGCCAACCAATTGCATCGGTTCAGTTAGGTTTTCTACCAGTTCTTTGCCTGCTGCAACATCCAGCTGCTTTAGTGATTTAACTCTGCAGATAGTTTATGTTTTTATCCTTTTCTGGTATAAATCTTCACTAAGCAAAAACGAAAAGATCCGGCAAGTCTTCACAGATATATAACAAATATCGTTCCATTGTGTGGCCTGTAACAAGACATCCTACACACATTGTTGTGACCGACTATGTCGACTTCTACAGTTTGATTACACAGTTTTATACCCCAAATTAAAGATCAAAACCCAGCTTAAAGTTTTCTTTCTAACAACGAGTGTATATGCCTTCTCATTCCTAGGGCATGCTCTACCATTATATGGGACCATGCCGTTGATCAGTGTCCCCAATGTTTCTAACATCTTCATTTGCATCTTGTTCTGAAAAGGTTTCCCCAGCTGCACCATCTGAAGTAGACATTTTCTCCGATTTTGTTTTGCTCCCATCTGCAAAATTGTCGCTGGGCTCTGTGGTGGCATTAACCACAGTTTCCTGCTTCTCCATCATTCCTGATAGTGCTAAACTTGGAGACCACTCAAGAACATCATCAATTATGTTATACATTCGTTTCTGATACCTGCTAGATGTAGTTGGCACGTCATAAAAATGCAGTGCAAAAGATCTTACAGGTGCTTTCTGGGTGTGTGCATGCATGGTGTGGCAAGAAGAGGAAAAGGCAGAGACAAAGGAGGGAGAGGAGTTTGAAGAAGTCCGGAATGGGGAAAAAACAATAAAACTGAAACAAGGATCCAATGTCATAACAAAGTCAACAAAATTTTAAATGCTATTCTGAAAGTACCCATGTTCAAAATTTTTCCCATCACACTATTCCACAGGCAATTATGGAGATTTCAAACTCATGCAATAGAAATCAGGAAATTTTTATGAACTACTAGCATAAACAAATGCACAAAAAGGACTGACCTAGCTCTAGCAGCTTCATCAGGGGCGTGGTGCCTAAGCAGTAATATGACCAGAACTGCTACTACTGCATAGAAAACTCTCTTTGTCCATGTTGGCTGATCCTCCTCATCTTTCTTGGGCCAGAAGCGGAATAATTCTCTCAATGTAGCTTCTTCGGCAAGGATGTTGGGGAAAAACCAAACACGCTTTCCAATAATGATATATAAGGCACCAAATATTGCAGCTCTCACTGCCAATCACAAAATACATTAATAACCTCATGCTAAAATCATGGAAATTTGATTGAAGCAATTGACCAAAAACTGGCCAAGAAATCTAGATGTGCACTCACAAAAATTAAATACATGCATAAGGAACATTTAAAAAAAAAAATTGTATATGTCCATATGTTTCAGGAATAAACAGAAATTTTGATGATTTTTCATTGTTGCTACTGGCCTAGAACTGATTAAAGAAAGAGAGAGAGAGAGAGAGAGAGAGAGCTACTGGCCTAGAACTTATTAGAGAGAGAGAGAGAGAGAAAGTATGCAATATATAGGCAGGTCAGAGTAAAGACATAATAAACAATAAAGCCAAATTATGAAGTACAGCCAGTACTTACCCAAAAGCAAGGAGAGAATTAGCAAAAGAAGCCCCGCACATGTGTAGAGAATCACTAGTTTGCACCAATGGGGATACACAGGAAACAAGCAAATTGCCAGAGTCAACACAGGCCAAAAAAATGAGAGAAGTGTCTGCCACAAAGGATGCCGTTTTACAAATGTCCAAGCAAAAAAGGAATCATTGTCTGAAAAGACTTGCTCCTACAAATATGATCAGAAATTTAAGCATCTTATACCATCAATTGTAAGACCAATTAACAAGTCCAAGTACCAAAGACAAACATCTTACAGGGAATATCTCTAAGTGTGCTGGCCATGTAGATAACTTCCTTTTTCCAGGACGAAGAGTTTTGACCACACGATCACAACGTACCAAAAGGTTCTTCCTCAATAAGATGTTGGCAATTTCTTCAACCTCCAAATTTTTATTTGATTCCAATATATCTTTAACCTCAGGATGATTTTTCAGAAAACTAACAAAATCCTTCCCCTTAAAATATTCAACACGTGTCTCCTGTAAAACAGCCCATCGAGAAACCAAATTTTTGTTGTCCCTCACCTTCTCTGCAAACAACTGAAACACATCCTTCTTTGCAGCTTGTTTCTAAAAAGAAATACAAGCAAACAAAATAAGCCCAGATTCGAATAATCAGCCAAAGAAAATACCAATGATCACCACATACTAATCTGCAACAAGCTACACAAAAATTGAGAAAAGACAAAAGCAACCATTTTACCATTAGAAATTGCTGCTGAAAAGGGATTTAAAAATTTCATTGCTACAATTCAGGCAATTTGCAGCGTTCTAACTCATTAAAGCTCTAAACTTCATTCCATTTTTTCAGAAGAAAAATGGGAAAAAAAAAAAACAGCACAGCATTTTCTGACAAAACCAAGACAAAGCACATCGAGCGATTGAAAGGGGAATACAGGGCAATCTCGTTAACATTTTCGCTTCTAACATAAAAACCCAAAAGTAAAAATCGAAACTTTAGGCAAAAATAAAAAATTAAAATAAAAGATATATGAAATTGATTAGCTATAATTCAAAAACCGAATGCTTCAATAGGCAAACCCATGTTATATATGAGAAAAGATAGATCCAGATCAAAGGGAAAAGGGATGCAGAGAGAAATAGCCAAACAAACCCTGGGAGGGGTATCGGAGTTGGGATCTCTGGTGCCATTTTGAACGGCTCCTCCCGTTGATCTTCGGACTCTTTTCTTCTCCGCTCCACCAGATTTCTTCATTTCTCTCTCCCTCTCTCAATGCCTCTTTTCTTTTCTTTTCTGATTCTCCTATGTATTGTTTGTGTTTTTTTTTTTAATTATTTTTTTAAATGTTTGTAATAAATGGCACAAGGAAGCCACTCTTACTCCTTGGAAAAGTGGGTTTTTTAATGTGTTTTTCTTTTTCTTCTTCTTGTTTTTTTTTTTTTTTTTGTCTTCCGACTTACCTAAAAATAAATTCTATAGATTGGATTGAGGAGGCTCAACATTTAAATAAAATAAACCTTTTAAAGAAACCAAAATCTTTAGAGTGTCACACAACAACATGTGTGATTCACTGTTGTAAAGGGCTAATCCAAAAAAATAAAAATAAATAAATATTTAAAAAATTTTATATTGCAAAAACTAACACAAAATATTAATTCATTATTGTTAAGCACTTAATGGTGCCTTTTAAGTGGCTAAAAATTCAATCTCATTAATAACATATTCAATTTGTCGCCCTGTTATTATTATTATCAAACTTTTATTTTATTTTTTTTTAAAATAATGTTTTTGGTTCTATCAAAATCAATGTTTTGAGCTATACAAGTATTTGGATTTTGAAGAAAAAAAAAAAGGATAGTAAATACAATAAGATAAAAAAATTTATAATTTCTTTTATTTTTATTTAAAGTTTATATATTTTTAAGTTCATTTAAATTAATTTTTAAATAAAAATAATTAAATTTATTTAAAATTATATATTAATCAAACAATAATTACTAACCATTTTTTTTAAATAATAATTTGAAATAAATTTTAAAAAATATATAATTAAAATTAAAATACCAAAAATTAAGATCTAATTATAATTTTATTTATTTATTTTCTTTGTATATCCTACGAATATGCTAGACGAGATCATTACTGGCTACTTTCACTGCCAAACATAACCCCCGGGCGCAAAACCCCCCAATTATGGTTTTATCCTTTGTTGGTGATGCTGATGACAACTAACCGGTGGATGTAATTCACTTGTGCAGGTTCCACATATACTCAAATGCTTCCTCTTTACTGTCTCTCGCTTTATAACAAGCAGCCATTGACATCGCCTCACAAGCTCTCTTTTATCACCAACAAGAAGAAATCTACTTGTTTAGAACATGGAGACTGTCCTGTACCCAGGAAAACAAGCGCCAACCAATACTATTCTGAGTCTTCCAATTGTATTGTTCGTGCAGTGGAAAAAGACTCACAGCAGTATAAGATAAACCCAGATGAGGCTAAAGAAGCCCTTACAGAACTGGACCAGCAGCTGCAAGCCCTCTCCAAGAAACAAGTCAGTCCTCCAAAGATTAAAGGTAGCCTTCCATAGTTCGACCTCTTGATCTTAGGGGTAAATCTTTGATTTTCACTTACTTAACCCGCTAGGAATCATCAAAAGCAATCATCTTTAAGCTATAATTTTTATTTTTATTTTTTAGTCGATTACGATTAGCAGCTTGTTGAACTGTATGCTAACAGGAAGTAATCTTAGCCTATTCTGTAAACTCCCCCCATCTCATTTTGTGAATGGAAGTCGAAAACTTTAATTTTTTAGATCGGTTGGGTAAATATATTTGCATTTGTAGAACCCCAGTTCCCAATCTAAATGTTGATATGTGCTTTACTTGATTTTATCTGCAGCTTCAGAGGTGAAACTTACAAGAGACGAGATGACAGAAGTAGTGACATCCGAAGTTCCAGGTCCTGTCTTGGTAACTTGGGCCACAGCTCTCGTTCTACTAACCTTTTTCTACAATGTTCTATTCTACACGGTAATAAAACCCTCCATAGATGGACCTGAATCAGGACCAAGTCCAGCTGCTGCCACTGCCTTGGAAAGAGCATCTCCTGAAATTGCAGTCTGGCAGACGTTACCAAGGACTCCTGAAACAGTCCTGCAATTCCAGGGTGGTAATTTTGCTTTTCAGAGATGATGGGAGACAAATAATTTGAATCTAAGTTTTGGTTTACATTGTTCAAGGAACTCGGAGCAGGTGTGCTGTTTTATCGGATTGTTGTTGGAAGCGTTGGTTGAATGTAGATATGAGCTTGACTAGATATTTGATGTTATGGTCTTGGGGTTTAGCACTAGCATGGAACTGAAATTGCTTAATGGCTTCTGTGCAAATTGTCCACATGTAATCTGAAGTAAGCTAGTAGTCCTGTAAGACGAGTTTGGGGCGAAAATGTTGATTTATACAGACATATAGTTGTGCTATCTACACTTGAAATGCAGAGTACAATCACTAAATTGATGGAGAAATTACAGGTATTTACAAGAAAAATAAAATGATTGACCCTGCACAAATGAAACATGATTGAACAAATTTTTTTTAATTAAATTTGTGATTAAGGTTTTGTTATTACTCTCTGAAAGAAGAGAAGATCCAGCCTTTCAGAAATTCGTAGTCTCCCCAAATGTGTGGGTTGTTGGCATTACTTTTAAGTTATTTGGCTTCCATTGATTGTCTAGTGTTCAATATGGATTTCGAATTTTGGACTATTGACATGCTAAGCTTGTTCCTACAAATTTAGTTGTGGGGTGGATGCTAAAATGTTTCTTAATGCCTTCCAAGTTCCAATCAACACATGAATGTATTTGTATACAATTTTGGGACATGCCAACAACAACCACAGCGGCGGCCAGTGGGTGGCAAAACGGGAAAGATAGCAAAGGCAGAGATGGAAGGTGGTGGTCCGTAACTTGTAAGTCATAAGCACTTGCTTTTACCACCATATCCTAGAATGGATGAATGGGCTTGAGTGCAACTTCTAATACTATTATTCTATTATTGGGAAGTTTGGAGAAAAGTTGATATTTGATTCGAAGACCCTTCACTCTCCTTCCAGTTACAATTCCCACAAAAGTACCGGAAAACTTCCTTTTCCTTTATGATTTTCCTCTTTTACTAGTCGAAACCTTTCATTTTAGAGGAGACTGCAATTGCAAGCCAAAGTTGACCAGTCTCTTTTTCTTGTCTTGACATTGTAATTTAACCGAATTGAATGAATGAGCAACGAACACATGCACCAGAGGAAGGCTTCAAGAGCAGAGAATTATTTATTGTAGAGTACGTCAAGTAATATTTTGAGGGATTTTATGAGTTTTTTAAGGGGGGGGGGCGATGTTTAAACAAATTCTACGTGCCAACCAAGTTATGGTAATCCAAAAGGAAACCTGTAGAAATCAAACTGGTGCAACTAAACTGCAAAAAGAAAAGAAATATACTTTTACCATTGCAGGAACAAAATCACTGAAAAGTTTTAAAATTTGATATTAAATATTATATAAGGCTCGTAATTTTATTAATTTAAAACTATCGTATTAATAATATATATATATATAAAGAGAAAAAAAAAAAAAAAAAGAAGAAGAAGAAGACAAAGTTCCCAAATTTTGACCAATTAATATTCACTCAAATTAGGTTTGACTGACCAAACATAAAATAAAGTCCAAGAATTGGATCAACTTCACATGCGCAAAATACAAATGGATGAAGATTAGAAAATTGAAGCGGCCTTCTTTTGGTTTCATGTGATAAGATTCCCCTCAACTTCCCAACCGCCAAGACTTTAATTTTGTGCTCTGTACTGTTTTATTGTTACTACTTACTTATCAACATGTGAACTTGCATTAATTTTCAGTTGGGTATTTCATCTAGAGGGCACCAATAATAGAAATAAAAAGTTCTAGAACAAGTGTTTTTATTTTAAACCCTTTTTTCTTGTTTATCGAAGCAAAAACCGTAAAGAAGACTGATTTAATATTAGCTGTAAGAGTGACAAAAAGGCATCAACCAATAGACCATTGCCAATTACCAATAAATATATATATATAATATGAAGAAAAGAAACGAACATAAACAAACAGCAACTAATACCAGAATTGGAAAAGTCTCAAGTGCCATTCTTTTTCTGTTTTACTGCTTTTCCTGGTTCTTTCCTTTGATTTTTCTTTTAGGGGCAAACCTGAGTGTTTGTTTTTCTTTTCCTGATTGGATATTTTGATTTTAAGAGGAGACAGAGAGAGAAAAAGAAAAGGGGGGAAGGCTGGTTCTTTCTGTTTCTCCTCGCATCGTTGAATCAGAGAGAGAGAGAGAGAGAGAGAGGGGGGGGAGAAAGTTAAAGTCCCTGCCAAAGAGAGCTTCTTTGACTCACTCTTCCATTGTCTCTTCTGCATCAACGGCTCGATTTTCCATCTCTTTTAACATTCTTTCGTTCTTTTTTATTTTTGGTGGGTGGGCTTTTGCATTAATTAGATCCAAGTTTTAGCTGGGTGCTCCTCAGATTCTCATCTCAGGCCCCAAATCATCAAATTCCCAGGTGGGTTTTCTTCTTTGCATGATGTTTTTTCACTGTACCTCAAAAGCTTCTTATCTTTGTATTTTGCTGAATCCCCCCAAAAAATTCCAGAATGCATTTGTTTTTTTTTTGTCATTTCAATATGGTGTGTATTCTATATATATATTGGGTTTTTCTGATTATGAATCGGCCTTTCCTTTGTGTATATATGTTCAAAATTTTATTTTTTTATGCATTTATTGAAAATTAGAGATTTTTTCCTTCCCAATTTAGAATTTTTTTCCCTCTTATTTTTCACATTCCTCTGTGTCTGTTTCGTTTTTTTTTTCTCCCTAAATTCCTTTGGTTCTTGATTATTGCAATGGGACATGACACTTTGTCAATGAAAGATTTGGTTTTGTGATTTAATGGACGTTTGTTGGCATCTCTGCAGATATATATATATATTTTTTTTCTGGGGTAGTAGTTGAAATTTTGAAAAAGGCATGGGTAATTGCTGTGCAAGTCCTGCTCCGAGGTCGCCCTCTGAGAAGAGAGCCAAAGGGAAGAACAAGAAAAAGGAAAATCCTTTTTATGGTGACGATTTTGTTGTAGCTGACGGATCTGATCCTGCAGACAAGCTCCGGGTCCTTAAAGAACCCAATGGCCATGATATCTCGGCTCATTATGATCTGGGCCGTGAACTTGGCCGCGGTGAATTTGGTATTACATATTTTTGCACTGATATAAACACCGGTGAAAAGTTTGCCTGCAAATGCATATCTAAAAAGAAGCTGAGGACTGCAGTGGACATAGAGGATGTAAGGAGGGAGGTAGAGATAATGAAGCATTTGCCTGGTCATCCAAATGTTGTGTCATTGAAGGCCACCTATGAGGATGATAGTGCTGTTCATATTGTCATGGAGTTGTGTGAGGGAGGGGAGTTGTTTGATAGGATTGTAGCGAGGGGTCATTACACGGAAAGGGCTGCTGCCGTGGTCATGCGGACAATTGTTGAAGTTGTTCAGGTTAAATTTCTGGTCATTTCCTGTTGTTTATATAGTGTTACTTCTAATAATTAGTTATTGGTGTTTCAATTTTAATTGATCTCACTGATATTTCCTTTAAAGGAGTTTCTACAAAACCTCCAATTTACATGGTGCCTTTTGATTGCAAGTTTTCACATATATTTCCTTTTGATGTAGCTGAAGTCATTCCTTTTAATTTCTTTTCCTTATTGTTGTTTTCTAGCTGCATTAATTTACTGTTCTGATTTTAATGTGAGAGTAGATGCTTACAACTTTTCGATCCATCTTTGATGCAGGGTATTCATTGTGGGAGTATTCTTATAATTGTCTTGTTGTTTGCTTGCCAACATGGTTTTGTTTATTCACGTCATTTTATGTCAACTAGTTTGGGATTTAGTTAACTTGAGTATCCTTTTCTTGTCATTTTATTTCCTGACTCAGGCTCCATATTTCTGGTGTTGTTTCTAACCATCCTGTTTAGTCTACTATTGTTGATGCTTGCTCCATACTAGAGGGCTTTTATTCCAGTCAAGAAATTAAAAAAATAAAATAAAAAAAACTAATTTTCCCTCATATCTATTTGCACTGCAGATGTGCCACAAGCAAGGAGTCATGCATCGTGATCTCAAGCCAGAGAACTTTCTGTTTGCAAATAAGAAGGAAACGGCTGCCTTGAAGGCAATTGATTTCGGATTGTCGGTCTTCTTCAAACCTGGTATTGCAGTGTTATCACAGCCATTGCATAAATGAACCTACCATATACCCTCTTAATGTCTGCCACTTTTGTCCTATGGGCGCATCTTCTTACATGACTGAGGAATTCTTTTATTCTACAGGTGAGAGATTCAATGAGATAGTGGGAAGTCCTTACTACATGGCTCCTGAGGTCCTGAAGCGCAATTATGGCCCAGAAGTTGATGTCTGGAGTGCTGGAGTTATCCTCTATATTTTACTTTGTGGTGTCCCACCTTTTTGGGCAGGTATTTTTCAATTTTAGATCCTCTAATAGTGCTTTTCTGGTTGTCTTTCATGAAAGATAGGGTTGAGAAGAGTTTCTAGCACAGAAATTTGCTTATTGTTTCCTCCTTGGCCTTTTATGTTTCTCATAAAATTTTGGTTTCTACATGCAGAAACTGAACAAGGAGTGGCACAGGCCATTATCCGCTCTGTCATTGATTTCAAGAGGGACCCCTGGCCTAAAGTTTCCGATAATGCAAAGGACCTTGTCAAGAAAATGCTTAATTCTGATCCTAAGCTACGGCTCACTGCTCAGCAAGTGCTTGGTAGTGTTTCTTGTTGCTGCCTAATGAAGATTGTGTATGTCTTATTTTCCCAAATTTTACTGTTATCTCAACTTTTTTTGTTTGCAGAGCATCCTTGGTTACAGAATGCCACAAAGGCTCCAAATGTTTCACTGGGTGAGACTGTGAAAGCGAGGCTCAAACAGTTTTCAATGATGAACAAGCTCAAAAAGAGAGCTCTTAGGGTAATGATTCAAATTTTTGTTATTTGGCTTCTTGGCTAGTATAAGACAAACAACACTATTCTGGTTTGCAATTGGACTTGCCAATGTTTGTAGTTTTTTTCTTTCCTCCATTGAATGACTGAGTTTTGAGTGGTTTATTTGCAGGTGGTGGCTGAGCATTTGTCTGTGGAGGAAGTGGCTGGCATAAAGGAGGCATTTGACATGATGGACACTTCCAAAAGAGGCAAGATTAACCTTGATGAGCTTAGAGTTGGTTTGCAAAAGCTGGGCCAACAGGTTTTTGACGGGGATCTCCAGGTCCTTATGGAAGCCGTAAGCATCATTTTGTTTCTGCTAACTGACTACTTATTTATCTTTTCAAAATGATATAAATTTTTCTTTAAATCTTGAATTGTATTGTAAGCAGTATAAAAATCCTAGTTTCTGGAGTTACTGTGCTTATGTTTCATTTTGATGGAAATTACAGTTGCTTTCAGTACCCCCTTCTCACAAAAAAAAACAATTGCTTTTGGGAACCTTTTCACATTAAGTTAGGCAAGATTTTCTTCAGTACATGAAATTTCTGTCATATCGATTGGTTCCTACTGCCCCATTGCATAGGAATAAAATCCATATGTTATGCTTTCCTCCTCTCTTTTTGCATTTCATGATATGAATATTATGCTTTGGTTTCTACTCTGCAGGCTGATGCTGATGCTGATGGAACTTTAAATTATGGAGAGTTTGTTGCAGTTTCTGTTCATCTTAAAAAGATGGGCAATGATGAGCATCTGCATAAAGCTTTTGCATTTTTTGATCAGAACCAGAGTGGTTACATAGAGATCGAGGAGTTGCGAGAAGCCTTGAATGATGAAGTGGATACCTGTGGTGAGGATGTTATCAATGCCATCATGCATGATGTTGATACCGATAAGGTCAGTGTTTTAAAAGCATTCGGATGATAATTTTTGTTCAGTAGATGAACCTTCAAAGCTCCTCATTCTAGCAGCTCAATGTTAGTAAGGGCAAGATGTCATGATTGATTTAGGTGTCATTTAGACTAGCTGTGGGTACCAATGGGAGCCTTTTTCTGCCTTTAAAATTCTACTTGAGCCATTGATTTGTGGTAGATGATACCTAAGAAGTATGAATAAATGATGGAACTTCACGTCACAATTAGGCTAGGAATCCAAGGGTTGATGCTGCTTTATTGCCATTGGATGTGTCTTCTCATACTTAAATTATTACTTCACGTTTTGACCATCTTGGGCAAATTGCTTTTGATATCGACGTCTCCTTATCATGCACATCGCATGAGGTGTCTCTTTCTCTGAAGTTATGCCACTTAATAAAGTCTGTATTATTAAAGGGTTTCTTGCAACCTGGCATCTTTGCCAGCAATGATGCAATCAGGAACATAAATGTGAATGCTAATATGCATTTCTACTTGATCAGTACCTTACAGTTTTTCTTATTATTGCAGGATGGGCGCATAAGTTATGAGGAGTTTGTTGCAATGATGAAGGCTGGTACAGACTGGAGAAAGGCCTCCAGGCAATATTCACGGGAAAGATTCAACAGTCTGAGCTTAAAGTTAATGAGAGATGGATCATTGCAAGTAGCCAGTTGAAAGAGTAGACGAACCATGTAAACAACAGAAAGTTATTGATTTCAGCAGAGGAAGAAAGGGTGGGGGGAGAAAAAAAAAAAAAAAAGGAAAAGTCTTTCTATAACCCTTTTTAGTTTTTATTTTCCCCTTTCACTTCTTTGGACCTTTGGTATAGGTAGGATTAGAGTAATCATCTTAGTGTTCTTTGATGTGTATTGAATTTGTTTGTTGTGAGGTAGTGGCAGCCAAAGAGTTCCAGAAGTTAAAAAGTTGGTTGAGGATGTGAACCACACGATATGAACTTGTGGTCGTAAATAGATCATCAGATAGGCTCTCCCAGCCCTTCTCATTGGATAATGTCTAATTTCATTTCATTTATTTTGTTTCAAATTTGCTTTTAATAGCAAAGATGGCCCAATTACAAATGCTGCACTGCACGGGAACCAAGTGTTGCCACTTTGCAACCCTTTGGCAAGAAATATTTTTTTGGCCTAGCAAGGAAATCTTCAGGAGGATGGTGTACCGTAGTCTCAATTCCGATGTACTAAAGAAAAAAAAAAAAAATGTTGATTAGTTCCCATTTTTTCATGGTCTAGCCTGCAAATTCAAGTGTCCTGTTTTATACTCGGAACACATTTGATAACTGAACAACTTTTTGGTCCATTTCGAAGCGATAGTGTAAATGATTATTGTTTTAATTATAGCATCTGGAATCTCTGAAATGTGGAATATAATTGAATATTCATATTGTGTTCTACTGCAAATTTTTGGGTAAATGGCACAAATATAAGGGGAAAAGTGCAAGCATATGGGGTGAGGAAATGTGCAGGAAACCTCTGAGATGTTTGTGTTTATCTATGCAAGTTTTATACTTTTATTTATTAAATTTTTTATTAAACAGTAAATTATACAATAAACATAAAATTTCCCATTCTCCTAAATCTTATTCTCTTAATCTAAATTGGGAAAAGTTGTTTAACCAAGGCTAGCAGCAGATGCCGACATGGTACAATAGTGACGAGTGTCACGGTCACAAACAAACTGGTTTATTTTCTAACACTTTCTTACTTCCCGAGTATTGTGCTTGGGTTTCCTTGGTGCCCAAGTAGCCACAATTAGGGATTGGAGGGGTCCTTTTGGACCAGTTACTAATTTTCTTTATTATTATTATTATTTTTTTTATTTTTTTGTTTCTTGATGTGAGAATCGCTGTTGGGTTTTAAGGGACTTGGGCGTTCTGGTTCTGGCAAAAATTAAAGGAATCACTTTTTGACCGGAGGGGGCCAGCAATTCAGGTTGGCTTGCTCTGCCCTCTATCTTCTCTCTTCTTTTTTCCCCCTCCCTTTCTTTGCTTCAGCTTGTTTTCAATTAGATGTTTAATTTTAATTCTTGTAGAGGTTCTTCTCATTGTGCTGTCTGGGTTGAAAGCAGTTTTATTTATGGATTTCAAACTGTGATGGAATGATAGAGGAGGGTAGTTTCTGTTGGTATTTGAAGGGATTGAAGGGGACAACCTTTTGTTTTTTTGTTTTTTTTTTCGTTGTTATCTAGGCTTCTTTTGTGAGACCCATTTTCTGGATTTTCATATTCAGGGCTCCTTCCCTGTTCTATTTCAGTTTGGTGGCTTGCTACTGCTGAACGTACTTGCCGGCATTTTCAATTTGCTAATATCAGCATTGAATTGAAGCTTCCCTTAACACACACACACACACACGCACGCACGCACGCACGCACAAAGCCGCAAGATCCCCAGTCTAATCGTTTCACCTTCATTTCAAAATCAGGGGTTTCTTATGATTTTTGTGCCTTCGGTGGACTTTTCTCCCTATGTCTGAGTTTTATCTTTGCGAAAGCTAGAAACTTTATATATCAGCAGGCTGCCTTTGTCTGGTGTCTTGTGTGAGTTTCTCTCTTGAATACTCTCCATTCACTAGCTTCAGGTTCATGATATAAATTTGTCTACAGCATTATATCCTTCTTCTGTTTATTGATACATAGAAAGTTTTCTCATGATTTTCTTTCTTAATTGTACTTTTAAGTGTGTACAGTTTTCTTGTGAGCCCCTTTCTGTGGTCTTATTGCCGAAACTTTCCTTATAGAAGATCTAGAGGTGTTGCTTGTAGTTTGATAGTCTCACACTTGCATTCTACTTATGTACTCTTTTTGTTTTTGTTCCTTCCTCTAGAAACTTGTGCTAAAAATTGTTGATAGACTTGGGCATTACAAGGGGCCATAGGGAGCTTACAGATTGTTGGGTTTGCTTTTGCTCTTGATTTCAAGACTGCATTTTAGGTTGCAGCTTGGACATTTCATAATTATGAGATGGGGGTCGATATCTTCCACCATATGAATGAGCTTTAAGGATTCTTAATTTACGTTCTGTCAGTTGCTGGATAAGTGTTGATCATACTTACATTATATGGTTTCAGCTTCAAGCATGAGAAAGAGAGTTGGCAAGAAGGGATCAGGTTCTTTCCCCCAAAAGGGAAGTTCCAGTAAAGGTAAACGGCAATCTTTTGAGTTTACTGATGATACAAAGCTAGTGCTTCTTAAAGATAAAGCAATGAGGAAAGTAGCTGCTGGCAAGTCCAAGGCAGGGAAGTCCATTATGAAGATCAAAGGCAAATTCTCTATGGAAAAGATAAGCAATTATGGCGCTGAGGCCAAGATAAGTGAGGGAGATAACGTATCTAAGGAGGAAACTTTGAATGGTAATGAAGAGAACATAAAAGCTTCATTGAAATGGAAAAGAGGTGCAGATGGAGAAATTGTCCGAGCATATTTGTCATCAGCAAACAGGGGCTTATCGAGGTTCCGGACAAGAAAGGAGGTGCCATCTTTTCAAAGGGTAAATTTGATTAAGGGTGACAGCCACAAAATTGTTGGCAAGAGAGTAAAGGTCTATTGGTCAGGGTCAAGGAGATGGTATATAGGAAGGATCACAGCTTTCAACCGCAGGAAGAAGCTGCACAGTATTCTTTATGAAGATGGTGATAAAGAAGAATTGGACTTAAGTAAAGAGCGGTTTGAACTTGAAATTATGCCCTCGGAGGGTTTCAATTTGACAGTTAAAACCAAGTCCCCAGAGAAGGCTGCAGCATCAGCCAGTGTGGAATTCAGCACAGAAACCTTGGAACAGGAATGTATTGAAGTTGGTGATGACAAAAATGTTTCAGTGAGAACGAAGATGACAAAGAAAAGAGCCTTAATGGAAATGGTAACTGAAAATGAGAGCCCTGAATTGAAGAGTGATGAAGCCAAAACAAAGGAGGGCAAATCAGTTTCAGCTATGTACGTGAAAACACATCCCAAGAGCACTAAGTTGTTGGACAATGAGCTTCTTGTTGCAAAGAAACCTGTTAAAATTGTTTCTGTAAACAAGCATGATGTTTCAGTAACCATTGCAGAAATGTCTAAAGCAGCAAAACCTACTGTTGTGGTGGAGTCACGAACAGGTTCTGGGGTCAAAAATACCAAATTAGGTGAAAATGATGGTGGCAATTTGAAGAGTGGAGAGAGTGTGAAGGAAATTTCCAACAGAATAGATAACATTAAACCAGTGAAAATGCATGCAGGTTTGAGGAAGAAAGCTCGTTCCAGCACAACAAAGAGGAGGAGGAGGCTGCAGTTTTCAAACAGTGAAGTGAGGCCACACAGGGAGCGACTAGACGAGGTAATGGATGCTGATGAACGCCAGAACGAAACAGAGAAAGCCTCTATGCAGAATGAAATTCATGTTAAAGCCTCCTTGATGAATCAAAGTGAAGACACTGGTGTTCAAGCTACCAAATCAGATCTCGATGCTGATAACCTAGTTTACCTAATAGGTATTAATTCCAGTGGAGTTGCAGATGCTAAGGTAGACTTGCAGAACGAGACGCAGGTGGCTGCTGAAGAGGCTGGAAACATTCCTACAAATGTTGAAATTGCTGTACTTTCTGCAGTAAAGGTCCAAGAGAAGGTGAGAAGTCAAGAAATTGACCTTGAATTTTCTGGGGTGGACTTTTCTGAGAATCATGATAATGCAACGAAGTCCCGTCTAGAAGTTTGCAGTGAGAAGTCCAGCGAAGTGTTTCCTGATTTGAATTCCACAACACTGAAGAATCCTGAATAAGGAAGACCCTAAGTTCTGTGGGGGAAAACTGGAATTAAAGAAAGCTGAGCCCGAAAATGTTGGAAAGCCAGGCAAGAACATTAGCAAGAATGTGGAAAACTTAGAAAAAACAAGTCAGACTGGAGCATTAATCATATAGCTGAAACTCCCTAAGTGCAAAATTCTATTTCCTGAAAAATCTGTTGGGATGGAACTCTTGTATGGATGTGTTTATTCCATCCGATCATCTGCTACATTTTAGATTTCAACTTCGTGGATATCTGAATGTCATATATAACCTTCTGCAGTGCTCGGTTCATAGCTCTCTCTCCCTCTCTCCGTCTCTCTCTCTCTCTCGCAAAACTGTTTAATGAAGAACTGCTACAGCCTACTTTATTATTGTGCATGCAAAGCTAATTTATCAACCTAAACGGAGGCTGATGACTTGAGATAAGTAGAAGGGAGCAATGGGACAAAAACAGAAAATTGAGGAGTTGAGAGGGAAGAGCTGAAATAAACTGGATCGTCCAATGAAAGGATACGAGTGGGTACAAACTTTTACATTAATCTAATAGGCAACATTATAAAGCAAGAGAACATTTGAAATTCTCATTTGCGGCAGATGCGAGCTGTAGGCATTGTGACACAAACAGGGGCATACTTCTTCTTCGCTTCTGGGGTCCCTGGCTTAGGCTCGTCCTCAGCCATGGCAACTTTAGCAATAGAGTACGCTGCAGCCGCTGCAGCGGCAAACACCAAGTCCCTTCTCCCGTTGCTGCTCTCTTCCCTGGCGTTCATCTCCAAGTTGGCCATTCGTCCCTCGGTGGCCTTGGCCACAACGAGCCCTCTACGTGGGGCAAAGGAAGGCTGCTTGGCCAAGGTTGAACCAGCGAAGAATGATGCTGTCATGGTCATGGATGCCATATCTGCGATGCTGATTACCCCCTACAGTTGATGCGAGTTTGCCAAACTATGATCCTCCCGAGCAAAGCTAAGAAAGAAATGAACTATTATTATTATTTGGTAGGTGGAGCCGACTGTAGGAGGCCATCATCCATTTCCTTATCCTAAGAGATGCTGGGACAAATGATTCGAGGCCACGTGTTTTCTTTATCTCAGGCAAAACCTGTGGCTTTGGAACCCATGCCGAGCAGTGGGCATGAAAACTCTCAACTTTGCTCTCCAGACATTTCAACTTTGTTTTGTTTCCAGTTCCGAAACATGGCTGAATTATTCTTTTGGAGAACTTAAGAGGGCTAGTGTAGCCCAATTCAAGTCTTTCTTTTTTTTTTTTTTCCATCCAAGTGCATCATAATCAGGAAACTGTAAAACATTAAAATGTCGAATGCTTGTATTCAAAGTAGCATAAATTCTCATTTCGGAAATAGCAAAAATATTAACGAAAAATCAAAGATGGGTTACTTTCTCATAGAAACACATTGACATCACTCTAAGGGCGATCACTTTGGAATACAAAAGGTGTAAATAACAGAGGCATATAGAAAAACCACCAAACCCATCACAAATCTCTCCGTGAAAGACCTAAATACAAAAAAGACAACATTCTTACATCCGGCAACACATTTCTATGGCTCTATGGGAGCCATTTCAAGAAACTAAGATGGCACCACATCACTCTGCCTCCACTTCATCAATAACGAGCCTTTTTGGTTGCTTTCCCAACAGGTCAGTGTACTCCTGGAGAGGAGACCTTGTGTACCGCGTCTCCCTCCAGAAATCAGGGGTTAAGAAACCATAGGTTTTCATGAGACAATCAAAAGTGGCCTGCATTCACAAGTACATGAGTTAAGTCAAAAAATGAATCAACCAGCACCAGATTGTCGAACCAGCCAATAAAAGAGATTGTCCTTGTACTAAGGACACACTTCCACAAAACAACATCCAAAATCACCTTCAGCGCAGAAGCAATAAAGCATATCAAAACTTCCTACATCCACTACAATTTGTTCCGCCTAACATATCTTAGGAACCACAATTTCACAATCTGTTATCGCGAGAAATAGCTATATGAGTTTGTCAATACAAAGAATGTCCCACCATAGTTATCACAGTCGATATTTTTCCCAACCAACAAAATGTAAGCAAATGAATAACAAAAATTAAAAGGTGACCAAAACATTAGAGAACCCTCACCAACAAAATTATTTACTCCAACAAGTAGAAGCGAACAATTAAAAATTTTCACACAACATTTACAAACACAAGGCAATCAAGTTTTTACTTTTTAACAAGAGCATGATGCTACCAAAACAAAGAAACAAATGGTGGTAACTAACATCAACACCAGATAATACTGTTCAAATACCAAATATGGAAGTCAATAACTTTCATTACACACAGCCATTTGCATTTCTCTTTCGCTTCATAATTAGATGGAATGGGAATGAAAATTATTGATTCGATCGTAGATTAAAAAGAAAAAAGAAAGAAAGAAGAGATCTCGAATTGGCAGACAGAGAGAAGAGACAAACCTTGACGAAATTCCCAAGAGTCTTAGTGGAGCCTCTGGAGGAGGTGAAAACATCCTCCATCCCAGAAAACTGCAGAACCTTCTTGGGTACACGGGCAGCCACAATCCCTGTGCCACGCGGAGCCGGCACCAACCTCACGGTAACGGAACCACACTTTCCAGTCACCTTACACGGCACCGTATGTGGCTTCCCGATCTTGTTTCCCCAATACCCTCTCCTCACAGGAATCACCGACAGCTTAGCCAGTATGATGGCGCCGCGTATGGCGGTGGCGACTTCCTTGGAACACTTGACCCCCAATCCGACGTGGCCATTCCCATCGCCGACGACGACGAAGGCCTTGAACCGGGTTCTCTGACCGGCTCGGGTCTGCTTCTGGACCGGAGAGATCTTCATGACCTCGTCCTTGAGGGAGGGGCCCACGAGCAGGTCGATGATCTGGTACTCCTTGATTGGGAGGGAGTGGAGGTAGATTTGCTCAAGGCTTCTGATCTTCCCTTCCTTCACCAAACGGCCCAGCTTGGTGACCGGAACCCATTCCTCCTTCTCTTCGCGGCGAGCGCGGCGGCGTCCTCCCCTACCTCCGCGGTCGCCTCGGCCGAATCCGCGGCTGAACCCTCGCTCTCCTCCGCCTCTTTCGGCCATTCGGGTGATTGGTTGTTGTAGTACTTGTATGTGGTTGACGACTAGAGAGAGTGGAAGGAAATGAACGAAAACGGCGGGACTCGAGGCATTTAATACATTTAAGCCAAATGGAAGAGGTAGAAGAAGAGGAAGAGCGCGTTTTAGGGTTTTCTTGGGATAAGGATTTGGGCTTCCTTCCACAATTGACGATTGATCCAGCCCAAAACAAATTGTTCAACTCTTCGGCCCCATTTGTTAAGCTGTTTCCATTTTCTGGGTCCTCCCAAATTCTAATTTTCTCGGCCATCCGGAGTTTAAAGCCTGAAGCTTTAAATCTCTCGTAGACATCCAATAGTCAAAAAAAAAACTCCTCAGATCACTATGTTCCAGTTCATGACTTTTATTAATTGATGCCTAGTTTTATGTTAAAGTTGAATTTTCTCTTCTTCTTTTTTTTTTTTTTTTTTTTTTTTTGGGGTTTCCAACCTCTGAGTTCTCAATTTACTCATTCGAAGGACAGATTCAAAGACCTATTATTCTTTCAGCTTTTTCTGTGAACTTTTCAAATTAGATAGGCAGGCTATGTACCGATAAAACAATAGACATTTTGGATCAGGAAGAATCCTAGTGGGTGAATCTTATTTATTCCCATTATAATGATAGGTGAGAGCTTGTCTATGTTTGTCCCAATTTCATTGCAATTCAACACCATTTTGACTGAGGGATTTATGACCCCTGCCTTTCCACTCTTGAAACTTCAGAAATGAAAATTTTTTGACTTTAGATCGGAAAAAAGGGGGAAGTATCTTGAGACAGAGACAGGCGAGAGGAGACATGGAGGATGGAGAATTCACGAAATGGTAAAATATGCCATTGCCATTTTGTGGTAGAAGCCCAAGCCGAGTACTAAAAGTAGGGATGAAATCAGCCCCATCACTTGCGGTTAATAAGAGCTGATAGTGTATGTGCCCGGAGGCCACCATTGTCTTCCTCGTCACTCGTTCCACAAACACTGGCCCACATACATGCAAAGTGAATGGGTTTTGGTTTTTGTTGGGGGAATTGCCATTTTCAGGTTTTTCCCCATTGGACAACAAGCCAAAGGTTCTGGACTCCAGTGCCTTTATGTGTTAAATAAATTGTTAGAATCCCTTTTTTTTCCCCGGGGGGGGGGGGTAGGTAGTGTTAAAATCATCGGAAACAAAAATATGTTCCTTATCAAATATAGGTATTTACCAATATGTATATATATTGTGGAGTCTAAAAAACCAACCATCGTCTTTGCCGTTTATCAGAACTGTATCCTGGCTACTAGCTACCAAAGGCATGATCGGACATATCTCCGAAGAAGAGAAGGGAAATATGGTCCTTATCAAATATAGGTATTTCCTATACTATACACCAAACCCCCTACTCCTATTTATTGCTACTGGATGTCTGCTTCCAGTCTGACTCTACAGGAGTTGTGCCAGCCAGCCTATATCGTTGAAAAGTTGTGAGCGGGCAGAGCATTTGACACTTGTTGGCCCCTGCTTGGATGGCTGGCTGTATGGTTTGTTGCTGTGGCATTATTAGCTAGCTGATTGTGGGTGGGCATAATTTTCCCCATATTGGCCCCTGGAGGAGCACTGTTTGTATGGCTGGCTGTAAGGTTTGTTGCTGCTGCAGTGTTAGCAAGTTGATTGTAGCCGGGCATAATTGTCCCCACATTGGTTCCCCCTGAATAGGTGTTGGAAATATTTTCCGAATTATTCATTGGCTGATTATGAGCAGCTGGAAGAACTTGGTCCATTCTTACAAATTGTGCAGTGTAACCACCGCTGTAGTCTACCAGCCCAGAATTGTACTTATTCCTTGGCCCGGCAAGCCAGGAGGGGTCGGTAAAGTAATTTGTCGTTGCCCCACAACCACCTTGGACATGGACCCCACTTGGATTGAAGTCCCAAGGATTGACACTCTGATATCTGGAACCAACAGAGCTATCAGCCAGGAAATGGTGAACCGATCCTCCACCGTGCATAACAGCTTTGTAGCCGATGTCCCAGAATTGTGGTGGCGTGGGGGGGATATCGAAACTTGGAGGAAAATCAGATAGTTGGGCATAGTAACCACCGCGGATATTTGCATCTTCTGGAGGATAATGCAAGGGAATGGATTGGCCATCTAATCTAACCTCCTTATCAGCAGTGTCAGAAGTGGACACCAAGGGACTGTTCTGCTCTTTTTCTTCTGTAAGTCCATCTTGGTTTTTAGCAGTGATTTTACCACCTTTCTTGTATAACCTGCATAGAACCCAATCATCCAGCTGCAAAAAAAAAGATCCCAAAAAAAATAAAAATAAATAAATAATATGCTCAACAAATCATAAAAATATAATAAAAAATTGTTTTATGGGAATGACAACTTACCTTCATGTCATTGTCGTCCTTTCTTTTCCTTGGAGGACCATTCACTCGAAACTCATGCATGATCCACTCGGTCTTACGATCGCCCTTTGGAGCCTTCCCCTCGTAATAAACGAGGGTTTTCTTGAATCCAATAATGACAGCACCATTAGACGTGCTTTTGATCGACTTGTCAGCTCCGGTGGCTTTCCAGAACCCCTCGTTAGCTCTTCGGTTCGGTCTGTTTCCTTTCGGGTACTTTCTATCCCTTGACGTGAAGAAGTACCATCCATTCTCTACGACGGGTTTATAGGTCTCTGTTTATCAAATTGACATTCATTAAAGTTCATCAACTTCTCCATGTTAATTAATCAATCTATCTTCATGCATGCATGTATGCATGCTTGCATGCCCAAGTAAGAGAAAAATAGGTCTATAGAACCAATCTTACAAAAAGAACTCCACACCCTAATAAACCCTACACCCTAAATCTAATACTAAAGTCTAAGTTCAATACTACTACCCCTTTTTCCTAAATTAAACCCTAATATCCTTAAATTTAATACATACTTTTTATTTTTCTTTTATCTTCTTTAATCATAAACGTATCCTGCACCATTGTTTTCCTAAATTAAACCTAGCTACAAGTTTCCTTTTAAGGAGAAAGAATATAATTAAATAAAAGATTACAAAAATAGAACTTGATCGTGAGAAAAATTGAAAATTAATAAATATAGACGAAGAAAAGAGAGAAGAACAGACAGACAAAAAAAGGACGAAAAACGAATAGAACTTGATCCAAACGTGACATTAATTATAGAATTGAATTGAACAAGAGAAAAAATGAATAAATAAATAAAGACAAGAGCATATATGTAAAGCCCCACGTAATCTTTGCATGTTTCCAAAACCCCACATAAAATAACAATCATGAACGAAGAAAAGTACCTGAAAGAACCTGAGGATGGTGCATATAAAGATCGGCCTCCACCATTTTGTTGGGAGGCAAAGGCTGTTTATTCACCTTCCTAGCCAAGTAGTGCACGATGAGCTCCTCATTCGTGGGCCGGAACCTGACGCCGGAAGGGAAAGAATCTATGTACTCTGCGTCTGCGTCAATCTTCTGCTGCTGCTGATCATAGTCCTTGACCAAGATTCTCCCGCTCCTGATCCCTTGGCGGTCAGCCGCCGCCGCCACAGCATGCAAGGCAGCGGTGTTAGCACCTGGGACAGGTGGGTTCGGAGATGCCGAACGTTTAAAAAGGGTGGTTTGTCTTGCTGTGAGCTTCCTCCCTTCCATGTTGACTGCTTCGCAAGAAACGGGCAAAAGCTAGAGAAATCGAGTTATACACGGCGACTGGCTCTCTGGCCCTGACTCTCTTTCTTGGGTTTTCAGGTATTTGAGTGTGCGGAGAGTTCTACTTGATGCTAACGATATATATAGGATCAGTAACAGAAGTTTGTTTGGAGTTGAAAAAGGTTCAGAGCATGCTTATCTATCTGGATAAGATTAATATATCTATAAATTTTAATTAAACAACATAAAACTTAAATATAATATAATATAATATAATATATAATATATATATATATATATATATATATATATATATATTATGCACTGAATCTATACAAGAATTCATTCATAATATTTACTTACTTAAACATAAATAAATAAATGCCATTGATCATTGGGGTCCAAAGGGTCAGAATATTGGTTCTACCTGCATGGGAGTTGATTTTCCGAGAACGAGACCTGGGCTGCACTGTAGCGTTTTTACCCAACATAACTATTTGCAATTAATATATTAGTCGTGGCATATTAAGTTGTTTAAGCAGTAACTACTATTTAGTTGTGGTGGCTTATTATATTATTAGTCAGCTTGGAATCCTCATTGAATGTAATTATCCCACCTACTGTCATTCATGAATGGATTTTTGGCAAACATGAAGAAAAAGAAACAAATGACTGGCAGGCTGCTGGGTGGAGAAACTAATCGAGGAAAGAGAATACCACCTGACCTGCTTTCTTTCTGGTTATGAATTCATTACAAAAATTCCCTCACAATCGAATCACACTCTGTACCGCAACTAGCATCTTGAAGATATGGCAAAAGGCCAATGTGTCTACACTTTAATCCTCAAAATTTTTTTTATTTTTTGACAAAAGAAATGTTGTTTCTGTGACTTGAATTTGTGTCTCTCATATAACAGCCGAGCAACATTTACCATTATATCAAAGGTAGTACTCTGCAAAGATATCTCACTTTAAATTCCTCCCTCATAATAGTGAAGGTATCAATATAGATACCATAGGCAGTTTCGTAACGAGTCATATTATTCAAAAGCAAATCATCAAACTCTGGGGACCAAGAACAAAACCAAAACAAAGTTGAGTACATCCAATGCAATTGCATAGTGCCATTTATTCATGAAAGCATGACGCCATAACAAGAGGCCCTCTCAAATCTCGCGAATCAGCAACTGACGAAGCCTTTCTCCTTCAAACTTTCAACTGTTTCCTTGATGCTCACCTCCAAGGGAATGAAGTCAATGCCTAAGCTTTTTGTCTTGTCTTTTGACACTTGATATGTAGATACATAAGGCTTATCATCTGCACACCTGCGAGATTTTCCACCAAGAATATTAATTTAACCTTTAAAAAAACAAGATTAACCTGATAATGAAAGAAACGTCTATAGCAAAAAAACATCAACAAAATCTGTGGGGTGCACTATCTGACAATTAAATTATTTTCGGCACCAGATGTAATAACAAGGATCAAAGTGCTTACTTCTCTGGGAGTTGGCAATCCGGATAAAGTTGATGCAATATTTTCACTACCTCAGAGTAGTGCGCAACCCTCTCAACCATACAATACCTTCCACTAGCTGACGGAATCTCAAATGCCTGAATATGTGCATTGGCAACGTCTTTCACATTTACCCATCCAAGAGTTGCATTGGGAAACGTGGTTGCTCCTGGACTCAGTAAAGAAGTGAGAAGGATAAATGCATTCTTTATAGGGAGGGGTTAGAAAGATAAATTTTGAGAGGAATTATATGGCTGGAGGATTTGCATAATCTTATTGAAAGGATTAAAAGTGTGTTCTGATTCACATCTGCTTTGGGCTTAAGACTTCGTTGTTTTTGCTTTTGATGCACATCTACTTCATATGCTTCCTCACCAAAGGTAGGTATTACTAATTTCATACATGCTGAGATGAAAATTATTATTTATGTGGTGAACACTACTATGAACTTTTGTTTGCATACTAGCGTACCTTTTATTAGGCTTAAAACTGCAGCAGCACTTGTATTGAGAGTTGGTTGTAGGAGAGGACCGATTACCATTGCAGGATTTATTGCAACCAAATCTAGACCCTTCTCTTTTGCGAACTTCCATGCAGCATCCTCAGCCAAAGCTTTTGAGAGAATATACCACATCTAAAAGGGGGAAAAAACCACAAGTGGAGTAATATTGCAAAGTGTGAGCTTATTTGCAAAAGCAAGGGAATCTCAACATGAGCAGATGACAGTACAGAAAAAACAGTAGGCTGCCAATACCCAAGTGAAAAAACTAAGAAAAAGAAAGAAAAGAAAAACTTGCTAAAATGTTAATGTCCGATTTATTCAGAGACTCTGACTTTGGCCACAATCATAACCTCCCTGTATGCTTTTTTATGGATAAGCCTGGACCAGAACTTCCAAAAAAAAAAAAAAAGGCTAGAAATGACAAACTTCTCAACACCATTGACCATCTACGTGAAGAGAAGATTATATATGGATCTGAATGCTTCAGCATGCTCATATGAGTCCTTTTATTGATGAAAAATTGAGAAAAATGAAAATTATTGAATGATTCTGGTGGGCAGTCATTTTTTCATCAACATCATTTGCAAGTCTATTTACATAACATGCAATAAATAATAAGTTACAAAGTAGATTATACAAGTGAACAAGATTTGAGAATTGAAGAATCCTAGAAACTAATCTGTACTCACCTTAGATTCTTTACAAAAATCTGGGTTTGAAAACCAAGTTTCATCCACAATTACATCAGGGGTTCGAGGTTTTCCATTATAAATAACTGCAGCCGTAGAAGATGTCAAAACAACTCTTTTGATTGACGTGCTTTTTGCACAAGAAGCAAGAACATTAAGTGTCCCCTTCACTGCAGGATCTAGCAATTCTGCCTGATATGGTCAACAGATATATTAAAAAAAGAAAAAGGCAAGTAAATGTTAAGCCTTGGTTATACATTAAAGTAAACACACAATTGAACCAAAAAAAAAAAATGTAAACACACAATTTCAAATCCTAAGTAAAAACAGAAAAATTGATAATTACGAAGTATACACCAAAAGAATATGTAGTGCCAGTATACAAATATAAGGCAACATTTGTGACCAAGTCATTATTCCCTTTTCAAATTTCTCAATATTTTCACCTTCCTGACACACATATTCTCATAATCCTGACTCTGATGTTGCAGCAATGTAATAAGAAGCCCAATAGAAATCAATTACACAAAAACAGTATTAGCACTTCATGATTGATTGAGGAAATACAGAAGGGACGTATGCTCCATCTACCACACTGATTTGTTAAGAAACCTATCAACAAATAGGAAAGTAATTATCTAGAAGTAACCTGTGGGTCCTTCACATCATGATAAAAGGGAGATGCAGTATGGAAAACGCCTTCACACCCTTCAACGACAGAATCAAAGGAACCTTCTTCCAATAGATTTGCTTTGAACAACTGAAGCCTCTCTTCAGATCCATCTAGTGCACGTAAGTGTTCTGTCTTTCGAGGATCATCTGCCGAAGAACATAGACTCACCGCATCACAATGTGTTTCAACAGGAAGTTGTTCTTTGTAAAGAAAAACTACCAACCCAGAAAACGTAAGCAGAATCATGCTGCCATATTGAAAGGAACGTGGAAAGATAACACTACTAACAGGGTGACACGAGCACTGATTGTTGACACACAGGTATACCACTACGTGGGACTTGAACACTGCAATTGACACAGTGACTCAAAACGGATATTCAGGGATGATATGCCATGAGGAAAGATTACCCTATAGACACCAACACCCGACAAAACAAGATTCAATTAACTCTGAGACTTACGCAATGCAAATGACATCTTTTCCAACAAGAAAATCACCCACAGCCTCTCCTTCCCACAAAACTGGGAAACGACCCAAAAAAAGAAAAGAAAAGAACTAATGGAAATTCGCATGCTTAAGTTATACCCAAAATAATAGAATTTTTTTTATCCCATTGTTTTGAGAAGGGAAAAGAATCAATTTTTGTTTAAAATTAAAGTTAAAAGCTAACAAGAAGAAGAATTCATTTTGCTAATTGGGCATGTGGGCGATGACTTCATAGTTATCCAAATCAAAGTCATCTATACAGCAACAAACGACGACGACAAACGAATCGAACATATATATATATATATCAAAGAGATAAAGAGGAAGAGGAGGAATACGGACTGGGGTCACGAACAGAGGCCTTGACGACGTAGCCACGTTGAAGAAGGAGCTTTACTAGCCATGAAGCTATGTAACCAGACGCTCCGGTCACGCAGACCACCTTCCCTGCTCGACTGCCACTGCTGCTCATCTATCTCGTTGCTTTGTTTTCCTCTCTTTCGTTTTTCCTTTTCTTTTTTCCCCCTTTTATATATATATTATTTTGGGGCGTGGGTGGGTGGAAACCGTGCCTACAAATAATATAAAGAAGTATTTCTTGTAGACTTTTCCAATTCTGATAATCCGCCGAATCCGACCATCCTTCCATGCGCGTCAATCGCAATGAAATGAAATATAAATATAAATATATCGATATCCTCGTATCGAACGGAGATCATATGTTATATTTTTAAATAAAATAAAAAGGGGCCAACGTCATTATGATATTATATAAACCAAAACAAAAAAAAAACAAAAAATATGATCTCAGTCCTCTTTTTACTTGGTTCGCATTGAATTTAAAGAAAAACAAAAAAACAAATGGAATCCCTTAAAAAGAAGAGAAAATGCACGCGGAGATTGGAAGAGACGTCTTCATCGAGATAGGTTCCGTTTTCTCACCAACTATTTCGAGCTTCTGTGCACCAAAGGAAAAAAAAAAAAAGAGTAAACATGTTGAAGGTTCTTTATCTATTATTAATATTTTTCCTTTGTTTAATCCAATTGAATTGGAAGAGAGAGAGAGAGAGAGAGAGAGAGAGGAGAAGAGAGAGAGAGAGAGAGAGAGAGAGAGAGAGAGAAGAGAGAGAGAGAGTTCTTTACAATAAAATAAAAAGCGTCACATCTTTTTCATAAATATTATATTAATGACCACTCAATTATACTTAATAATAATTATTCTTCCCTAGAGCTTCTACAAAATCACGATGGCCATCTTATAATAATAATAATAATAATAATAATAATAATAATAATAATAACCGCAACAACTTATATAATAATATGTTCATTTCAGTTGTTTTTTAGTTTATAATGGGATCTATTGATCCGTGATTTCATTTTCGTCGGCGTCAGTCAGTTCGTTTCAAATTGAGAGAGCTTGACCAATTTCAACGTGCCAGTGCCAGCCCAACTCAATTATATTACTACTAGGCTGGCACAGTACATTCAAGAATGTCAAATTCCAATGGATCAGATCGTACTTGTACCCAACCAAAGTTACAAACAAATATGAGGTGGGGGCCCAAATAAATAGTTGTTGCATGAAGGTGAGCCCAATTTCCCCTCTTAACAAGCCCAACTCATTATCCAAATCAGCCTTAAACGTAAGGATTGGGCCCGTAAACTATTTCATATGATAAGTTTTTTTTTTTTTAAAAAAAAAAACAAATAATAATAAAAAATAAACACTCAATTTTAATTTATTAATATAATCATTAATATATTTATGATATATGTTTTAAAAAATCATTATATATATATATATATAAAAAAAGAGGAAGTGATTTTTAAGTATCAAGCTTGTAAATCTTATTGACTGTCATAGGAAAAAAGTATTGGAAGTAAAATCACTCTGCCTGGGGGCCCCAGGGCCCCACCCACCAGATTGCGAGACTGGACAGGACAACCGGTACAGCCAACCTCGGCATCACTTTAATAGAACAAAAAGAGACATAACGTTTAAGTTTGGCGTTTTTTCTGAGCAGTTTAGCCAGAAAAGGAAAGTACGAAGGCAAGCAAGCACGTGACATAACGTTTGTTAGGTGACGAAAGGACTACACTTTGGAACTGGCAGTCGTTGCGCGCCTCTGCCTCTCCAACTCGAAATATATAAAATAAAATAAAATCATAAAAACAAAAGCATAAAACGCACCACCCGCCGCCCCAGCCTCCGCCACCATGGCCATCGCCGCCTGCTTCTTAACCGCCTCCTTCCCTACCTCCAACTACCCCAATATCGATCTCCCCCGTCAATTCCTCTCCTCCCCACTGCCGCGTCTCCACCTCGCCATCCCCTCCTCGTCCTCCCCGTTACCTCTCCCCCTCCGCTTCCTCAACCGCGACGATTTGTTCTCTCCTCTCGTCCCTTCCGCCGGCGGAGACGGCGGCATTAACGGGAACAACACTCCCTCCGGCGGTGGCGGTGGAGATAACAATGACAATGACGACGACGGAAGTGGTGGGGATGAGAATGAGGAGAATAGGAATGGAGAGGAGGCCTTGATGGCTTTGGCGGAGGTGAACCGGTCTCTGGAGAGCTTGCCGAAGGACTTGGCGGCGGCGATCCGGGCCGGTAGAATTCCGGGTGCTGTGGTGTCGAGGTTTTTGGAGCTGGAAAGCTCGGGGCTTTTTAGGTGGTTGATGAAGTTTGGCGGTTTTAAGGAGAGACTGTTGGCCGATGATCTGTTTTTAGCAAAAGTCGCCATGGAGTGCGGTGTCGGTGTCTTCACTAAGGTATTTGTTCTTTTTTTTTTTTTCAAGGGAAAATTTCCTTTTTTCTCTCTCTCTCTGTTTTTTTTTTTTTTTTTGGGTGGTTGGTTTAGTTTTGTGGGGTGGGGTTGAGCGGTGGAAATAAAGGCTGGTGCTTTTGCTTTGTCTTGATGGGAATTTGCTTGAAAGAAAACATTTTGAAAGTGATAGTTTGATTCGGCTTTTACACCACACATTTATAATTTTTCTATTATTTTGCTGATCAAGGGTGATTTTATACATTGGTTAAATCCTCTGTTAACTGTTTTTAAGGGTGTTTGTAATGTGGATTCTAGGCAATCAGAATCAGTTCATGTGGATGTGGGACTTCTTGTGGTAATTTTGAAAATTTTCAATGAATAAGGATAATTAGTTTTTCTAACCAAACATCAATTCTTGCCCTTATATAAGGATATTCTTACCTGCAAATTTTGAACTGCCTAATTTGAATTTCAAAAATGCATAACCTGGAGGTGAATGAGTTGAATTGATATCCATGACATGCTTTTCAGGGAGATTATGTTTTTCTTTCCCTTTTCGAGAATCTTGTATCTTTTCCACTTCTTTCCCATCATTATTTGAATTTTATTTTGGCATTGGAACTTCAGAATTAATGTGTCTCTTTCTTGTTCTTTTCCCATTTTCTAGACTGCTGCAGAGTATGAACGCCGCAGAGAAAATTTTTTCAAGGAGCTGGAAATTGTTTTTGCAGATGTGGTATGACTTGTTTTTTAATGTTGTTGCTAGCATCCGCCTTTGGTGGTGAATGGTTATTCTGCCTACACAGTCAATTCTCTCTGGGTTTCCTGTCCATTTTGTTCTGAACAATTGTTATTTTTTCACTCAATTTCCTCTTAGGTGATGGCAGTAATTGCAGATTTCATGCTTGTTTATCTCCCTGCTCCTACAGTGTCTCTCCGACCTCCACTTGCCGTTAGTGCTGGAGCTATTGCGAAATTCTTCCATGGCTGCCCTGACAATGCTTTTCAGGTCTCTGGTTTTATAATGGAGTTTCCAATTAGCTTGTAAAGTTGAATTTCTGAGTAAGAAAAACCCCTCATTGGTGTTTTGTGTTTCAACTCACATTTACAGGTTGCTCTTGCTGGAAGTTCCTTTTCCTTGTTACAAAGAATAGGTGCAATAGTGGTAAGGAAAATTTGGTAGACTGCCCACAGTTTATTTGAGTTGGCTTCTGCATCAAGGATAACCTAATTATTCTCTGTTTCTTATACGCAGCATAATGGGGCAAAACTTTTTGCTGTTGGCACTGTGGCCTCACTGGTAATTCTTACTACTTATGGTGTTGCTTGACTAGCCAGCCCTTTGGTTTCTCCTGTTTATGCTTTGTTATGTTAGCTTAAGTTTTGCTTTAGAGAATACACTAATCATAAATGAAAAAAATGAGCCAATTATCTCATTTACAGCTTGAGTTTCAAAAGGCTGTGCACTGAAACTGTTTGAGCCTCTTGGTGAGTCAAAGTTCATGGCAACACAAATTGATTGTAGTGAATGTGTCATTTTACATTTGGCTAGAAAGGACCTGAATGGGGGAAAAGAAAAGGTCTGTTTTGCCCCTTCAACTTCTTTTTTGGAATAAATAGATTGGCCATTTAGGTGCTTTGAGTCATTGCTAATGGTGCTGACACTCACTTCAATAAAGATTTGACAACTTTTATGTGTTTCTACTTTCTAAGCACAACATTACTAAATTGGAGATTAGCCATGCATGGTTTGCATTATAAGATGTTCTACTTGTATGAAAAATGATATCTTGATAAATTGTGTTTTTTGTTCTTTATTGTCTCTAATTTTTTGTTTGTTTTTCTTTGTTTCTTTTATTTTTTTTGTTGCTGTCCATTTTTCTAAGGTCCTTAAATTTAATGGAACTGGGCTAGAATTTAATGTAGTTTACTGTGATTTCAGGCTGGCACAGCTGTGACAAATGCCCTGATCAATGCACGGAAGGCAGTGGATAAGTCTTCTCCTGGTGAGGTTGATAACGTGCCTATACTGTCCACGAGTGTTGCTTATGGTGTCTACATGGCAATTTCTAGCAACCTCAGGTATCTTAAGTCCTTTGGGTGCATGTTTGGTTGATGTTCATTTTTTTCTGATTTCTCCATAATGGATAATACCATGTATAGCATCTACACGGTAAGCCAATCGTCTAAAAACAAACACTACTTATGTGTTGTCTCTAGCTAATGGAGGCCTAATGGAGAATATCAAACATAGCATGTTAATTTTCCTAACTCTCGTCAGTCATGATGATGTTGTCCTATCTTTTGTCCCTTTTAGAGGAAAAGATGTATGGACATTCCAAAAGATATAATTGTTATTTCATAAGGATTATTGATTTGTGGGTTCCTAGTCGTGCATTGGAACAGGTAGTGAGGTATTAATTTTGTTGGGCAGGTATCAAGTACTGGCTGGTGCTATTGAGCAACGCATTTTGGAGCCATTACTACACCAACACAAGCTCATGCTCAGTGCAATTTGCTTTGCTGTTCGAACTGGCAACACTTTCTTGGGTTCATTGTTGTAAGACTCCAATATGCTCGGCTTCTAGACATCTTTGAGAACTATCTTTGCATCTATCATGCTCACTTATTGTTTTACTCAACAGGTGGGTGGATTATGCTCGCTTGATAGGAATCCAAAAGGCTCAAGAGGAGCACAAGGCATTGGCTTGACTTCTGATTGAGTTTACAAAAATGACGGCTTTGCTTCTTTCAATTATAGCACGAGGGAATCAGTTATTCCATTGAATATTTGTTGGGGGTGTTGGGATGATAATGAATCTACTGGGGCTCAGAAAAGTTTGTAAAACGAAAATTACTCTGTAAAACTGATATTTCACAATATTGTCTGGGTTTCCCCATCACTGTGGGTGTTACTTTTGTCACTGTTTTATTTCGGATATGTATGCAACTGTACTTATACACAGGTGCATGGCACATTTTATTGCCCTTTTTTTTTTTTTTTTTAATATTTTGCACACCCATTGGAATCAGGAGATCTCCTTATTATGAAAAGGTTCTGCAGTATACTTATCATCTTCATGTCAGTCTCGTGCTTTCAAAACTTGAAGATCTTAAGAAAAAAATACGAGAAAAAAAAAAGGATTGGGAAAAATTGTGAACCCAATAACTCTCTGCTTCTTACGGCTACTAAGCAATGACCTCATCTTTCATGCAGGATCTGATCCTGATGCTTGTAACATCGGCCTCTCCCTTTTCCTCAACGTTGCAGCATTCTACAGCACCGGCCTGAAAGACGCAGGAAAAAAAAACAAAGCAATGACAAATGACAGAACTTGGTATCTACTTCAAACTGAAGAAGATTCAACATTTAATTCTGGTGTTTTATCTGGAGCTGAAAGCACATACTTTCTTGTGGGTGGCTGTGGGCGAAAGCACCTGGATTTTGGACATGGAATCGGCAGAATGGTTACCAGAAGCTGAACAAGGTAGCAAGTTACGAGACGAGGCCCGAACATAAGTTGCAAGAATCTGATGATCCTGTGCCGTATGCTCTATGGAATCGAGGAAAAATACATGAGGAACTTCACATGGATTTTTGGTGAGCCACCGAGTATTGAACATGAAGATAGGGTGCTCGTGATTCCTAGCCCAAGCCCTAAATGTCTCAAGAGGTTTACGGAGAATGCTTCGGGGGATTATGCTCTCATATAAATGAGTGGAATAGCCCCATGAGACAGAGAAAGACCAGTTGATGTCCCTTCGGTAGCAGATTGTTTGCTGAAGCAGGTGAGACTGATCAAAATTTCCAGCTTTCATGAGGTACCGCGCAGATTCGTAGCGATCCTTGGAGGGAAAAATTGGATCTACTGCATCAAAATGGTGGAGAGTGAGCAGAAGTGACTGAGGGTGAGCTGATAGAAGGCCCGATATGTCACCACGCAGATCAATCTGCATGTGTCAAGTAAAAACTATGGACTTTAAGAAAGTTCCACGAGTAGAAAAACATTTGTTATGAGATTAGCAGTATCGTACAATTTTTTGACAAATCAATAGTTCCAGAAGGAGCAATCAGAGTATAATTACCTGATGAATCCCCTTTTCAAGGTTTAGAGCAATACCAATATCCGCCATGCAAGATTGTGCCATGTGATCACTTACATACAAGTATGGATATCTCTCAATGCATGGATCCAATGTCTTTGACAGTGCCTCCACTAATGGATAACTAAGGGCATATCCGGCTCCTCCAAACCCCATATCAAAGGAGAAATCGGCATTGGACTTTACACTCTCTGAATTGCCCCCAATGTAAACGTACTTAGTATGATCATACTTTCCTAAAACCTCAACCAAGTTATCGACGAAAAAAAGAGTGTCATCGTCACTCATTATGAACCATCTAAGACCTTTGTCTCCAACTCTAAACATGTCCAATATTGAACGCACTATTCGCACTTCAACGGGATTCACAAGCTGAGGATATATCCTCAGTTTTGTAATGTCTTCATTGACTCGAAAAGGAGGAGAAGCGGAAGGCCAAGGTAGAAATTCCTCCGTTGGTTCTGTATCTAAGAAGACGTATCCTCTGGTGACATTTGGTCGCCACCATGATTCAGTGTAAGGCCTTCTATGCTTCCACATTTTCAAGGAACTGACTACTATAAAACCAATGTGACTGATGTTGGTGGGAGAACTGGTGGCATTGTTGGGGGAAGCAGCTGCCCACTTGGATCGAAAGGACAAAATATCCAGGGAGGATGGGTTGGCAGGATTATGGCTTAACAAGAATGCATAGAAGAAGAGTAATACTACACTTACAATAATTACGGAATTGTATAAAGTTCCAGGGCCCAAGAGCAGAAAGTTTTGCTGAATGGGGTTGGCATTTGTAGGAGACATGGGGGAGTGATAGGAATGAATGTCCGGTCTTCGAGGAGGTAAAAGCGGTCAGCTTGAGTGTGAGCAGATGGATTACAAGAGTGATTGTAAATAGGAAATCTGCAAGCAAGACAGAGTTTTGGAAAGTATCATGAACTCATGTTTCTTGCCTATAAATATATTATGTTCGACAGTTCATGCGAGATTGCTCTATTTTTTCAGTTTATCTTAATTTCTGTCTTGCTTTGCGGAGCAGCTGGTGCATTATTTTCGTGGTAGCTTGGAGTTTAGGACTTGCAAGGCCATGCCCATCCATCAAGAAACATGTGAACAGAAGTTTCTTGATGGCTTTTCCACCCACCTTTAGCCTCTGCTCCAACGCTTATTACTTTGCACTTCTCTGTAATTAAAATCTTGAAAAGGAATCACTAATAATGCTCGAAAACCTGCTTCATATATTAAAAATTGTAGTGACAAACAATTTTCAATTTGAGTCTTGAAATATTAGTTAAAAAAATAATATTTTTTTTATAAAAAAAAACTTTATCTTTTTCTGATAAAAATCATTTGATATACACACGAAAACTAATAAAATGAATAAAAATTAGAATAAAATATACATAAAATTAGACCCAAAATAAATAAATACATACATACATACATACATATATATATATATATATATAATCCTATGAATTATCACCTTTGTGTTGTACATGTTGCAACTTTCACATTTTGTTCCAGTAGGCCTGCAACCACCCAGGTCTTAGTAGGATTGCTTACTGGGTTATACCCATTTCAGCTCAATCTGACTCTGTGACCGGAGCCCATTTTATTTTTTGGGCCAAGTTGACTTCGACGTTAACCATTAATTGGTCCAGTAGGTTCGCATCCATTTCGATTGCTGTGTTTGTTGAAACGGCAGGGCAAAAGGGCCTAGTTTTTGTGTTTTTCGTTGGAGAAATAAATTTCTCTTCTTCTTCTCTGGTTAATGCAGAGGGGGGCAATATTTCTACTTTTCTTTGATTAAAGTTGCATTTATTTTTATTTTAGCTCATATTTTACTGCCCATTACCTAGAATTTTCTCATCAAAATAATAATAATAATAATAATAATAATAATAATTGAGTGATGAGGTTGTTAATACTAAGGTGCTTGTAGTGCAGCAGTTGCCTATTCTATGTCTTATAGAAACTTATCTCCTTCCAAATTCTATCAAAAATGGTCTCTTAAAAATTATATTATTAATTAAGAATTTAGATTTTTATTTTAGAGGTCTTGAATTCTAATTTTAACAAAATAATGAAGAATTTATAAATATAAAGAGATCATTTACGTTTTAATAATTTTTTTAATAAATCAAAAAGAAAAATTTTGTCATAATCAAATTTAGTTAACAAAAAGTAAAGTTAAAATATGATTAGTTTGTAAACAAATAACTCAACTCCAGCAATTAATAACAGACATAAAATGCGTAGAAATGTAAGATCAGATATATTTTGATAAGAAATGGATTTTGAGGCCTGAACTTATTATTTGACAGGTTACAATCTTGAATAGAATCCGAGATATGCCATTGAAAGAAAAACCATCCCAACCCTAACAATGGAACTTGAGGTGTACAACACAAGGCTATACAGCTAGGGATGGGACTTGAGAGTGACAAAACAGATACCAATCCAGAATTTTGCAACACAAAAGGCAAAGATTTCTGTGCTTTGGAATTGCATCTAGGCAATAACTTCATCTTTCATGCATGACCTCAGCTTAATGTCTGCAATATTTGTCTCAGCCTTGTATTGAACATCACAGCATTCTATAACACCAGCCTGTAAATACCACAATGCCATAAACTTTAATTCAGAAGGGCAACACCCCAATTGTGCACAAGATGTGCTTATAAATTATCAAGAAGTAAACTTGAAACCAACACTAGACCTCCGGCCATAGTATTGTGTTTAACGAAGGATGAAAACACATACCGTCTTCCAGCTAGTTGCAGGAGAAAACACCTGAATCTTGGAGATGGGATCAGTAGAATGATTACCAGCAGCTGAACAAGGTGGCAGGTTGCGCGTTGATCCGCGAACATAGGTTGTGAGAACTTGGTTTTCTGAGGCATACTCTACGGACTCAAGGAAAAATACATGAGGCGCTTCGCATGGATTGTCATTGAGCCATCTAGTATTGAACATGTAAAGTGGAGGTGGGGTATTACTCAGCCATGGCTTAAATGTCTCCAGTGGTTTACGGAGAATGCTTCGGGGGATTATGCTCTCATATATATGAGTGGAATAGCCCCATGAGACAGAGAAAGACCAGTTGATGTCCCTTTGGTAGCAGATTGTTTGCTGTAGCAGGCGAGATTGATCAAACTTTCCTGCTTTCATGAGGTGATGTGCAGATTCGTAGCGATCCTTGGAGGGAAAAATTGGATCTACTGCATCAAAATGGTGGAGACTGAGTAGAGGTGACTGAGGGTGAGCTGATAGAAGGCCCGATATGTCACCACGCAGATCAATCTGCATGTGTCAAGTAAAAACTATGGACTTTAAGAAAGTTCCACGAGTAGAAAAACATTTGTTATGCAATTAGCAGTATCATAAAATTTTTGACAAATCAATAGTTCCACAAGGAGCAATCAGAGTACAATTACCTGATGAATCCCCTTTTCAAGGTTTAGAGCAATACCAATATCTGCCAAGCAAGATTGTGCCATGTGATCACTTACATACAAGTATGGATATCTCTCAATGCATGGATCCAATGTCTTTGACAATGCCTCCACTAATGGATAACTAAGGGCATATCCAGCTCCTCCAAACGCCATATCAAAGGAGAAATCGGCATTGGACTTTACACTCTCTGAATTGCCCCCAATGTAAACGTACTTAGTATGATCATACTTTCCTAAAACCTCAACCAAGTTATCGACGAAAAAAAGAGTGTCATCGTCACTCATTATGAACCATCTAAGACCTTTGTCTCCAACTCTATACATGTCCAATATTGAACGCACTATTCGCACTTCAACGGGATTCACAAGCTGAGGATATATCCTCAGTTTTGTAATGTCTTCATTGACTCGAAAAGGAGGAGAAGTGGAGGGCCAAGGTAGAAATTCCTCCGTTGGTCCTGTATCTAAGAAGAGATATCCTCTGGTGACATTTGGTCGCCACCATGATTCAGTGTAAGGCCTTCTATGCTTCCACATTTCCAAGGAACTGACTACTATAAAACCAATGTGACTAACGTTAGTGGGAGAATTGTTGTTGCTGGTATTGGGTGAAGCCGGCCATTTGAGTTGGAATGACATGACATCTAAATATGAGTTATCGGGGTGGTTAAACAGGAACATGTAGAAGAAGAAGAGCCCAAGGCCTGGAATAATTATGAACTTGCATAAAATTCCAAGAGGCATGTTTTGGGACTTCTGTTGAATAGAGTTAGCAGTGGTGGAAGACATTGTGTAGCACACTTGAGAGGACTGCAAATGAATTAGTAGGAAGATGGCCTAAAGGAGTTTATGGAACCATGTTTGTTGCTCAAGTTAGGCAAGACATGTGGTGCTGTCCTTTTCTAGCTTTCATTTCTGATCTCTCTTTCATACTCTCTCGTGAACTACAATAGATGATCAAGCGTTGAATATTTTTTAACGAGATGATAGGTTTTTAACTAGATATTATGACGTTTGAGCATTAGCGTCTAGCCATACCCAAAAAGTTATTGTTCAAGCTAGAGGGGTTCATTCACAGCCTAGAGTGTGGGGGTAGATTGGCAGAAATTTTGGTATTGCTCTTTAATATACAAGCAAATGAACGGCCAAACCTCTGTGTGGGGCTAGGGGACCAACCCCAAGTTTAAAATGACTTGTATTATAGATATTGGTAGGATCTTTATTGAATTAATTTTTACTAATCGGAAAGAAATCTTCTTATTAGACTCCTCGTACTAAAATTGATGAACAGAGGCTTGGCTTGATGCCTTGATGTATGCGGATGATTTCAAAATGTTTCATATCAGTCGTCCGAGAGAGAAAAAAAAAATGTTGGTGCATAAAACCATTTTAAATTGTTATTTAGGCAATTATTTGCATATTCATGTCAACAAATTCAAGGGATTAACATGCTCGTCTTCCCTACAAAATCAAAATTTGCAACCTGAATAGAGATGCAAATAATTAGAAAATATAGTCAACCTTCTATGCCTTTTTTTTTTTTTTTTCTTTTCCTTCTTTTTCCTATTTTTTCTGGAAGAAATCAATTACCAATCTATAAGTTAATTATCATTTATTGTCGCCGCAGACTTAGAACTTGAACGCATGCCTCCCTCTCTTCTGCCCATCTCTCGTTGTCGCTCAACATTACCTAGGTGTATAATTTACAGAAGCTTCAATGACATGGTTGTATGCAAAGCAACCTCATGTCCAGGTAACAATACATGCATATAGGATTAAAATGCCGTTGACTTGTTGACTCTTGTTGAGGTGGTAAATGCACTAGGCAAAGCAGAATGACATGCGTTTGGAACACACTGAAACATTCCTTGAAAGTTCAAATACAGACTTTGTATTGGCCTAAACTTCAATGCCATGCACATTGCCACACCAGGCCAGCATACATAACCATATATATTGAACAAGTACAAAACATGCTTTATCAACTCATTTAATGGCTATTAGTATGAATCTTGTTATATCTACGATCATAATAGGTAATGTCCAGTTCCACAAATTTTAGAGACAACTTTGTCACATGACATGCACAACTCGCATTGCCTTTAAGCAATTTTTCGTGATTATCAGTAACAGGCTCTTTCCTCTGCCGGAGCCAAAGCGGAGTTCCACGAGAATATTATTGCTCCCGGGGGCCATCAAAAGATTGTGTCTTTCTAAGATTCCAGTGAAGACCCTCTTGGATGCTATGCAAAAAATCGCCTGTAGAATCCACTTGACATGCTGTAGGCACAGGCCAGGGCGCCATGCGGCAGACAAGTGCATCACCTGCATTTAATTGTTTCCTGTCCTTGCCATCAAAAGATACCCAAGCAGAACTCCTGCTGTTGAAGGGAACTTGCACTCGTATTGTTACGTGCTCAGGTAATATCAGAGGCCGAAAAGATAAGGAATGTGGACAAATTGGTGTAAAGAGGATTGCAGGAACCTGCAATTATGAAAAAATACATTTTAAGTGTAAAAACAAAGATGAACGAAATTTCCCAAAAACACAAGCACTAGAATTTTCAACACAACAGATATATCTAACAAGGATGAGATTCTGATGTACCTGTGGATGGACCATTGATCCCCCGGCAGCTAACGAGTATGCAGTACTACCAGATGTTGTTGACAAAATTAACCCATCTCCTTGCACACATGTGACAAAGGAGTTGTCACAGTAGCATTCCAAGTTTGTAAGGTATGAGGATATCCCTCGATCAATTGTTACGTCATTCAAAACAAGTGTAGGCTCCTCAGATTCATATTCATTTTTTGCTGCATCTCTTATTACACGGCATAGCAACCGATGTCGTAGTGTTATACTAATTGGACCCCTCAAAACTGAATCAAGGCAATCCCTATAATGTTCGCTGTCTAAAGAATGGTCAAGAAATACACTCACTCGATTCATAGACATTGGAAAGGTCCAAATAAACCAAGCAAATAATCTAATCCTGCATATCAGAAGCCAATATTTATGATTGATATTTGAAATTACCAGTCAATTATTCCTTATAGAACAAATTGCCAGTTAAATATTCATTTTAGAATCAATTGGCAGTTAATTATTCCTTTTAAAATGAATTCATCAATCAAATGAAAGATACGGAATGGTGTCATGAAGCCAAGAGACCCCAAAGAAAATGAAACAACAGGAGGAACAGGTCCTTTAAACATTGATGCGGCCTGCAAATAGAGAAGGAATGTCACCACTTCTACCACAGACATGATACAGAAAGAGTTTTGAAAAATTACAAGATCGATAATGTTAAATTGTAATTGAAAGCACGTACCCAAAGAACAGTTCCATCTCCACCAAGGGTTACCACAAGATCAACTTTTGTGTGCAGATATGAAATTTCTTGTTCTGCAAGGCAATGTCATGTAAAATGGAATTTGGACAGTAAATTTCCTGTCCTGAATCAATAATAGGTAAGTTAAGTTTATGAAAGAAAGAAGATATTGTAGTTCACCATCTTTCCATGTCTGTACAAAGCTGAAATAAGATGACTCTGTTAAAAGCTCAGACCTCACTCGTGGTTCCACATAAATGTTCAACTGCTTATGCTCTTTCAACCATCTAGAAATGGAAATTGAGAAATTAGATGAGTTTGTATTCAAATGATAACCATTTTAAAAATCAAAATATCTACAGAAAACTACAAAACATGAATTGAAGATCATCTTAATCATTCACACCTGACCATTTCCAAGCATAGAATTCGAACAGAAATTGAATTTGGTTTGGTCATAATAAGCACAGTGTGTGGGCTAGATTCCCACTTCAAAGAAATCTGAAACAAAGATGGGTTCTTGGTCAGACAAATTAAGATGGGTACTTGGTTAGACAAAACCGTGACAGAAAGGAAACAAATTTCTTGAAGGAAATGGTTTAAATTATTTAGCAGCATTATACAGTTGTGCTATGACTCAAGCAATTAATGCAAATAAAAATATCACATGCAGATGTCAGAAAATTACCTGGTTACTGCTGCGGCCTGCAGTCATTATATTTCCTCTCTCAAAAGACACAACATCATGTCTGTGCTGATCACTATTCTCACCTTTACACCACCAAGAAAGTTTAAAAGATGCCTGCCTCACGAATTTCAGTGTCAGTCAAATTGAGTTATCTTACAAATTTGTCACAAAATGAATAATTTCTCAGTTCATTACTAACTTATGATATACATAATTATATAAAGATCCTTAGAACAAAATTGTAAAAAAGAACAGCATACATTTATATCATGCAAACAAAGGTAACAAAAGCTTCTAAACTTGTATGGTCCAGGTTGTAAGTATAACACTATAAACATTAATGAAACAGTAAGATGTTACTAAGGATAAAAGATTATTATCAAATAAATAGTGCTTCTGACCTAGACTAATAGTAATACATGCAACTAAACAACAATGCTCTGTGCACCAAGCCAGTAGCTCTTCAACTGGCACACATAAATAATACCTTTCGCATAATCCTATTCTGAAACATTGAGGCATCAGTTTTGGTTTCACCATTGTCAAGTATTTCATGAGAGCAAATCTCGTTGGTGCAACAATTTCCAGATCCTTCATTGGCTTGATTTACCAGAAATTGGCCGGTACAGTTCCTTTCATTGTCAAGATTGCCATTATGCTTTCCAGATAACTGTTCTGCAGTACAAGAAGTTCACTTCTTAAGAAGAATGAGAAAACTGTTATCAAGGTTTTAAGAGCATGATGAACACATAAAAAAGAAAAAAGGGTCTCCCAGGGCACTAGGCTCCCACACTATGGCGTCTGAGAAAGCCCTACCCTTGTTTTCACAAAAATGCTATTTCCATAACTCGAACCTGTGACCTCCACATCACAATGAAGTAACCTTACTAATACACCAAGGCTCACACTTCACAATGAACAAGTAAATGATTGTTAAATACCAAATAGCACAACTAATGGCATTGCCATAAAAATTAACAAAAACCAAACTTGCAGACATTGCACATCAGATAGTTCTAATCTCTATGTCTGTATCTATAACAAATTGAGGCTTCACAGCCACTTTTGAACTCCCAGGGTTCCTTCCTTCCATTCTTCCTTCCATTTTGGTTAATCATTTGAAGATCTCTCAATTTTTGTTAGGATTGGATCTCTCAACTGCTTTTTACATCTACTTTTCTCTTCCACTAGATTCTTCCAAAAGGTACAGTATGCACTAATCATTCTTCCCTGGTAAAGCCAATACCTTCAAAGACCCTCCTGTTTTCATCTTGCAAAGCTTCCAAGTAAATAAGACATCTTACTATAAACAACACACTACATAAAAAAGTCTGGGTCCACTAAACTCAATCCTTTTGTTGCCTGAACCTGGAACAGTCACAATCTGATGATGCAATTAGCAATCTCATAAAACATAAAAATAATCACACTTATCACAACTTAGGCACAAGGGAAAAATTCTAAAGCAGGAAAACATGTTTGTAGACAAGATAACTGATTCCAATGTCTTCTATTTACTTCTACCAAGGTACAAATATTAACAGCTAAGAACTGTGTACATGTAATCTGTGTCTGGCCTCCATAGAAAGGGAAAAAAAATTATATATATATATATATATATATATATATATAGAGAGAGAGAGAGAGAGAGAGAGAGAGACCAATGAAAGGCATGTTTACAGATATTCCAAATTAAGGGGTAATAATTGAAAGAAACATCTTCATAAAGTCTGCCTCTACAAGTTATATTAAGAAAAGAATAAAAATGGCGCGTTTATGAACATCAAAGGTCCTGTACCTTTGTGATAATTGGAAAAATTCAAGGAAGAAAAGTTTTGAAAGTAGTGAATTCAGGTCATTGAACAGGAAAAGCAAGAATCTGATCAGAAAACAAAAAACAAAAGTTGACTAGACTCAATTCTCCAAATGAGAAAAAAAAAAACAAAAAGAGCAGAACAATCATTGAGAATAAGTTGACCTTAAGATTAAGCCTCAATCTACAGTTGACCGACTGATTAAGTTCTATGATTCAGGAGAACATTTAATGCATATCCTAAATGAATGAACACTAAATGGAGCAATTCTGGCAAGAGTACTTTCTCTGCCTATGAAGAATGTATTACTGTCATAAGGCCACAACAATGTGGTGCACCAGACCATAACAGCCAATAGACAAGTGCAAAAAAATGAGGGCATCCAAAGTGGTACAGTAAAAGGAGGCATGAAAAAATACAAGTCAAATTTATGAGTAGAGACAATTTAACCACTAGCAAACCCAATTCAGACAAACTACAAGTGGAAATGCCATGTGCAGTAAAGACCACCTATTTTCTACATAAGAGGAAATACCAAATGCATAAAAAGCATATGTTACAGTTTATGCAAGTTATTTAAAAGCAGAAACCTTTATGGTTCAGCTGTTGATTCCGTTCCCTCTGCAGTTCATATCTACGCTTCCATTCAGCAGCCTCAGCTTGAGCAGCAGCCTTTCCCTCAGCAGCTCGCCTTAATGTCTTAGCAACAGCTAAGGAGGAATATTGCACATCAGATTTAAATTTCCAATAGATAGTTGCAGCCAAAAAGTAAATTTAACAAGTAAACAGGAGCATACTTCTTAGAGCCTCTGAGAACTCGATAAGATGGTTGTCAGTTCCTTGCATAGGAGTCTGTTGAAGAAGCTCCTGCACTGCCTTCTCTGAGTGGAGTAGAGAAAACCCATTAAATCCATTATCCAGCTGTGAGCACAACATATCCGCATCTCCATCTGCATAGGAATCCTATTAGACAGAAAGCATTAAGTTAGTGACAAAATATACAAGATAACTGATCAAGAAGGATAGCTAAGACACCACTGAGATAAAACCAGTAGAGGCAATGAAAGGTTGACATGAACTTGATCCATGCTTAAATTGCAAAGCAAATAAAAAAGAAATTTCCTAATTTATCAGTTAACAATTACTTTACATTGTGATCTTATTGATAAGGCCCTACTGGCATGTTCTAATATACTATAAGACCTCCAATTTTCAATTGCACTTAAGATTGGATTTATTTTATTTTATTTCCTTTTGTTGGGAGAGTCGGGCTCAAATGTTAGCCTTACATATTCAAACCTGCAAACTAAAGAAATGAGAAGCGCAAATGACACTGCGAACAATTCAATTCAATTTAATTCACCATAGCTAATAAAGACCATTCAGGATCATGGAGGGGATCCAAAGCCCATGTACATAAAATTCAAAAGCTCCAATCTTTTTAAGTACCCAGTACCATAGACAAACACAAAACTTATTTAAATGACTAAAAGGTACGAAGGAGATAGATGATTACACTAGAATTCGGCTTGCTGGGAGCCATGGCTGACTAATTGGAGAGAGAGAGAGAGAGAGAGAGAGTCTCTTAGAAGCTGTTAGTCATACTGCAAATCACCGGCGGGGAGAGAGAGAGCTGCAAGAAAAAATATATACCCAGAAAGTCTAAGAGAGAAGGTCCGGAGTAAATTTTAAACGTGTAAAATATTATTATGTATTCGATAATTTTTTTATTTTCCCTTCAAAATTATATACATTATATATATATTATACCTATACAAATATTTATGATCATCAATTTAATTATACACGTTAATAAATATCTAGATTTACTATCAATGTCAAGAAATTTATTATAATTAAATATATGATAATTTTTGAATGCATATTTTCACTATCTCACCTTATAATATATATATATATATATATATAATTTTTTTAGACAAAGATATATAACAGAAAAAAATGTAATTTAATTATTAAAAAAATGATATTTTGATTTAGAGAATTTCAATGATAATAACCAAAAAAATATTTTATATAAAAAGTAAGAAAATTATAAAATTAATAATAATAATAAGAAGAAGAAGAAGGGAAAGAAGAGGCCACTTTTGGTTTACGTTTTATGGTTTTCGCAGATAACGCGTGGCTTGACGCAGAAAACTTTGACTGTGCGTTGTTGTTGGAGACATGGGCTGGTGGAGGAGGAGGAGTAGATAATTTGGTAGGACGGTTGGATTTCCACCTGCTCCTCTTTCTTCCTTCGGTTCACAAATCACCGTCCGCCCATTTTTCACTCTCCTTTCAATTACAATTAAAATAGAGAGTTCTTTATTTATTTTTTAATAATAATTATAATTATTATTGTTGTAAAAAAAAAAAAGTAGAGTTAATTAAGAATTTTTATTGTGAAGTGATTTTACAGCATTTCCATTCTTATCATTCGTCTTCATTGGCATCTCCTCATCTATCAACTATCGTGAAAACGGACTTATACAGTAGTCCTTACTTATGGTTTTTTTTTTTCAAAAAAAAAAAAAAAAAGAGTTATCTATGACAATTAGAATAAAATATTATAAAAAAAATATTAATTATCAATTTTATAAACTGAAATTGAAAATCACTTTTTATCACTCGAATTTAAAATCGCAATAACACATTAAATAATTTTTAATATTATGACATTATTTTTTTATTAACATTATGATAAATTTTTATTTACCATATTTATGTGAAAAAAAAATCATTTAAAAAATAATTTCTACTCATATTCATAAAAACCTTGATAATGGTTATTCAATTTGATTTTATATTTTATGAAAGAATCATTTGTATAATTTAGTTCAAGTTAGGATAAAGCATCTCATTGTTATATCAACACTAATCATTTGAGAAAAATGTTAAAACATTTGCATAAAGTTTGCATAATTAGAAGAGTTGTTTCCCACTGAGCAGTTATGTTGTTGTTGTTTTTCTTCTCTCTTCTAGATCGATTAATAATCTCATTGAAAGTATTTTCCGATGTAACTAATGAAAATGGAACAATCTCTTGGAGAGCGACCCTTTAGAATGACTCGTTAATTCAACTTTACCCACTAGCCTATGTTGACTTGATCGTTTGACCACGAAAATGTGGGTGATCATAAAGTGGCGGTTGTTGGACGAAAATGATAGCTTTAATTTTGTTTTTCTTCTTCCAAATTTCTTATGATTTTATTTTATTTTATTTTTTTAGATATAGCAGTAATCCATTGTCAATTGATCATGGTGCACTTTACAATAAGGACGCATCCTGTAAATTATAATTGAATGTAATGAAATATAATTATTCAAATTTTGTAAAGGATTTTTTTTTTAAAAAAATAAATAAAAAAAAAAAAAACAAGTCAACAAATATTTTTTAGTATATTTCATGTGGCTTAATTACAAAAAACAAAAAATAAAAAAGTAAGATATTTAATTTCCTCTCCAATGGCCATTTGAGTTGGACTATTCTAACTTTTGGTCCAAATCAGATAATTTGACTTTGAAACGCGCTACTGGCGTAGGTTGGGTTGGCTCTTTCCCCTTCTTTGGCCCAATCACTGTCCTCTGTAGCCTCATTGGATGCATACCGACCAGAAGAAGACCCAATAGAGTCTCTCATGGTTAAGAATTTACAATTCAGTTCTTGAGGTCTTGAAGATTAATTCTAAGAAAAGAATACAAAATTTATAAAAATTGGAAAATTTTACGCTACAATGATCTTTCTAATGAACCCAAAAAAAAAAAAAAAAAAAAAAAAAAAAAAAAAAAAAAAAAAAAAAAAAAAAAATTAAAAAAAATGAAAAATATTAACCCAAAAAAAATTTTTCAAACAACCCCAAAAAAAAAAAAAAAAAAAAAGGAAAAAAAAAAGAAAATGTAAAAAAAACACAAATCCATTAAACAAACAAAAAAAAAAAAAAAAAAACAAAAACAACAAAATAAAAATAAAAAAAAAAAAAAAAAAACAAAAACAACAAAATAAAAATAAAAAAAAAAAAAAAAATATAAAAAAAAAAAAAAAAAAAAAAAAAAAAAAAAAAAAAAAAAAAAAAAAAACGAACAAAGCCTAATTGGGAACCAAATAATTTCAGTTTATGGAATCATTGTTAGTTGTAGGTTGTTAAAAAGTACTTATACTGTGTATTTCAGTTTATGGAAATTAAGTGGGATTCGCATTTTAATCAAGATAAGCATAAGATAATCACCCTAATCCATTTTACAGTGTGTTTTTAATTTCGGTTAATAATGGGGAAGTTGTAGTAGTTGTCAAGAACAATAATGTTCAGCAGAAGATTATTGACTTGGAGCTCATCTTGTGCTACTTGGATCGGAAGGTGAAGAAGCTGACTCTGCCTCCAACCAAAATTCATCCAGTCCCACCCCCTAAAAACCCCCTTTCTTTCTTTTTCTTTTTCTTTTTTTTTTTTATCTTTTTTAAATTTCTCTTGCATTCAGTATTATTATATTTTGGGTTTTGGAAACTTGCATGCTATATTACGTGGGGTTACATGTTTTTTTTATTGATTTTTTTTAATTATTATTATTATGGATTATTTCAGAGAAAGAGATAGACCTTGAATTAGAAGACTTCAGCCGATTGGTCTTGATTTGGTGTAGAATTCATTTTGTAAATTTTGATGCCGATCGACAAGCTGGCCGAGGGTTCTGGAAAGCCACCGGAGGTGACAAGCCGATTGAAAGCACGTCTAATGGCGCTGCCATTATTGGATTCAGGAAAGCCCTCGTTTGTTAAGAGGGGAAGCCTCCAAATGCCGGTCGTAAAACTGAGTGAATCATGCATGAGTTTGGAGTCAATGATCCTTCCAGAAAAAGAATGAACAATCCCATTTTCTGTTTCGCTTTGTGTCCAACAACTTCTACTTTATTGGAGTTGTTCGTGAGCAGTAGAGAAGAAGAAGAGGAGCAGACCAGTGCATCGATCCCCTTTGATTTACCTCCTCCCGAAGATGCAAATCATAACCGTGGTGGTGGTGGTGGTGGTGGTGGTGACGACTCTGCCCTCCAGCTCCAACTGCCTGATTTTCCTCCGCACATCCATCTCACCAGCATTCCCCCTATGATGATGTGTGGGGGATGTGGTTGTGGAGGAAGGTCCAACGATAATATTCTCCAGGCACTGGTTTCCAATTCTGATCATAACTCTGGAGCTGCTCATCACGTGCCGATGGTGGAACCACTATCCAGGAGCATGGCCCCTGCTTCGGGTCATCAATTCCCAACTCACAGCTTTCTCGGTTCCAGATATCAGAGTGCACAATATTCTTGGGACAGGGATCCAAGTTCCATGGGAAGTTGCTGGGCCAGGGTAAGGAATAAGTACAATTCCGGGTTGCTAGATGACAGTGATGCAAAACTTTGTTAGAATGGACCAAATTGCTGCGGATGCTCAAAATCAGCCAATGAATAAAGCCCTTCATCATCAGGACGCCTATGCAAGGAGCACTAACATTGCAGCAGTGCCGCATGTGCCCTCCAATTGGGAATAAAGCTTAATAACATTTATATAGATTTCTTCAATAATAATTTCATGACTCTAATGCTTTAGGAATCCATGGAACAAGAATTTCATATCGTACTCTGTTCACTCTGATCTCGTGCACATGGTATTCTAACTTTATTCTTAAAATAATAATAATAATTAGATAAATTCTCGTGCTCAGATTAGTTGATTACTATTACCAAGAGAAAATAATAAAAAGTTTATTTTCGTTTAGAGTTGAACTTTTGGGGGTTTTCTTTGTATCAGTCCCAAAATCTGTTGTCAGGCTCTGCCAAAACTGGTTTTAGAACGATAATTGGGCTCGCCACCAGCCTGCAAGACTATGGACCTCTACATCCACGTAGATAATATTTTCATGGGTAAGGTACACTTAAATTACTCAATGTAAATGCTACAAATAAATAAATTATCCTCGTCGCTGTATACATACTGAAGTTTTCATCTGCGTATATGAGAAAGACAAGGAAAATAATAATAATAATAATAATAATAATAATAATAATAATAATAATAATCAGAAAAAGAAGAGGAACCCTTCCTTCCTGCACGGCATAAAAACTGATAATGGATTGAACATAAAATTGAAGGAAGTGAGAGACTTTGTTAATCTCCAGAATCGATTGCCAATTCAAAACCCTAACAAAACCTCAACCCACACGGGCCAATCCAATTCAATGGACTCTCTTCAGGCAATCTACAAAGATGGAGAGGATGAAGAAGAACAACATCCCACCTCCAACAGCCCCCGCCATCCTCCATCCGCCTCCCTCGCCACCGGCACCGGTGTTCGGTTCTCGGAACAGCAAAACGACGAGGAAAGCAAGCAGCAACAACAAGACCCCTTTGTTTCGGCTTCCGAATCTCTCTCTGAATCCGAACACCCCACCACCTCCAACGACACCGAGAAGCCCACCCCCAAATCTCCCAAAACTGACACCGACGAGGAAGTCGACGACGACGAGGAGGACGACGAGGACGAGGACCCACCTCCTAAAAAGCAAAAGCAACTCTCCTCTCTCACCGAAACTCAGCAACAAGAACGTACAGAAACACCAATCGATGACGACGACAACAACAACAACAATCGCAACATCGAGAACGATGTAGCCAACGGGACTAAAGCCCGGACGACATCAACAGCAGGAGGAACAGCGCAAGCAGCCAGTGCAAAGAAGAAATCGAAGAAAAAGAACAATAACAATATGTGGGTGTCGAGATCCACGCGAAAAGGGAAGAAAAAATCGAAACCCAATTCCCATAACACCCCTTCTGAAGAGAAAGTCTTGGTTACCCCGGTCCACAGGTTTCCGGACCGAAACGACGATAGCCCGGACATGAAAATTTGCCTGTCCAAAGCGTACAAAGCTGAGAAAGTGGAGTTGAGTGAAGATAGAATGAGTGCCGGGAGCGTTAAAGGATACAGAATGGTTAGAGCAACGAGAGGGGTTTGTGAGGGGGCTTGGTACTTTGAGATTAAAGTTGTGAGCTTGGGTGAAACTGGGCATACGCGTCTTGGGTGGTCTACGGAGAAAGGGGACTTGCAAGCACCAGTTGGGTACGATGCTAACAGTTTTGGGTATAGGGATATTGATGGGAGCAAAGTGCACAAGGCATTGAGGGAGAAGTATGGGGAGGAGGGGTACAAGGAAGGTGATGTGATTGGGTTTTACATTAACTTACCGGATGGTAGCTCCTATGCTCCTAAGCCTCCCCATTTAGTTTGGTATAAGGGCCAGAGGTATGCTTGTGCCCCAGATGCCAAGGATGAGCCTCCTAAGATTGTTCCCGGTAAGTTAATTTTGTTTCTGATATTGCTTTCCATTTTTGGTACATCTTTCTGATGTTGCTTTTGTTATTGCTTTCAATAGTGTTGAACTCAGCATGCCATTGGGCTTGAGTGTTGTCATGTGGCTTGTGGAGCTTGTGCTTACACATGAAATTTGTTTGCATTGTAGTATGCTTATTTTATTACATGTTCACTGCATTGTCCGTTATTTCATTTTTAATATTGTTTGACTTGAGGACTATTTGGGGCCTAATAGTCATGCATTTGTGTTTTAAGCATCAGGGATTACACTTTAATAAAGAATCTTGTCTTGAATCTTAATGATAATGCGACAGAAAATTGGAAATTGCTAAATGAATGGAAGAAGAGATAACTCTATGGCGATGAAAAGATAAACTTATAGACTAATAGTGTGAGTGGGAAGAAGATTTCCTGTTTCTATGTTTGTCTCTGGTCAGTTGGTAAGCGATTCTCTCCTGTCTCTGGAAGAATTGATCTTGTCCTGTACTTTGGTGCCGATGATAACCCAATTGGTAAAATTCTTTATATGGTTCCTACAACCTAATTTGTTGTGGGAATATTTGGGTAGGAAGGATTTGGAACACCTACATCTTACACCACACTTAGTGCATAATAGAGTGGAATGGTAGAAAAAAATCATGTAGCCAACCCCAATTAAGATTAAGACTTTGTTGTTGTGGATGGGTTCCTGTGGTGACTGTTGTTTTTGCATGCCCTGCATCTGGTTTGTGGAGTCTGATCTGTCTGTTTGGAAGACTAAATGAAGAGCAGGATGGCTCTTGCAGAAGATTTGGAGGAGTTGGGGTTATTATCTGCTTAGAAAGGTGATCCAGTTTTAGGACTGCGAGTGAACTATTATTTCTATATGATTAAGACTTGCTACGTGTTCTGGAGATTGGTTGAAAGATGTGCTGCTGTGTGTATAAAAGGGGCATTCCCAGGGGAATGCATTAGACTTAATACTCAGTCTGCAAATAATATTCCAGTGCACTTGTTAGGAATATGAGCATTTTCATGGGAAAGGCTCTAATAGATCCCTCTAAGGTGTCACATTAATGGATCATATAGGCTAGCAATAATGTATGAATGCTTTTATCATTTTCTTCTCAAAGCAGCTGCAGCTAGCAATTGCATGAGTTTTGAGCTTCAGTGCTGTGAAAAAATTTGCTTGAATCTATCTTACTTGGAACCTTTGTGGATTTGCTCATGTCCTGGTCAACTGGGTCACTCTCCAGAGTTAACTTATTTGGTTAATAGTATTGATTAGATCATGTTGACATTTGAAACAATCATATGCCAAATTTACTGACTTTTTTAAAGGAAAAAAAAAACTTATTATTTTATTTATGGAAGTCTTAGTTTCATTTTTAACACTGCCCTTACATAGCTTTTAGCACTAGAGTTTATTAGTTGGACAACCACTCCAACAATCTGCTGAAATATGAAAGGATGTTATTATGCCTTGTTGTCCATTGTGAGGCTATGTTATGTCTCACTTAATTATAGTGGGCTTTTGGTTGATTGGCCAGACTCATGCTTGAAATGTGCTTCTGTCTTTGTTATCATATTTTACGGGGATCATCATTGATCCTTGGTACAAAATTGGTATCCAAATATGCAGTTCTTGCTTAATATGCTGGAAGTTTTTATTCACATCTTTCTCCAAATTTGTTTCTTGCCTTGCAGGAAGTGAGATTTCTTTCTTCAAGAATGGTGTATGTCAAGGTGTTGCTTTTAAAGATTTATATGGTGGTCAATACTACCCAGCTGCTTCAATGTACACTCTTCCTGATCAACCAAACTGTTGGGTCGAGTTTAACTTTGGTCCTGACTTCAAATTCTTTCCACAGGAATTTGGCGGATGTCCAGTCCCCAAGCCCATGGTAGAAGTTCCTTATCATGGTTTTGACAGTCATGCTGAAAATGGTGTATCTGATGAGAAAAGACAATAGCCAGTTCCATTTTTACCATTTAGATTGGCAATTGGCTCAAATTTGGCTGTCTATTTGAGTTAAGTTAAAAGTAGGACTGACAAACAGATTGATGAGTTGTCAAACTCAAAAACTTCTTTGATAGAGATTGACTTAATTTTTTAATTTATGCTTGTGGAATGTGATGCTGCTGCATAAGTTTGATATGTTCCATGGTAGAATTTTGGTGTCAATTAATCAAAAGTATTGGCAAATTATAGTTCCTCCGAGAGTTTGAGAGTTCGAAATTACTGGTGCTTGTCATAAATTATATCTCTTCTTTTTGTGGCTGACGTAAGATGAGTTCATTTCTCGTTTGGAAACTACCAATGACTGATAGTCTCTGCTTCCGGCTGGATAGGAGAAAGCAATAATGTTGTATGACTGAAACTCTAGGCAAAGGAAATGATTTGCAATTTGATAAGATGAAATTTGAAGACTTATGGCGTTCCGATATTTGGAAAGTAGGCTTGGAGTTGCAGATGGGAATCTACAGCAAGTTTTGGTGGAAAACCAACTTAGAAATGCCAGGTATTGCTTGTCTTCTACATTGCTCACAGACATGTTCAATTGGGTCTGCGCACTGTTTCTGTAGCTAGGTCAACAGTCCCTTTAAGATCGAGCCAATGTTTTCTTCTTATTGCATGTGTATTGAATATCCATGGCAAAGTGTGGAATATAACTGATACATTAGATCGTGCCTGCAGCTGCTAGTGAATTGGAGAATTCAGACCTTCTTGAGAAGACAGAATGGAGAGTTTGATGCCTCTTAGAAGGAAAAGGCGAATTCTTCCTGAAAGATGGCCTCTTCTGGAGTTGCTGTAGGGTTCTTTTGGCATAAAGTGCCTGGAACACAGGCAATGTCCTCTCCTTGAACTTCAGAATGACATAGAAGAAGACTCTGAAAGCTACGAGAATGGCCACTACAGCAGCTAAATCCCACCATTTCGAATAATGAATGTTAACGCCAAGCATGGTTGTAAGTATAACTTCGCCTTTCAGTTTCGGATCACCGGGTACTAAAGGGTCAAACTCTAGCCCGATCATGTCATTCTTATATGCTCCCTGCATTACCAATTACAGTAGTCATGTGCAGGAATTGCCTTGTCATGCATGACTAACTGCAGAAGGAAAACCATTGAAACATTTGCTCTTCCTTATAATTACCTGCAAACCCCATGCTCCATAGTTGATGTAAGAGATTGGGTAACGCCAGAAAATCTTGGGAAGGTCAGGCAGCAATCGAAAGTACCCGGAAGTCATCAGTAGGACTCCCTGCAGAGGAATGCCAACGGAAATAGAGTCCAACCATTAATTTGAAGAAGGTGATAAGATTATCAGTGAAAGCAGCAGGAAATACTTATCCGTACAATATATCCAGCTCCAATAATTACTCCCATTAAGAAATTAGGAACCAGCGAAGCTATGGTCATCATGCAGCTCTCAACGGCCGCTATCCCACTCACGAGGTCGAGGCAACTATACGCGAAATGTGAAAATCCAGGCTGAAATTTCACCATGTAATAGGTAATGCTCGCGGTAGCAACTGACATTAGAGTCAAGTATGGAAAGGAAGAGAGGAAGTTTGAGAGGGCATATACGCCAATCCCGTAGTGCCTGTTGAGCCTTTCCTGGTAAAATACCTGGTCAAAGTACAGAGATACAAGCAACCGAAAGACAAGTTAACAACACTAATGCCAACATTACAACAGTGATACCTGCGTTAGAATATGTTTCTCGAATTAACCTTCAATTCTTCAACGAAGGAAGGGAAGCCTCCAATGGACATGAATGTCATGAACCCAGATATAAAACCTCCGCAAGCTCCACGGGCAAAGATTGCTGTGTAGCTTGTCCCAACATCGAAAAAGATGGTACCCACACAAATGGACAATGCTATATAGATTCCTATTCTTATCCAATAATATCCTATATCTCTCCACATATTAGTGAAAGATCTTTGAGTCAGTATTGAAAGTTGCTTCCACCAGTTTGTGAGGCTGGTTCCTCGTCCTTTGATCTCGAGCCCTTTCTGCAGTGCAAAATTAGTACGCCCATCATCTACCATTGTTTTTCAGAGATAAACAGTCAATGCAAGTATCCGTATGGAACGCTTACAATGGCCAAGATTTCTTTTGTTCTAGTTCTTGCTCTTGCCGCATAGCTGGAGGTCCTGTATTTCTTAACAAGGATTGCCTTGATCTCTGCTGTAGGAAAATTTGCTATAGAATCTGATGGCTTTCGAGTTACCTTCAGTCGTGGAAACCAAAAGCATAATAAATCGGGTCATGCAATTCTTGAGACAAATACTTTTTTGAAGTGTTATAGAAATAAGAGAATACCCCAAGTGCTATAATAGTACTCACCCTGTGAGATTCCATCAGAGTTTGAGTGACAAGATCAAAGTCTGAATTGACACAGCGTAGGAAATGATCAGAAGGATTTCCCCGACTTGGACATGGGAATCCGGCTTCAGCGAAGAACTAGAAAATTTACCACTCGTTAGACTAGGATTAGAATTGCAGAAAATTCTATGTTCTCACTGTGCACTGGTGAAAGTGAAATAACATTTTTTGCCAATAATTAAGATGTTCTAAAATTTCAGAACCTCAAAATGGCAAAAACTTCCGAGTTTGGTTAGGAAGAAACTCAAACAGTACAATGGAAAGGTTGGGTCAGGCATCCTTACCTCTACTGCCATCTTAGCTTCTCCAAAATAAATGGTTTCACCACCAGATAACAAGAAAAAGTTGTCGAAGAGTGCAAAAACTTCACTGCTTGGCTGGTGGATCGAAGAAATAACTGTCCTGCCATCTCGAGCAACATTTCGGAGAGTTTGAATGACAAAGAAGGCTGACGCACTGTCTAGGCCACTAGTAGGTTCATCAAGAAACAAAAGACGTGGCCTATTCAGGATTTCAAGTGAAATGCTGAGTCTTTTCTTCTCCCCACCACTTATTCCTCTCAGATGCCAGTTTCCAATTAGCCGATCCGCGCAATCCAGGAGACCCATTTCCACGATTGTTCCTTCTACAATTCCATCAATCTCTTCTTTGGTCATGCTGCTTGGAAGCCTTAAATTAGCCGAGTAAGTTAAGGTTTCTCGAACTGTAAGGGTCCCCAACATTGTACTTTCTTGTGTTACATAAGCCTGAATTGGAAGTTGTATTATTAGAAGAGGAAGGGTTAAAAAACCGCACTTAATACTCGGTTATGGTCTGTTAGGACAACAGGTGGACAAAACCCTTGCAAGAAGATAATCAGTAAACTTACAACACCACCGTGGTCCATTCTCCTCTTCTTTCCATTAAGCAGCACATTCCCAGTCTTTACAAGATTTCCTGAGAGCCTACCTGCACCATTCCAGTGCACATTGCATTCCTTTGTAACTAAAACTTGATCTTAATAAATGTCACAACTGGATCACAATTCACAATGTGGGATCGAGTGGATTGGTCTTTTTAGTATTTTGCTTCTGGGAGGTGGTTATAAAGGCTGTCCTTTTTTTTATATTTTTTTGACCATGTTATAGACGGTGTCTGTCATTAATATTAATCGCACATGATCAAGGATCTGCAACTGCAAGAAATGAGCTGGGATAGGAATGATCATGACGAGGATACTGACTTTGTGATAGACCACTGAAAACTTTTGGTGAACATGGAATAAGAAACAAGGAAAAAGGGGATTTTTTTTTTTCATCTTATGGAAAGTTTCTTGCTTGGTGAAACTAATCACAGAGAAGGAAATCTGTGTGCCAATGCTAATCCATCCGTGCCTACAAGCACACCTGCTCTTGGAATGGATACACCAAACCAGAAATACAAAAGGCCTTTGAAGCACGCAAATTGTCCAATATCAACGGCCAAGCTCAGTTCGTATCTCATGCTTCAACTAATTTATTCTGGGAAATAGGACATATAGACTCAATATATTTAACAAAAGTTTCACCTCCTCGGTCCAATATCAAAAGGGTTTGGTTTCATTTATGAAAAGTAAACACATTCTCTTGCTCACATCTACAGACCCTTTCATTAAAAGCACACAGCCATTATTCTGCCGCTGGTTGGTCACATTTGTGGCGCCTAGGCCGTAACTATATTATTGTATAGGACGGTGTAGGCAGTTTCCCAAAGGTCAACCAAGAACGAGGATCATAAAGTCCTTCAGTGGGATCATAAAAATGGCAGACGATGCACCCAACTGCGAAGGATTTTGACGAGACAAAAAAAAAAAAAAAAACAAAAGGCCCAAAAAACAGGAATAAAAGGGGAAAAAAAATTCTCGTGGCTTGCCACGTGCCTGCTTGCCGCTGTAATATGGGCTCTGACAGTAGTCTGGAATTCCCAGACAATAGAAGCTGTCTTGCAGTAAAGGCAAATATTTAAGTTGGGCGTCTACGTTCACCTAACTCCTACTTTGCTTCTAGTACCCGCTCCCTGTTGCTGTCATTTCGTACATTCAAAGCCCTCATGACCATTGCCATGCTTGTTAAATGAACCATTAAGATGTAAGACACATTGTCCCTTCTCATCCACTAAAAATGAAAGCTGATCGGATTTTGGCCAAGAAAGAAAAAAAAAAAAAAAAAAAAAAGAGGAGACGGGAATCGTTTCCCCATTTATTCAGGTTTACTCTGTTTTGTGCCCTATAGTGGCAAATGAACCCACCCAAAAAATGCTACCATTAGGCACGAGGAGAGAGAGAGAGAGAGGCAAAACCTGCTAATGTGTCAAGAAGGGTGGACTTCCCAGAGCCAGAAGGACCCATAATAGCCATGATCTTACCGGGCTCAGCATAACCATTAAGCCCATTAAGCAGTCTCCTCGTAGATTTACTGCCAAAATTTGGCAACACCACGGTTAAATCCTCCCATGCCAAGTACATTGACCCTGCTTCATATTCTCCTCCTCCTGATGAACCAGCCTCCACATCCCCACAGCCGTCATCTACTGCTCTGGCAGCATTTTCCTGCTCTATCTCCATGATACTTCGGCAGATTTTTTGAGTAGGAAGTTGGAAACAGCAAAGCAACTGGAGAGAATGGAGAGAATTTACGACACCCTAAGCTTGGGGTCTTTTATAGTGGTCTTGGGTAAGGTACTATTAGTATTTTCCTGGTGAAATAAGTTAATGAGCCAATAACTTTGGTCACCAAACCTAGCAAAAGAAAGTAGAATAGGAAGAGATGGTCTGCTGCTGGTGCACGTTATTGTTCCCTGGTGAATTACTGACACCGTAAGTTAGGTCAGGGGACAGTAACTGATCACCAAACCTGTTGTGAATGCTTCATAACATAAATGCGAGAAAGAAAATTAGAGTAGGAGAAATTGAGAGTGATGAATTCTTCGATGGCCATCAACCTTAACTGTTTTCAACATCTCATCTCTTATAGGTAAAAACTTGCAAAGATTTACTTCTTCCATCGTTATTTAAATAAACCTTATCTGGGAAAGAACGAGTTTCAACATTTTTCAATAAGCATTTAGTTTCATTGCCAACTTCCAACTAACTCTCTCCCATCTTGAGACATTGAAATATATATATATATGTATATATAGTTTTCCGCCAAAAATTTCTCCGGTCCGTGCAAGAAATGCATAGATTGTGCAACATTAATGTGAATTGGCAAAATGGAGTCATTTGATTGAACCTGAGACACTAGAAGCCCCAAAACAATAGAGTTTTCATCTACAAATTCTAGTGACTTGTCTAGCCATATTGTTAGGTATCATGTGCATTCCATTCCCTAAACTATGATAGATACATACATGCCATATCCATCATAAATAAATGATTCTGACGTCCATTTACAGATAGCCGCTTGCTTTGATTGACGATCAACATTGGAACGAGACATTCCCTGTTGGTTGAATTGATTTGACTTCGATTTTTTCACTTGCTTGTTTTGGTTTCTCAAGTAGAGGACCATTTTGTAGTACCCGTTATGTGAAATGAAATGTCTAATATCGCTTTACTCAGAGCCCAATTGTCAAAGTCTTAAGTTCAAACTAGAAGGCAATGTCTAATATTAATTTTGTATCAGTGTAAGCAGAGGGTGTAGAGAATAAAATGGTTGACAAATACTTTACGGTGCCTCTTGAATCAGTTTCATGCATTGAAATGGTAATAATTTCATGCAGTGGCAGCTGCCATCAACTTGATGAAGATGAGATGAGGTGGCTTGCAACTGCATTAATGTGAAAGGAGGACAGTAGAGGCTGAAAAATGAAATGATTCATTTTACACAGCTCAAAGCTAGTGAAAAGCAAGCGATATTCTGAGTTCACAAATTCCAGAGAAAATTCTTGGGGAAAGGCACAGCAGAGATGGGCGCAGGGAATACAAATAAAGGACAAAGGTAAATGCTCCACTAAGTGACTAAATGTCTATTCACTTGTGGACAAGTTATCCTGGACAGTAATGGAGTGCAATAAGCATTACCATCAATGCTTTCATGTGCTATTCTGCACAAGTATGAAATTGAGAGTTATCATGATGGCTATTTAGATGCTAGTATTTTCTTTGTATTTTGGTGGACCCTTTTTCATGGGGCGTCACATGAAAGAATAGTTCGATTTGTTTCCATGCATCTGTACACTCCTGTAGGGTTTTTCCCCTATAATTTCAGCTTCATACTTAGTTTGTGTGTGGATATTGTAGAGTAACAGTAAGAACCGAAAATTGGGACCTCTTGATGTAAACTTTCTTCGTGGTTTAGCAATCCAAGGAAAGTCCTTTCTCTGCATAATACCTGTACAAAAGGCAATTACCTATACGCTGAGGGTCTTAGCTATAACATTCGGTCAAGACAAAAATTATCATGCTAATAGTTAATGGCTTCCGTTTCACATAAAAAAATTAACCCTATATATATATATGTGTGTGTGTGTGTGTGTGTGTGTGTGTATATATTTATGTTTTAAAAATAAAGAAAACAAATTGACAATGTCTTTCTTCTTCTGTTTGCCGCATCTCTATGCCTGATATTTTCTCGTCAACAATTCAAAATGAGAGTCTATCACAGGAATTCCCATGCAAAAATGGGCTTAGAAGCCCCCTGGTTGAGCTTTCTGCCAAACCCATTGGATTTACAAACATGGAAAGGAAAACATAGAAAACAGAAGGGGAAGCCATGCTTAGTCCAACGAGGTAAATATAAGGGAATTTCCCCATTTATGTTACCGTCCATTATCTCAATGAGAAAGAATACCGAGTCATGAACAAGGACCTCAACGGGACCTTCTTTATCGTTATCCATTTTGTATAAACAAGAAACACATATTACATTAGCCGCATAATATCTTGTGACAATTACATACTTAAGAACTCAAAAGAATAATCAGCAGTACTTCTATTGGAGGGGAGAGTTGAGTCCTTCTTGAGAAGACAGTGAACGTTGAGGTTGATGCCTCCTGGAAGAAAATGACCCTGAAGATGGCATCTTCCTAAAAGAAGGCCTCTTTTCAAGTATCTGCAAAGTTCTCTTAGAATAAAGATCCTTGACAAATGGTGAAGCTCTTTCCTCGAACTTTTGAACGATAAAGAATAGGACCCTGTAGCCTACAAGGATGAAATAAATAAAAGCCAAATCCCACCACTTCGAATGTGCCAGTGAGATTCCAAACATGTTGGTCACCACGAATTCGCCTTTGATCTTATCGCCTCCAGGGAACAGAGGATCGAATTCAAGGCCAAGAAAATCATTCTTACATCCACCCTAAAATTCCAATAACAACAACAGGCAGAGATTGAAACCTCCATGCTAATTGTATCTATTAAAATTTTGCTGCTAAAGCTTTTGCTTAATATGATATGGCTTACAGGGTTTAGGCTACATGTAAGACTAGGGCTTACCATTCCAAAATAACTTTCTCCGTTAAGTTCAATCCTGGTTTGCTATGTGGTCTTTAATATCATTCCAAATACATAAGATAGGAATGAAGAAAAATGAAATGAAACTTCACAAAATTACCTGAATTCCCCATGATCCATAATTGATATATGAAACAGGGTAGCGCCAGAACGGCTTAGGAAGATCGGGTAGCAATCTGAAGAATCCAGAGGTCATCATCATCAATCCCTGCATAGACGCCCAAAAATGAAGACTGAGATTACAAAAAATCAAGTCCATCAGGGACACACACAAAAAAAAAGAAAAAAGACTTTAATAGGGTCTGCTCTTACAATCATTCCAGCCCCAACGACAAGTCCCATCAAGAAATTGGGAACTAATGAAGCGACAACCATCATCAGGCTCTCTATAACAGATATGCATCCAAAGATATTGAGGCAGAAGAATGCATAATAGGAGAATCCTGGTCGAAATTTGACCATGTGAAAGCATATAGTCCCCGTGACTAGTGCAATTGCAACCAAAAATGGCAAAGAAGAGATGTAGTTGGATAAGATGTAAACTGTAACTCCGTAATACCCATTAAGCTTTTCTTTGTAAAAAACCTGCATTACAAGAAAGAACAAGGCTTTAAGATCTCAAAGCTATCAGGTACAACATCAAAATTCTCCTCGTGTTTATTTTGAAGGTGTTTCTGCAAACAAGAGTATTACCTTCATTTCTTCAATGAAGGATGGGAAGCCTCCAATGGACATAAATGTCATGAAGCCTGTTATAAATCCACCACAAGATATCCTGGCCAGGATTGAAGTGTAGCCATGGCCAATATCAAAGAAGATAGAACCAACACAAATAGAGACAACAATGTAGATGACTATTCTAGCCCAGTAATATCCCACATCCCTGGACATGTTTACAAATGACCTTTGGGTCAACGTGGAGAGCTGCTCCCACCAGCTAGCTTGACTCCCCCTCTTCGTTTCAGTTTCTAATCCTTCCTGCAAAACATGAATTCTTCGGCATTTGTTTTGGTGATGAAGGAAACAAACAATCTAATGAATTCAGAGTGCATGTTTTGAAGAATTCAATTGCATTATACAGAGGACAACAATAGCACAAGCTATGGCTTCAGTTGCTTACAATGGCGGATATTTCCCGTATCTTCGTTTTTGTCATTTTCGCATAGTTTGAGCGCCTATATTTCTCAACAAGTCTTGCTTTGATTTCAGATGTCACCATATTCATAAAAGGATCCGAGGTTGTTGGGATATCCTATAAGTAAGATAGAAAATAATCATATAACGCTAACCTGATAAACTCAAAAAAGAACTATGAATCCAATGACTAGCTTTAATGATGAGGTCATAAAAGATTTTCAACTCGTAAACTTGAGCACATAATGCACCAAAATGAGACACCAGAAGGCATCTACAATTGTTAATATTTATGCCTTGAAGATGTACTCGGAAACACCAAATTATGTGGGGTTGGGAGGATAAATACACGAATTCTCTGAGATCCTTTTAGCGTGGCTGTCACTGCATCAAAGTCCGAATTTATGCAACGTAGGAAGTGATCGGAAGGGTTCCTTCTACTTGGGCATGGAAAACCAGCTTCAGCAAAGAACTGTGAAAGCAATCAATAAAAGTATCAGATTGCAGTCAAGCAATTAACATGACGATGATTTTTATGCTTAGAAGTTTGGCTCATTTTGGGGCTTTTTTTAAGACTGTTCCTTTTATCCTTGTTTCAATGCTGCAGAATGTTAATGCCTGCCTTCCGGGTTGAAAAAACAAGGCTGTTGCATACCTCTACAGCCATCTTTGCTTCTCCAAAATAAACAGTTTCACCGGTGGATAGTAAGAAAAGGTCATCAAAGAGAGCGAAAACTTCACTACTCGGTTGGTGAATGGAAGAGATAACTGTCCTTCCATCGCGGGATATGTTTCGAAGAGTTTGAACCACAAAGAAAGCGGCGGCACTGTCTAGGCCGCTAGTAGGTTCATCAAGAAACAAGAGACGTGGCTTAGTGAGGATTTCCAATCCAACACTCAGTCTCTTCTTTTCACCACCACTGATGCCTCTCATATGCCAATGTCCAATCAACCGATCAGCACAGTCTTGGAGACCCATTTCTATGATTGTTCCTTCTACCACATCTTGAACCTCCTCTTTGCTCATTGAAGATGGAAGCCTCAATTTTGCTGAATAAGTTATGGTTTCTCTGACTGTAAGAGTCCCTAACAGTACATCTTCTTGTGTCACATAAGCCTGTGGCAAATTTGACATTTAAAGGAATTACTGAACAAATTTGATTGGTCTAAATCAAATGTTTTCAAAATGGAATTTGCCATCAGGAAGACAGTTTGCATGAACTTAAAAAAAGACAAAGTCACTTACAACACCACCATCTGCCTTCCTCTTTTCTCCATTGAAAAGAACATTTCCAGTCATGATCACTTTTCTTGAGAGCCTACCTGTAGCAAGTTCAAGAGCCCTTTTTAGTTTTAGCAAATGGTGTCACAAGGCAAGATAAGACATGAAAAACATGCTTAATCACATGATAAGATAAGACTTGAAGGTCAATAAGGCCATGGTCCCCTGTTTATTTGTGCTTTACATTATTTTAAGTTTTGCAGTATCCATGTCTGCACGCATCATTTAATGTAGAGTTAATATTTTGTCATGTCTACTAAAAAGGTGATATGATGAAACTTTTATCGCACCCCCAAGACAGATTCACCTAAAAATTCCTTTGGATTGTATGGCTGCAGCGGCTGCTTCTATTAATCTTCTCTCTCTCTGTTTTTTTCCTTTATTTTTATTTTTTTCCAAATTCTGGAATTTTCCTCTTCAATTTTGGACATTGAATCCTGTTCCAGTTGGCTGGTCATTTTGGACGGTGCAATTCATTCATCCAATCCAATACCATTTTGCAATAACTGCTCTTTGAAAGGCCGTGTAATTTTTTTATTTTTTATTTTTTTTTTTAAAAAAAGAAAAAGAAAAAAGAAAAAGAAACAATGAAGAATTAGTCTCCCAGATTGGGTTGGGCCTAGGTATATAAATAAACAGTTTAGGATTAAGACGAGCTCACCAAGCCCATAGACCTCGTTTTGGGCCTGATGTGTCAAAACCGAGAAACCATCAAATATCAATAAAATAAAATAATAGAATATCAATAAAATAAAAGAATGTTTTTATTTAGAGTATTATTTGGTAGACGTGCGTACTAATATTAAATGCTAGTTATAACCGATCCATCATTCATAAAAGAAAATAAAAAAAATGTGTGTTAATTGAACTATTATTCAATGAATAATAAATTAATTATAATTAATAAGTAAAATTATTGCGTACCTAATTCTTGCATATACTTAAATTTTTGTTTTATTTAGACATGGCAGTTCCAGTCATAACTCAACGGTCTATTTCAAAAGTCGTTGGCAGTAAAACCCACCCATGCTTTCAATTTAGTGGATCATTTGGGAAATTACTTTTGGACTATACGGTCTTTACATTCAATACATTTACATGCCCTGAACAAGAAAATGACTCCAATTGACAGAGAGAGAGAGAGAGAGAGAGACCATTGTTTTTTTTTTTCTTTTCTTTTATTTACAAAATTTATTAGACCATAAATTATATAAAATAAGTAACTTTCTACTTCCCATAAAACTCATAGTTTTTTTTTTTAATCATTAGAATCTAAAATTTTGAAGATAAAAATTTAAATTTTTAATTGCTAAATATTGCTTGTCATGGATTCTCACATGAAAGAGAACTACCATGATTCAATTTTCAGCTTCCCTTAGGCTTTTGGATTCCTTGCTGGGAATCAAATTGCGGGCTTCTTGAAATTGAATGATTAATATAGTACATTTTAAAATTTTATATTATAAAAGGAAGCATAACACTTCTAGGATTTGAGTCGTCTGTGCACATATTTGTTTCTAAAATCGTAGATCCATCCATGACCCTCCACTTGAGTTGGTAGAAAGTTGCACAGGCTGTCTCACCAAAACGAGAGTTTTAAGAACTAAAGGTTAGGCCTTTATATTAACTCCTTGTTGTTGCCAAATCGGGAAAGGGTAGTTTAGCTTTCCCAAAACATCTGAACAGGGGAAACGCCTATACATTACTCATTCAACGGAAACTTAATCTCTGTGTTCACCTATTCAATGAAACTTTTCTAGGTTTGCGATAAGGAGTATTTAGTTTCTAGACATTCTATGCCGACACTTCCAATTGTATAGTTGTTCACCTAGACATGTAGATAGACAATTTGATAAAGTTTACATTAAAACGACAGTGGCCTAGTAGACTTAAAACCCATCGAGAAAATCAAGGGAAAAAAAAAAAGAGGAACTCAAAAGCATACCTGCTAGAGCATCAAGAAGTGTGGATTTTCCGGAACCAGATGGACCCATAATAGCCATGATTCTGCCTGGTTCAGCATATCCATGAAGCCCTTGAAGCAACCTCTTACTTGGTCCGTGACCAAAATTTGGCAGCACAACATTTAGATCCTCCCACACCAAATACGTCCCCCTCTCCCTTCTGGTCCCTGGAACCGGCTTGTCATAATGATGAATACTATTGTAACTGCCGCCTCCGCCGCTGCCGCCGGTGTACACACCACCCCCAATATTGTTACTACTAGTTGCTGCCTCTATCTCCATAGCGCCCCCAACCGAAAATTCTGATGATGAGGAGCTCAAGTTAGTGAAAAGAAAATGCAATATGCAAGAGGGTAATAACATGGCAAGGTTTTTAGGTGTGCATGTCATGTGCGATTGGTTAGCTCACCTAGTGATTGGAAATACAACAATCACCAAACAACCAATTCTATGAATGCAAATATGAATTGGGGATCATGGATCAAGTATGGCATGGGAGAGGAGTGAGAAGGAGACATTTTTTTTTGGGGGGGGGGGGGGGGGGGGGGGAGGGGGAGTTAATGGTGTGTATTTGAACAGATAGACTTTTATGGTTGGCAAGTAAGGGAATTAAATGTTGGGTTTCTGTTGTGTCTACATGAATAGCTCCAATAGCTCCCCTTTGGTTGTAGTGGTACGTTGACATTCATGTCACTTTTATTATTTGATTAGGATGGTTCTCATACGTCGTTCCTCCAATAATTAACAGTTTCTTCTTCTTCTTCTTCTTCTTCTTCTTCTTCTTGGGTTTGCATCAATTAGCCGATATTAGTGACTAACTTGCCTTGCAGGTAACTCTGTCTCTGTCTCTCTCTCTCTCTCTCTCTCTCTCTCTCTTTCTCTTTCATTTTGCTTTCTTCTTCTTATTTTTCTTATAAAGGGACACGGCAGATAGATTAAATGTCATTAGACAGCTGATGAAGACATGCAAGTGGAGCTTTATTTTATTGCAACCCAACTCCCTAAGTAGCCCAAGTTTGCTGAAGTCCACGATACTTCACTATCGTTTCGTCTTTGGATCCTCATCTTAACAGACCAAATTTAGAATAACCTCCTTTCATCTCAAGTGCAGGCGTGAAGAGCAATTATAACTTATTACCTAAAGAGGAAGCTGTAAATTTTAGTCTAAATGGGAGAGAGAGAGAGGGAGAGAGATTTTGAATTTAAATTTTGAGAGTTCATTTTTGTGACTAATTATTGCCATAATTAATAAGGTTAAAATTATTTATGTCCTAAGCTTCTTGTCTTTCTTTTGTTGCAATTCATACAATGAGAGGCCTAAAAATTGCAAGTACCAGTTTGTACCCTTTATTAATTTCTTCGTTAAAGGGGAATGGGGTTTGAAAAAACTAAAATTATCTTTGAATTAAGGCCACAAAGTCTTTTCCATTTCATATGTTGTTTTTTTTTTTTTTTTTTGGGTCATGCCTAATTTCCACGCTTATATCCAATTAATACGAACACCCACAAGACCAATGATGGTGAACTAGTCGCGCGCGCGCGCGCGAGCGTGCGTGTGTGTGTGTGTGTGTGTGTGGAGTGAGATTAATATGAAGATGTGACAACCAAGATGTTGTTTATCGGTTAGTAGAAATCAGGCTGACAGAAAACGGTTGGAGAGTGAAGCAAAATTAATTCTGGTTGACCCTACGGTATGACATGACAGTCTCATTTGTAATAATCAATCAAAACATGAGTTCCTTTATTAGACTTGACATCTCTAACGGTAAATGAAATGCAAAGGCCACTCCTTCTCCTAGTAACTAATGGCTCAGGCACCACAATTCATATATTTTTTTTAACTTTTATTACTGCCTCCCCCCCCCCCACCCTATTCCCCCCAAAACACAAACACTTATATATATATATATATATATATATATAAATTGTAATTAATAGTTTTACACATTTGAGGTAATAATAAAAATTAAAAATATATGAATTATAATGTCTGAGTCATGAATGCTTGGAGGATTAAGGTCTCTCGTCCCATAATCACTCATTAACTACAACAATTACTTACCACTAACACTAATTGCATGCCTCAGAACAATTTTTTTTTTTTTAATGAAAAAAAAATAAACAAGAAACAATTAGGCAGTGGGCCCCGGAATAAATAAGGTGGGGGGAGGAAAGGGCCCCACCCAGTTATCTTAATTAAATGCACCTTTTCTGCTGTTGACTCCCGCAGGACCTACACGCCCGCGTTAGAACGATCTGAAGAAGATGGTATGGTTTTTTGCAGGTTAGCTTTCTCGCGCGCGCCCCCCACCACAAACCCCCTTTCTTTTTTCCTTTTTTCTTTTTTTTTTTTTGGTTTTTATTTTATTTTATTTTTGGTTCTATTGTGAACAAAAAAGACAAGGGTTGTACGACTAACTTTGATATTTCGTAGGATGTGAAAAACGCCGCATACCCCAATTTTTTTCAAGCATTTATTAAAAATCTATCCAACTTTTTTTTTTTTTTTTGTGGGGGTGGGGGGTGGGGGGTGGGATCCACCTCTATGACATCTTATCTTATCTACAAGAAAAGGCCCCAAAAGCACAGACAAAAAAAAAAAAAGAAAAGAAAAGAAAGAAAGAAATATGCTTGTCAGAGTCATGTGCCTATTGAAGATTATTACACCTTTTTGAAGTGGCCTTCTAATTTTTCTTGTTTCCCTTATGTGAATTATAAGGTGGTGATGATGTTTCAATGATAAAGTGTTTATTTATGAAAATATGCTGTCTTGATTTCTCACCTCGTATAAAGGCATGATAATTTATGTTTCCGAAGACACAGAATATAGTCCTTTGGCTGGTTTTTATTTGCATTTTTTGTAATGAAATGAAGGACCGAGCGAATGAAATATATAAGAAAGTAGAAGATCAGAAACCTCTTAAGAGGACGAAATCAAGATGCAATATTGGCTGCATGCCTTTATATAGCTTGCCGACAAGAAGACAAACCACGCACCGTAAGAGGTACAGTTTTGGTGTTTGATGGCCTTCATATATATATATATATATATATATATTTTTTTTCCCTTCATAATATCGTGTGAGAATCCCTTAACTTTTGAATGCCAATCAGAAATTTGTTTCGTGGCTAATGGAGCCACAAAGAAGGAGATTGGCCGTGCAAAGGAGTATATTGTGAAGCAACTAGAGGTAGAGATGGGTCAGTCTATGGAAATGGGAACCATACATGCCGGAGACTTTTTGTTGAGTTTATCATTGAAGTAAAACCTTTTATTGATTGGCATTTGTGGAGTTTCACCTGTCTGCCTGAAATTTCAGAGACGGTTTTGTTCTCATCTTGGGATGAGCAATCAAGCAGTTAAAGCAGCGCAAGAAGCCGTTGCAAAATCTGTAGAGCTTGATATAAGGTAAAGGTTCTGTTTTTCTCTATTGCATTGTGTAAAAATTAACTTCTTCATAACAAAGATGCAGTCTCTACCTATGAATGTAAATAAAAAAGGGCATCCTAGACATGAGGCTTTGTGGCCTCTACCTGTGAATATGCAGCACAATATTGAATGAGACTCAATAATTCCTTTTGTCTTGAGTAAGTCATTCTGTTGTACTTTGTTCTGTTTTGTTTGCTTGGTGCAACACTCATGAGGTTCTTCCCTACACCATGCAATCTATTAGCTTGGGCACATTCTCTGTTTCATGTCCCAAATGGAATTTAAATGGTGTCATATTCACATCTAAAGTCATGGATTAGATTTGGGAACAGCAAAAATGGGGATGCAGCTTTGGAGAGTCACAAGCAGTATAGTTATGTGGGTCTGTGCCTGACATGAGAATGACTTCAATATTTACTGTCTAACAGTGCAATTTTTGCAATTGTTCTTTCATAGCAGTCAAGGAATAGTTGGATGTAGATGTAATCAGGAACTTCCGGCTCCTCACTTGTAGATAGTAGAGCTTCTTCAAGCAGTAGGTGGGGAGAGCGTTTCGGATAACAAATGTTTATGACATGTAATTTTAACCATCTAGTGGACTTCAATCAATTGTATTATGATGCAGTGAGGAATGCCTTAAATTTCCTAGTGTCAGATTGTCAGTTTGAAACTTTTATATATATATTCTTGTTGACATTGTATTGAACAAAGCATTGAATCCAGAGCTTGCAGGGAAGAAGCAACCGCGAGTGTTATGTCATTCTTAAAGTTGATGTCTGAACAAAGTCCAATGTTCAATCATCAGTGGTGATCAAGCATCTAAAGAAGCAATGGAATCTCATCATTCCACACAAGTCATGTTAAATGCCTGTTAGCTTCTTAACGCCCTCTCGGTTAGCCTGGACGAATTAGTTTGGTTTGCATTTACCATGACTTTAGCCAAATCTCTTACGGGAGCGGTGAGCTAGTTTCCCTGGACTTATGTTCTTTTTGAGCTTTTTCCTCTGGGTGCGAAGTTTAGAAGAAGAAGTGGGCTGACGAAAGTTTGTCCCTTTCTTGTGGGGATATTTGATGTGATGTTGCACTTAGCTTTTATAGCAAATGGGGCTATCAAACACTTATCAATATAGTGGGGATGATTAAGTGAACAATCAAATCAATCAACGTTTTAGTAAGAGGGTCCATTCTTGCTAAGTGCCATTGTTGGCTGTAGGACTTAGTCAAATAGATACATACAGCCTTTTTTTGTTTTTTTTTGTTTTTTTGGACATGTATGGTGATGTGATAATATTTGCTTGTCAATTTGTCTCCCCCTTATTAGTTTGTAATTATACAATTTGTGATTTCATCATTTGCTGTGATAATTTATTTAATAATACTCATAAATATATAATCAAAAATCATAATATTACTGTTTAATAATTTCCATTAACCCCCCCTTCCTTTGGGTCACTTTTATGCGTGGATGAAACATTACCGTTTTGCTAAAGGAAACGCAATCCCCACTCTCCCCCCCCCGGCTTTCCAAAAAAAAAAAAAAAAAAAAAAAAAGGAAAAATGCAAACAAATCAATTAGTGCATGACTAAGCCAAGTCAACATTCCATTTGTCACCATGCATGACTAACAACCCACCATCTCCAATAAAACCAAAAGTGCCCACATCTCATTTAACGTATCTAGTAGGGCATTTATGATGAGTCACCTTTTCACAAAGGTTTCTTCCAATTTTGTGGGTCAGATTACAAAGATGCTCAAGTTGAATCTAACCCACGTAAAAATGTTTTTTTTTTTTTCTTTTCTCTTCTTATTTCTATTTATGGTCAGGGGGTATTGCTTGGCTTATAAAATCACTTTTTAGGGTTAGCTCCTAAAATCCAAATTACCCAATTACTAACCTATCTTGAATATACATACACGGGACAGGAACATGTTGATACGCCTCACCCATACATTAAAGATGCAATGGACATAGGCCCATTTGCACCTGAAGTTGCAGGAGATTACAATCTTGAGAGCCACACACACACACACACACACACACCCGAGCCATAGAGAAAGATTCTTCCAGCCCATTAAAGTAGGGGCGGTCCACAAAAAGATTCCACGGATCCATCATTAGAAAATGGACCCACCACCCGATTAGGCTTTACATCCAAGGATCATGGTCTACTGCCGACCCCACGTAGAAGTCGGCAAATAAGGACCTTGTAGCACAATAAATATCAGAAAAGTTGGATGATTGAGAAATTCCCCCTTAGTTTATTAGGATTTGATTGGCAGTTAATTAAACAGTAGCAATTTCACATATATAGCATGGGCCATGGAGGATCCTGAATAATAAATAAGAAGAAAGGGAAAATATTGATTGACACAAAAAAAAAAAAAAAATGAGAGAGAGAGAGAGAGAGAAGTGATTATAGTCCTGAAGTTGTATACTTATAGTTTGATTATTATATATTTAATAATTCTTATTACACTTTTAGCCGTACGTATATGTAATGGAATACATTTCTGCCGAATGACCAGGGATGGTCTTCTGATTCTGATGAGGCCCCAAGAAATATTTTTCCTTTCCCCAGTAGGGCATAAGAAATTCATTGCACATGGCATGGAATATATTTGTTTAAGATTGTGGGCAAATCATAAAAAGAATATAATATCAAATTGACAAAGAGTCATACATGTTTAGGTAAGAAAACCATTGCAAACTCCCAAAAAGTATGATGCAGTGACAGAATCAAAGAAAGACTTTTTTTTTTTTTTTCTTTGGCAGATACAAAGGAAGTTGGGCAACCCATCTAAACCAATTCACTGCTTAGATACTATTGCCATCTGTAGTTGACAAATAGGGAGGGTAGTACAATCCAAGGAGGCCTCTATTTGCATTAAGGTTCCAATTAAGGATGGTTGACAGAGATTATTTCCAAATTTTGGCCTTTCATTAATTTCCCCCCAACTTAATCTGATATTTACCCCACAAGTGTCTCTCTCACACACGCACTCTCTCTCTACGTGGACCCGAGAAGGCCAGGAAAAAGAGCTTGTCTTTCCAAGGATGTTAGTCAAGTCCATTTGAGTTCGAGTGATTCTCCACAGGCTTTTCTGCTATGGTCTTATATGGTGGTACCACAGAAGGTACAAAAAAAAAAAAAAAAATCAACTAAAACTTGCACACGACACCATCTGCATATCTCAGTTTTGTAGTCTACCTGTATGTTGGCCCCTCTTGCATCAGGTTCTCTCGAGCCACCATGACTTTGTTCCATTCTGTCTGGGTCCTTTTGTCCGTAGTTCCAATTCTGGGTTGTGGCTCTTGGTGCCCACATAACTTTATTCCACAAAGCAATCAACAATTCCAGCAGAAAACTGATCGCTTCTGGAAATTCCAAGAGCAATCCAACTCTTGGGTTGAAGTTGAACTGCCTTATGACCTGGTCTCCTGTGTTAATGACAACTGTACTACTGTAGGTTCACTTGATCAGATGAAAGAAACTAAACAGGATCAAAGTCAACGTCATGGTACCAACCAAACTGAGAGCCTGAAAATAGAGGATGGCGATGGAAGGGGAGTAGAGGAGAACTCTGAGGCTGTTTTGCCTGTGAGAAAGAGAATTTCTTTGAATAAAATGTCTGATACATCCATTTGGGTCACTGGTCAAAGTGGGTCTATTTATGAGAGGTTCTGGAATGGAGTGCAGTGGGTGATAGCACCTCATGATCTGCCGGTATTAGTGGATCATGCAATCTCAGTCTTTGTTGTCAATCAGACAATTCTTGCTCTATCAGAAGCAGGAATTCTCTTTCAGGTACTGTCTACCCCTTTCTTCATATTTTGATCATATCAAAGCTAGGAAAGCTATGGATGTATTATTGACAGAAATATAAGCATGGACATTCTTACAGATAAAGACATGTTGATTTACTGATCGCCTAGTTCCAGAATCTGAACACAGCTTGCTTATTCTTGTTCTGTCTCTATCAATTTCAGTCTAGGATGTGTTATATGATATTAGATACATGCACAAGTAAATCTACGATGGGATTGTAACTCTTAGCATAACCTGACTCTTCAACAGATTCCACAGTGTTAAAGCCTCGTGCACTGGATGCACAATTTTTAATCAGGAAGGTTAAACAGCGATTTGTTTGTGACCACTTGATCTGCATTTACATTACAACAGCTGATCTTCTACTAAGAAAAAACTCAATCTACAAATAGATTCACCTAACACTGATTGCAAGAATATGTTTTGTTACTTGTATTGGTTGATTCATCAGTTCTTTCCCTCTCAGATGCAACTGAGTGAGAATTCGCAGCCACTTTGGGTGGAGTTCACACCTACCCCTGAACAAAAAAGTTCTGTGATCCTAGTAAAGTCTGGTGTTGTTTCACAGGATGGGTCGTAAGTGCAACATTTTCACTTTAGGTTCATTTATTTGCTAATGTGCATGTGCTGCAGTCAGAAAAGCATAGTCATTTTTCTTTTTTACAGAGATTCAACCTATAAATTCTTGCTTTTGTTGCACTGCCTTCCAGGAGAATATATTTCTGCACAAAGAGTGGGTGGTTGTTAGAACTCTGTGAGGTTGAGCCTCCAAGGTAAACTGAGTTCTATACAACTAAAAACTCTAATAACTTACTCGATCAACATCAGTTTAAAGTCCATTCTTTTATTTGAAGTGAACACTGTAATGCAGTCACTAACATTGTCCTGGGCTTTTGTGCCATGAACGTAGGGCAGATGGGTAAATCATGGGCGTCCACCTGGTGCAGATGTTGCAGCAATTGCTGATGCCACCACTGTTAGAGCAGAAGTAGTGTACACCATAAGGTTACCTTTCTGCCTCTTCTCTCTTTCTCTCTCTCTCTCTTTTGTATGCATGCATCCCTCACCTGCAAAGGAGAGTGGCTTTGTGTGTAAGGTTTCATGAGATGCATCTGCAGCTATTCCAAATAAACTCACGAGCTAAATGTAACTTGTGAAATGATATCAGTAACTAAGGGACTTCCAACTGAAAGAATATTGCCTTATTGAGGCTTGCCAACATCTTCAGAGAGGTGGTAATATCAGATGTTTTAAGTAACAAAATTATTTTCCTTTTTCACATAAGTGCTACTGCTATGCAGTTCTGCAGGTGATCTCTACGAGTATGACAGTAACTCAAAGCCATCGTGGAAGAAGCATATATGGGCACAAGGAATGGCAGAATATGCCTCTCTGATGCCATCAAGGGGGTGCACCTTACATGGCTTGGGTGGGGACTACTCCATGTCCCTATTTCTTTTAACAAAGGTATCATATCTGCAAGTATCAACAATCTTGCATACCTGTCTTTCTGCTGACTCGGAGAAATTTTACACGACAAAGAATATGAATTATCATCTTGTTTTCAGAAAACGGAATAGCCGTCCAAGTATTATTCACAAGATCTTTGCACACAGGGTGGTAATTTGATAGAAAGACGGTTTCATCAAAGGAAGTGGAAGTGGATGATTCATGGAAGTCCCCTCAACCATCAGCTTACATCAATCACTCCAGTTATACAGCATGAGACAAATGAAAGAGTCTTACTGTTGTTTTGCACTACTTCGTCTGGGTCCATTCTAGAATATCAGATACCAAAACATTCAGGTAAGATAAGCAGCTAAATTAAACAAGCTATTGGCCTATCTAAAGTCTGTATACTTTTCCTGTCCTTTTTCTTTTGTAGTTTAGTAGTTCCATACTACCTAAAAATGCACACATGTTTCTGTTATAGAATTTTGCTCTAAAATCAGAAATGCCGAATGTTCACTATAAATTTTTTCAAATGAAGACAGGTAATGTTCAAGAGAACTTGATTCCTGAAGCATGGATAAGTCATATGCATCCCCTGCATGCAAGAGCTGCAAGAGGAATTGCTGGACTACAAATTCAACTTGGCAGGATTCTTTTCCCACTGGATGATGGCAGGCTTGCAGAATTGCATTTACCTGGACTAGGTGGGGAAAATATGGGACCAAATCAGCAAGTAAACACCAAAAGGAAAGCATCTTTCAAGTATGTATGGACAATATTAGATGCCCCAGAGACTGAAGGATGGAATCTAGAATATTGTAAAGAAGAGCGTGGATCAACAAATTGCATTGCAGGCACAAAAGATGAGCCAAATGAATCAGGAAGTATAAGAGCAACAACAAGAAGGCGAAAGGTAAACCAGCCACAGCAAGATTACTTATATGTAGGTGTTAGCAGGGCAATGAAGTCTCTGGAGGCATACAATTTCCCAGATCATTGGATTAAAAGTAACTTCCGCCTGCGAATGATGCACGGAGGCAAATCATTTTTCCTAATAACAGATGGCGGCTTGACCTTTGAGTACCTTTACACTGAAAATGTATGGCTCTGGCTCAGGCACAATCACTCAACACCAATGAAAGGTGCTCTGGGAAACTACAATGGAAGCTTATTTTTGGTAGACATATATGGGAGTCTTATTATGAGAGGAAGGAATGGTGAGGAGCTGACATGGGTAAATTGCACTGCCATGAGGAAAGGCAAGCAAATAATTGGAGGACGTCCATGGGATGAAATTCCAGGTAGAGCCATAAAAGCTACAGTAGAAGATGCCATCTTCTTTGTGAGCACAAATGGAAGATTAATGCAATTCACAGTGAGTATCCTTTCCAAAGGTTATTTACCTGTCTTAAGCAGACTACTTCTAATGAGCAAGTAAACAAGTAAAGATTTGCTATTTTCTGTCTACAGATATTATATCATTTTATTGTTATAGACCACAGTAAAATTTTCTGGTGGACTCGATTGTTTCTTCCCATTCTTTTCACAGTCAAACCTATAAATGAAATCAGATGTATCAGGTCAACAAAGAAAATGTTGGTGGGATAATCACTCTGATTCTTACTCGACACAATTTACTAACAGGTTGCTCTTAGGAAGTTTAAATGGAAAGATTGCCAAAACCCTCCAAATACCAAAGTTGCAAGCATCGTCGATCAAGAGCTATTCAGGCAGAATATAGTGTTTGTCATTGGAGGGAATGGCCGGCTGTATCAGTATAACAAAGTAAGCGAATTATGGCATGAGCATTATCAGTCTCAGCATTTGATTCTAGCAAGACTGCCAGGAGCTGCTATGAGGTCATCATCATTATCACTCGCAGGCTCGCTGTTTATGCTTTCAGAAGATGGTGGACTAGTTGAATACCAATGGAACACAGGAGATGGTTGGAATTGGATCGAACACGGCACACCTAATAAAGGTGTGACCTTGATCACTCCCCCAAGCCCTTTCTTTGAAGGTAATCAGTTATTTCTCGTTGGTTCAGACGGAAAAGTATACATGAGATACTTGGACCAAGCAACATGGAAATGGAGAAACTGCGGCTTTCCATATGTGGGAAAGCTAATGCATAAACATCAAACAGAAACAAAGGGTAAGGATAGGAATAGAGAATCTTGTATTGATATAGAGTTGGCGGCAAGCTTGGAGAAAAATTCAGAAAACCTCAATGATCCCGATGGAAATTGCGACCCAAAGGTTAGTCTGGATATGCTGCTAAACTGTTAAACATTACTGATGCAAAACTGATATTCACCAACTTATTCACAGGTGGCATCAACAAGGCCAATCCCTTTTTCTGAGGATTCAGTCATCTTTGAGCTAAGAGATGGCAGAGTAAGCAATACTTCTTGACTCATACACTTTCTGATTCCTCATCCTCAAAGAAACTACCCTGTATGACATAATTTTGAATGACTGTTTACATATTAAAATATATTCTAGGATAAAAATGATAAATAGTTGACAAGGACTACATGTTCACTCCATTGAGGAGACTATAAGAATGTAGAAACACTTTCTATCTAAATTCTGTGCTCTTTCTAGTCTATCCATGCCAAACTAAAATAGGTCGAATGAAACATAAAGTAATTATAAACATTTGGGTCAGAACATAAAAAGGAATATTGGGAAGAAAGAAAAAAAATTCGAAGGCTTTACTCACGGTACTGCTTGATGCAGCTGGCAGAAATGCAACGGTTTGAAAACACAGAGTGGTCTTGGTCACGATTTATTGGCACACCTTCCAGCTTATGCAGAGCCAATTACTGGACTGCTGTAGCATCATAAGTCTAGAAGAAATACAGAAACAAGCTTACAAAGAACAACCAGAGTATGCATGGCAGGTAGAACATATGATTCTGTAGTATTGTACAGTTAACATAGAAGAGGAGCAAGCAAGCTAATGTTCGGGTTGTTGCTGGAAGAGGCAGAACGATGGAAAGAGAAACCTCTGGCAAAGAGTTACGTGACTGAACAGAGAGAAAATAAGGTTATGAGATAAATGCAAAGGAAGAGAGTCATCCATTCTTCTAGCTCTATGCATGGCCTGAAAGCCCTGATTTGAGTTTCTGCCTATTTGGTATATTTTACATGCTTGAATTGCATTCTCCTGGAATCACGTTCGCAGAACTCTTAATCGATATTACTGTAGATACAACGCATTCTCAAGTTCGAATTCTTCAGGTTTTCGGTGATTTCTTCTTATAATGTTTTGAATTGACGAGTGATATTTTCATCTATATTTTATCATCAGGACCTAAATTAATTTTTCAGTTCAAATAAATTGAGACGAGTCAAATTTTTATTATTCAATCGAGTCAGCTGTTGCCACTCTTATTTAAAACTAGAGGGGACATCACAAATTTGTTAATTCTGCTCAAATTCATCCATTCGATTGAGAGCCGATGTCAACAATATTTGGTAAGCAAAGAAGCCATATCAAAGTTGTTGAAAAATCCCCTTTTCGATACGAGACTCTCCAAGTGTCTTTAGCTTACAAATACATTCCAATGACATCTTTGAAGTTACTTCACAACGTTTTCTTATCTCAAACTGATATCGAGTCCCTAACCAATCGAATCGAAGGTCAAATATTCGTTAAATTTGGGCCGAAATTTTGCGGAATTGCAAAGTACATCAGTTACCCTCAGTTTCACTTCAAGTTTCAACAATTCCCGCCAAACCCATGAAATTGATCTCTAATCATCATCCATTTACAATTAAACTTTAAAGCCACCATCATCCAATGATCTTCAAGGACAACAGAATCATTACAAGTGAAATCAGATTCAGACCATCATAATAATCCAAAGGGAGAAAAAATGTATCATTCTCTCAGAAAACAGAGGACCGTCCATGAATGAATCAAAGATGGTATCTGCCCAAGACAAAGATAAATGTCAACATCCTCAAAGAAATCCATTTGGCCTCAAACAGAAAGCACAAAAATTAGTATTGCCGCCGGGGACTTCTTGAGCGATGTGCTCGTTCTGGTCTGCAAATAGGTAAGAAACAAGTTATGAGGTTCTGGCACAAGATTTCAATCAATACACACTTCAACAAAAAGCCATATCAACACATCAAAATGGACCACAAAACGACTTACAGGTCATAATAGCACCACTTGGTGAAGCAAACAAATGGCCACACACACTCAAATGCATTTGAGTATTTATTTTAAAATGTGGCAAATTTCATTAGGGAAAGAATACCGGAAAGACTAAGATGAACTGAGAGCCTCAAAGATTGGGTACTCAAGAGTAGAACAGCCTCCATTACAAGTTTCCCAACGACTCTCCCCAGTAAAATAATAACCATATGAGATGATCTCAAAAACTAAGTATGAAACAAACCTCATATTTTTCCTTCTAAAGGTCCTGGTGCTCGGGCCCTTGCTAAATGCCCAATCAACATTAATGATCTGTGTAAGGAAGTCAGCTCCATTCATAGAAGCTATTGCATTCTGTGCTTCCTCAAATTTCTCGTATTCTATCAGAGCATAGCCCTTGCAAAACAATAACTCGTATTAATCTGGATAAAAACATTGCCATACATTACCGTTTGCATTTCTATTCTAGAAAGTATCCATGTTAAAGAAACATGTTGATCTTAAGAATGAGATAATCAATAGTTTTAATATTTGTTTAACATGGATTTAAACTTAGATGGAGGCCCAGCTCAACAAAAACAACAAACACTGCCTAACATAAAGAAATGAAAGAATGCTATCACTTACCTTGACAAAACCAGTGCGACGGTCAAGATTTAAATGCAAATTCTTCATCTCCCCATACTCACCGAAAGCACTCTGCAAATCATCCTCTTGTGCTTCCTCATGCACTCCAGTTACCAAAATAATCCATCCTTCAATGGCTGCACAATGTAGGTAACCACATGAGAGGTAGATGATAACAAAAAAGGAGATAAGCACACAAGGTCAGGTCTCCATCAAAATACATACACAATTATCAAAATCAGTTGTAAAAAGAAACAATATAACTCTCCATTTAATAATGATATACTGACTAATGAAAAAAAATCCCCAATTGTGTTAGCGAGATAATGACTTCTGGTATAAGCATTAGTTCCCAGAATGACTGGGGTAAAACTAATCAGAAATTAACGTACTCCCCAAAATAAAAGATGAATTCATCAGACAAGTTAATCATCAGTAAGAAATTAATGCTGCAAACATTCCTCAAACCAGTAATCAGAAGTTCCCACCGTTTGTAAAGGCACCCAGTTTCATTTTTAAGACTTCCAGGGCCGGAACACAATTCATCATTTGTTTATTTTATTTTTTAAAATTTTGCACTCTTATCAAATAATAAAACATAGAAAGTAAATCCCGCAAAAAGAGGGAAAAAAAAAACTATATTATCAAGCAGCGAACCTTTAAACTACCAATCTACAATTCAATTAAATTAGCACTTATGTGAAAATCCCTTTCAACGATAGTATCTGTGTGGATGGAATCAATGAATCGACTCATAATTTTAGGTCATTTAGCTAGGTTCCTTTACAAACCCAGCCATAATCACATCACTGAAATAAATAAAAAATTAAGCTCACTCAAAAGTCAAAACCCTAGAAAAATCAGACAAAAACCGAAAGCAAGCTCTCTTAAGACTTTACAAGTGAACAAGAAAAAATCGTCCATGAAATCAGAGGAGTAGTATTTAGTAATATTACTAACATCGCTGGGAGCCAGGTCCATAATCGGAGCGAAGGGAGTCGAAGTGGCGACCCGCGAGGCGGTTCTGGCGGTCGGCATCAGCAGCCTCCTCTTCTCTGAAGCCGCGGCCTTTGGTCTTCTTGGAGGAAGTAGCGGATGTGGTGGTGGTGGTGATGGCGATGGCGGACTTGAGCTTGGGGAGTGGGACGTCGATGTCAGCGGGAGCATCATCGTCCATCAAATCGTCCTCGTCTGGCTCGAAGTCCACCGCCTCCACTTCCGCGTTCGCCATTATCTTTCGTTCCTCTTTCGAAGGCCGCGTCTGTCGATGAAAGTCCAGAGAGAGAGAGACAGCAAAGCAGAGCGCGCGGCCGCGGAGGTCTTATTGCTCCCACACCGATCCGATTAGTAGCTTTAATTTAAAAAAGAGTCGGGTACCCTTATTTGGGCCCGTTTCGAGATACCCGGGGTTAACCGGATTCACTTGCTAAGTGAAACGCACCGTTTCTTGGCCTGTCAGTCCTTTGGGCTTTGACTTGTTTGTAAATTGGCCTACTATATAGCACAACGATGGTTCGCAGGTCAGATTTAGAACTTAGAAAACGACGTCGTGTTGGTGCCTTTTCACGGTTTCTGGTATCTGTCTCTTGTACCGGCTGTTCGATCGAGCCCATTGAATTGATCATCTCAGTGGTATTGGGTGGTTGATGCGAGGAGAGTAAAGTTGTCTTTCAAGTCAAATTTTAATAAGAAACCACTTCGATACACTAAATTTAAATAGATATATTAAAAATTTGAAAAAAAATATAATATAAAGTTATATATATTTAATTATTTATTAACATTCAATATATTTGTACTTGTTTAAATTTGAATTCTTTCCCAATTAATTGTCAGATGTTACTTACTCTTTCTTTCTCTGAAAAAAAAAAAAAGGTACAACATACTCAAAGTGTGGAACACCAGCAGAAAAAGGCCATTTAAATCGGACCAACCCACCCATTATTACTTCAATATTAGATGTGATCCTTCAAATTTTCAGTCATTGGGACATTTAGGCTGCTATTTGAATCTGTCCCTAACTAACTTGGACACTCCCCACCAAGACCATTTCAAACAAAGGCATACAACCTGTCAATTTGTCAGGGCACAGCTCCCCGTCAAATCAAGGGTAATGGGAGAGACACGTGGAAGCATGGCCTTGAGGGTTCATGTAGAGAAGCAGTGCCCCAACAGACAAACTAAAAACGCAAGGACCATCTGATTCTGAGGATTGTATCTAATTTTAAATTCCATCACTGTACCGAAATGGTCGGTTTTGTCAGAGTGAAAGCAAGTGAACGTGCAACCATTTGGAACGCCGAAGGGTAAATAAAGAATTTCCCCACGCGCAGCATAACAAGTTGCCTACAGTCTTGTTGCACAATCTACAGCTTTTAACTGGTAGATAGACTTTCACGTTTCTTCTTCAACCAGATGCATTGACAACCCGATTGGATTTGCCATGATTCCCCGCGGCGGGGCGGCGAGTGTTCAAACACCATCTTGACAAGGAGAGTGGTGTCACCTCTTTTCTATTTTTTTACTTTTTCTGGTTTTGAAGCAGATCTGAATCTAGGCCCCGCCCTCCCTCTAAGCCTTGTTTTGTCCATTTCTGTCAGGACAAAAGCCAAAAAAGCCGAGAGACACGGGGGGAGAGAGAGAGAGAGAGAGAGAGAGAGAGAGAGAGAGAGAGAGAGAACCCAAAGATATTTTGTTAAATGAAAATGTTAAAAGTGTTTTCTTTCTTTCTTTCTTTCTTTCTTTTTTTTTTTTTTAACCAAGCCTTAAAAAAAAACTGTCACAATTAAATTATCATAATTAAAGAACACGCATTTATATTAATTTGATACATTATTACAATAATAATATAAGTTACAAATGTGTAAATAACACATGTATGAAACCCCCTCCATTTTTTCTTTCTCATTTTACAAATAAAATGCAAAAGAAAGAAAATGAAAAATGATATAGAATAAAACAAAGAAAGGTGGGAGTGAGATTACTATTCTCCCCAGGCTCTTCTCCAGGCTTTCCACTGCCGTCCAAAGTTGTGGCCCCAAGATCATTAAAGAAAGAAGAGGGAAAAAAAAAAGGAAAATGTTTGTTTGGTTTAATTTGTAAAAGATAAAAATTATTATTCCATAATTATTAATTTTTCAACAGAGATTTTACTCTCGTCAATTTTAAATATCAATCTCATGTCAAGTACAAGTTGTCAATTTAATATTATAGTGGTACATAGCATGTACTAATTTGGCATATAATTGATATTTAATATGCCATTTATTATTTATTTATATAATGGTAGTTGTGGATATTTGTATGGAAAATAGCATTACGTGTCTTGTCACCAAAATCAAATACGCTAACACCACACGAAAGGAAGCCTCCTGGATTCCCTCCTTCCCTGTACCAATACCCACAGCCAATAGCTCCGATGAAACCCTTCCTCCAACCCCACCTCCTCTCTCTCTCTCTCTCTCTCTCTCCATCCAATTTCTTGGAAAGCAAAACCATGTTCTTGAGAGTTGGGAGGATGTGAGATGTCATGGGGAGGAGAGACAATAAAAAATTGATCTTAATTTTTTTAATTTATATTTTTAAATTAATTTTTTAAAATAAACACATTAAATTGTTAATACTGTTCATTTAATTAAAGCACGATCTTAATTATTTTAATTTAAAATATATTTTAAAATACATATTTTAAGTAAAATACAAAATAAATATAATAATTAATTATAAAATTTTTCTTTAGTTCTTTGTCTCCGCCTTTTCGTTAGCTTCAAAATAATTACATACCCAAATAACAAAAACCCGTCCCATTGTCATCATTGCCCTTTACAACAAAGTCCACACTTACGCTCTCTAGTCCCCTGTGCTCTCACTCTCATTGTTTTCTCTTGCTCTCACCGACTTTCTCTCTGCAGAAAGTGAAGTTTAGCGAGGCCCCTCTCTCTCTCTCTCTCTCTATCCCTCCCTCCCTCTCCCTCTCCCCCTCCCCCTCCATGGATTCATGTGAAGCTACTAAGATGGTGCTCTCAAGGATCCAAAGTTTGGACCCAGAAAATGCCTCAAAAATAATGGGCTATCTTCTGCTACAAGACCATGGAGACAAGGAGATGATACGCTTGGCTTTTGGACCAGAATTTCTGTTGCACAATCTCATCTACCAAGCCAAAACCCATCTGGGACTCTTTGCCAACTCACCTTCAACACGTTCCACACCCTCTTCTCCTTCCCCTTTTAACCACACATCAAGAATCACAGGCAACAATGGCTTTGACATCCCAAGCCCATCTTCGCCCTCTTCAAATTCTTGGCCTCTTTTAAGTCCCAAGTCCACTTCCTCTCTCTCTTATGCAAGCATTGTTAACGGAACCTGTAAAAGCAATACTGGTTCTGCTTCATTATCCAATGCATTTACATGCTACAACAGCAGCAGAAGCAACAACATTAGCACTAACAATGGCGACACTAATGATCTCATTGATGATTATCACCTCGAGGACAACTTATCTTTCCTCAATGACGCAAAGACTGATGATTTATTTGACCAAGGTGATTTTCATTTACACAGGCGAAGTTTCTCTGTTCCAGGCATGTGTTTCGGTTCCGAAGATTTGAATTCCGGGCTTGGATGGAAGCCATGCTTGTATTTTGCAAGAGGCTTCTGCAAGAATGGTACTAGTTGCAGGTTTCTCCATGGAGAATACGACTGCATTGGTGGTGCAGCTCCCATTGTTGGTTCCCAAAGTAATCTGAATGAGTCTGAGCAGTGCCAAGAACTACTGAGAGCAAATGCCGTTACCCAACAGCAAAAGCTTGCTGCTGGAGCATCACAGTTCATGGCTGCAGCTTGTTTCCCTTGCAATAAGTCCATGAATTTCCTTGTCCAGCCACAAAATGACACCCAAAGGTACCCTATTTCCAAGGAAATTATGTTCAAGTACCAATCTTTGGATGCACGGCACTTCTGTGAATTATTTTGGACTCGTGTAGTTCTTTTTCTTTTTCTTTTTCTTTTATTGTGGCATCTTCAATGCGTTGCTTTAGATTAGCTGCAACGGCTGCACTTATGATGGGGGATGAGCTTCACAAGTTTGGAAGATGCCGTTCTGAAAGGAACCATTTTCTGCCAATGGGACTGGGAGGAGCAATGAACCCAGGGTCCAGGCAGATCTATTTGACATTTCCTGCAGACAGCACATTCAGAGAAGAAGATGTGTCCAATTACTTTAGGTAAGTAGGATGTTTCAGTTTCCCTTAGATTGAGACTGAACCGACGTAGTTTGTTTTTTAAATTTCTTTCACCGGTTTCTTTATTTTGTTTCTGGGTTTTGGTTTTGAAGCATATATGGGCCAGTGCAAGATGTGAGGATTCCATATCAGCAGAAGAGAATGTTTGGATTCGTTACTTTTCTGTATCCTGAAACGGTCAAGATTATTTTGGCAAAAGGGAACCCTCATTTTGTGTGTGATTCCCGTGTGCTTGTGAAGCCTTACAAGGAGAAGGGGAAAGTTGCAGAAAAGTAGAAGGCCTTTTCTTTCTCTTTCCTGCAATTTCTATTTTCTTCGCTAATGAGTCATGTATTTATCAATTTTACTTAATTGAATAATTTCAGGAAGCTGCAACTTCAACAGCAGATGGAGAGGGGTGAATATTCGGCCTGCTCAAGCCCAACTGCACTTGATTCTGGAGAACAATTTGACTTGCATTTAGGTAGATTAATATGCTTTTTGTTGATCAAAATTCTAGTGTTGTCTTCCTAAGTTTTGTTTTGGTTGCATAGCAACAGGGGCTAGAATGTTTTACAGTACTCAAGAAATTCTGTTGAGGAGGAAGCTAGAGGAGCAGGCTGATTTGCAGCAAGCCATTGAACTGCAAGGGACAAGATTAATGAATCTTGAGCTCCTTGACCTAAAAAATCATGCTTTTAATCCGCACCAATACCTTCGTGGTTTGTCTTCTGGATCTACCATTTCCTCACCAACCCTTTCTCGCACGCCCACCCCCAATACTCAAAGCATCATTCTTTCACTCGATGCCATAAAAAATGGAGATTCTAAAGGTTGAATGGTCAATCCTTCCAACTTTTGCAAGATAGTTTAAGTTGTATTATGGGGGTATAACATGCATTGTATCGTTGCAGATAATGGTGGTGACCCTGATGCAGTGTCTGGAAAATTTACTGCAGATGCCAGTCAAGAAGTGTATTCAACCTGCCAAGACAAGGGTGGCCATGCCAATTATAGTAATGAGGAACTGAGTCCCAAGACTGACGAAAGTGATCTCCATGAAAGGTAAAGGAACAAGATATTCTGATTTAAAGAGGGAATTACCCTTAATAGCAAACCCCATGTTAATCCTGAGACTCTTATTTTATGCCTTCTGAATTCTGCTCGAGGCCTTTTTGCTTTCTAGTTTAGTCTGTCTTCCATTCTTTACATTTCTAGTTTTTTACCCTCTTCTTCACATTCTCCAACTTTATTTATGTTGTGTTGTAATATATGACCAGTTTGGAGCACATCCTTCCTGATAACCTCTTTAACTCTCCTAAAGAATCAGCTGGTGACCACCTCACTGTATTCTCCACTGCTTCTGTGGAGGTTGATGGGAATACCGCGAGCCCGACCACATCTTCTTCTAACAATAATCCATTAATTTCCACCACCAATTCTGCTCTAGATGTGCCTTCTCTCAAGTCATGTTTTCTCCAAATGCCCAGGTAATGATGTGAAAAGAGTACACTCTTCAATCCCCAATGAGGGAATAAAGTTCACTCTGGTCCTTCCTTTCTTCTTCAGGTTTCCTCCTGGCCATGGAGCCATTGGCATCTAGTTGGCAGAGGAAAACATGGCCTGCAACTGGTAATCGACTCTTTTCTAGGGTAAGAACGATCAACAAAACTTTTATACATAATTGGTCCTACTTCGATTGCTTTATGATGTTGGGCTGCCTTTGTTGATCTTTTGCAGAAACGTTGGAAACCATAGAGAAGGAAGAAAAAGGTCTTGTAGCTGCTGTATAGCCAAAACCTAGATACTCACGTGGAAGAACAAAAGAACAAAAAAATATCAAGATCACCATCATCGTCAATACATACTACTTACAATTAAATATATAGTGCACACATAAAAAGGACATGTGAAATTATATTATTAGAGTGTGGGTTGGCTCTTCTTTCTTCGATTGCTTTATGATGTTGGACCACATAGCAATAGAGAGGAAAAAAAAAAAAAGGACCTAGTAGTAACTCTGTTTATCAACTGTAATTTAGTGGATCTTCTATCAACATTTTACCCTCCTTTCCTTTTGGGGTGAAAAAAAAAAAGTGAGCCTATCAGGTAGAAATGAAATCAAAGTCACATCACTTTATGTACAGAAATTCTTCTCCAAGAAGTGCTACGTCTCATTATTGTTGTGCATTTATAATATTATACGATCTGTCTTAATCTACTGGTGCTCATATGGTGAAAAGTCTAAAGGCAAAATTGCAATTTCAAGACTCGACGGGGGAGGGGAAAAGCCATCTCTTTGGCACTTGCAGGAACTGTTGCCGCCTATTTTTCACACTACCAGTGTCTGTCATCCACTGCATTTTAGAGAGAGGCGCAAGCTTAACTTATTTTTTTTCATATAATTTTTTTGGGTAAAGAAGAAGTTAGAAAACAGAGAAAATTTGTTCTTTTTTTCGGCCATGTGATTAAAGTCCTACTCTGGGGGGACTCTTTTGTCTCATTTTGTGGTTTCTTTTTAGGTGGACATGAATGGCTGGGGGCCACGCTAACACATGGGCTTCTGACTGACACCCTAATATGTGAAACGAGTGCATGGCATCTGGGCACCACGCACTCCTTTCCTTTTCACTCTCTCAAACCTTTTTTCCATATTTAAATGCCCTTATTCTGTGTCCTCTAGTTTTTTTTCCTTTTTTTGTAAGTACTCCGCAATGCATGCATTCCATCTCTTGTTAGTCAAAAACTGCGACTCTATAAATTTTCTGTTTTTTTTTTTTTCTGTAAATGTTTAGTAATAGTATTACATTCTATTTTTTATTCATTACATTATTGGCTCTAATTCCTCCTCTTTTTTTTTTTTTCAGACTTTTTTATATTAAAAGTAATGGAGTCGTGCAAAATTATTTTCTTGTAATCTGTTAATTCTAATCTTAAATTGTCCAAAAAGACATCACACGCAGCTTCGCTAATCAAACCAATCAACTTCCTTGGATAACCAACAGAAAGGGAAGAAAGGAGCACGAAAACTGATTAAAAAAAGATGTAGATAGGATGTTTTTATTGTGTCTTGTTGCAAAGATTAATTACTGGGTTTAGCAAACAATAGGCGCCAGCTGGTTTCCCATAATTGTGGAAAACGCATAGATCCCCTGTGGGTGTTAGGTGCTTGTTCTACTTAAAGCACTTTTTTTTTTTTTTTTTTTTTTTAGTTTGGCCTATGTTTTGCCAGCAGAACATCGAGAGTGGCACGGAAGGACCACTCACTCTGGACAAATATTCATAAAATTTGTCTAGATTTTTTTAATTATTTTTTTAGGTTTTTATTTGAAATTAAAATGATTTTTTATTGTTTATTTATTTATTTATTTATTTTTGCATATTCAGCTTATATATATATATATATATATATATATATAATTTCCACTGGATATGGGGAGTTGGGGATGTCAGTATCGTGCTGAATACTTTCAGGTCCCTAAGCTGCATGCAATTTAAAGGGCCTTTTCCATCCATGCCTTGATTAATATGTAGCCTGCATTATCATGTCAAGTGTGATATCCATGTCACCGTTTTTTTTTTTCTTTTGTGGGTAAGGACTGGGGCATTTGATGAGGAAATTGAGGTCAGTGAAGGATATTTTTAGAGGTGTAGTGGCAATGTCGGTGACTAGAACAAGCTGTTTCCATCTCACTGTCTGTTTCTTCCAAAGCCTTGTTAATGAGTGATTGGTCACACCTACGAATTAATCTATGATTTTCAGGCAAGTCTTTGTTTGAAAGTTGGTTTGCCTTTTAATTAATTTTGATGGGTACTGCAACTAATTTAAAATCTCCAGCTTCCTTCTCTAGTTAATGGTTATTGCTTAGAAGTTTCATTATATCAATGTATTTAATTTTGACACATTTTAAACACAAATGTATATTAGATTATTTTATATATATATTTTTAATTTTATGATTTAAATTTTTTTTAAAAAAAAAATTATGTAATTTATATTTATAATAATGTAGCCTATATATTTATTTTTATTATTTTTTTTTTTGTTTTAGGATGTATATAATTTACCACCTCTATATAAAGTTTTCTGAATCTTTTAGGACCATCATGCTCTTAAATCATGGCCATTCTCTTTCGAAAAATAAATGGCTACGTCAAGACCAAGTTCATCCAAAGCATCAATTCATTATTATTAAAAAAAAGAAAAAAAAAAAAAAAGGGGTCATTACACATGCAATCAAGGAACCATGGTGATCATGGCAACATCATAAAGAAATAAAAGACCGCAGTAATAATGACCCAGGAATTCCTAACTAAGCCATTATGTTTATTTATTTTATTTTTTCAATGATAAGGACGGAGGGCCACTTTAGTCATGATGGTGGGTCTTGACATTAAGTTCAAAAAGCTTTACGATTAAAAAATTAAATTATTATTTGAATTCTAATTATTAAAAAAATATAAAATTTGTGGTAATTAAATTTTATACCTAACAATTCAATATATATATAAATATATATATATATATATTTTCAATCTAATCAATCTTTTAATATATATATATATATATATATATATATATATATCTAAAAGAGGGGTTCTGGCAGTTTACAGCCCAAGGCAACAAGCCTAATCCAAATGTCAAGGGTCTTGCCAAAGCCAACCAAAAATCACTTCGTCCACATCCCAAAGCTGGGGGAAAAATCAAACACACACTCCGTGGAAAAGTCAGCCGGAGGACCCCTCTCCATGAAATGATTCTCTCAGTAGAGTGTTTGTACAAGACCCCTTTCGGCTTAATCAGGAAATAGGTCTTTCGATACCCTCCGATTAAGTTTACGTCCAATCCTCTTTTTTCAACAGGCACGTACCGATAGCCAACGTTTCAGACGGGGGCATCCAGTAGAGTTCCCTGTTCACACCGTAACTATCACCCCCAACTCAACATTTCGACCTCAAATACTTTTTTTTTTTTTTTCTGTTTTTCTGTTTATTATTTTAATAATCGAGTATGAATGATTGAGGTCTGTGGCTGTAAATGCAATGGGGGCAAAATCTCAGAAGAAAGATTACATCAACAGAGCCACGGGTCAGCGAAACAGTGCGGACTTTGCAGCCATTTTGTCCATTGTGACAGCACCCAATAAAGCTGCTCAGCAGGTAGCGATTTCCGCACGGTGGTTGTGGTTACCACAGTTCCAACTGTCAACGCAGTCTCTGCTTCCATCTACCCGTCCATTCCTACCCCCTAATATATATATATATATATATGTGTGTGTGTGTGTGTGTGTGTGTGTGTTGGTCATAGCTTCTACAACCTTTATTATTAGAATCTAAACCACATCTAACATTTAATCTAATCAACCTTTATTTGTTAATACTTTCCTTTTGGACAATTTTGTCATTCCAATCTCATGGGGATTTTACTTTTTTTTAAAAAAAAAAATCCAACATTTCATAATTTAGTCTCACTACACCCACCATTCTCGTTTGGAAAAAAAAAAAGTTATTTTAGGTACGTTGAAGTTGAAACATTATTTGATTACATAAGCCACAACATGTAAATATGTCATCAGCTTCTCGAGATTTTTTTATCTTTTTCTTTTTTTTCTCTTACTTTTTAAGCCTGTGAGTCTAATTATAACTCTTTGTTTGATGGGTTTGAATGCTATCTTTTTGCAGATTGGACCAAAATTCTCTTTATCTAATTAGTTTCCTTAAAATAAATATCCCACTCCAAACTTTCTCGCAGAACAGAGAGAAAAAGCACTTTTTAGATGAGAGAGAGAGAGAGAGAGGTGAACGTGCACATCCATCACGTCCATTCCATCCCATGCATAATATACAGAGGATTGTTACTGACGGTCTGTTTTTTTACCGTCACCTTTTGCCTTCTCCAGAAAAAAAACCAAAAAAAAAAAAAAAAGAAGGCAAAAAGGTAAACACGTGGCGACATTATTTACAAGGACTATCAAATAGACTACACGGATAAGGCAAAAAGCTGAGTGCATTCAGTTGCGTTGCTTCAATTCAAAACCCTACGCCCAAAAATCTCTCCGTAAATCTGTTAAAATAATAATCACTCGGTTGATTGATTTTGGGGCTAAATTTATACAATATAATCAATATTGAAAACTTACCAAATTAAAAAAAAAAACAAATAAACATAAATAATATACATGCACATTCACTTCATCAACCCCCCCCCCCCCACAAAGATCCCCTGTCTCTTTCTCCAACCCTGTTTCTGTTTCTCAAGTAGTTGTAGCAGAAAGCCGGTAATTTCATGGATCACTACGAAGCAAAAAGGGTGCTCTTGACAAAGATCAATACTTTAGACCCAGAAAATGCATCGAGAATAATGGGTTACCTTCTCTTACAAGGCCTGAGCGACGGCGATTTGCTGCGCTTGGCCTTCGGTCCTGATATACATTTGTACAACGTCATTATCAACGCTAAAACCCAGTTGGGACTTTTCACAAACAGCTTGTCTTCTTCTTCTTCTTCTTCTCCTTCGCCGCTTCACCCCATATACGAACCCTGCAACGGCAAAAACCCATTTTCGCAATCCTCTCCTAATGTCCCTGGCGGCGGTTCTTTCGCCGATTTTGGAAATCATCAGAATCAGTCTCCACTGTCGACTGTCCTTTCTGGGTCAATAAACAATGACAATAGCAACAGTAATAGTACCAGTTCTTTAAGTCCAAAGGCGAGTCCTTTCTTGTCGTACGATAATATACGCTCTGGGTCGGTGTTGTTGCCGCCGCCGCTTTCAAAGAATGGCGGCGATAGTAATGATAGTGGTGACAACGATGGCGATTTCTTTGACGAGTCTCGATTAGACGAGTATCTTTCTTTTCTTGACGATACTTCTTCGAGGAATCAGGAATTGCTGGAGCTGAGGTCTCAATTGAGTGGTTATTCGGGAAATAATGGGGGTTTTTATTCGCATAAAAGGAGGTTCCTGGAGAGTGATGCGTCTTTTAGAGCCGAAGACGAGGGTTTGGGAATTGGTTATAGGCCTCCTATGTATTTTGCTAAAGGTTTTGGCAAGAATGGGGATCATTTCAAGTTTGTTAATGGCTGCTTTGGTGGAGATAATGCTGTTGAGGTTAATGGGGTTGGTGGCGGTGGCTTTTTTCTGCAGCAGCCGCATGAAGAGATGTTGAGAATGAAAGCAGCGCAGCTGAAACAACAATTGGCTCACACTAAGTACATGGATTTTCTGTTACAACAAAGAAATGACCACCGGAGGTATATCGGAGATGGCGTCTTTTCCCTTTTAGAATGTTATGAGTGGTGTATGGTATTTCACTTTTTTTTTTTTAATAATTTCATTTTGTTTAGTCAATGGGGTTTTTAAGTTTTGGTTTGTTCCTTTATATTACTTTGGGGGCAATTACATTCTACTTGAGGAATCCATTACTTCTTTGGAGTATGGTGCGTAAATCTATCTTTCTAAGTTTTGATAATTGGGTTATGGTTTGCGAGTAGTTATCCTTGTTTTGGATGGAGTATTTCTGAGACTAACCATTTGGGTCTTGCCCATTGTTATGAGATGTAGACACTTCTTCTGCCATTTTTGTCCACCTCCTCAAGTCAGCATGTTTTCAATCAATGAATTTGTTTTTGACTGGTAATTAGGTTAAGTCCAGAATCTTTGTAGCATGTGTAAAATCAATGGGAAGTCTTGTAATTTGTTACTATGGATTCTTTCTCACAGGAAAGAAAGTTAGGCCCAAAGATATTTTCCATTTAGAAATAAATTTTTTTTTTTCTGTTCCACATTGATTCTTTTTTGGATTTGAATGGCATGTTGGGTGAGCTGGGGGAACTACTAGACATATATGGGCACATGTGATCATATATATATTTTGCCCCTAATCTCATTTCATGTTTAAATGACATTGGGGTTTCCCCTGAATTTGATAACACCACCATTTGGGGGCTTTGATGCATTGCAGATTGGGGACAGCAGCAATTATGGGTGACAAATTCCAAAAGTTTGGCCGATACCGTCCTGAAAGAAATGACTTTCTGGCAATGGGAATGGCAGAAAGGACAAACCCAGCTGCAAGACAGATATACTTGACATTCCCAGCAGATAGCACCTTCAAAGACGAAGATGTTTTGAATTATTTCAGGTAAACCACCTGAGTTTCTCATATGATGATTTAGGCTCATTAGCATTTTAGTTTGTTGCAAAAAAAAGTGGTAACCAGAAACTATGTGTTGGATCCAGGTTAGGCTGATGAGAAAATGTTCTGATGAAATATTGGAAACATGTCTATCTTTTGTGTTGGATACATTTTTTTAAGGGGGAGGCAGGAAGGGGCAGAAGAACATGTTAACAAATTAGTGATGAAAGTCCCTATGGCTAAAGCGTGTGAATATTAATAGCCTCTAGGCAACCAGTTATGTGGAACCCTTGTTTAAGTATTCTCTATCCTCTCCGAGGAATCAGTCCATTTTTTTAACTATATGTAGTGATAGAGCCTCATCCTTTATTATTCTGGGAGTTCAAGGGTTCGTCTTCTATGTGTAAAGTTTGCTCTGAACACTGTAACCTTTTACAGTAGTCACAGGGTCTTCACCTCCATTGTCCTACTGACTTCTTTAGCAGGGGCTTGCTGGGTCACTGTAGAGCAGACTTCCCAATTTTCTTTCTGGTGTCTGTTAATGTTTAGGTCATCTTCTATTGCAGGGATGGACCAAGGGGATGTATGCGTTTAGAAAGTAAACTCTATACTTTTCATCCCTCAGAAGCATCCTGAAACCCTTTTTTCTCATTCTTACAATGAATGATATTTGCAGCACACCAAGCACTTGGTATATGTTAGCTTTCAACAGACATGAAGTTTCCTAACTTGTTTTCCGCTTTAAGGAAGTTGCCAACAGTGGTTCCACCAGTGCCTGTCATAGCTGATTTTTTTCTTTTAAGTAACACGCCTGCTTTTATTCTTTGAGACGTTTTCTTTATATTTGTTGCCAATCATGTCACTTGTGTTGGTGTATCCACATATATACTTGCTTTAATCTCATTAGTTTAAGAGCTCATTTTAAGTAATTGTTGACAATGTCATATGCCAAATGGATGTAATTTTGTCTGTTGAATTCTTTTAACTAGTTATGTAGAAGTAATAGTTTTGATTTTGCAGTACTTTTGGACCAGTTCAAGATGTAAGGATTCCTCACCAGCAGAAGCGAATGTTTGGGTTCATTACTTTTGTCCATCAAGAGACCGTGAAGATTATATTGGCCCATGGGAACCCTCATTTTATTTGTGATTCACGTGTGCTTGTTAAGCCATACAAGGAAAAAGGAAAAGTCACAAATGAGTATGGTTTCTTTTAGCAATTTTTTGCTCCTTTTTCTGTCTTATTACTCCAACAGAAAATTTCCTCATGTTAATGGAACAAACATCAGGACACAACAGCATCTACAGAAGCAGCTATTGGAGAGGGGGAATTTCCCAACCTTTTCAAGCCCTTCAGGGCTTGATCCTAGAGAGCTATATGGTCTTCACCACAGTAAGTAAAATGTAATAAATGCTTATACGATTTTCCTGGATATTTCATTTAAATATCCACATTTGTTTTCCATTTCTGTTTTCTTCAGATAAAACTTTACTGAATTATGTTCTTTAATCCATCTTTTGCCCTTAGGAAGAAGACTACAATATAATAATCAGGAGATGATGCTGAAAAGAAAGTTGGAGGAGCAGGCTGAGCTGCAGCAAACCATTGAGCTTCAGGGAAGAAGGTTGATGAACCTGCAACTGCCAGATATTCAAGGAGCTTACAATCACAGTCACCAATGTGGTCTGTCTGTTGGTGCTTCCATTTGCTCACCTACACATACTCCTGTCACTCAAAACATGTTTCCTACTTATGATGGCAAGAATCAGGAAGTTCAAGGTTTTCCAGTCACTGAAACATTTTGTGTCTACATGGCATGTATAATGTGCTATAGATGAAGAGGTTTCACTCTTTTCAATTTGCTTGTTTGTCTGCTGACAGGCAATTGCGATAACTTACCTGCTGCTTACACATCTATTTTTACTGCTCCTGGAAAAAAATTTCAACAAGAAATAAATCTGGCCTTGGAGTCAGAAAAATAATACTGTGAATGGCAACAAGGGGGGCTTCATCGCTGAAACACTTGATGTCCATGAATGGTATGGCATTCCCTATTTGCAGAGGATATCTGTCATAATGTTGTTAGCTTTGAGTTCTGGATTTTTCACCTCTTTCCTTGTGTGTTTACCTATTTTTTATTTTCTAATGCAATCCATTGTTTTTATAGTCACGAGGGCAATGTGGAGCTTGCTCTTCCTGATAGCCTCTTTTTTTCCTCTTCAAACTCATCTGGGAATCAACAGCCTGCATTCTCCTCTGATTTGACAGAAATCAAAGACACCACTGAGTTATCCTTCACTTCATCTTCTGAGGATGAATCATCAATTCCCATTACTTCTGCCAGCAGTGGGCCTTCTTAGCATTTCTATTTTCTAACCAAGGTACTGCTTTTCAATGCTAGAGCATCTCTGTCTGGCTCTCTCTCTCATTAGATGTGTATGTGTGGCTATTTGTCTTACCAGTTTCCACATATTCGAAACTCTTTCAGTACATTCAATCCTTCTATAGTTCCAAAAAGTAGAAAACTGGTTAATTATAGATTGTGAATCACCTTATACTGACAGATTCTGTTTCAGTTATGTAGGCTATAAAGGTTACTGTGGCCAGAGAGTTTTGACTTTGCTAGGGTAATAGATTTTTGCATAGTACACTTCGTAATTTGTGCAGATGCATTCTGCAAATTACTCCTGACTAATATTTTGCTGTTTGTGTTTTGTAGTGCAGAAAAATAGAGAATCACAGGAAAGAAAGTTCACATGCAGATGTACAGGCAAAGTATACTTGCACCACCGAATGGTAGATATGTAGAGAACTTATCTGAAAGGTTGCAATCATAATCATCATCTTCAGTACAATACTACTGCAAGTGCATATTATATTATATAGTGGGCTGAAAGAGTAATTGAAGTAGGGTTTTTTTTTTTCACTGTTTTGTCTTTGTTATTTAATGGCCATTTGTAGGTTATGTGCTAGGCTATAGGCTAAAGCAAGTAGCACGACTGTTAAGCTGTTAGTTCTCGATCTTTGCCCACTCTCTCATTCGAGTGATTATTATACTATTTAGAATTTAAGTATATGCTGAGAAGGTAACAATTACACAGGATCAGATCAGGTAGTTTAGACTTTAGCGCAACTTAACATGTTTACTCCAATGCTGATAGGCAAATTCTAATATAAAGGGTTGGTGGATGAGTGGATGGACAAGTGAAGTTCATTCAGCCTTCTGTCTCTTTGTTTCCAGTGGTTCTTATCGTTTATATTGTAGAAAATGTGAGATGACAAAAAGCTGTGAAAATTTTCTTTTATGTGATCAAAGGCATACATCCATTGGACCTCTCTTTTTTTATTTGTATCTTATTAGATTTCCCCGAGTCCATTGATGGGAAAAGTGTCTCTCCTGTCACACGGGGTGCTGACGTTATGTTAAAAAAAATAATAATAAATAAAGGGGCAAATATTCATCTTTTCATAACCCTTCTGAAGTCTATATGGGATACTAAGGTCTTTGGAAATTTTTAGTGGTTCAAAATGGTTGAGAGGTGACGCCAACTTACAAATGGTGACATATTCCAATGTCCAATAGTAACATATTTCAATGTCCAAGAGAACGATGTACCTGTACAGCAATTATAAAAAAGAAAAAGTAAAACACTTGCACTATAAGCAATAAATCATCTTTCTTTCTTTATCAGGGGAGGTGTGGAAGAGAGTAACAAGAGCTTATCTTTTGTATTAAGCCGCAATATTGCATGGGGCATTATTAGCCAAGACATGAATATTTGACTCTTCTTAAGCCGTGTGTACGAGGGAGTAATACAGGGAGGGATCATTAGTTTGACTTTGGCAAGAGCAATTGAATTTCCCATGATTGCATGGTCCCGATGATGAGTCTCGTCCTTGTTCCCCTGATTAGATCATTTTTTGTATCTTTACCCCAACATGTGGATCGTATCTGGATTTTGGCTGTGGTATTTTGTCCAAAGTGACACATGGGACCACCCCAGTTAACTGGTCCAAGATCAATGTAACCATGCCATACACGGATAGATAGCATCTACTCCATTTTTGGTCGTATGATGTTCGCATGTCCCTGTCCCGAGCGGTGCCCATTTGAGTACAATCATGATCTTTGTTTATAAAATGTGTACTTATTCAGCCATGCTAAGTAGGGTTCCATTAATATTCGGCTTTTCCAATTGTTGGTAATCTGACAGGGACCCTAATTATTATTAGTGACAGGGAAAGCTTTGCTCTTCATTAACCTAGTTTTTGATCACCACCTTGGCTGTTTCTACTAAATTTTGCTTAGATTACAAAATGCTTAGAATTAATGCTATCAATTCCAGACAAATGAGTGTACTCTTTATCTTGCTGATCGAAATTTGACTGCATTTTGGCAATCTAATGACGTGCCAATTTTTGAAAGGAAAAATAAAAATAACTAGGATAATATCAAAGAACTTGATCTCAAGTCCCTTGTGACTGGAATGAATTTTAGTTCAATGATTCTAAAATTTGTTGTAAAATTGAAAATTTTGAATTTATGTCTGGACAAATGGGAAAAGAGAGAGAGAGAGAGAGAGAGAGAGAGAGAGAGAGAGAGAGGTGATTTTGAGCCCCATCTAGCCCAATAGTTTCACAAACATATGAGAATAGCGAAAGTGGGCAAGGTGGGCCAGATCCAGTTAGATGTCATAAAAGTTGAAGAATGTAAACCCAACTTGAGCCCACATTTTGTCACCAGTGGTCCCATTTAAGCAAGTAGGTTTCAGACATTTTCATTTCAAGTCGCGGTAGCCCACATTTTTTCCCCAAGGGCCATCGAGACGTATCAGTGACTCAAAGCTCTTCCCTTCTGTTAAATTGTCTTATTTGGTGTAAACGTATATGGTCAACAGGTCGTGTTAATTCACAAAACACATGCAATGTTCTCATTGTTGGCAGTTGAGAGGGACACAAGGGACGTGTTGGGGTGGGAGAGAGACTTTCAGATCAATGCCTCAGAAAATCTCTGTACAAGAATCCACGGCTGGGATTTTGTTTCCATAAAAGGAAGATGCTTTCTTTCCTGTCATGGTCCTTTTGCTGCCATTTGCAAGGCATGCCTGTTAGTCCATGTGCCATGGCTTGCATGATTATTGCTTGTATACACACATATAAAGTTTGTGCAGATAAATTCATTCCTGGGGTCAATTGTCAGCTTACCCACCAAAAGTTATCACATCTTCACGGTGCAGGGGCCATCACTGAGATACTGAGATTAAAAACAGAGGCAGCTCTTTGCTGGTTAAAGGTTAGTCTTTCTACAATTTCTGCACTGTAACTCCCACTGCTCAATTGAGATCCTATATATTCAAGTTTAATGAAACCAAGAGAAAACATTTTTCTTTCCTTTTCTATGTCATACATTAATCATCTTTGCTCCTACTACATGATTTATTGTGTTTACCTTGTGACCCCTCCCAATGGGATCCTCATCTCAAAAGCATGCCCAGCTACTCAGCTAGGTAAGTAGATGGGCCGGTTCTATAAATAATGTGGAATCCCTTATTGTGATACACTGTTACCTTGATTTCTATACCAGTATTGTACTTCTCATTTTGTCAAATAAACTGTCTTTGTTTCTTTGGTGTACTTGTAAACAGCAGCCTTGCTCCTATCCTAAAAATCAAAAGTTAGTGCAATTGTACAAGTTTTGTAGTCCTAGTTAACATGGACTTCATTTGGTGGGTATGGTGGCTATGAAAACTCATATTTTTGAAACTGAATTTAGTTGGAAAAATAAAGCGGGGAACATTTACCAACTCTTCAATATATGTAGGCTGGTCACAGGAAATTATATAATAATAATAGAATTACCCCACGCAATTTTCAGATCATCGCTGGAGTTCATTAATTCTTCTATAAGCCTAGATACATAGCTGTTGAAAACATAATAGGTTGGCGTGCAGAAAATTATGACAGGCATTGATAGGATAGCCTTCCATGAGATTTCTGTTTTAATAGCCATTCTTAATCCCTCTACATTTAAATGAGGAGTCTGATTCAATTGATGGGATTCATAAAGAAAGCATTAAAGTATCAAGGAAATGGTCTACAGGCAGGGAGGTTCAGGGAAACATTTGAAGTTGGTATTTATTCAATTGAATTTCTTACAATTTTGTTCCTTCAGGAACTTGGAGATCATGGAAGGTAGCAGTGTCAATTCCCCAGGTAATACAGATGCATTATAGTCATTTCTCCAAAATTACTATTCATTGGCAATTTGTGACACCAATTGTGTAATTTTAAAACACAGCCAAGAAACCGTCGGAATTGGAAGCACTACAGAACAAGTTGGAAGAGAGAACACGTAGAACTGAAGAACTGAAGAGCCAGATTGAATCCGTGAAGCTTTATCTGGAGGAGAAGAAGAATAGCAGAGATGTTCCAGAAGAGAAAAAGGAAGCTTTCAAGGACCTTTGTGAGAAATATGACAGTCTGAGTAAAGAGTATATTTCCCTGTTAGCTGAGAAGTCAAAGGAATAGAAGCAATCTTTATGACATTGTGCAACTGAATTCATATGCACTAGTGGTAGCCATTAGCTCGTATTAGGCACACGTTTACTTAGTTGAAGCTGTACTGCTATGCTAGAGTTTGGCAGTGCCAACCTATTAATAGTTTCTATCCGAGAAAGCTATCAGGAACTTCAGAGTTGTTGACTTTTTGGGTGAACGTGACTTCACTCACGCGCTTGCTTTCTTACCATTTAATTAAAATTGACTTCTGTTCTAGGATTGAGCATTGACCATAAAATTAGACAAAACCCTGAATAGAAAGGCCCCAGTTACATTAGAGGGACTATTGCAAAATTCTTGAACATGCCTAAGAAAGTATAGCGGTAAAATAACCAACGGTTCTCCAAGAAAAATTGGAGATGGCACTTGGGTTGGTTAGCGAGTAACAAAAGGGCAGAACGTTCGCTGAGTTTTGCAGGATCCTTCTGGTTTTAATCAAACATAGCAAATTATTAAGTTTCCCTGGGTATGATGACCAGTAGAGGGTCATGATAACTGCTCTTTGATATAGTCAAGGGATGCAAATGGAGTAGACCTGACTTTTATTCACAGAGTGCATGATTCAACTCCCATTTGGAGAATTGGAGAAACTAGGGAGTCCGGGGAGATTTTTCAACGGAGTTTGAATAAACAAGTTGGTAAAATTCTTTAATTATACAATTCAGATCTGCTAATCAGGTTTTGATACCATTTATTGGAGAAACGAGAGAGAGAGAGAGGCTTACATCTCAACCTAACTACACAATTCCCACTTAAAAATTCCAACAGAGAAAAATGGTTTTGCTGCTCGTCAGTCATTTTTTCCTGTTTCAGAGTCTTCCATCATTATTAATTGCAGTGGATCAGACCTGTCTGATCAGTCTTGTAGAATTAGAATTGATACTTACAAACATGGAAAGCTAAGAATAAAACTGAAAAAAGTAAAATAACAACTAATAATGGATATGCTTGCCCGTTATAAGCAAGTTTAATGTATCATAAAAGACTGATACTTCCAAATAAGTACATCACAGATTCTCTGTTGGCATTAGCCACTCTTATTTAAAGTTGATGCATGGTAGTACAATTAAAACTGATAGTACTTTCAGCTAAAATTAAGTTGATACTTTTGCTGTTTATTAGGAAGGAAGAGACCAAAATGTTTCTCATATGCTGGTTCCTTCAGATTTTCGTCGAACATGGCAAACAGATATGTTTCTATAGCCTGCCCTTGCCTCCTGGGTGTCCCTTGCTTCACATGATTGATCAGGTTCCTGTAATAAGTCCTTGCATTTTCCACAGAGGTCGCAGTGCCGCCTTCTGATGGCCAGCCACTCTCTGATACCACTATTCTCAAGTTGGGAGCACCCACCTTTTCGAGAGCAGCATAATGAGCATCCAATTGTGCATCAAACAGATTTTTGTATCCATATTGATTATCCTGTACCACAACTACTGTTGAGGTAAATAAAGCATAGTCAAGTTTGATGCTTTGTAGGTTATTGATGTAGCCGAAGTAAGGGTACACGTTGGCCAGAAGTGGTGCCCCATTGGCCTTCAGGAAGTTGACGATTGGGTTTAAGAATGAAATTGCACTGTCACTAAATGTCCCCTTTGATGGAGGATAAGATATGCTCAATAAAGTTGTGTCTATTGCTGTTGAAACCTTTATTTGACCTTGTAAATTGGCTGATGCTATTGCTTTGTAGATGTTCTGCATTGCTTGTAGGATGTATCTGGCTTTTGGATCTGCAGGTGGCACTTCATTTCCAACAGCAATGTAGCGGAACTTGACATTCGAAGAGTAGGCCAAGACGTTTGTTTGGACCCAAGTTGCTGCGGCAGTTGCATCAGTCAGGGCCTGAAGTTTATCATTAGGGACGCCGAGGATGAGTTCTATGTTTGACCCTCTAAGTGCAGCCAGTGTTTTTTGATCTGGATCATATATTCGCATCCTTCCAATACCATTTGCTTGATAAAGACTTACAACTTCCTGCTCAGATGGCAAGTTGTTGCCATTCTTTCCGTAACATACGCCTATGGATTGTGCATCTGCAAAACATGAGACCGATAAGTGGTGCGTTTTTTGGTCAAGATAACCTTTCTATACTCCAAATCTCGCTTAGGCAAATGAAAGAGCATAAGAACATACCTGTTAAACTTGTTTCTTGGCAAGAAATCAACAGAGCCAAGAGCAATAGTATTGGAGCCATGAAATGTGCTTAAAATACAATTCTCTGCAGTTCGCATTGCCATTTCAAGTTCCTTTCTCCCAGAATATATAGACTGGCATAAGTATAATGACCTACAAAAGTGTCAAGCTCAAGAAGGTCCTACTACCATCAATTAGAACCTCTCGCATGTAAAATTTCCACACGTCGCTCCATTTTGGCTAACTGGGGTGGCATAGATTTCAACTATCTTCTTTGTCAGCATTCCTATTCTCCCAGTTGAAAGTTCACTGGTCCTCCATTCAAGATAATGTTTAGCTGCCTAACTTGAATTTAATAGCCAAGTTCAAGGTTCCGGGCCTAAAATTTTGTCAATACATCCAACCCATTTTCTAAAATTCATTTAGTGGAGGCGACTCAAAACTTGGACTAAAACATCGTCTGGGAAGAATATTATGTTCCACCGCTGAACAAGACAAGCGGTGCACCTACATTAACCTGACCCCCATTCCTGGTTATCTGATATTTTACAGGGCTCTCGCATTGGCCGTGAAAGATTATTATTGGACTAAGGATTTGGCTCCTTCTTGATGGGATTTCCCTAATTAGCACGTTTGTACTTTTCCATTGTACTGTCTCCCTCCCCGGAAGAAAAGTAGACGGTGGCTAAAATTTTGTCATGACCCCTCCTGGCCTTATCCAAAGTCATTTCACACATGTCCTGTTCTTCTCTAAGTCATCAAGATAACCTAAAATAAGATGTGAGCTGCCTTATTCTACATGTGATTGATGAAAATTTTGTTAATTAAATAAGTAATGTGGTTGTTCATTTTCATCCACAAATAAGTTTATGAACAAGGGTTCTTGTCATACAAAAGTATAGTTATTATGTTTGTTTAAAACGAAGCTTAGGATATATAAAATGGCTATGTACTTGAAAAACCCACCACTTCTTTTTTTATTTATTTTATTTTTAATTCTAAGAATTATTAAATTATGAATTACATAAAGAGAATAATTATTTTTATTATTTTTTTAAATAAATGTTATACTCTTATTAAAAATTGAAAAAAATATATATCTTAAAGGATAGAACTTTAAATTTTTAATTATCGAGTGTGTGTCTGAATGGCCAAAATGTTCTTATTCGAAGATTTATTGAAGTATAATATCATTGGTGCGGTTGGTTATGTTTTTCCTGGATAATCTGATCAGCTAAGGGATTGTTCGGCATATGCTGGCAGGCTAATGGCCCAATAATGAGAAAGCCCTTTGGTAGTCCGAGTAGAATTATGAAATAAGGCCTGGTTTCGTCATGAGCCCACAAGGCCAGAATGTAAATCAGTTTGTGAACGGATCCATTTGATCACAAAAACCCCAATTAAGAAACAAACGCACAAGCATGATTTTTCACTTTCCTTCTTTTTTTTTTTTTTAATATATATATATATATATATATATTATAAAATTAAATTTATTTTTGATGAAAATAATTTCTAAATAGGGGGCTCAGTAAAAGTAGGAACAAGTATCTTCACAACACGGAAGACAAGGAAAGGAATTATATTGCGAAAAAGGGATAATAATCCCAAACCCCCCCCCCCCAAAATAAAATAAAATAAAATTGAAAAACGACTGTTACTGGAAAAACTCATTATTAAAAACCGAAACACATATGACAATTTTCATTAATTAATTAAATAATAATAATAATAATAAACAACTTGATTAGAAAATACTTTCGCTCCTAATGAACTATGTTCACTGGAACCATAAGTTATTGTTGGTATATACTTATTTTAATAAAATCAATTATAATTAACAATTAAAATAAATCAATATCTATTTTTTTTTTTATCTACTTCAAACATATTTTAAACCTTTTTATAAAATTAAATCACATGCGTCAAACTTTCACTTAAAATTATTACCGTTATACTAAAATCACCCTTTTGACCAAATGGTTTTAATTTTGAATATTTTAGGTTAATTGACCTTGTGATTCAAAACAGAATTTTCACCTTCCTCTTTGTGTTGCTTCAAATCCAAGGAAACCAAAAACTATGTGATAATGACATAATTTTGTCCATTTTCCTCCTTTATTTTATTTTATTTTATTTTATTTTCTCCTCCTTTTTTTTTTCCTCCTTTTTATCTCCGTGTGTGTGTGTGTGTGTGTGTGTGTGTGTGTGTGTGTGTGTGTGTTAATTTCAAAGAAATTTACCCAAAATAAAAAGGAAAAAGAAAGCCCCATATTCATTGCACATTCATTACAAGCCCACCATTTCTGGCAATCACCGGCCGTCTGATCGGACTGCCGTTGCCAGTGCACTTTACACCGTACGATATGATGACTCCGACTTTGACATGTCGTCTTCGGCGTTTCTAGACACCGGAGCTCCGATTCAAAACCCTAATCCCAACTGTCAGTTTTCTCGCCCTCTCTTCCCCCATTTCATCGAGTCTTATTATCTAAATTCGAATCCCGGAGCAGAACCGACCCGGTTTCCCAAGAACCGATTATCAGACGCCATGCAACCATCAAATTTCGGAGATTTGAATTCCGGGTTTTCGGGTTCGAGCGCAAGGGGCGTGCATGTGAATGTCACCTCGCCCTCCGTGTCCCGAACATCTGGTCGGGGCCTTTCCAGGCCTAGATTCGTGAAAGTGAGAAAGCAATCGGGTTCCCAGATTCCGAAACCCGCCCCAGAAACTGGGTATGAGCCCGGGTTCAATCCGTTCCGACCCGTTTTGGGTCGGGTAGAACCGTTTTCTTCGGTTTCCAGCCAACCTCGGCCCGTTATAGGTGAGAACGAGGCATTTGTGTATGAAGCCGGTAGGAGTGAGTTGGGAGATAAAAGAGTTTTTGAGGGAATAAAAAATTTGAGAATTGGATGTGAAAATGAGGTTTTAAACAGTAACTCAAGTGTGAGTGATATGACTGGTTTTGTGTTTGGAAGGGATCGTAGCAAGAGTTCTGTAATTGATGTGAAGTTAGAGAAGTTGAGCTTTGATGACAGCGGGCAATTTGCAGATGGAAAGTCTAAGTTAAGTGCAAATAGTGAGGTCAAATTTGGGTTAAGAAGTGGTGGCAATGTGGATGATACTGCCACTGGGAAAAGCAATGTCTCGAGTCTATCATATGAATTGAAGAAGAAACTGGATGTTGCCACGAATGGAGATTCCGATAATGGTAGTGGTGGTAAAGGTACTTTCGGTTCCAGTGATAGGAAAATGTTTGGACTTAAGAGTGATGAAGTGGGTCATGAAATGTTTGCTAAAACCTCAGAAAATTTACTGCCTGATCAGATTAAGAATTTGAGCATAAAGGACCAAGCAGATGCAAATAATGTTGGTACTAGGACCAGCGAGAAAGATAGTGATGTCTATGGAAGCAGGGAGAGAGCTACGGGTCATGGTAGTGGAGAAAGAGAGACTCTGCAGTCAAACAAGATGGGGTGCAAAATAAACCTTGAAAGTATGGCAGGAGAATCTTCACGTCATGCTGATGCGGTGTTTTCTTCTTCTTCTCAACTCTCTGAGAAGGATATGCAAACTGGAAAGAAGGGTGCTATGAAGTTCCCTGTTTATGCTGAAGGATTTCCAACAGAATTTATTTTTAAGGGAGGATTGCAGAGTAACAATACAAGTGGTAGTCAAGTTCCTGTAGGTCAACCCAAGGTTGATACTCAAACTGAATTATCATCTGATGGCTTGGCTGGTGAGACCACTTTTGGGGTGCCACCTATTCGAAGACCTGAGAAGCCAGATATGTTCAGTTTCACAGGCAAGCAAGATAATGTTCAGTCACCCTTTGTTGAATTTAAAACACCAAATCAAAGGGGAATTTTATTTTCTAGTCAAAAACCAGAATTTGGTGCAAAGTTGAAAGACTCCAAAGTCAAGAAGAAAAGAGGAAAGTTGAAGCAAACTACCAAAGTCCATCTATGGCCTGGGCATGACTTTGTTTCGAATACCAGCAGTTCCCAAGAAGTACCACAGGTTTCAGAATCTTATTCCCCAATGGATATTTCGCCATATCAGGTAATTGCATCTGAAATCCATCTTTCCAGGGAAACTTCTGTGACTTCAGAGGAACTTTTCAGTCATGATAATCAATATGCATCAGCTGATTCACAACAAACTGTTATGAGTGATGCGATAGATGAAGATCTGGCTGCTATGACTCAACATATGACAATAAATGGAGAGAATGTATTACGTGGAGAGACAGAACAGGACAGTTCAAAACATTTTTCAGATAAAGTTACAGGTGTTGAAAGTTATCCTGAAGAGTCCATTTCTGGGGCTGAAACTGAAAGCTTTAAATCTGCAAACAAGGAACTAGATTTTATCAATGAGGGGGTAGTCACTTCAGCAGAAAATGAAGCCGGTTTGAGAACAAATATTGAGAAGCAAGACAGTGGCATCTGGACTCAATTTGGTTCAGCTGCAAGTTCTGAATGTATAGGTGGTTCGGGGTTTACCTTTTCTGCCTCTTCTTCTGGGCAAGCGTTACCAAAACGTTATAAGAAAAAGAAGGACAGCAGAGCTAAAGCTGTTCGTGATTCCTATCGTTTTACAAAAAACACACAATTTCAAGATGCTTCATCTTCTTTACAGTTCTGTCCATTGTCTACATCTTCATTGCCTTTGGCCCCTGAAGATGAAAAGAAAGGTGGCAACTCTCTTGGCACAGTCAGTGATAACTCTGAGGTACTTGTACAAGAAAGCAGGCAAGAGTCTTTTTCAACTGCTGCTGCATCCGCCGCAGCTCAAGAAGCATGTGAGAAGTGGCGGCTAAGGTAATATCAGTTGTGGTCAACTTTCCAAGAGATGAGGAACATTGCCTCCGTTGTATTTCTTTCTGTTACATCTACTCTATGGGGTTATTTTCTTCAACTTTGCATTTGTAAGCTTTAAGCCCATCATGTATATCTGACCTTTGTTTTAGGGGAAATCAAGCATATAAAAATGGGGATTTCTCAAAAGCAGAGGAGTGTTACACACAAGGGTTAAATTGCGTATCTAGAAGTGAGACATCTAGAAGCTGCCTCAGGGCATTGATGTTGTGCTATAGCAACCGTGCGGCAACACTTATGTCTCTTGGGAGAATGAGGGATGCACTGGAAGACTGTCAGGCAGCTGCTGATATTGATCCCTATTTTCTGAGGGTGCAAGTTAGAACTGCAATGTAAACCTTTATTTTATGTTTCCATTCCTTTTCCAGATTGTTCAATGATTCATTTACATATGTACATGAGCCCACATGCCACTTTATTGCAATCATTTGCTGTTAAGTATCAAACAAGTATTAATTTGTTTTTTCAGCTAATTTCATCCTTAATGTATTTGTTTTCTCATTTGAGTTGGCTTGGTTGAGATGTAATGCCACTGTGCTGTTGAGCATGTTGAAACTTGAACTTCTTAGTTCTGCAGCTATTTAGCTTTTCAATGCTTAGGTACTTCAGGATTTCTAGAATTGATGCTTGCTCACATTATTTTAGGTTGTATATTGGCTAGTTATTTATTTCTCATGCTTATTGCCCTTGTTCTTTGGTGTTATTTGTTTTCAAGTTGTCACCTGGCCTTGGGGGAAGTGGAACATGCTTTGCCATATTTCAACAAATGTCTGCAGTTGGGAACTGATGTGTGTGTGGACAGAAAGATTGCAGTTGAAGCCTCAGAGGGACTACAAAAGGCACAGGTGCTACTTTCTATTTCATTTGGAAAATAACATTCATTATTGTTCCATTTTTTTCATATTGAAAAAAATGAAAAACAAAAGATCCTAGCTGCCCTATCAGCGTGTGAATTGTGTGGATTAGTGTGTTAGCAATTGAGAATAGCCCCAAATGCAAAGAAATTTGTGTAGAAGATTACTCAGTATTAGACAAATTGATGCTATCATTCATTAAAATCTATAAACTGCACATTGAATCTGTGATTGATTATCATCAACTAGCAGAAAATCTCGAAGTTAATGCAACATTCTACTGAACTTCTGCAAAGGAAGACATCTGATGATGCGGTTAGAGCTTTGGAAGTAATTGTGGAGGCTTTATCTATAAGTTCATACTCTGAAAAGTTACTTGAAATGAAAGCAAAGTCCCTATTCATGGTTTGTGTGTCCTCTACCATTTCTTGGAATCTTTTAGTTCATGCAAGGCAAAGATTGTTAGTGTCTGTTTAAGCATCACATGGAGAACCTAAACTTTTGTGTCATCTAGCAGCTGCGGAAATATGAAGATGTCATTCAGCTATGTGAACAGACCTTTGATTTGGCCAAGAAGAATTCTCCTTCAGCACGTGCCAATTGCCAGTTAACAGATATGGATGATTCTGAACTTACAGAGAACTCTTCCTTTAAGTTGTGGCGATGTTGCCTTATTGTCAAGTCCTACTTCTACCTTGGAAAGCTGGAAGAGGCTATTGGTTCACTTGAGAAGCATGATAAGCTGGATACAAAGAGGTGCTCTGTACTTGTATATATTGATTTACAATTTTAACTTTCAAGATTTGCTTCCTTTGGTTGATGGTTGTGATAAAGATACTGCTTCATATGCAGTCGGCCAACAAATGGCAGCAAGACACTGGAATCTTCATTACCTCTTGCTGCCACTGTGCGAGAACTTCTCCAGCATAAGGTACTTTCTTTCTCAAGATGTAGACCATTTGAGGCAATTTGATCTGTTACTCCAACTGTGTCCTACATGTGTTGGGCACATGTTGGGCCAGTACTCTTTGAAGGAAGGATGTTTAATCTTTTTGGCTATTAAATGAACATTTGAGATAAGCTACATAACCCCGATGGTTTATTATAACTAAGGGTATAAAAGAGAGCTGGATGTATAACTCTGCTTCACAGGAACAGCTTTGAGAATAAGTAAATATGATACCAAACAAAGAACTTGCAACTTGGTTTTATAAGGTTTGGACCATTTGATAGTCATTATATGGGCTTTATTTTGTAATAGATACTGAGGCCAGTTGTTTTAATGGTGTTGATGTTGTTTTATTACCCTAAGAATGCATTTGATGTTCTTAAATTGCAGACTGCAGGAAATGAAGCGTTTCTAGCAGGAAGACATTCAGAGGCTATTGAGCATTACACTGCTGCCCTGTCACGCAATGTGGAGTCACGGCCTTTTGCAGCTATTTGTTTTTGCAATCGAGCCGCTGCATACAAAGCGTTGGGCCAAATTACTGATGCCATTGCCGACTGCAGCCTAGCTATAGCATTGGATGGAAATTATCTGAAGGTTTCCTTCTGAACTGGTGTTATCTTTATGGCTATGATGATATTATTAAACCTTTGGAGTACCATCGGGTCCCATATCTAAACCAAATGATTCCTAAGAGAAGTGATTGTGCTCGCTTTTGGCGGTTTAAAACATTAATATATATTCATATTTGAATAAATTATGAAAAATGATTAACTTGATAATAGCTTTGATATTCTCAGAATTAGAGAGCAAAGAGTGGCCCTTTCTTGTGATTTTTCGTATTTCAAATTACAGAACACAAGTGTTCCTATGCGTTCATCTGAATATTTTCATTTCATAGAACTAAATGTTCTTGGTTAGGACATTAAAGTTCTTGACCGAGTGTACCATCCTGTATTCAGTAACCTTTATTGGTGAACAATTTTACCATATCGATACTTTTATAGGCTATTTTCAGCAATATTACAGGTAACACCATGTGTACGGTATTTTTTATAGGCAATTTCTAGACGAGCCACATTATATGAGATGATTAGGGATTATGGACAGTCAGCCACTGATCTTCAGAGATTAGTAGCTGTACTCACTAAGCAAGCAGAGGAGAAGGCGAATCAGTCTGGAATGTCTGACAGATCAACAAACCTTGCAAATGATCTGAGACAAGCTCGTCTACGTCTTTCAATGATAGAAGAAGCATCCAGAAATGATATTCCTTTGGATATGTACCTCATTCTGTAAGTCATTGTGATTCTAGCTGTTTACAATATTTTCTACCTTTTTTTTGAGATTTTTATATGGCTAGAATCTCTAGTGCATTACATTATAGAACATATGCACTGAATGACAATTATCACAAATTTCCGTGTAGCCACTTGTTTCCATAAATTCATCTCACTAAGCAGAATCATTGTATGCACTGCAAAACATTGCATTTGCATCTCATCTTTCTCCGCCAGTACCTTTAGATCTGCTTCTGACAAAAATTTCCAGTAATAATGACCTATTTGAAAGGAAGATGGGAACATGATATGCTGCTAGAGTGGAATGCTGTTTGAGGGGTGGTAGAGGTCTTCAGGTTCAGAACATAATAAAAGATTATATGAGAACATGGGACACTAGCGCAGAATAATAACCCAATAGTTATATTTCACTGCTAGTTTCTACTATTTCACTTGACTTGTAAACTCAAATAGCTATATTGTCATTGTAGAACAATCACCACTTGTGATTGTTGAGGGGCTCGACTTCTTGTGTTTCAATTTGGAAGCAACTAGACTGCTAAATTAATGACATAAGAACTCCACATGTTTTTAGTCTAATTTCTTTTTCTTGATGCCAGTGGAATTGAACCTTCTGCTGCAGCAGCAGAAATCAAGAAAGCATATAGGAAAGCTGCACTTAGACATCATCCTGACAAGGTTTGCTCCGTCTGCTGACTTGTATTTACTTTTTTGCTCTGATGTACTCACTTAACAAATTGGTTACTGGAATAGGCTGGTCAAGCCCTGGCGAGAAGTGAAAATGCAGATGATGGGCTATGGAAAGAGATTGGAGAAGAAGTTCACAAAGATGCTGACAGACTTTTTAAAATGATTGGAGAAGCATATGCAGTACTTTCAGACCCTACCAAGGTCTCTTGCCTATTATTAGTAGTTCTGTATGCCTTATATCCTTTTAATGGCTCAAGTTTTTCCATGACCGCTGTGCATCATGTAACCAGTTTCTGTTTGCATTTATCGGTTTTCACACCTGATAAAAGTTATTCTTAGCAGATAAAAAGGGATATGCTAGGATTTGCCAAGCTTAGCGGTACTTCATATTGCAGCACCGAGTTGTTAGTACATACAAAATTAACTAAAACTGCAAAGCTCCCCATATTTTTGCTTCCTGCATATACATATTAGTCCACTTGCTCTCCATTTTGCAAAATTGACGTGCTATACTTTTTGTGGCATTCTCCATCAAATATCATTAATTTATGGTCTTCTTACCTTTTATGATCAAGTCCTTCACTTTAGCAACGATCTATTCACTACCTTTGAATTGCTTTATTGAAATTGTTTTGTCCTTTCCTCGAATTGATTTTGCTTTCACTTATCAAAAGTCAATATTTTGCAGCGGTCCCAGTATGATCTTGATGATGAGATGAGAAATGCCCCAAAGAAGCACAATGGAAGTAGCACCTACGGGACACATATGGATTCGCAGAATTATCCCTTTGAAACAACCAGCAGTAGGAGACAATGGAGAAAAGTTTGGAGATCATATGGAAAGTAACATACCAGCAGACGGGCCAAATCGGCTTGATCTGATGGCAGTGTGATGATGGTCATGCGCAATGAGCTGTGATTATAATATTCAGCCAGCCTTCTGGTCATGATACAGAGCGGGTAGTCAGGTGACTCAAGTTTGTTTGATAGTCTATGCTGTCTCCAAAGGTCTGGATTCTCGGCTGCTTTTTAGTTGATGGTGAAAGCTGTGGGTTTTCCCCAAGTATAGAGTTCCCCAAACAGTTTCCAGGAAACTGGGGTCAGGAAAAGAACAGTTTCCAAGAAACTGGGTTCGGGAAAGGAAACCGGGAAAAGCAGGGGAGAAAAAAAGGCTGATTGCCGTAGAAAGTTTGGCAAGAACTTTGTCTGGATTGATCTTCGTAAGACGTGGAGAATGCTTACTTCGGAAAATACACACACAAAAGGAATTAAAAAAACTGAAAGAAAGGATATCATGTTGACTATCCCTCAAGAAATCAGCCAACCCTGCACATTAATTAGAATACTAGGTACTCCATTGCTCATGAACTTGATTGAATTATGAACCACAGAACAATGTCAAATTAGAACACCTTGCGCACGGAACAAAGCATACAAAAGAACAATAATATGTCTCTCTTGAAAAGTGTTAAATTTCAGCTGTGCAGTTGCAGTTATACGATCAAGACAGCTCCTGGGTAATGGCATTCTCGAAAGTTTTTGGATTTGGTCCTGTGATTGTCAAACCCCCATCTGCCTCGATGATTTCCTCGGTACCTTTGCTTTCCTGCAGTGAAATTTGAGGATTTAGATTCTCCAACCTGATCAAAAATCTCCCCTGGCTGCTGCTTGGACTTAAAGGGCACATGATATTCATCACGATCATGCAGGTTCTCGTATTCCCCTGTTCCTCCAACAATCATACCTGTCAGCACTCTTGGCCGGCTCCAATCATCACCGCAGACTTCCCATCCAGTTGGCTTTACATCTTCCCACCCGGTCGTGCATGGTCTACTATAGGTACTTTCCATCGCAGGTACTCCCTTTCTATTCTGTCGAGCCGCCTCAAACTCCATCAGGAGTAAGGGGTCAATTCTCGAGTCCCAATCAATACAATCAATGTACAAATCAGGACTCGGCAAGTTCGCACTGGACAGACAATTCGTGGACCAGAACCGCCTCTCTGCCTCGAAAAAAGACTCCTTCGCAGCAGAATCATCCCACACCATGACATTGTCAACTTCTGATGTGCATGTCTTGCTCGTCAGGAATCTTCTCCAATTCATCCCAAACCGTTCCTCCCAATGTCGAACGCTGCGCCACCTAGTCTCAGACGGAGACACTGAGCCTGGACACGGAATACTTTTCCAGGTTTCCTGATGTCGGTATCTTGGCTGAGGAGCCATCCCTTTGGGAGTCTGATATCTCCTCGTGTACGCCATATTTCCCCGTAAAAAAGAAAAAAGAAAAGTTTTACCAAGAAAATTACAAGAGAAAAAGAAAAAGAGAGCAGATGGGTATTTTCCCGAGAGCACCGAAGACAATCTGAGGATAACAGAATAGAATTGTGAGTCCAAATTCTAGGCCGAGAAGCCTATTTATAGAGCCGGAACCGACTCCATTGCACATCCGAATCCGACTCATAGGCCAACCCCATTTTCCCGCTTTTGTAAGACAATGTAGCATTTATATTTATTAATTAAAGTTGTACATACCAAATTCCTGAGGGATTTGGAATCCTATCCTAGCTAACCCCCACCCCCACCCCCTGTTGGTCATATTACATTCAAGTGTTTCTGGTACAGGCCAGTGCAGAGTTAGCCAATATCGCTAGAGAAAATAAATGGGGTCGAGGAAAATGTATGGACTGGTAAAAGTGTTTTTGGGGTTGGGCCTCAATTGCATCACACCATCCAACCCAAGTATATCAATTGAGCCTAATGGGTTAAATTTATTAGTAACGTTTCAAGCCCAACGACGTATTTCAGACTTGGGTTAAATTGGAATATAGTAATTTGCAACCCAAAATCCATCAGCTCATACTTTTTTTATTTTCAGCTTTTCTTTTCTTTTCCTTTTCTTTTTTAATGCAATTTAATTTATCTATAAAAAAATGAGGGAATGCACTTGGCGGATTCTCTCCTCGTGGCTCTCAACTTTTTGACTCCAATCATAGAACCCCAACACATCAATTTGACGATAAAAAATCCATACTGCAAGCTATTATTTTTTGAGTGATAAATTTTTGTATATAAAAAGTTAAATGAAGATGTTAATAGATAATTCTTTATTTAAATTCATAAAAATATAAATAAATGACATCTTCATAATATATCTTTTTAAAATTGTCTAAAAAATAATCCAAACGATGAGATGATGTATAAAGTCAATTAAAATAAATTATTTAATAAAAATTAGAAAGAAAGAGAGAAAAAAACTCATAATGACGAGAATGCATGACGTGTTTGACGGCATCTCCGTTTGTGGCTCGTCGGGGAAATAAGAGGAGAAACCGAGAAGAGTCGGGTTCGTGCGGTCCCCACAATCATAGGTGCTGAGTTGTCCGAATGTCCGATTAGACACGTGTCCCATCGGAACTCCCTGTGGTCCCGTCCAGCTGTACCCTTTGTATCGACACGCAGTCCGCAGTTAAATTTGTAGCCACGTGCGCCTGAACCGTAAGCTGGAATCCGATGCAGAGGCGCTTTTTCATTTATGATGAAGGGGCAACCAGAACCTCTCTCTCACTTAATTATATAACTTTTACATTCAAAACAAAAACAAAAAAAAAAAAAAAAAAGAAGAAGAAATCGTAATATTATTTTTATATCATTATATATTACAAATACATCCCATAAATATCATATAAAGTCAATTAACACAGTGCGTATATGTCGTGTAGTTATATATATACATTTATTTTTTAAAAATATAATAAATTTATTATCTTAAATAACATATTATTATGTATAATATCCAATTAATTTGATTTACTCTTTTTTTAAAAAAAAAAAATAAATAAATTAGAAACCTGCTGAATGTATGTGGTTGGCCTGAGAAATTTTATCAGCTGGAAGCAGCAAACTAACGTATTGCTGTATTATATTTATTATACTGCATCAATTATGTGATGTATAAATGGTTGCTGGTCCTTGTGTGCTCATAATAACTACAAAATACCTAAAATTGTGACTTGGGAAAATGGTCCATACGCTGCATTGCTTATTATTATTATATATGCCCACAAACCTAGAAATGGTTCAGGGAATGCTTATCATAAATACGAGAGGCCAATAAATTATACTTTATTGATAGTAAAATCTTTTTTAAAGTTAAAATAATAATAATCATCATCATCATAATAAATTCAATTTTTAATTATAATTAATTAATAATAAATACAAAGGACATCTACACGAAAGGTAGGTGCTTCAGAAGAAAAACTCAAATGGAAGCAGTTAGCCTGCCGTCCACCGGGGGGGGGGGGAGGATAGGAAACCCCAAAACACTCTTGTCCCCTTCGGTCTTTCTGGAAAACCTATTTGTCTTGGTTCCCTAGTTTCCATATTAACTACTAATCACCAACCAATAAATAAAAAAAAGGGGAAAAACTCCAATGATACATCATTTATCTTGCAATGTTTTTTTTTTTTTTAATGAAACAGAATTCAACTTATACATCTAAAAGAAATAATTGTTAGACAGAGTCCCTTATTTTAATTTCTGATAAAAGGGCTACTTTTCTTTGATTTATTTTTCTATCATTTCATTCTCTTTTTTTTAAAAAAAAAAAAAAGAAAATATACAGAGAATTACCTTTTCAACTTAATTTTTAGAAACTAAAGCTTATTTTATAATTGAGATTCTATCCAACTTTTGAAGTAGACCAATATAATATGTTACTTAAGAATAGTGTGTAGAATGGGAAACAACCATAAAAAGAAAAAAAAAAAGGAGATGGATGCAATGACATTTCATGCTAAAGTCAAAGGGAATTGAGCTTATGGAAATTGGAGGGTGACTTTTCGGAAGCCATGCGGATCTTAGGGGAGCCAACAAATCGCAACTCAATTATCGATGCTCCTCCTGGCAGGCCTAGCTGTATCGCATACCCTACTGTTACTTTGTTGCTCTCAGTTTGCCTCAAAACTGCTTTTCGCTTAATTACAGGTAATTTTGTCCACATCCCAGCTGGCTAAGCTAGCAATAGTATTGTTTTTTGACCATCGTCCTCGTCAAAATCCCGTGAATTGGCTTTGCCCATGGAGTCTTGGACAGGCTTGGGACCTTTCCATGGATCAGACACTTGAGGTCCGTCCGATCAACTTCAACTTGAACTTTCACTTTGGGTATATCCTATAAAATTTGTGGAAAATACTTTGCTAACACTGAAGCAAATGATTGTAGTTGAACACGATCATTTAATCAACATAGATATCATTAAAATAATGTAAAATGTTGGTTAATGAAAAAAAGAAGAAATAGGTTGAGAAGTTTTACTTCTCTTTTCTTTTCTTTTTTTAATTTAATTATATATATTTTTATTATTTTATTTTTTGGAGGACCTTACGCTCGTGGGGTGGGGTTCGGGGTTTCTAGCTGGCATGACATGATCCTTCAGGTGCAGGATGACATGAATACGTGCCAATGATTCTCGATGCTCAAATCTTCCGAAAAGTTTGTAAACTCAAATATCAAACTTATATATATATGTATACCACATGGAGGGAATGCAGGAGTGTGGTGAGATTAATTTTCGGTTGGGTTAATTACGTCGGAATTAAAGTCACGAGTGGAATAGAGAATCAGATGAATTTAGCCGATCATGTTGGCCTTTTCATCCTTTATATTTGGGGCCATCATTCTGTCACCCCCCCCCCTCACCCACACACACACAATAGGCGGACGGCCTGATGGGCTGAAAGTGACTTGCACACCCCTCTTGGCTACTGGAAACAACTGGAATTTATATTTTTGTTTTTTACAAAAAAAAAAAAAAGAAAAAAGAAAGAAAAACAACCCTTTTCGACATTAAATATCTCCATAGATATCAGGCCATCCATCCGATGTGCTCTTTTGGTCTGCAGGTTGTTGTTGGAAGCTTTCTTTCATTCAATTTTTGAGTGAGATAAGGAATTCAAAAACTCAATGAATGTGGTACCCATTTTAATTATTAGTAGTATATGCATGTCTCTTGAATTTACTAACCTACCATAAAAGATATGAAGGAGGAGGTTCATTTCACCGAAAAGAAGGAAGCTGGGTACACATGCTGATGAGGAATAATAATTTGCCTAAGCAAAAAGATGGCATAATCAATTATATGACCCACGTTCTTTCAAGGCACCCTTATGCTTACAGATGGGGACAAGTAACCATTGAAATAGAAAAAGAAAAAAAAAAAAAAAAAAAAGAAAAAAAGAAAAAGGGTATGAGATTAATTATTAATTTGATTATAATTTCTTTTTATTTACTTTCAAATCATACCATTTAGGGAAATTATGTTGCCACTACTCGTATATCTAAAGTACTGCAGTGGTGCGCTCGAATTGAAGTCATGCACTGTCAAAAACATAATCTTACTACAAGAAAATTACTTCGTTTAGCGTCCCTCAAATTTGATTGTTTATCAGATTCAAAACGGTAGGTTTCAATTCTTTACAAAAAAAAAAAAAAAAAAAAGAAACGAGGGGGGTGGGTGTGACAATTAATTAAAGCCAAAATTTAGAGCATGGACTGCTTTCAAATCATTGTATCTAATGGCGAGACATGCTCTTGGACTTGATGCATGAAGTTTTATGCAAACAAAACTTCCCGTACCACCCTCGCTTTCAAAGGTAAAGCAGTACAGAAGCAAATAAACTATTAAAGTCGTGTACTTAGGCTCATTTGTTCACCAAAAATGGTAAATAATATAATCATGGAAAATACCAACGAACCTTTACATCGATTATTGGGATTATTATACAGTAGAAATCATAAAAAGCTAACCCCCCCCCCCCCCCCGCCCCACTCCTCCTCCCAACACAAATTCATTTTAAAGTTTCATTTTCCACTTGCCTGTTGGCCCCAAAAGCAGAATCCTAGCCACGTGAATAGAAAGAAAATCTACGGAAATGGAATAGCATTTTGACGGCAATTCTCTTGGAGTGGCCTCGTGAAAAGTGCATTATAATTCCTCTTTTTTCAACTGTGTATCTTTTTTGGCCATGGCTGTGATTTTGATTGATGACGACAGAGTATTCGCTGCAATTTGGTAATATATAATAATGCCAGCCGCAGCGGCCATCGTCAAGCGCAACTTGACCTGACCCATCACAGGACACCAAAGCTTGATTAAAGAATGGGCTTTTTAGGTTTAATTTATGTTTGAAAAAAAAAAAAAAAACAAAAAAAGAAGAAGAAGAAGTGAATTTAATTATATTTATTTAAATTCACTGTTTATAAATCTACCCATTAAAACGGCACCGAATTTGGAAGCATGCGTAGGCAACTGGGCCACGCTTGCTATGTATGTTAGTTAAAGCAACCATTTACTAGTCAGTGGATGCTATATATTTTTGGCCCTCTGATTAATGGTCAGTGATCGGTAATTAGTACACAAATCTGAAGTTGAGATGCTAATCACTAAATTTAAGTGACAAAATTATTTAAATTTTAAATTGAAAATTTTATTTATAGTCTTTACAAATTATAAATAAATGAGATATTTAGATAATTGGAGAACTCGCAGGAGCCAAAATCCTTATATTGTAATTATTAATTGATATCATTATCAAACACAAAAAAGAGGGTTTGTTGTGCTAACACAGATACTTTCTTAATTCCATAATGCGTAGATGTACTTAGATCTTAAAATTGAATAAACAAAGAGGCTGCTGCTCTCCGCTTGGACCGACGGCATGTGATGAAGGCAGTGACAGCTAAGGGACACGCTACAAATACGTTTATTAATGGTTGCATTATCTTAATCCTAGTCCTAATCCTAATTTGGTTTGCTTTTTGCTACCATGCGAGCTTGGCTTTTCATTGGTCAAAACAAGTCAAATTATGATTAAGAAAGAGACAACATCACGAGGGAATAAGCTTATCTAATGGTTATAAGAGACAAGGTAATTTTAACTTATTTAAAAATAAGTTTTTACCAATAAAACATTACCTTTTTTTTTTTTTTGTGTGTGTGCTTATATTATTCCAAAAAATATGAGAAATTTAGCGTATGAACATCAACAAATAAAGATGCTTGATTAGAACTGAAATGGGCAATTATCCGGCCAAAGAATTGCTTAAGTTTTTTTTTTCTTTTTTTCACCGAGATTCAATAATAGACTCTATATTAACATATTTAACCACAATTCTATTAATTTAAAAACGCATATGTATATATATATATATAACATTTACAAGTTGTAATCTAAGTATAAGACGAGAATTATATGATTTGAATTTATAAATTTTTAATTTTAACATTTTTTCATATAATTTTAAGTTTATATTTGGATGAAATTTATAAGTTTCTTGTATATAACTCTCTGGCCACTTGTTCAGTACAAAAAAAATAGCAATCTTGCACTTATAGAAACGAATATTTTCTAGTAAGAAATTTAAGAGGAAAAAAAAAAACTTTAAGAAGAACAAAATAATTGCTCACGAAGGCTAAGAAAAAGAAAAAAAAAAAAAAAGGACCCACCATAACAATTTCTTTTACCTCCCAGAGCGCTGGCCAGCTGGGTCCCTCCTTCCAGGCTTACTTTACTGCTTCTTCTTTTAGTCAATGTCTGGGGCAAAGCATTGTAACGAAAGGGAAGGCTAAATAATTAGTTGATTAATTAATTGCATAAAACGTCATTTTCTTGGGGAGGAGGGCCCATTTACATTGAAGAGACCTGACACTCTGATGGTTGGTGAAAAGATTTTTATATTCGCACGTGTTCAAAACCCGTGGAAAATGCCGGCAGAGCATTGTTTTGTGCAGTCAACTCCATACGCGTCTCACGGATCGTACGGTTCAGATTTGTCCCTCGTCCAAGGGAGAATGGGCTTCAAGTGGTGCTGCTAAACAAACAAAAATGTTGATAATATTGGTTTTCGAATAATAACAATTGTTTTAGTAAGATAATGACAAATCATATATATATATATATATATATATATATATATATATATCAATAGAAGATTAAATACTCTTAATATTATAAATAAATACAAATTATATAAACCAAATCATAAAGATAGTGTCAATGAAATTTAGTTGGTTAATAAAAATGTCAAAAAAATAAAAAAACAAAAACAAAATTTACTTAGTTTTGTGTGTTTAATGACTGAGAGTTTAACTTAATACTCCTAGTGGCATCTGATATTTGTTTTCAAATCATCAGAAAATAAAAATAAGTGCATTTTATTTATTTTTTATTTTTTGTAAAAAGTGTGAGTTGTTATTAATTTTATTGCATAAAATCGAGTACTTTTGAACGCTGCCTTATATTATACACATATTGCTATTGAATTTGTCTGCTCAATGTTACTTTTGAACGGGAGAATCGATCTTGGTTTCAAGTAGTTCCGAATTTGTTGGAACTAATGTTAAGCATTTCATTAAAAGAATATTAACAGAAGATTAACGTCAGAACCATTCTTAAAAGCTACTCAATTTTCCAATTCATGAACCGTATGAAAGTCCAACTTGCAATTGTTAATTGTTATTATATGTCAAATAAAGCTACAAAAGTGAAGAGGATCCCATGTCCCTCTGTCCTGTACTTCTGACAATGTTGGCTCGTACACTCTTTGTTAACATTCATTCATTCCGTGATTGATTTTTAATGAATGAATATTTATAAGTCTTTTTGATCTCTTTTATTTAGAATTAAATGATAAAAATAAAAAGTTTGATTACCGAAAAACAAAAAGAAAAAGAAGCATATTTCATTGGACTGCTCTTATGCTATTTTATTATTATTATATTTAATTCAATAGTTCTTTCCGCGTGGCAGAGACAGAGGAGAGGGACGGTAGCTTTATACGGGAGAAGCACAGCTGGAATTAGCAGGCATACAGCTGGCTATGTACCAACACAGATACGCAGCTACCTTCGCCGTTTTAATCTCATTTTCTTTATTTCTTTTACACATAAACACCCCCTCCTCCCAAAAAAGAGAAGAAGCTTTTTTTGAATAGAAATGCAGCTGTCTCGCTGAAATGTGCTAAAAACCCAACAATGGTGGGCTGTGGAGTATGGACGAGAGAACCAAAATCCAAGGCAGACTCTTCCCTGCTCCTTCCCTTTTTTGTGTGTTTTCCTTTTTGCCCTTTTCTTTTTCTTTATGGCAAATTGGGGGCTACTCTAGGTTTAAGTCCAAACCAATTTTATTTTTTTATTTTTTTTGTGTGTGCGTGTGTGTCAGGAAAAAAAAAAAGAAGAAGCAATTTATGTCATTAGTATTGTGGTGGCATTATCAATCCAAAACTGTCATGCCATGGCTAATTTTCAAAGCACCAAATGATGTTTCGCATGAACACAAAATTGTGACAATTTGCAACCCAGGCAGCCCATTTGCGAGCGTGAGAAGAGAGCTTGCTAAAGAATTGAATTGTTCAGGCACAGTCACATTCGTCAATTTGCAACCCATTTAAAAATATGTAGTCACGGGAGCATAAATCTACACAACTTCTGAAACACACCCACAAAACGCTTTTGCTTTAAAAGTGCCCTCCAATTTAGAAAGGTGCCGATCAATGAATGAAGTCAAAACAATCACCACCGCCATCTTTGACTAACAACCGTTTGGACAATAGACTTTTTCCAAAACTCACTCCCTTCTTCTTCTTCAAAAAAAAAATAAATAATAATAATAATAAAAAAATAACAAGCAACTCCATCAGACCCATAATCGTAAATATCTCGAACTTTCAGTGGCAACAACGTCCTCACACACAAAACAATCAAACAGCGAGTCAAAATTCCCGTTAAGCTCAATAAAAAAAGATACATTCCTTTTTTTTTTTTTTTTTTTGGATAAAAGACCGGTAAAAATAAAAATATAGAAAAAACCTCTGAAGGCTGAACAAATCCGTCATTTTGAAATGTCAGTAAGGGCAAATATGTCACTTTGTTGTTTGATATAAGTATGCTTCAGTTCGTTTCCCAATACTTCCCCAATTGCGGACCACTTGTTACTCTCTCTTCTAGTCTCTCTCTCTCTCTAGAAAAGGATAGAAAGGTCTTCCTCAAAGCGTTTTTGCGAACAGGCTATCGCCGGAGACGAGCCTCCTTCATCGGCGATTACCACTTCAGGTGGCCACCGGTTTCCGGCCGAACCGGCGAGGCGGTTAGAAACTGGAAAGTTTCGTTTTCGGTTTACTTGCAGAGAGGGATATACATAAGAGAAACCACGTTTTCGCCATGAAGCGGCGCCGTTTTCATGCTTAGATTGGATTAGTATTGTTATTATACGTGTATATATTGTATCGGGGGGGTTAAGTGATGGGGAGGGTGGCGGTGGGAGTGGCGGTTGGGGTGGCGGCGGTGTCGTGTGCAGTGGCGGGGCTGGTGGTGGGGAGGAGGTTGAGGAGGAGGAGGAAGTGGAGGAAAGTGGTGGAAGTGGTGAAGGAATTGGAGGAGTCTTGTGACACCACCGTCGGGAGGCTGAGGCAGGTGGTGGACGCCATGGCCGTCGAGATGCATGCTGGGTTGGCCTCTGAAGGAGGGTCCAAGCTTAAAATGTTGCTCACTTATGTCGACCGTTTGCCCAATGGGTAAATCAGTTTATCATCAACCTGTGATGTTCTTCATGAGCAGTTTTCCCTTTTGATTGTTGATTGATTGTAGGCTTGTGTGGATGTTTAAGGGAAATCCACATGCCTGCCTAATAAGCTTAGATGCTATTTTTTTGGGTGTTGAATTCGTTGTTTTGTGAATGTAATAAGTGATGTTTATGGTGGCCTGTCATGTTGCTTAGTAGTTTGGTTATTTTGGTATTCCCTTTTCATTTGTTTTTCTAAGTTATGCTGGGTTGCTTCTTTCTCTCTTGTCACTATTTTTTTTTCCTTTTCTTTTCTTTTTGTTTTTTCAGTTGGAAATGATCTATTGTTTATGCCCCCATTGGTCTTTTAAACTCTTGGTCCCATGTTTAAACAACATAGGCGTTATTTTTGGTCTATTTGCTGTTTTCTCCTTTTTATTTTACGAATTTTTTTTATCTTCCTTTCTTTTTTTCCTTTCCTCCTATCATTTCTTTATTTTTGTTTCCCTATTTAGTCGGTATATTCTTACACATGATACTGCTTCATTAGTTTTTTTTAGGGGGGGGTTAAAATAATGTAATCTGCTTTTAATTTATTACTTAGTGTGCATCCTGTTGTCTGTTGTCTGGACATTTTTTATAGTGAGGAATAAATTCATGCACTATTTGCGTGAAGTTTTTTTTATTTTTATTTTAATGTCGTATCTTGATAAATAAGTTTTAAAGAATCTTAATGTTGGTTTCTTTTCAGTTCCAGTCTCAGATATGTGGGGTAGAAATGTTTGGGGGGATATTTTACTTGTGGAATCTGTGATTTCTCCCTTTGTTCTTTATCTGTATGTTTACTGAATGAACAAGTTCAATGCCAAGAGTTTGAATAAAGAATCTGTTCAGATTTTGCTATTTTAATCTGGTCATTGAAGATGGTACAATTTTGCCTGCACTGTAATTTTACAGCCGAATCATGGATGTATTCATAACTTCAATCCTTGTTGCTATGTCATTCATCCTTTAATGGAGTCAATCTTGTAAATCACTGTTTTCCTTCGAGAAGAACATGTGACCGTTGAACACTTTTGACAGCCTAACATTATTGACTATTGGTAGGATCATATTGGACCTGATATGAGAGCTGCTACTGTACAACTTTATTGATGCACATCTTCATCGAGACATCTTTTTTTCCCTATCAGAATCAGTTTTGAGACATTTGGATGAGCTTTCAATATCAAATTCCTTACCCACTAGACCGAGCTAGAGCATTATCTTAAATTTCATTTGCCTTTTGTTGGCATCTTTTTTTTGTGAAATTATGCGCCATGTGTTTCTTGTTTTGTTTAACGTGTGCCTATAAATTGGTTTTTAATGTCGTTGTCAGGAGTGAGATAGGAACTTATTATGCTCTAGATCTTGGGGGTACTAATTTTAGGGTCTTGCGGGTTCAGCTAGGAGGTAGAACGTCCTTGATCTTGTCACAAGATGTGGAACGGCAACCAATTCCTCAGTACTTAATGAGGAGCACAAGTGAGGTGATCAAGATAAAATTTCAAAAGTTTCGCTGTAATTTTGGGATGCTTAAATAAAAGAATGTATATGTTCAAAATTTAATATATGCTCTTGCCTGCAGGATCTATTTGACTTTATTGCTTCAACATTAAAGCAGTTTGTTGATAAAGAAGAAAATGTTTCTGAGCTCTCTACAGCTAGATCCTGGGAACTAGGGTTTACTTTCTCTTTTCCGGTGAAACAACTGTCTATTCGTTCAGGGATCCTTATCAAATGGACCAAAGGACTCACTACTGAAGGCATGGTTGGTGTGAAATTATCTGCTTATAATGGTGCTGAGGGTCTTTAAAATCTTTCTTGTAAAGTGCAACTGCATAATTGTTTGAACCGCATCTTGCTATCCTGTCTCCATGTCAAGTTTATGTTTTCTATTCCGCTTTTAAATGGCTGTGCAAATAATTGTTGGAGGAGATTTTTAAATTTCTTTTAGCCTTGGTGCACAGTGTGTAGACAAGAACAATGTGTACTTTTCTGGGCCCTGTTGTGATATTTTAGGGGAGATAAGCTAGGTAACCTGGTACAGAAACAAGCTTGGTAATTGATCTAGAAGCATTTTGCAATATGGGGTGAGTGTTAAAAATAAGGTCTGCTGTCAACGTAATTTGCAAATGATTGTAGGTTGGAAAAGAGATTGGTGGATGCTTACAGGAGGCACTGAACAAGAAGGGTTTAGATGTGCAGGTTGCTGCATTGGTAAGCACTCCATTATTGTCCTCAAGCAATTTCTGTCATGTTGATGCACTAGGATAAATGGAAGTGAATTCCTTGTCAGATTTGTTCATTAATATGATCATTTAGGATTTTCTTTGCATGTCACACAGCTACATGGATTTTCTTAAATGGGCACTTTATATGCTATGTATTATTTGCTTCAAAATAACAGTTGTAATTTGGATATCATTTTTCTTTTCAAACTTTCCTTCCTATTAGACAATTGTAGGAAAACTGTTTTTGACGCAAGTATTTCTTTTCTATACTTTGGAGTAGAGTTCAATATTTTTAAGTTCTTTGGTGTTCTATTGTATTATATGTGGCACATTGACACGGTCACTATTATTTTTCATCATTTATGTTAGTATTGCAGTCCATCTACCCAAACCATAAAATGGAGGACAAAAGGTCACATGTGCACATAAAGGCGCACAACATGGAGAGGGAAGGGACGCAAAAGAGAATTTTTTTTAGGGGGGGAGGGGGAGGGGGAGGGGTTAGGGTTTGTATGTGTGTCAGCTTTACTGTTATCCCTTTTTTTCTTTTGTGTATAAATAATGCTTTTCTCACTGTCTTATAGAAAATGAATAGGCATAAATTACAATCAATCTTTAACCAGGTAAATGATACCGTGGGGACATTGGCTCTTGGACATTACCATGATGGTGATGCTGTTGCTGCAGCAATATTCGGAACGGGTACTAATGCTTGCTATTTTGAGCGAGCAGATGCCATCATAAAATGTCAAGGACTTCTTATGTCTTCTGGAGGCATGGTATTCCTTATTGTCTCATTCAGACATTTTCTCATGCTGCCTCTTAAAAAAATAATAAAATATTTGGCTGCTTGTTTGTTTTGCTCACATTTTTCCATTCTTCCATGTAATTAGGTTGTCAACATGGAATGGGGAAGTTTCTGGTCATCACATCTGCCAAGAACTTCTTATGACATTGATTTGGATGCTGAAAGTCATAATCCAAATGATCAAGTGAGTGGTAGTTGCTTTTGATTTTGTAATGTCTTTAACGGAACAACCTTGATGATTGCTGGACTTGGCTGCAGGGTTTTGAGAAAATGATATCAGGAATGTATCTAGGTGAGATTGCAAGGAGAGTGATTCTCAGAATGTCACAGGAGGCTGATATCTTTGAAGCTGTACCATTTAAATTATCAACACCCTTTAGTTTGCAGTATGTGTCCTCTTTCTACTCTTTCTTTCTATTGCATGCTTGTGCACCTGTGTCTGTTCTTGCATATGTTTGCAATGTGCATACATATGTGATGCCATATTTGCTTAATATCTCAATTTATTGAATTTACTCAGATTGAAGTAAAATTGCTATGTTCTCTACCCAGGAGTTGATCTTTCTTAATTTATAAAACTTGATTAATTCATAGATGAATACAGCACATTAGTTTTACCAGAACAAAGGATTTCATGTTTACATACCGTCATGTTGTCACAATGACAAGACTTCTCGCAGTTTGCTAGTATACTCTGCTAGTGTGCAATTACTGATTTTTAATATTCAATGCACGAGGCTGCCTATTTTGGACAAATTTTCACAGTTTTCCTTATCATACTCCAGAACACCTTTGATGGCTGCTATGCACAAGGACGACACTCCTGATCTGAAGGAAGTAGCCAGAATATTAAAAGAAACTCTGGAGGTCGATGATTTAGACAACACCTGTTCTACTTTTGTTTGTTACGAGACTGCAAAAGGCTACTTATTTTGTTTCCATGCTCATATGTTGTAATATGTGGTGTGACTGCCTGTTACAGATTCAAGAAGTCCCCTTGAAGTTCAGAAAGCTTGTTGTAAGAGTGTGTGATGTTGTAACCCGCAGGGCTGCGAGACTGGCTGCTGCAGGCATTGTGGGGATCTTGAAGAAGATTGGCCGGGATGGGACTGGAGGCATTTCTGGTGGAAGAAGTAGGGGGGACACGAAAATGAGAAGAACGGTTGTTGCAATGGAAGGGAGTCTGTATACCAATTATTCAATGTTTAGCGAATACTTGCATGAAGCCGTGAATGAAATCTTGGGTGAAGAAGTCGCCCAACATGTCATTCTTAAGGTTGCGGAAGATGGATCAGGTGTTGGAGCAGCTCTTATCGCTGCATCCTACTCATCCCACAATGTGGATACCTTACAGTTTCCATAAGAATATATATAATATCACTTGTATGTACATACATCTCATGTAAATCTAGAGAATTCTTTTCAATGCCGATGTACATGAAAAAAAAGCTGTTTGTCTAAAAGATGATTGTAATTGAATGTTCGTTAATATATATATATATTATTATTTTTTTGTACTTCTTCGCCCTTCTCAACCTCAAGGCCCTGGCGTCACAGTCCTAGCAATAGGCATTGGTGGGTTGTTGTCTCTCCTTTATCCCTTCACAACCATTGGCTTGGAAATTAATCTGTTACACATTCAACTTCACTCTCAAACCGTACACACGCCAGCTTCCCACTCTCTGCAAGTGCGTACTAGCTTGCAATCATCTGGGAAGTTGGCCTAGTAGTCAACTACGTTAACAAGGTCACCACTTCAGTGATCAACCATTATATCTAATTTGTGCCAAAAGAAGAAAGAAGTAGAGTCACATTATCACGATTTATTATATAGTTTTAATATTATATATTTTTAATTTTATTGTAATTTATAATTATAAAATTATAACGTGATATTTTTTTATGAATTGGATTTGTTTATTTAATGTTTACATTATTTGTTTCTTTTGTTAAAAAAAGAAAAAAGAAAAAAGAAAAACGTTGTTTTGTAGCCATACAAAAGGATTAAGCATCGTATACTGAATTAAAGCGTCTTAGGAACTGCCAAAAGATGCAGACTTCCCTATTTTGATTTTTGAGTTAATGAGAAAGAAAAGACAGGTCGGTTGCTAAAAGAAAATTGTCAGTTACTAAGGTCATAAGACAGACATGTCGGTGGGCCAATACATGCACACAGTGAAAAGAACTGCGGAACCCTCGGGTTGGATAACTAACTGAGAGCTGATATGCCCTTTTGACTCACGACATCCTCTCCGTCTCAATGGCGACCGACGGCAAGCCAAAGTTCTCCGCCGCCGCTGCCACCACCAACAAGAGCACAAAGAGAAAGCAACGATATCTCCCTTATAATGTATCCATTTCACTCTCTCTCTCAATGTATCTCAAATCACTAGCCTTTGATTGATATATATATTAATTATGTGTATTCCCCCTTTTTTGTTGTAGAAACCAGTGAAGAAGAAGGGTACTTATCCATTACGCCCAGGAGTGGAAGGCTTCTTTATTACTTGTGATGGTGGTCGAGAGCGCCAAGCCGGTTTTGAGGCCATCAATGTTATAGACTCTGTATGTTCTTCTAAAATTAATCTTTCTGCTTTACAGTTCATGCCTTCAAGTTCCAATTTTTAAGACCTTTTTTGGCATTTGATTGCTGATTCCATATCTGGGTATTCTTTTTTCTTGCCAAGTTCAATTATTTCTGAGTCGAATTGGTTGTAATATATCAAAAATTGTATAAATATTGGTGCTTTTGTAGTGGATTTATGTTTCATTGTCCCATTTCCATGTATTGGATGGAGGCATCTTGGTTTCTTATTCAACCTTCCATCTGGTTTTTCTAGAGTCACTTGCTCCATACCTTCCTCCCTCTTTCTTCTACTTCTCTAAAGGGAATTCCATGGATTGAATGCCAGTTGCCTTGTTGCCAAATAAATTTGAAGAGTTTCATTAAGGCATACACATTGATGTACTCAGTTTTATAGAGGTTTAGATCTTTAAGATCATGTCTTGGTGGTCTAGAAAGAAAACTGTACAGCTTTGAGTACCTTAACTTGTTCATACTTATCGAATTTCAGTGTTTATGATTTTTCCATTGAAATGGTGTCAGATTAAAGGAATCTTATAGGGGAAGAAAAGAGGGGGAAAAAGAGGATTAAGGTACTATAACTAAAGTAGCAAAGGCATAATAAAACTATAAACTGACAAAAAAGGGAACAAGACAGGAGGCTGTTTGATTCACTTTAACAGTGATTTCAATTAGTCTATGGGACTAAGGGTGCCAACTATGTTATATGTGGTTACATGGTTTGTTCTGCCTTGCAGTTTTTTGAGGAGCTAGTCCATGGAAAGGATTCAAGTGTGAAGATTTCTCAGTTGCCTAATAAACCTTTGAACCAAAAGATTAAGTTCACATATTCTGATGATGACGAAAAAGAAGAAGAAGAAGAAGGGAAAGGAGAAGAAGAAGTTGATGACGATGGCAACAGTGATTCTAGTGAGGAGGATGGGGAGAAGGAAATTTCAAAATTTCAAAATGAGGACAGTAAAGAGGCAAATAAATCTGAACCTTGTCAAATCAATGATGCTGAAAAGAAAATTTCAAATGAAAATTCATGTTCTACTAAGGTGGATAATGCATGCCCTGGCAATCAAATAGAAGAAAGGATTAATGACAATGAAGAGAACAATAAAAATCAAGAAAATCAATCAAATGAATCTGAGGAGCCACCAGTAAAGAAGCAATGCATAGAAGTGCCCTCTGCAAAATGTGGAGTCCAACAAAAAGTGCAGGAGAAATCAATTGATAAGCTTATTGAAGATGAACTAAAAGAACTTGGAGATAAGAACAAGGTGAGTAGTACTGTTCCCACCTCTGGATAACAATTTATAATTATGTTTCCTGGTCACTTGACCTTCACATGACAAGGACAGAAGCTGATTTTGTGACCAAACCAAAGTTCTCTAGCTTATTCTTCTTTCTCCTGGTTTTTTGTTGTCTAAAGATGCTTCTATTTCCCACTATTGTTTCTATATATATTGTCATTATTGATTTCAAGATACTTTTGCCTGATTTTAGACCTATTAAACTTACCCCTCACATAGAGATTATCGCTTAAGATAAGGGTTGTACTCAACTTCACTATTGGTTCTACATTTGATCATATGATTATAATTTATTTTATTGTTTATATATTCTATTCATTTCAAACAGAGGCGCTTTTTCAACCTCGATTCAGGTTGTAATGGTGTTGTCTTTGTTCAAATGCGCAAGAGAGATGGAGACCCTTGCCCCAAGGATATTGCACAGTATATGATGACATCTGCCATGGCAACAAGGAAACACATGTCAAGGTTCATAAATTGCTGACTTGTTAGTTGAAATAAATGAAAAGTGCTGTAGCTTCCAGCCAATGAGATTCCCCTTCGTGTTAATGCTACGAGTTGTGGGTTGTCAATGCCATTCCATAGGGCTGGGGCTTGCTTTTGAGCATGGTGCTACAAGTGTGGTTTGCACCAGTCTAAATCTATAAATGTATTTTCATGTGCAGGTTCCTCTTAAGGGTGTTACCAATTGAAGTTGCATGCTATGCGTCAGAAGAGGAAATTTCAAAGGCAATTGCACCAGTTGTAACAAGATATTTTCCTGCAGATGCTCAAGACCCACATAAGGTTCTGCATTATCTGTTTCGTTTATTTTTTAAGCTGCAATTGTGTAGTTTATTACCATATTCATTGTAGAGCCTAGAGCCTTATAATATGCTAGAGAAAACCTGGTTTCGCTTACTTTAGATTAATTAAAAAGGAAAAAGAATTCTCTATGCATCTATGACGTTGCAATGCCAACTGAAGTCTGATAGCTTATTTGCACTTGCAGTTTGCAGTAATGTATGAAGCCCGCGCAAATACTGGTGTAGACAGGATGAAAATTATAAACGTGGTTGCAAAATCAGTTCCTGGACCTCATAAAGTTGATCTTAGCAATCCTGACAAAACAATTGTAGTTGAAATTGTCAAGGTACTTGACTTCTCTGTTGTAAGTCTTCTGTCATTCAGATGTTTGCTCCAAAAGCTTAAAATTGACTGCAATAACTTAAATTTCTGTTCCTTATTGCTTTTTCAGACTGTGTGCTTGATCGGGGTTGTTGAAAAGTATAAGGAGTTGGCCAAGTACAACCTAAGGCAGCTGACATCACCAAAACCATAGCAAGTTTTTGCATTCTTTGCTGACAATGCTGCATACTTTAGATCTGTTAATGTGAAACCTGCCTTTAATCTGAAATTTTGATGGTAGTATAATAAGAATAATATTGTCCTTGCTTTTATTTGCTTATGAACCAGTATTTCCTTCTCTTCTATGTATCATTTTCTTTTCTGCATTTGGGGGTCGGATATAACTCCGTTTCTTTTCAAGCATAAATTTTGGATTAAAACTGCGCTTAGGTGGTCTCATTGTTGTTATCTTTGACTGTCGAATTAGCAATGTAGATCTGACAACATTATCATAACTGCAGTAAACCAGCCAATCTTTTTAACTGCATTAATCCAGCAATGAAGGCACTCATCTGAGCTTGGCTGAAGGTACTCATCTCATCGTTAACTCTGGAAAATGGGAAAGGAATAAAAAGATATGCACTGAAACATAAAAAAACTTGAAAGGGTCCAATAAATAGACACAGGCAGTATTGTATTGAAATATGAAACAGACAATGGGAAACAAGTGACAAAAAAAAGAAGAAATTATGTTGGCTCCACAAACCCTCCCACCTCTTCTGTTTCAGTAAGACGAGGCAAGCGATTTTGCATAAACCTATGCACTTAAAACTGCGATCTCCTTGTCAAAAGCTATCATGCACTTGGAGGCTTGTACAATTTCTCCACCATCTTCTTGTATTCTGCAAAAACAAAGAAGGGAGTACAATGCTTTAGAAAAGCGGATCACAAAAGAAATCATCCTAAATTTTGAGAAACTGTCAGTAGAATTTTTTAGCAGTATCACCTTCATGATTGCTCCAAAGTTGTGCTGCCTGGGTGTTTAGAGGCGAGGTTATGTTTGGCTCTGGAAATCACACAAAGAGTATGACAAATCAAGCCATTGAAATTTCGCAAAATGTACGTCCACACTGGAATATCCAAAAAGAAGAGAAGACTTACCTCCAAGCAGACTCTGGATAGAGAGTAGAATTGTTCTAACATCGTATGCAGATGACCATTTATCCTACACATCTCAAAGGTCTTTTTAGTTTAAAGATGGATGTAAGGTAAAATAACGTCACAGTTTGTCGTATTACCTGAAGAATATCCAGGCAAATGTTGCCATAGACATCTACGTTGGGATGGAAGCAGCTGGTCTCAAACTTGACCTTTGGTGGCTTGAATGGATAGTCATTTGGGAAAGAAAAGGATAGCTTGTATTCTGTTCCTTCAAAGACCGTGTCTTTGCTTCCGACAATTGTTCCTTTCCAGCAGAGTATGTTTTCTTCCTCTGGGAATGCAGATATCCCAGTTTCTCCACTCATCTGTAAATCGAAAGATGGCACAGTCAACAAGTTTGAATTACAATTTGTTTCGGTGAAAAAATCAATTTGAGAACCCCCTAAAAAAAAACATATATATATATATATATATATCAAGTAGATTCCCAACATTCTTTGGCTCCAAATAGAGATAATAAAGGGGATAAAAAAAAGAATAAAAGAAAAGGAAAAGGGATTAATTGTTCTTACCATGAGTGCCATCAGTTCTGATTGCAACCTGTTTTTCAAACAAAGAAAAAGGAAACAATACAGGGAATAAATTAGAAGAAGAGAGCAATCAAATCAAGCTTGGAAAACAGTTTAAATTAGAGAAACTAGAAGCCCGGGTTAACAAATATCCAATTCAAGATCCGTTACAACAAATTTTTTTTAAAAAAGAAGGGAAACCCAGCAGAAAGAAATCAACTTTCCATAAACCCCACGGTTAGCCTATAAATATTACAGAGTCAAATAAAAAAAATCCATTCCAAGAATTCAAAAGGCTGAAATTTAACCGCTTAAGCACGGACTGGGTATCAACGGTGGTAGCGGTAGGCAGGCTCTGCTGAGATGGGGTTCCTGCCAGAGCGGCTACCACCGGCGCGCTTCCTTGGTACCCATTAACGGTCGCCATCTTTTAACAAAGAAAACCCAAAGACGAATTCTGATTTTTTCAAAAAGAAGAAGAATTGATATCATCAATGAGAGGGCTTGGGGCAACACAGGAGGTGCTTTATAAAACAGAGGGAAGGTAATACCGACGACACCGTTTTGAGTGGATCTCTCGAACGTTTCGGTCATGACGGCTGTTGGAAATTGAATTGTCCGTTCTATCCTTGGTTCTCCAACGGCTAGTTTACCAGTTTGAATTTTACGCCCCAACCCCCCCCCAAGCTCTCAAAGTGCGGTTCTGTGTATGAAACTACACCTTTCACCGCTTAACTAACTGGGCCATATGGTCCATTTCATGGGCTGTTTTGGTGGGCCCAAAAAGAACAAAAGCCCAACTCATTGCAATGCTTTTTTTTAATAAAAAATATTTATTTTTTAAATAAATAATTTTTTTGTGTTCCTCATTTTTTTTTTTAAAAAGTCTCATCCAATTGATTTATCGAATTTATGTTATGAAATATCTTAATTTATAATTAAATTACTCACATAGTAAAATGCAAGATTATTTATGAATTGAAGATCATTTAATTATAAAATGATGATAATTAGAAAAAGGTTCACATAAATGTGTAATTTTCTGAATCTTTACTTATTTCATATTTTGGTTGTGTAAAAATTTATATTGCTTGACACATTATATGTGTTAATTAATTTATAAATTCAATTTTATGCCCATAAACATAATCAATCATGTAAATTAGAATTTAAGAGCTCAAATAAAATTATTTTTTTTATCAATAAAAAATTATTTTTCATGCAGATGGAAAAAAAAGTTTAAACCAAAAAGTTATATAATTATTTTTAATTAAATTTGAGATTAAAATTTATTTTTACAGTATAAAAGAAAGAAAAAAAGAGAGAGTTTAATTACGCCTTTTTGCAACCAAATGCCCCCCCCCCCCAAAAAAAACATTGAAAAAAGAAAGTGGCATAACATTTTGCAAGCATCCGCGACAGTGAGAGGGTGTGCTACAACGGATTATGTAATAGATAAGGAGCCATCTCTCTCTCTCTCTCTCTCTCTCTCTCTGAGTGTCCAATAATATATATAGTACAATGGCATTGTCTAGGACAGCTGCTTGCAGTTCGGTCTCAGGCATCCAGTCTTCAATGTTTCTGACTACCTCGTTCAAATTTCAGTCTCTTATCTGTCCGTTGAAGCCCTTTAAGCGAACCGGCAATCATCGTCCTGTCCTTGTTCTCGCTTCTTCAAATGCAACTGTTATTGGGTCTGGCAATGGCGCTGTTGTTGCTGACTCGGATAGACAGTTGGACCCCTCTTTTTATGGAAGAAAGTTCTTCCCTTTAGCTGCTGTTGTTGGCCAGGTAAATGAATGGAGCAATAACTTCCTATTAATATGAAATGAGCATATGGGTGTGTGTTTAATTAATATTTTATCTTGATTTTCTGCTTGGATTTTGGTTCTGCTGAAATGGGTTTGTCGGGTTTTGGTTTTTACTTAAATCGGTTTGTTTCTGATTGACCATCTATGATGTCATCTTTATGGCACACTCACCAGTGGAATTATGCTCCTTTGAGTAAAGTTTTAAAGGGGCACTTGCAATGGGAGAATTACTGCATATTCTGATTCTGAGTTATCCTCAGATTGTTTGGTAATTGCATATTCTGCATGGCCATACAGGAATGCTGCTGCAATTTTTAGTTTTATTTTTTGCATTCTTGTGTAACTTCAGCGATCAAGTCATGAACTTTCCTGTGGCCTTTATTTCGGAGTTGAGCCTGCAAATTGGTTAGAAAGAAATAAATTAACATGGAGTGCTAATTGATTAACTAAGTCTTTGTTATTTAGTATGTAGCTGATGATGCCAATCGTTTTTAGGATGCTATCAAAACTGCTCTTTTGTTGGGGGCTATTGACCGTGAAATTGGAGGGATTGCTATCTCAGGAAGGCGAGGAACAGCCAAGACAGTAATGGCACGTGGGCTGCATGCAATTTTACCACCTATTGATGTTGTTGTTGGTTCAATGGCAAATGCAGATCCAACTTGCCCAGAAGAGTAAGTTCACTGAATCGTCAAGATTTTTTTTTTTTGGAGTTCTTTTTTCTCATACACTGGTAAGCAAATATTTTAAAAATCTGATGCCACATTTTCTGCTAGTTCTTTGCAGAATTCAATTTTCCTGTGAGAAAAATGTGTATTATGCACTAAACATATTCTACTTCAGTCAGAAAGAAGTATTATAAGTTCTATCATTGATACTGTTGGGAGAGATGGCCCAGCCCTATGGATACAAGTTTGAAATTATCTGTTTTTTGTAATACCGGAAATTCATTGAATGTAACAAGTGAGGATTTCCATTTAATTTTCTTTCCTCTCAAAATGATTCAACTGAACATTCTTCTGAAGGTGGGAAGATGGTCTAGCTGAGCAAGTCAAATGCAATTCTGATGGTAATATTAAAACTCAAATTGTCAGATCCCCATTTGTCCAGGTATGCTTCATGGATAACAATTTTGATTGAGCATATTGTCATGAATTCGCTAATATTTGGTCAAATCATGCCACAGATTCCACTAGGAGTCACCGAGGACAGACTCATAGGATCTGTTGATGTTGAGGAGTCTGTGAAAACGGGAACAACTGTCTTCCAGCCAGGCCTTCTGGCTGAAGCACATAGAGGTGTTTTATATGTAGATGAAATTAATCTTTTGGATGAGAGTATTAGTAATCTGCTTCTTAATGTCTTGACGGAAGGAGTTAATACTGTTGAAAGAGAGGGAATCAGCTTCAAGCACCCATGCAAGCCCCTGTTGATTGCTACTTACAACCCAGCAGAGGGTGCTGTTCGTGAGCACTTGCTGGATCGTATTGCCATTAATTTGAGGTACAGGCCTTCTTGTTAGATAAAGAATGAATTTTTTATTGTCATTTTCATTGTTCCTGTTTGAATGATGACACATTGGTTCTGCAGTGCAGATCTTCTAATGAATTTTGAAGATCGTGTTGCAGCTGTTGGAATTGCAACTCAATTTCAGGAATCTACTAATGAAGTCTTTAAAATGGTTGAGGAAGAGACAGAGTTTGTGAAGACCCAGGTAATTGTGTTTCTATGATTTCTTCTCTGAACTTTAAATCAGGGAGGTTAAGAAAAATCTCAGGCTAGGGTGAGTGGTTTAAGTGCATAACTATCACTGTATTTGGGACAATTATCATTGTGGATTTTGTAATAGCCCATATATGATTATCAATAATGTATTAAAGTTGCCTTGTAGGACATTCAAGCACCGTTTTCTCCTAGAAAAGTCTCAAAATTATGCTTTTCCTGAAATTATAGCATATCTCAATCAGAAAATATTGTGTGCTTTATTATTTTTGTGTACAGCCAACTAAATAGCTTCCTGCACTCATTGCTTATTTAATGATGTGCCTGAACAAGAAGCTGGGTCCTGAGAAGCCTTCTAATATCCCCAGGACTAAGTACACTGGAATAGTAGTATGATCAGATATTTTGATAATTGCTATATTTATATTGCCATTACAGTATGATTGCTGCATATTTACACTAAAAAATTTTGAGGTCATACATTTTTTTTTCTGGAATGACCTCCTTTCCCATCATTGCAGTGTAAATCTCATGGTAATTGGCCTCCATTGTATGATGTCAAAAATTGAAACTTTCAGTGAAGTAGAAACATGAGAATAACAGTGTGATCTTCATATCCTGCAGATCATTTTGGCAAGGGAGTACTTGAAGGATGTTACCCTTAGTAGGGAACAATTAAAATACCTGGTTATGGAGGCCATTCGAGGTGGTTGTCAGGTATTGAATTGCAACTCTTCCCTACTCTGTCTTCCCTGCTTTACTTGATCGTTTAATTTACTGGGTTTTTGTGAAGCAAATGAAGGCAAACCCTTGAATTATCACCATCTTACCATCAATATATGCACAAGCCCTCTTGTTGGGATAGTATTCATGTACTTAGCATAACCTAGTATAGCATGGGGTACTATAAAATACAGTTCAACATATGTTCTCTCTCTCTCTCTCTTTTTCTTTTGGTGGGGGATGATTGGCATTGGCTTCTTTTCTATAGCTTGTACCTATTTAATTTTTTGCATGTGTTTTTCCTTGCTTCCTGTAACTGAAAGGGGTACTATAAATACTATAAAATGTAGCTCAACATATCTACTTGCTTATTACCTGCAAACTATGGATGATAGGGGCACAGAGCCGAGCTATATGCTGCTCGTGTGGCAAAATGTTTGGCAGCTCTTGAAGGACGTGAGAAAGTTAATGTGGATGACCTGAAAAAGGCTGTTAAGTATTTTTCTTAGCATGCTGCAGATATATAGTTACTCAGTTCATTCTTTTACAGTAATCCCTCCTATATTTATTCCAAACTGCATAGGGTTACTGTTCTGACATGAATCTTAAACAGGTAGAACTGGTTATTCTTCCACGTTCTATTGTCATTGAGAACCCACCTGACCAACAAAATCAACAGCCTCCACCTCCACCTCCACCTCCACCTCCACAAAATCAGGATTCTGTGGATGAGCAGAATGAGGAGGAAGATCAAGAGGTTCTCAGCTTTGATAATTCTTTGTTGCTATTTATATGCAATTTTGCACATTCTTTGTCACATTATGTATCCATAAGATGATGTTGACAACCAACAGCAATTTTCAACTTCTGACTTAGTTCTGGTCTTTTATTTATCATATATTGAGTATCCTTCCTCAAATGTGATGTTTTTTTACTGTAACTAGGAGGATAATGATGAGGAGAATGAGCAACAGCAGGAACAAATACCTGAAGAATTTATCTTTGATGCAGAAGGAGGTTTGGTGGATGAGAAACTTCTCTTCTTTGCACAACAAGCACAGAGACGCCGAGGAAAGGCTGGGAGAGCAAAGAATGTTATATTTTCAGAGGATAGAGGGCGATACGTTAAACCAATGCTCCCAAAAGTTTGTATCCCAACCCATCCTCTTTGTAAAAGGAAATAAGATTCTTTTTTTAAACTTGTCTTCTTTTGTTATGCTGAAATCTGTTTCAATCTGTACAGCGGATATTGGAGTGAATTGTGTTCTTTTGGAGTGGGGGGTTCTTTTTGAATAATGTTTCTCTGTCTTGAATGAGTTGGTATCCAATGAGTTGTTTTCTGCCTTGTATTTACTGTTTGGATATTAGCTTAAAATGTTAGTGAGTGCTCATCTAGACCTTCTTGCAGATCTTTCAGTCCCTTTGTTTTTAATATTATACTCATCAACCATTGATTTTCTACAGGGTCCCATAAAGAGATTAGCAGTTGATGCTACCTTAAGGGCAGCTGCACCATATCAAAAATTGCGTAGGGAGAAGGACAGTCTTAAAACTAGGAAAGTCTTTGTTGAGAAAACTGACATGAGGGCTAAAAGAATGGCAAGGAAAGCTGGAGCACTGGTAATAATTGTTGATTTTTCCCTTGTTCTTTACTTCATTTCAAGGAAAGGAAGAGTTCCAGTTTCAGTGCAAGACCCTTCTGCAGTCGTATCTATTACTTTATTTTTGGTGGTGCTTTATGGTAATTTGGTCGTGATTTGAATTGTTTGCAGTGCAACATTGTATGACTTATCTTATAACTAGAATGAAACCTTAGTCTTGATGGTTTCAACCAAACTATTGGACTCTCTATAACATAGCTTATACCATTCAGGTTATGATTAGATTTTCTAGCATCCATTTGTTCTGATTAGTTCCTGTTCTTATGCTTGGGAGAAGAGATTTAGTTTCATTCATTTTCCTTACCATCAGAGAGAGATTGATTGAATAAACAGTTGATGTTTTATAGATTCTTATATATGTGTTGCACGACAGGTAATATTTGCAGTTGATGCAAGTGGGAGCATGGCATTGAATCGGATGCAAAATGCAAAGGGTGCTGCACTGAAGCTACTAGCTGAAAGTTATACAAGCAGAGATCAGGCAATACAATGCTACCAAATCAACTTCCTTTTTGGCAATTTTTAGGACTTGGGGATTCTGGATGCCAAATACATCACACCAAAGGTTGTATGTTTTTGTTCTTTCTAACATCTCTTACTGGATTATGTGAAGTAGGTGGCTATTATTCCTTTCCGTGGAGATGCCGCAGAAGTCCTTCTGCCTCCTTCCAGATCAATTGCAATGGCAAGAAAACGTCTTGAGCGACTTCCTTGTGGTGGTGGTTCTCCCCTAGCTCATGGTCTGACAACTGTGAGTAGTTCTAGTAAATTCCTTTAGTTGTTGATAATCATATTGTTGCAAAACATTCTATTCCTTTAACACTCAGAAATTTTTGCTTCCTGAATCTAATTGTTAAAGCCCTGGCTTAAAGCTCTTATGGAGAATGTTAAGTGTTGTGAATCACTTCATGCATTTTCTGTGAAAGCAAATCTTTCCACTATTTCTCTTTTCTGCTATCATCAGCTTTTTGAAATACTAGGTACTTAGAAGTGCATTAGCCATGCACAATAATCCATTGCTGTGGCTTCCTATTTCTAATTATTATTCATACATTGTTGTAGGCCGTCAGAGTTGGGCTAAATGCAGAAAAGAGTGGCAATGTTGGACGTGTGATGATTGTTGCTATAACTGATGGTAGAGCCAACATATCATTAAAGAGGTCTACTGACCCTGCAGCCACCAGTTCTGATGCCCCAAGACCTTCAGCACAAGACCTGAAGGTAAATTAATCCTTTGTCTTCCTCAGAAAATTCAGAGGTGCATATGAAAATTGGCATATGGAGATCTAAAATTTTTCTTGAAATCTTGCTTTGGCACAAGTCTAATGCTTTTGTTTCCCTGTGTGGTAAAGGATGAGATACTTGAAGTGGCCGGTAAAATATACAAGGCAGGGATGTCTCTTCTTGTCATTGACACGGAAAACAAGTTTGTTTCAACTGGTTTTTCCAAGGAGATTGCAAGAGTTGCTCAAGGTTTGTCTTGCTCTTGTAACTTGTTACTTTTTCTCCTGTTACAATGAGGGCTGCAACAGTTCACATGCAAAAACAACCTTATTCTGCAGGGAAATATTATTATTTGCCAAATGCTTCAGATGCTGTGATTTCAGCTGCAACAAAGGAAGCTTTATCAGCGTTAAAGAGTTCATGATTTTCACGTATGTGATCATTTATTATTGGCCAACACAAATACATCCAGTTGTACAACGTATATTTAACTGTTCATTTCTTTTTTGCTAGTAGTTGGGAATACAGGCCGATGCGAAATAGGCTTAGTGTGCATTTTGTGCACCAAATTATTAGAGGCCAATGCATTTAACTTTTAGTTATGCTAGGAGTGAGATACAGCATACTAATAGATTAGATGGTACCTAAGTCTTTCAATGCGACCAATCCCATTATTTAAGCTCTACTATTTAGAGAGAAAAAAAAAGAAGATGTTTTTCAATGGACAAGAATTAGATGACTACAATAAAAGTGGGCAACTGGGGTTTTGTGTGGCCTCAAAATTTATGTCAAGTTGAAAAGAAAACTCAATAGAATACTGATTAGTCCAGCGATACTGGAGGTTAGCCTGTGTCAGACTGTTGAGAAATAAAGTGTTCCAAAAGTTGGATTTGTAGTCACTGAATGAAAAATGAGTATATTATTGCAAAGTAAGCTTAAGATGAATGAAATTTCATTACTCTAGTTCAACTAAGGAAAAGAAAAACAAAAGAGAAAAAAAAAAGAAGAAGCGGCTGGGTCTACGTCTCATTCCAATGAATATACATGCATACATACATGCGATTGAAACCGAACCTTCGAGTGAATCTAAAGGGAAGAGAAAATAATCAGGGAGCTACAGCTTCTTGAGGTGACATTCCCGTACAAAAAGTCCATGGAAGCCAAAAGGAACACGGCAGGGAAGTCTCACGACAGCTACAGTATCAAGACAAGGTGACTTGGCATCCATAACCATGAACTTGGACTCTCCATCAATCTCATCATGAACATAAGAAACCAAGTACCCGTCATCCTCCTCGGCCTCTGGATTCTCAGGGTCCCTAGCCACAAAGAAAGGTTCACCCCCATAGCACTCTTTCCCATACATCCTAGTGGCCACGGTGCAGTCCTGGCCCTCCCCTAGTTTGGACACATCCACCTTCACCACTCCTGATATCTTTGGCAGTGGATCGCCTATCCCTGCGTACACATATTTGTTCTTTTTTCCTGAATAAGCAGGGTTTATCACTGCAAAGTCTAGGTTCATTGTTGAAAGTGGGGTTCTTGATACTATCTCTGTTTTCAAGTCTATTCTTACTTTCTCCACCAAGACATGGACAAGGTCCAATCTCTCCGGGACATGTTCAAGTCTAATAACGTTTGAGGCTAGCATGACTATTGCATTCTCCTCTTCTTCATCCCATGCGTTAATGGCGTGCATGGCATTGAATCCTGGCGCATCACACCATCTCATTTCGGAATCGTCCTTTGCATACCTGGGAATGATTCCAATCCTGGTCACTCTCTTGAGGTCGACACATACTGGCGAGCGGCCTAAGAACATTTTTATGGGGTTCATCCCAAGTTGTATTTCAGGAAATATAGCATACTTCTTGCTGACCGCAAAGTCGTGCAGGAGAGTTGGTTTTGTTATGGAGCATATGGGGACATCTGGCTGCTTGCTTCCGTCTGAATTGAAGCGGAAGTATGTTAAAAACGGAGACATTAGACTGTAACGAAATGCAAAGGCTTCATGGGTATCAGGGTCGATCTTGGGGTGAGCAGTCATACTCATGACTAGTTTCCCATCAAAATCGTGGCGGCCCACCGTCTCTATATCCCCGTTTGATGTCAAGCGGACAGCATAAGGCAGATCAGACTCGCCGAGCGCATAAAGATGGTTGCCAAAGTAAGCCAAGCTTGTATTTGCCAGGCCAACGCCATTAGCTGGATTGTACTGGCCAGTGAGGATTCGAGCAGCGTAGAGAGCACTGCGTGAGGCAAAGGCAGTAAGGCCATTGCATCCAGAGAACAAACTTGGAACAAGGGGAGCCCCAGCATCGTGCTCCACAGTGTACTTGTAAGTCTTGACATAGCGGCTGCAGAGAGTGGCTCTGCCTTGGGAGATTCTGATGGAGTGAAGCATGCCATCGCCATCAAATAGATGGTAAGGCCCTGTGGGGAAGAATTGGGGGTTTGGGCCATTACGAATATATGCCCCATCAAGGCATGGCAGAAGGTGCCCCTCCATGACATCACACTCCACTGGAGGAAGCTCATCAACTGGCGCAAAGTTCTCGGAAAGAACGTGTCTTGGATCAACTGATGCCCGGCTTGGAGGGTCTATGAAGTTGTTGATGATGTCCCCTAAAGCATTAAACATCCAATTCAGGGCTTGTCCACTTGCATCCACTATTGGACTCTGTGACTTTGGCACCCCAGATATAGCTGTATCTCCAAGGGATTTCTGTTGTACTGTTGGTTTAGACAAATTAGTGGGAGTACTTGGCTTTGAAGGATGGAGTACTGAGGTTTCTTTATGCATGTTGGTCCTTGATCTTGGGGCTGATGTGGTTGGGATTTGAGGTTTTTCTTCAATTCTGACACATGATACATGGAGTAGATGAATATGATGATGAGGAGAAGATGGAACTGCAGTCACTGCTAATGAATTGGGCATGGTTGTAGTGGGGTTAAGAAAGTGCTTTGAATTGGATACTGGTACTGTAGAGAGGAAGGAAGAAGACAGGGCATCCATGGTGTTGCTGTTGCCCTTTTTAACAACAACAGCAACAAATAATGAACCTCTACTGCTAACTGGGGAGGAAAATCAGTGTAATGGGGTAGTGTTAAATATCCGAATGTTGGAGGTTATTTATGAGCAAGTCAGCAACGGAGTGGAGAGGCAAAGCATTGCAAAGCAAATGATTCGGATAGGAATTGAGTTTGGTGCTGAAATATATGATACTTGTACGCCTAACCAATTATTATTACGAAGGAATTGAGTCTTTGGCAATAGCTCCTCTTGCCACACAACCAAAAAGCTCGGCAGTCATATACTTCTATCAGGCTAAACAGCTACAGAAAAGGGCAATAATAGACAGTTCGTCTGAATGAAAGGATTCAACATAGCACGAGAATCGGATTTACTGTCTTTTCCAAATGGTAAAATTTATAGTCTTTAATGTGAAGAAAGACGAGATGGTTGTCCAATGCTATATATAGGTTCATGCCTCAGTCATACCTCCAATACACGCCCGTGTCTTGCAAAGTGTCCTTTTGATTAACAGCCGAAGGTGGTGGGTAGCTATTCCACCATGCCACTGCTTCTGCCTTTTCGTTTTGCAAAATTGACGCAAGGCAACTCACAATATGTGAATTACTTACAAGCACTGGTTCATAATAGTTGCATGTGAACATGACACAATCTTACATTTAGTTTTTACCCAAGAGAAATATTTTAGGCGAGGAATTAAGTAGGAGACATCAAGTATTGGCAACAAATACTGGATGATGGGGTCAGTGTCTCATTCGGTCAAAATCTCACCCAGACCCCCTTCGTCGTGACTTCAGCTTGAAAAACATTCCAACAAAATTTTAGTAAAAATTTGATTGGAGTCACTGAAAAATATATTGTGTCTGTGTTTGCTTAATTTAGTCAGAGATTTGTCAATAAAAATAACACTGCCCTTCTCCTTTTTGTCAATGAAACGTGCAGGAGTGTGTTGGAAATTCCTCTAATTTCGTCCAGTTGCTCTGAAATGGACTTCATATATATCCATACGTTCCAAGTTAGTTCTCAATAATTAATCACAATCACATTCAATTGCCTAAACATGTAGCCCACGCTACAATTGTTCAAGATATTAGGAATACCGAAAAGCTACCCAGCTGTGAACAAGTTTTGTGTGGTAGCCTACTGACTTGGATCGCAAAGATATGCTTTTTTTTTTTTTTTTTTTTTTTTTGGGCATAAGAACAAATAAGGTTGCATCATATCTTTTCTCTCTTTTCATTTTCCAGAAATAAGAAAAGATGAACAACCAAGTCAAGAAACACCCAAAAACGTGGTTGTCGTGGCACAATTTCTTAGGTTTGCCTTTTTCTCTCTTGTGACGAAGATTTTGGTATCTGTCACTCGTTTGGTTTTCATTTATTTATAATCTTCTGGCATCAAAAAATGACTAATCATGGAGGACATAACAGAAGTCTCAAAAAACCAAACATCCATCAGCGGTAGAGCAGTACTTTTGTGTTTTGTTCACACTATATTTTACTCAAAAAAAAGGAAACAGAAAGAGGAAAACGTTATCTGGGATTTTGATACTAATTTGTGTTAAGTTGCCGAGGGGTGCGGTGTTTAATTTCTCACAATGCTTGTTGAATCCCCCTGCTTATCATGTTCATCTAAACATTCAGCTATAGTTTCCTGGATGATTCTTGAGACTCAAATTCCTATTCAACAAGACTTTCAAAAGGCCTATATGGGCCTGCCCTGAATTTCAAGCATGATTCCTGAATGCTTTGATGTTTAATTTGCTTTCTTGTTAGGCCCGTTTATTTCACGTCAACATCTAGAGTGATTTGATTACCAACGGACAACCTCTAATATGAACGGATTCTTGACATCAATCAGCTTAGCTTCAGGATCCCCATCTGTCTTCACTAAACTTGGCTTTAATTTTGGGTTCCAATCAGGAAACAAAAAAAAGGTTTAGGAAACGGGAATTCATAAATAAGAGGGTAAACTAGGCTTTGTTCATAACAGCTATAAAGTAATATGTCCAGTATTAATAGCAAAAATAAGAAAATCAAAAGCAAAATCAACCATATTAATAGCCTTAGCTACCAGAATATTTTAGTGGCATTTTGATATTTCACTCAGGTTCCTAGACCTGGTTTCTGCATTATTGGTAGCACAAGACAAGCAATGTTATATTCACTAACCAGCAACTTTGGACCTCTTCTCCAGTTGCTTTGATCCTCCACAGATGGTCAATGACCTCATTATCTATCCTTCGTGTGCATACGCATAAGCAGGGCACGTTAATATGCAGGCTTTCTCTTGTAAGCAATTGTGTCAAGCACACACCCTTTGCATCCTGGAATATTCCCCCTTTGCCACACAATTCAGTAAGAAAACGCAGAACACAATCATCTAGTTCCAACCCACGCGTGAACTGTCCAAGCGTGCAGAAATTAGCAGACCCATCCCCTCCAAAGTCCTAATCTTTGCCATCCCCATCCCTTTGAAGTTGGTTTTAATAAACCCATTGAACATTCTTTCCTGAAGCAGCAGTTTACAAGGGAAAAAGACTTTGCATATGAGTTGGAAGTGGAAACATCTTCTTCAAAATCAACTAGCATTATCCAACTTTAGTAACAAACCATGAACTTGCTTACCCAATCTTCCCATAATCACAGTCTTTGCAGATGCCTCGAGCATGCAAGCTACGAACCAAGGAGGGAATCGCAAAATGCAATGGCAGTTCTTTATCATTTTGGCGAACAAAGTGAAAGCCTCGTCATAATCGGCATCTTGCAAATAACCCATGATCAGAATAGCCCAAGAGTTAAAGTCGAACAACAACAACAGCTCTTTCCTAGCAGCCATTTGATCGAACAAGTGGCGGGCAGCGTCCAAGTAACCGCACGACATATACATCAGCAGCAGCCGGTTGATCAAGGAAGGTAAGTTGGCTTTAAGCCAACGGGGTCTCCGGCAAAGGTGCGCGTGCAACTCCGCCGCGCCGGCAGAGTCGCAAGCGACGGTGCATTCTTTTATGAGGAAAACATAGTCGTCGGATTGTAAAGAAAGGCCCAAGCCGTCCATCAAACGCAGGATGTCCGAAGAAGTCGCGGTACTAGGATTATTACTAATAACAATATTGTCAGGGAATGAAACAGGAGCGATTGGTGGGGAAAGAACAGTGGGTTTAAGAGGAGCAGGGGGCTTTGGTCGCTTAAGAGGCAGCTGAATGTAAACTGGCGGCGGCTCCGGTGGCTTGTTGTCAGCCGACGATGAACAACGGCTGATTAACAACTTATCACTGGTACCGCAAGACGTGATCATGGCGATTGAAGAGATGCAGGCTCAAGGAAGTGCCTCGTTTCCCAAGACTATGGAATGTATACGTTTTAAGATTTAAAGAGATAACCCATCTAAAGCATTGAACCGCCATTGTTTTGTTTGCTGCCTCCGTATATAATTATAATAATTATTATTATTTTATTAGTTGTGCTCACGGATCTATTTTATTTCCATCTGTCTCTTCTCCACTTCATCCTGTTTTGTTTTTTTCACAATGTCAACGATTTAGCACAATATTATTTTCGTAATTAATTAATTTGTATTTAAATCGTCGAATTGAGGGCTATATTTTTATTTAAAATTTTAAAATTTTAAATATTAAATATATATTTTTAATATTATATTTAAAAAATCCAAACGTATACGAAATGTAATCTGTACGTTATTGCCAATGGATTTGTATAGTGGCTTTCTGTGGTTCTTTTGCTGTCCAAAGTTTGATGCATTTTTTTTATCTCATTCTTGAGGGGTTCACTTGTCACAGGCATATAATGCTTTCTGAAGGAGTTGAGAAGCTTCGAAAGCTGCTCCAAGAATGGCCTTCCTTGTGATTCAAAGGATGGCAGGAATGAAAATAACCAACCGACTCTGCTTGAAGCTGTTCAAGTTACACCGATCGAGGTTTCCCAGATGGTCGTGGTGTTGGACATGACTGGGGCTCTGCTGTAAGCCAGTTTCAAGCTCTTATTGAGTACCTAGTGGACATGAAATTGTCTTCTGTTAATCAAACTGAAGGAATTTGCCTCTCAGCTTTGAATCAATCAAGTGGTAATTCATGTTATCTTGCACACGCTCTGGAAGTCAATATTAGTTGTTTCTTTTTCTTTCTCTTTCCTTTTAACGTATTTTCACCATAGACAGTCTGCCAGTTGATCCATACAATTTCTAATGTATAAACTTTGTGCTGATCTGGTGGCATTGGACTCGAGAAAGATTTTTACTTTTCTTCCAATTGGGAGTCTACAGTGCTTTCTGCCCTTGCTTAGGTTTAGCCTGCAAAGGACCAGCTACTCGTGCTCAAACTCACAACTTCATTTTCTGTACTTGTATAATTCATTCGTCTTTGTGGCCATTGCAGGTTAGTCATTCGGCCTAACATGGGTAGAGAAGGCAGCTGGAGAGGAATGAGCATGTGCCCAGTCTTCTTTGAAAGAATAGTCCGTGTGATCAAGCTGCATCGCTGATGGTCCTCGCATACCCCTTACTCTAATGGCCATGAAGAAGGGGAAAAAAAAAAAAAAACCACATTTGAAACTTCCTGACTTGGATTGGAATTTCAATGATTTCTGGTAATACATCCCCTCGTCCTCCAACAGACAAACCAAGCAGAGTCATCTTCATGCACAAGATACTGCAGGGGCCTCAAATGGAGATGAAAAATATTTAATTGTGGCCCTTTTGTTGTAACAAACAAAGCCAGGGAAGTCTTACCGTACAAGAGTATAACTTACTTTCTTATTCAAAGTTGCGGTGCAGGGTTTTCGGGCTGCCCTTCTTTAATTCTTCACTTTTGTTCATCAGTGAGTCTGGCCACCTCATGGAAGTAACCAGCTACTCTGAGATATTTCAGAAAGATATCCATACTTTGTTAAGGATAAAAACATTTCATAACCTCTGAGCTCTAAATCACAATAGAATAGAATAACTCGCTCCTTGTCAACAAGAAATTCACAAGACAAATAAAAATGTGGTCAAATGAGCAATGTGGATTAGATTTCAAGATGTTGCTGTACGTTTACACGGTGGCTGTGTAACAACAATCCAATCAAAATGATGTTACATGACCTCACTCTATTTGATATTATATCCTACACGTTCAAGCGGATAACAAGAAGGATGCTTCAATAGAAATTCAATCTGAATAATCAATGTTAGAGAGCTCCAATGTAAAACTACCGCTACTACTCCATAGGTCATAAAAACAGTGTTAAGTTGACAATGCCTGCTTTCCACACATTGGCAGCCACGTGCAAAGCCTCAGATCTCCCTCAACCGGCCAAAGCAGATGATTACTTGAGAAAAGAAAGCTGCAAAGCAACCTATTAGGTCACGGAAAAAGAGAAATTGTCCGCAGACCTGGTAAGAGAGCTCCTAAGTTGCCTCCAGACTTGCTTTCTAAGCACAAATTGTCAGTCACTTCACGAAAATTCCAAGTCCGAAAAAGCTAGTGGAGCCACCTCCACAGAAAGTCCTTAAGAAACAGAAGCTCGAAGCAAACACCTTATTATTCGGTATCCATTTAATTTTCCAGGGTATATAGTCCTTTTCCGTCAGTTTCAGCAAGCCTGGTTATATTACAGGTACCTCTGAACATACCTTTGGGTGTTCGCTTGAGCAACTAAATGAAAGATTGTGAATCTAATCTAGACTTGTTTGCTGTCTCCTACTACAAATCACTTGATGCTAAACAGGGTCGTGGATGCAACTATATGGAACCCAGAAGGGGCCCATCACTCTCTGGTGGCTACATGGTTGGAGCTGCTAAGCTATCCTCTGAGAAGTCATGCCCCAATGATGGCTCCACCACACGGACACCAGCTTCTTGACAGGAGGATTGTACCTCAGAATGTTGAGTAACAAAAGCATCATATCCTAAATGGGTAGTCAGACCTTCCAACACATCCTCATTAACAGCTGATGCCGGTAAAACTGGTGTCAATTTCGGACTAGAAATTTGTGTTGCATTGACATTCTCCTCGCCTATATAAAGTGAGTTCCCATTTTGGCCTTCAGAGGCAGATTTCAATACCAAGCTGTGATTTGAGTCCAGGGCTGCACCAAATTGCTTCTCCCTTGAAATGAGGCCATCAACAGGAAGTGCACATAGATGATCTTCATCTGAACAAGATTGTTGCAATTGATTCATCTCACTTTGGTGTTGCACAGAATTAGATACTCCCTCATAACATTCAATCTCAACATTTTGGGCCTCAGTTTTTTGCTGTCCATGGCCTCTCATGGACAGTACATGTGAACACATAGGAATTGCACTCTTCCGGCACACATGACACCTAAACCCAATAAGCTTGCCAATGTTCTCCTCATTAAGTCCAAAAGCATCCCCGTGAAACCACTCTGAAAATTAAAAAGAATGGTTGCATCAAAATAAATGAAAGCACAAGGAAAAGCCTGATACGCCACTGTAGTCATTAAATTACCTAAATATAAAAGACATCAAAGTTGAGAAAACCTACCTCCACATATCTCACAGGATATATAGTTTGAAGTCAGGGTATAATCTGCCTCGCAGCAAAGGTGGCACCGGGGTTGTTTATCATCAATGACTCTCTCAAAAGGGACAAGAAGACTTTTCTGTCTAAAATGCATAATCCGTTCATCATCTGGCTTTCTCGACAGCAGAAGACCATTAAGCCAATAACTATGATAAGACTGAGTTCTCTTCTTCTGCCAGGAATTGATTTTCTTCGGTTTACTTGCTGCAGCTTTTCTGGATTTGACTTTCTTCCCCTTCTTGCGTCCTCCAACCTTTTTACGTAGAGTTGAGTTGTACTTGGTTTTCCTAGGTGAACGACGTAAAGGTACAACAATAGTAACCTTCCTATTTTTCTGTGATCGTAGTGACCATGCAGCAGTTGGTGCTTTTTGATTGGTTTTCAGGCATGCTGATTTGCGAACCAGGGAAAGCTTTTTAGATTTTTGTTGCAAAACTCGCACACTCTTCTTGTTTTTCCCACTTTTTGTACCAACTTTCACATTCTTTGTGTTGATATTCACATATTTCCCATCCCGGCATTGGTGGCATGAATACATACAATCAGCAGTGAAAGAACCAGCAGACTTCCTGACATGCCTCCTATGAAAAAATCCTGGAATTTGGACGTATGAGTAAGATACTGGATGCATGCAGACTCAAACCAATATAGGCATGTTACAACTCTGACTGCCAAAAACTCAAGAACCTGATCAAGGACACACTAGCAACATGAACTTTGAAATTTGTAGTTGAAGACCAAAAGCTTACCTTTGCAATACTGACAGGACACAGCCTCCCTGCAAGTGTTTAAATAGATGGTCAAGATGAAATTAGAATTCCAAAAGAGGAGAAGCTAATGAAGCAAAAGAAGGGAAAAAAAAATGGTCAAATGTCTTGACTAAAAAGAAAAGGATGTCATAGTGCACAAAGCTCCTGCACTATAAGATCTAAGAAAAAGTCAAATATTTTTGTGACTCAAACTTGTAACTGTCAAGGTCATAATGAAGTGACCTTACTGTTACGACAAGGCTTGCACTTCGTTAAATGTCTTGACCAACGATAGAAATATTGACGGCATCAAAACTAGATAAAAATACTGTCTATAAACACAAGAAGACAAGTAAACACGCAACATACCTAATTAGAACATCTTTTTTACAGTGGCCGCACTGGTGGTAATCTAACCTTTCTGCTTTGGCAAAAAGGTAAGAAAATCCCTTATCCTTTGAGGACCTCCCAGCTACACTGGTGTCCCAAGGTTTCAGAGAATTCATCTTGTCAGATTTGCGGGCAATTTTTCTCTCTTCAAAACTTTTCAAGAGATGCAAAGGAACATAAGGTTCGCTCAGCCAATATTTCTTCCTCTCACTAGAGGACTCTTCAACCACAGATCCATTTTTCAAAACAACTTCAGGAAGAAATTTCCTTTTGCCAAAATCAAGAAGATACTTGGCACATTCACCTTCTGCACTCTTCCTGCGGATAATTGCCTTCTTAAAAAACCTGAAAGATTTTCTAAATTCCCTATCCAGCATGTACAGAGGACGTGTGTTCTCAATTTCATCCCATCTAATGTTTGAATCAAGCTCTCTAACCTGGAAACACCATAGGTGATTAAAATATAGAGATGGAGTAGAAAAATGATCTAGAAACTGGCACAAACAATGTGACCAGGTAATTGCTGACCTTGAACATTGGCCTTTAGGATAAGAGAAATTTGAAAGAACAAATGAGTGACATGAAAAAATGTTCAGCAGTAAGATATGATACCTGCAAAGCAAGCTGTTCCACAGTGTTTGATGACTCAACAGCAGCTTGCCAGGCAATACATTTGCTTCTCTTTGCCAAATCTGAATTTTCTGGATATAGTATTCCTGGTATCTTTTTACAGCCAGCTGCAAATTTCAAACTTCAAACAAATTCAGAACAATAACTCAGTTGACTAAACTCTAGACACTACCACCTACACAGGTAGTGGAAGAAGAAAAATTTCAGACCTTCTCTGGCAGCCTTGGATGCCAAGGAGCGGGGTAACACCTTCCAATTGAAAAGCTGGCGAGAAAGCCTGCCACCCCTCCACCAAAACATACACAATCCACTGTCAGAATTTGAACCATTGTTCGTGTCAATTTCTGGGTGCCTGGTTCTTTTTCTTCCAATGCCATTCTTTGTGGATGCACGCAAAGATGCAGTCACAATATGAGAAGCTGAACCCAGTGTGACAGCAGAGTCAATATGCTTTGTCCACTCAGCTGAAAGTGCAAGATGATGCATATTTGATTCCAGCTGCACAGCACCCATAACAACATAAATTAACCCAAATGCCCAAGAATATATCAAAAACAATTACATAGACTATTTTATAGAGATCACTGAAATAGAGAGCAGCTTGTAATGTTCTAAAACTAGGACTAACACCACAACTTATAGTAAAATGGAAAACCAGCAAAGATTGGTTTCAAATTCATTCATGATGAGACTTTGGATATTAGAAAAACAATGAAAAGCTAGATTTTACTGCATCTCTGCTAAACAATACATTTATATCAGTAAAATTTCACCATAAACAACTAGTTAATCATCCAACCGATGTGCCATTAAAATGAGGGTAAAGAGGAAAGCACATAAGTTTGAAGAGGCTTAATTCATCTGGAATAAATGATTAATAGAATCTATTCAATTTAGGTCTAACAAGATGAAAGAACTCCTCACCATCAGCAGTAAACGTTTCACAAATACAATACCAGGTTCCTTGACAACATTTTTATGCCAGACCCTGGTAAAATGTGGATTCAGCCATGGACCCGACAGAAGCCCCAGCAAGCGGTCTTCAACCAAAAAAATTTGAAATATTACATCCCAAAGATGGGATTCTCTTTTTCTTTGTGATTGGAGGCCAGGAACTTCACTTAAAATCCCTTCCTTAACAGGACTAGAACTAAAATAAAACAAGCATTCCCTGTCGTCAGTAGGAACCCTGCAAGAGAAGCACCACCCACAACTTTCCTTTTGCACATCATCATTCAGTTTCAGAATATTTGGCCAACGAAACTTGGTGTATTTCTTGGAAATAACCTTTGTCTGAGCTGAAATTATTTCCTCATCAGACTTCACAGGGTCTTCATTGATTTTGTCTAACGATTTACGCATCAACTCTTCTACAACTAATGAAGCTGTATGACCAAAACTGTAATAGTTCATGTAATTGGTTCCAAGCTGCAGCTCCATGTCTGTTACCTTTACAGCAGATGCAGTATCACCAGAAGTGGCAGGTTCTGGAGTACTTGTGTTAACATCCACACTGCTTGATGGGAAAAGATTTCCGCCTGCCATCTCATATCTATGTACTAATTCAGCAGAGATATTTGAACCATCAGTCCCGACATTATGATAGTTATAATTCCTTTCTGAGGTCATGCATGATGGATTCACAGATTTTGAATTCTCAACATTAAGACAATTAGGAAAATCAGTACCAAATTTCTCTTGTGGCTTTCTGTTATCAACAGTCTCATTCATGACTGCACATGTTTCTGAATATACCAAATTACTGGTTGCTCCATATAAACAAATAGAGATACCCCAATTGGTGTAGATAGCCTCCAAGATGCTACTATAATAAGTCTCTGAAGACTTGAGCACTTTTACAACAGCGCTAATATCATCTTTGTGGTAATAATTGAATGAACATTCGCTGTCACATGAATCCGACCTGCAACATCAGCAACTTTGATAAAATCTTGCGTGCAACATAAGCTGTTTAGACTAAGATGGTGAATATCAAACAAATTGCATTATCATGTGTGGCAAAAAAAAAGATCAAGACAAAGGATTTAACAAAAATCTTTGGTTTGCTTTGTACAAAATTCTTTCTACATTCTACACATTGTCTACCAAAATAACAAGTACAGCACGGAAAGCATCAATAATGCAATGTGAACATGAACAATAGGGAAAACTTACACCAGCAAGTAACCACAGCTGCTGAAATATATTTGGCCATAAGGATCAATTCCCAATAGTTCTGCTCCTCGCAGTGACTTTCTAGGTTTCAGCCACGGTTTGTGCCTGTCCATAGAGCACTCAGGGCAATACCAATCACCCTCTGGCAAAGAATCATTTGCCACACCTACACACTTTGAATGGTATGCAGCAGGACAACCATCACAGCATATCAAATTTCCATCCATCTTACAAAGGCAGCACTCATCACTATTCCAATCAGTGGTTTCATCAGCAGCCTCCTCAGCGAAGTAAGACCCACCCGACACATCCACTGCAGCCCTTTTTTTCTTATTAACCCCAAAACTGATAATTCGATCAAAATCCAAGTCAGATTCAGCTCGAGAAGATCTCCGAGTAAGCTCAGACCTAAAGGCTTCAACCTCAATCACATTATCGCACAGAAATTGCAGTATCTCAACTTTTGTAGATGCTGGTTGTTTATAGTATTCATTCTTGAATAGCTTCAGGTGATTGAAATCAATCCTAGGATTTATCCCTGAACCATGAATCAGAAGGTACTCAACCATGAAGACAGGCCATGTAATGAAGTCCAGTAAACCCCAATTAAGACTCCTACATCAAATAACAAATAGTAAATACCAATAAAAAGAATTCCAGACACAGAACAATTGATACATAAACAAAAACAATTATCAAAAATATTAACAAAAAAAAAATACCTCAGACAATCAGAAGCAGATTCCGAACCTTCATTTGAAAGGTGCTCCAAATGCTTTCTCAGGGTTTGCAGAATGGAAACATGAATGCAGTCAAATAATGAACTGGGAGAGTTACATTTCAAAGCTGCCACAAAATCTTCCAACTCAAACGGACTTAAAAATAGTGCTGTACTAAAGGACCTCAAAAAGGCATAAATTGAGAAAAGATCAAGCACAGAAATTCCATCCAAATCCAATCTCTGTGAAGAAGGTGGCAGTTGCACTTTCAAAGGGGGAGCAGCAGGTTCATCCGGGCTTTCATTCGTAGGATTTCCCTCCATCAATGCACTAACTGGGGGATATGCTGACAAATCATTGACCACCATTGATGTTGTTGACATTAAACCATTAATTCTAGCTGACCCTCGCCGGCTACTCCTCCTCAACAGCGTACTCTCTAGCGTAGAATTGGCATGATCTGTCAGTTTTCTTCTCTTTCTACGACTACCATGCACTTCCCTGTGTGCAGTTTCCACATCATCTTGGTTGACATCAATTACCATAGAACAATCATCCTTAACACCATTAGGATCTATCAAAACTGCCATTTCTGGCACTGGCACAGAATCCAAATTATCTGCAGGCTTTCTCCCCCTCCTCCTTCCTCTCCTCTGGCTGCTGCTCTCTTCTGTATGTGCACTTCTCATATCACAAATGGCATCTTGGTTCGCATTAATTATCACAATATAATCTTCCTTAAAACCTTTAGCATTCATCAATACTGGCATTTCTGGTGCTGGCACATAATTCAAATTTTCTGCTGGCTTTCTCCCCCTCCTCCTCCCCCTTCTCCGGCCACCAGTATCTTCTTTATGCTCACTTCTCATATCACCTATGGCATCTCCGTTTGCATCAATAACTGCTGTAAAATTTTCCAGCTTAGAATTCAAACTATCTGCAGGCTTTCTCCCCCTTCTCCTTCCCCTCCTCCGGCAACCACTTTCTTCTTTACATGCACTTCTCATATCGTTGTGCTTCCCATCTGTTGCCACAAGACCATCCTGTTTAATGCCAACAGCCTCACAAGCCCGTTCATCTTCAGCAGAAGCAGTTTCATCTTCCCTAAATCTCGTCACTACCCCTATTCTTAAATCATTACGGTCATGAACTTCCTCCAGCAACCCACTAGCATCTTGAGTTCCCACAGCAAGCCTACTAGGCTTCACCATCTTTTCAGTTTCTTCTTTAACCATCCCAAAAGATATAGTATTCTCTTCTGAAAGCCCAAGCCCCACGAAATCACCACCTCCTAAATCATCCTTAATTTCCTCATCAACCACCAAATTCAAATCAAACTTACATTCCCTCTTCTGGGCCATCAAAACATTTCCCCCCAAACCAACATCATCTGAATTCTCATCCACATCATCATTCACATCCAAATTCAAGTCAATACACCCTCTCTCCTTCAACTCTGCCCGACAACTAACAATTAAATTATCCCCCTCATCCAAATCAAAACCTTCGTTCAAATTTATATTAAACCCAGAATTCAAATCCAAAACCTCTTTCAAACGATCAACATTTCCCCCATCCAAATTTTCATTCAAATCAACATTAACATTCAAATCAACATTCCGAATCAAACCAAAATCCCTATCAGCCCCTAGACCAACATCTCGCCCTAGGGTTTCCCCAGTAGCACGACAATAAGAATTAGAATTACCTGATTCTTCTCCGCCGCCTTCATTCCGGCAGTTCCTTGTCTCAACCCGGCGGCGCTTCCTGGGCTTGCGGCCAATCCGAGGCTTGCAGTCAACAGGGTCGGCTTCTTTTCCATCCAAAAGAGAAACAACGTCGGAGAACTCGAGCTCCTCGGTATCACCATCCTCGTAAGAAATCGCGAAGAAACCGGACGACGCGTCGTACGATTGCACGATCCCGGAGAAGACACCCACCCCCTTCAATTCCTTCTTCACTGTTTTACCAACGAACTCCATTTTTTATTTTTGTTTTTTGTCTTTCTGCTTCTACTGATTACTTTTCAGTTCGATCTTTCATTTAAAGAGAAAACATGACCACACAACAGAGAAGGAAGAAGAAGAAGAAGAGAAATGCCCGTTTCCGTTCATTGATTTCTCTCTCCCTCTCTTTAGGATTTTGGTGGGTACGAAAGTGGGCTAGAGAGAGAAAGTTCCAGTTTTAGAGAGAGAAAATAAATATGGGTGGATTTTCTCTCTCTAGAAATGCATTTTAACGCGCAGTTAGATAGAGAGAGAGTGTGTGTGTGTGTGTGTGCGACTTTTCTCTTCCCTGTTGTTGGGGAAAATGGGGTCTACCGAAGCGGGTGATTTGGACTCCTTGCATCTATGGAAGTTTCACAACTCACGAAATAAAAAAATAAAAAATAAAAATGAAATAGAAGTTAAAAACTGCTTATTTTCAAATTTATTTTTTTTTCCAAAATTTTTGTTTTTCAAATAAAAATGCTTTTTAATAATTGACTAATTGTTTTCTCCCTTAACTAAACCTACTCTTTTCTCACTATTATTAATATTTAATGGCAAGTAAATTTAACTAGATGGGTGAAAATTGCAATTAGCATTCATTTGGTTTGAGTACTTATATTAAAACTGATATCCGCTGCTGTGCCCTTCCCCCCCCCCTAACACTCCCTTTTTCTTTTTATCAAAATTGATTACGGTATAATGAAGTAATCTGACAATGAATGTAAACAAAATTTAGACTTCTCTTTTTCAATTATTGCTAAATCTAATTTTGAAGAATTAGGGAATTTTATATCTAATTTCATGCACAAAAACAAAAAATAACGCAAGATTTTTGGTGGGGGTGATAGGATGAAGCAAATGCAAACATATAGAGGGGAGAAAGAGACCCAAAAAACCTAAAAACTCAGAGATAATCATTATTAGGGGCTGCCAAAAGGCTTGAGTTTGAGCCTCAAGAAAATATTCTATTATACAGATGAAATTAATACCCAGGAAGATTGTGCAAATAGCATTAGCCAATGCTACACAACTCATACCACGAACTTAGTGATAAATTAAATAGGATGAGCTCGATAAAAATGAAAAGTTTCCATCTTTAAAATGGGCCATTTTCTTTCTTCCTTACTTCCTTTAGTTTTTATTTGGTATTTTTCGGTTCCTTTTTCCCAAAAAATTTAAAAAAAGCATGGAAAGTAGCATGAAACATGACCCCCAACGCCATCTTTAGGAAAAAATTCTAGTCCTGGTCGGCAAGCTTCTTTAACTAATCTAATAGGTTTTTGTAACTCAAAACAGTTAATTGAAGAGCTTTACTCCTACTAATTTCCTTCCTCTTCCATTTGACACAAGTAATATACATGCGTAGCAACTATCCGCAGGAAACGAACAAATCATTCGAGGCTTAACTGAACCAAGAACGAACAAAAATCTCAGCCAGAAGACACTTCATTGATAGGCCAACGCAAACCAGAATAAACTGCTTCCAAGAAAAGAGGATGTGCATTCTCAGTGAACACTTCCACGTTTAACTTCTCAATATTAGGCCATATCTGCCACACATTGTAAATTGCAGATTATCAGGAACAAAAATATCTATTGTCTCCCACCACTTTAGCATTTGGGAAACCAAAGATAAACATGCCAATGAAGAGGATCGAAATTTATTGCCACCAATTTACAAGCAAACACAAGAACATTGCTGCGCGCTCTCAAACACTCCCATCATATATGACTGAAAACTGCCAAAAGGTGAAAATAGAGAGAAGAGCTTTGTATGCCATATTTACCTCAGCAGCGTATTGCCTTGAGAATGCCTTCACATAACCTAGAGTTGTTAGACACCACTGCTCTTTCTCACCCAAAGTGTATATATTGCTTGTCTTCCCACCATTTGATTGACTGCAGAACTTGTTGCTGTCAATTCATTTCTGACTAAATGTGAACAGGTAAAAATGAAAAGGGCAAGGCAGAGGCTGAAGGGGAGCCACTGCTGCCCCCACAGGGGGGTTGGGTTTTGGGGGTGTGGGGGTGGAGTATAATAACCTTTTTTTGGATTTCCCATTTTCATTATCCACTTCCATTGCAGTTGATCCTTCAATGTCAACAGCCATTTCATCAGCTTGAATAGACTTTAGTCCCCTCAACGTTTGAGCCTTTGTTGAGTCAGGCAGACGCTCCATCAAAACATTTGAGAAGTTCTTATACAAAGAGAGGAACAGCGCCTGCAGATGGCAATTGTCATCAGCAAAGGAAAAGAGATTCAGCATCTTCATCAGGATAATGTGAATATGAATAAATGATTAAGGAAAAGGTTGGGCCCACTTCAAAAAATTATTGGAGAACCCAAGCCACTTACCAAGTGACTTGAGCAAACTCAAACTATTCTTTTCATATAGGATGAAGCACATGGTGTTGTTGGACCATGCAAACTCATGGAAATTTATTTTCCACAAGTAGAAAGGAAAGAAAATTGAGCTTCACCTATGTTGATGCTGTGTGCACATTTCTTTTTTTTTTTTCATACATTATGTTATTTAATTTCATACCATGATATGCTTCACCATCATTTCAGGCGGATTGAAGAAAGTGGGGAGGGAGAGGTGGAGGGAAAAACATCAAGCAAAACAAAAGACAACTAGACAGCTCAAGAATTCTGATGCCCTGATTATAGCCTGGAAGGTAGCACAAGGGAATAATCATCCAAGAAAAATCACTGGAGCACTAACATGGGATGTGTTTGATAGATTTTTTGGGCATGACATAATATGCTATCTTATTACATGCTGATTCCACATGAAAAGACACTGGCATTTGTGCAAATCCCATCCAAACCTTGGGAGCTAATCAACTTCAATTGGGATGGTACAGGATGCAAATCATTGGTATTTGCCATCAAATAATAAGTAGAAAGCAATGGGATTATACGCAAGATCTTATCATTCATTACCTCATTCTCCTCATAAGCTCGAGCAAGAAGAGCCTCCTTGGCCTCCAAAGAGTCTCGCACAGATACCTCCTCTTCTTTTGCCTTTTCAGCCTGTGCTTTCAAACGTTTCATCCTCACAGGATTTTCACCAAGAACAGGCTCACCATCAACCAGAGTGAGCTTTGACTCAGAAGCATCCAACTCAGCTTTTGCCTTGGCTGCAGCTTCTTCAGCTGATGCAACACCTTTCTTGAGAGATAATACCTCTTTCCTTAGGTCACATAGACGATTGTAAGTCTTGCTGACAGCATTTCTGAGAACCTGCAGCAGGGACAAAACTAGGACATAAGTCTTGAGGAATAGCAAATAAAAACTAGTAACGACCCACTGGAAATTCAAACCATTCTTGATGTTAAAGAGCAGCAGACCTGAAGGAGGGAGAAAATTTTCTAGCCCTTCAATTCAGATCTGCTATATGGCTTCCAAGACATATCACAATCACGTCTAGGGAGTGCAATACCAAAGAAAAAGATTATTATTCGTAGATGACTACAAGAAAATAATAGTTTTTGTGGCCATGCAATTTCAGGTAAAATAGATTTATAATTTGAAGGTCCATATTTCAATTTCATTCATAAGTTATACTTTACCTGTTTGTATTTTTAAAAACTACAATATGCTTAATTCAGAGAGAAATAACTACAGAATTCCCTTTGTGCATCATAAGTGTTAAACACTAGCATATTCCAAATCAGAGTTGGAAAGTAAGATATGGGACCATGCAGAGGATTTCTGTCTCAGATTTTCTTTCCTTCATTTTCATTTCTCCCAACCAAGAACAAGGTGGGATGGCTAGACTCCACAAACTTACTCTTCTTTCCTCCACTTTCACCCACCCCTATCCCACCAAGTTTTGATAAGACTGAAGGTTCAGAAGTACAAGATGAAAAGGTATTATGGCCTCTATCATAGACATCCATAACTGAAGCCCAAAAAGCTGTTAAGATCAGTCACTATAGGAGATATCTTCATCTAATAGCCGCAAGTTTCAGGAGAAAAACATCAGGTTCTGATCCTTAGAGTGATGAAAGTGGCACCTCATCACTCCAACCATTTAGAGGAAGCCCACCTCTTTCTTACATTTAATTAGTCAAATAATTTAATCATTGTAAATATTTCATTCCCCATTAGTTCTCTCACACAAAATACTAACCTTTTCTATTCAATAGCAAGATATAATTTAGCATGCTATACGAAGGTGATGAGAAAGGAAAAGGAGAATTTTAATTTTAAACAAAGAAAAGGAACCAGCAAAGTCTTCTCATAATGTACCTCCCATGAACGATCAGAAATATGAAATTGCTCTATGTTTGCTGGAGAAAACACCCAACCCACAATGGCCAAATTAGACAAAAGACGATAACCCATCATTCTGTCAATGGCTATAGCTGTCATTTGAGCATTGTTCTTCCAGTAAGAACTTACTTCTGCTATCAGCATGACCTGTTTGTCATAATCGGCACATAACCGTGCCATTACTTGGCCATATCTCTCAAAAACAGTGATCAAATGAGTGAAACTTTTAGAACCAATGTCAAGAAGGGTTTGTACAACAACTTGGAGGGCAACTTCCCAACCATGACTGGGAATTACACTTTCCTCTACCCATGAGATCATTTCCCGGACAGTTTGCCGTCCCTTCACCTTGTTGCTGAGCTCAGCAGAAAGTGCCTGTTCTTCAGTTCTTTCCCTACCATCTTCAATACCATATCTGAAGTTTGGAGAACCCTTTGGTGGAAGCAGCTCTTCTAAAACGGGTGCATTCTCAATGCTCTGTGACAGGAAAACAAGGTTGAGAAAGGAGCAAGGTGAACAAAGTATAACATCACATAAACCACAATCAAAACAATAATGCTTGGAAAACTGAAGGTTTTATTGAAACTCCCCTTCCCAGGGCAGACATATTTTCCATCTAAGTGGGAGACATTCCACCAACACATTTATCAAAATTTTCCAACACCGTATATGTGAATAAAGAAACTGTTTGTTTGGTGTTTCTTTTATGGGTTGATGGCATAGCTTATAAATAAATATTCCCTAGTTTTTTCACATGTTTGATGAAAGAAAAGAAAAGCAACAAAATCCATAGTTCAGGTAACATTGAAATTGCAGATAAAGCCAAATGGTGGAGTTCATGCAAAGTTTTGAAGAAACAGAGAAAGAGGTAGTCGCATAAGACACGTCAGCTCCATTGCTTAAGGCATAAGAATAACAGACTCTAGCTAGTCCTTAACCTAAAAGGCAAATTAAAAAGAAATACTGGGAAGTTTCTGCAAGTATAATAACAAATGTCATTATTGTTTATACCTGCTTAACTTTGTCCCAGTATGATAGACGAACTTCTCTCTCCAAAACCTCTTGAACAAATACTCTCTGTGGAGCCCACTTAGGAAGTTCTAAGACATAAGCCCATTCCTCCCAAGGCCAGATGAATTGGAAGTTTGACCTGCAAGGTCAGAATGCCCTTTTAATACTAACAAATTAAAAGGTTGCATTTAGTTTTGTAACAAAAGTATCACATAATAGCAAGAAAGAAAACAGTACAATTTGCATTGAAAGAAACTCCAAAACAAACATGAACCACGAAATCTCGTTAAAATTTTTTATCTTGAAGAAGCCAATCATTATAAAGGATCACCAATTGAATACACAAGGAGCCATGTGAGAATAAAAGATAAGAGAGTTGATCCATTGGCTAAACATAAGAAAAAGAGCACACTGAAGCTTACATTTAACTTTCAAAAGCTTTAGACTTACAGATGGTGTGACAACCAAAGGATGAACCGTGTACGACATTCCATATCCAAATCTGCTATTTTCTCAAACAGTGCGCGAACAGCTGCAGCTACAACTGCTGGAAAGGCCCCAGGAAGAGCCTAACAATCAAAACTATTGTCAAATGGCTTTAAAACACTAACATTTCATCAGTTAGTAGAGCCTTGGTGAATACTCAAGCCACCCAAACAGAGAAAAGGAAAGAAATCAATGTACAGTAGCTACCGCGTTACCTTACACAGGTCCATAATGACCAATGCATAGTACATTGGCTTGAATGGGGGTTGTGGCAACAGAAGCAACTGCAAGAACAAGAAAACTAGATTTTTATTATATCAGACATTATATAAAACTATTGCAACTTGATTAACATATAAATAGGCTTCAAATGCTCAATCCTGTATCACAGTCCAAGCTCCAAATGACTTCTCAAGAGCAAGTACATAAAAAAATGGGGCAAAAGCTAACAGAATTATTTTTACAGGTTTCAGTCCTTCTCACCACTGCCATAGCCAAGAACCATTGTTTAACAGAAAGAATCACTTCAAACATTCAAAGTAAGAGTTTCAACATTCTTAGATATCTGTTGTGTAGGAGAGTTGAGGACCGAGTATCCTTTTTTAGCATATCCAGCAAGGATTAACACAGCAATAAGAAATGAGAAATACTGCAACTGCCCAAGTGACAAACATCAACTATTTATACAAGTGCTAGCTATACAATGAACTGCACTTAGTGGTAACACAAGATTTAAATGTGCAAGTCCCTTCTACTCCACTTACTAGAACCACTGTTCAAAGAGAAGCCAGAAGGTAACAAGATCTTACCTGAGAGAATATAGTTTCTGCCATAAGATACTCGTATCGGAAGGCAACTGGCAGACTAACCATATATGATGCACATTCCTTTCGACTAGCTTTGCATGAACCAAGAAAAAGAAACTATAACTAAATACTTCAATCTGAAAAAAATGAATACCTAAATACAAATAAAGTTTAAAATGAAACTGTAGCATCAATGGGCACAACTAAACCACGATTTAAGAAGTATGGATCATCTGTTAAAAAAAAAAAAAAAACCTATAAACCATATGCTTCCCTGACAATCAGTAGATCTGTTTATATTTTTCTATGTAGCATAGCACATATTTACAAGCAAAGAATACATAAACCAAGAGGTAACCAGTTTCGGTTGCATGTATTCAGGTATGTAGCCACAATATCATGTATTTACCATTGTCAATCAGAACACAATCAATACCCATAAGCATAAAAACCCATCATAACTTATGCATGATGCCTTCCTTAAAGTGGTACTCAACTGCATCCTAATAGTTGAAAAGCAACTCCTTTTACCCATTCTGCTATACTTGAAAGGAACTAAAGCAAAGAGACAATAATGAGCTTTGTAAATATATGCCAATGTTATTTTACAAACCAGCCATTGAGGAAAAGAAGCACATCCAGTAAATACTCTTCCACAATGAAGCGATCTATAGGCTGCATATCCTGTTATCCAAATGGAAAGGTGAATAAGTATGTGCCAATGAAGATACAAAAACAAGAAAAGAAAGGGGAAAAGCAACTGTTGCTCCACCTGAAGCCCAAGACAAGCCATAAGGCCAAAGGTCCACATTTGATTCAAAGAACTCAAGCGAGAGTATAGTGAAATACTAAGGATTGAAACCTTGAATCAAATGGTTTACCCTACAATCTAAGTTTTTGTTTTCCTACATCAGATTGTCAACTTTCTCTGCTATAGTGACTGTCAAAAATAAACATACAAAAGTAAAACGCATATAGCAGAGATAAAAGAAAAACTCCCACTGGCTTCATTAAGACAATGCAAAATTATCAAGGTGCCATATATTGAAAGAGAGTTACTGCAAAGTTTGATGTTTTCTGGTTGGATGAGGAATTTACATCAGAAGCTTTAATTTATAAATGGAATTGCTTCTCAAACACAATCTATATGCAGTTCTGTTGCACCAACAACAAGAACATGCACTTGATTAGCAATTTGATACATTTCTGAGCTAAGAAATTTCCCATACACTAGGATTAGACAAAAATATCAAGAATATCTACAAAGGTTTCAAAGTAGAGGGGATATTGCTAATTATATCTCCATATGCTGGGTAAAAGCTGAAATGATAGCATATAATAAGTGTTCCATGAAGAAAGAAAAACTTTCTCCTCTATTCTACAGGTAGCAAATCACTAATTACCTCTGTTTTACTTGCAGGGAATATATTAAGCCTGCGAATCCTTTGAGGATACTTTGACTCTGCATCGTGCTTCTGTTCACCATAGTTAGTTCCCGGAAGCTGTGAAAGTGGCTCAGGTTGGTCCGGGGCATTGATTGGTCCAAACTCATAAGACTTTCCGGCAACCAGCTGAGCCTCAAATGAGAGGTGCGGTCTTGGCACTATAAAGTGAAAATATGGCACACATAACAAGCAGTGACATTATAAACACAGATGAACTACAAGTGACAATGTAAAATGAAGACATAGCATGATAGATTAGACCATACATTTTGGACCTAAAAGGCCTGGTCAACAGAGCCATGAGAAAATACAAACCCAAAAACACCCTCACAAAATAACAAACAAAGAAAGAAGAACCACACTTAACTCCACTTCAAATAGCCCTCAAGCCTTCATGCAATCTAGCCAAAAGATGTAGACACACACTATGAGAGAGTAAAACACCTACCACTTTCAACTTTCCATCCACCGTTGGATAATACTTGTATGCGACCCCATAAGTCTTCCAAGAAATCCTAAAGAACCAATTATGGAACATCTTAAAGGAAGAAAACCATCTCCAATTCACACAATTAAAGGTAATAAAACAAGCACAAAGCAAAACACAAGAACAACTTATGAAAGCAGTAAAAGAAATGGATCCTTTTTTACTCATTACATAAGGTCCACATCTGCACCAACATTACACCTTTTCAGTAAGACCTTCCCCAGATTCATCATCATCCTCAAAAAAAGATAAACCTCTGTCAGAATTATGCCTTCTGATGCTCATATAGGCTTCTATGCCAACCATAACTCGCTCGATCTCCTCAGGAACTTGCTGCAGATACAAGAGATAGAGATATCAAACATGTATACACATAAGCAAAGCATTTTATTATAAGTGAGAGAGCACATTTTAAGTGGAAAGTATTTAAACTGAAACCAAATAAGAATTATAAATCATGAATTAATGGGAAAAAAATTATTACAAAGCCAAAGGGACATTATTTTCTCCGCTTTGAGTGAAAGAGAGAGAGATCACTTAATCTGGCTGTACAAAATTTCTTGACGGAAATAAGTTTGACTCACTTGAAGCCTATGAAAGAGAGCACACGTTATAGGCCTATAGCTACAATTCCCGGAGCATAGACACCACTGTTGGCCATAAAATGCTAAATCCATAATTTGTTGAACATTTTGATTACAAATGTTTGCGGACAGAAATCAAGTCTTGACTGTAAAACTGTTGTAATTTTTCTGAAGTTCATTGGGATCCAAATATATCACATCAATTTCCAATAGGCCTAAACTTCCTCTATGAAATACAAGATTGAATTAATGCCAAAACAGAAATATAACTATCCAGGTTTTAAAATATTGAATGATTAGAGATGTACAGCATATGTAACAATGATTTATGATAGCCAAACGAGGTGATACAGTACATGAAATAATCATGCATGATTACAGAATTACTGATAATTGAATTACCATCTACAACATGGCTAAAATAACTCCCATTTTGCATGCTCAAAAATATTCAAGCAGAAGCAATACCTCAGCAAGTTCTGATCCACCCCATGGAAGGCAAGATAAAATGCAAGTCACATAAAAGTCACCACCGGCTTGCCAAGCAGGATTTCCTTTCTCCTCATCCAGTGTTGTGGCAGCAGATGATAATAATGTTTCAAAGACGACAACCAAAGAAGCAGGTTGAAGAACTTTACTGCACATCTATATAAAAATAACAAAATAATAATAAGCAGATAACTCCATCTTCTATCATAGTTCAAAGTGCAAACATTATTTTTGACACAAAAAATATGGATGCATATGAAGCTTGATATACCATGTCAGCAATAGCTATATCCCAAAAAAAAAAAAGTGATTTATGTCCAAGAATTCCTCATCCACTTCATCTTCTTTGTGGACAAATAAAATCAAACAAATATGTTTAAAAATTCACTATCACTTATTATACAGAAGTAAGATATGTTGGTCAACTGCCCATCTCCATGGCATCCTAAACCAGCAACAACAGACAGAAATATATAGCAAAAAGGTCCTTGCTGTCTGATTCTTTCTATCTCCCATTAAAAAGAACTGATAATTCTCCAAATTTTGATTTGAAATGCATCCTTACATTCCCATTTTCAAGATAAAACAGCACTCATCTTCTTCCACTTCTAATCAGTCTTGGAAGTGTCTGAAAAGCCAAATATCAAAATAAGCTTACCATAACTGTCATAAAGCGCATCAAAATTCGAATCTTGTCACAATTTCCCCAATATAAAGCATCCTGAAAAGTCATCAAACAAAAAACAGAGGAGCAAACAGGTCAGGAAAGACATGCAGAGCCTTGCTTGGATAACAATCACAAATTAGTACATCCATGGCATCAAGACATCCAAAATAAGTAGGCAACCTCCAACAAAATACATATTAGTCAGATTTTATAGCCTGAGATCAGTGAAGCAACACCATATCTATCTAAGTAAAACTGATAAACTGGAAATGCTCTCCCAATTCCAAATCTATTAGACAGGAAAAGGAAAACACTATGAAAAGGACAGCTGTACACCAGAGAAAAACATCTTCCAATTTTTTCTTATCAGGTAATCTGATTGAAGCAGTCCAAATACTGAAAACATAAGTAGATACATTTGTTAACATGTCATCTAGAAACTAAACCACTACAAATGGAAAGGGATCCCACCAACCCTCAAACAAAAGCATGATTATTATCCTTCAAAAAATATTCAAATTTTCTTTTGATAATTTTCCTTTCATTTTAAAACTAGGAACTGCAAGTTGTGGATTTACCAAGAGATAAGTATAGCAAGCTGTGAAGCAACAGCTAATATGAACATAGCTTGAACCAAGTCAACTTGCAACCACTCACCTGGAAATTAGTTTGAGTGCTTTCCACGATTTTCCTAACCAAGTCTTCATTTTCCAGGTTCAACAAGCCAATCTGACAACGGGCACCGGGAGAGAGAGAGAGAGAGAGAGAGAGAGAGAGAGAGAGAGGGGGGGGGGGGCAGGCGAAGTCATAATAAATCATAAAATGTGGCTAGTGATGAACAGAAATAATATCAAAGATCGAAAACAGAAAATATAAATTAATTTTCTATGCACATGCAAAAGTAAGAAAAGCATGATAAAAAAGACAATTATCATAGAATCATGCAACAAGATGAAAAGGAGATCACAAGGAATGATTAAAAGACACAGTACCAGTGTCCCATACAAAGGAATCTTGTGAGGCAATTGTTCAACACAGTGGAGAAGGAACTGTCAGCACGGAGGAAGACCAAGTTAATGCAGTAGCAGGTGTGCTTAATAGCAAAACAATCTTGCATTAAGGAACACATACAAATCAACAGTATTTTGCTATCAAACAACACGTCACAAAAATAAGGCAATATGAAACTTTTGACATTCCCAAACAAACCTGTTCTTAACAAATAACAGAGAATTAGCAATGGAGCTTCCAGATATCAGAGTCAACAAAGACTTTAAAAGTAAACTGAACGAGTAAAAACAGCTTAACAAGTAAACTCAATGGGCGGAAAAGAGCCTAATAAGAGCACTGAAAAGGCAAAAATAAATTGAGAGAAATAAAAAAGAAAGCCATTGAGGACTTTACGGATAAAATATCATCCTCAGAGTGCTCCAGCTCTCGCCGGACAACGCCAAAGCATGTTTCCTAGAAAATGCGAATATCAAAGTTAACATCACTGTAATTCAAACAAATAACGTGAAACTAAAATACAAAGGGAATAAAAGAAATCAAGGAAAAATAAAAACACAACAACAAGAAGAAGAAATGCATCCCAATAACAGTCAGGCAAGACGTTGGGTAAGAACTTAAGAACTCAGTAACTCATAAAACAATAAACAAACAAAAGAAGAAAAAAAAAACAACTGAGACAGAATCCTTAGGTTTTGCTAGTAAAGCAAGAAGCTCAAAATACATAAGGAGTAAACAACAAAAAAGAATCCATTAGAACCGAGGCGCAATCCTAGGGTTCCCAAGAAAGAACACTATCAATACCAGAGAGATGGAGAGAGCGAGAGAGAAGTACGAACAATGGGTTCTTTGATGTCAGAGGTGTTTCCGTACTCGGGGCACTTGTCGCCGACTCGTAGAACAAGCGTTCTCCAGCTGCTCATTTTCCCCTCTTAACCACCCGTCCTTTGTGCAGCGCACTCTGTGTGTGTGTTTGTGTGTGCGTGTGTGTGAGAGAGAGAGAGTCAGACAAGGCGAGCCCTAAACGCAACTGGCCCTGCCCGTTTTGGGCACTTTTATGACCGTTAAGAGAGAAGAAATTGAAGAGAACAATTGGGAAAAAGAGAGTGGCGTGAAAAATAGAGAAAAAAAAAGAACAAACTCGCCGCGATTTTAGGCCCAGCCCAGAGAGAAAGTGTTTAGCAAAGTGGTTCGGAGCCCAGCTTTCTAGCGGCGGGGTAAATTTTAAGCAAGTAGCCCAGCTACCACCGAGTTAAATCGCCTCGACTCATTTGCTGTCCTAATTAGATTAGCATGGAAACTTAATAAAATAAAATGCAGAGACACACATATATGTATAAAACATCAGAGAACGTAATGCACCAATTAAGAGCACCATGATCTGCACCATTGAAGGGCTAAATGCAGGCATTAAGGTAGAAATTGTAGGAATTAGGAGACTGAGTGCTTATGCATGTGCACATTGAAGAGTTGCTGACACCAGTAACTCCAACAAGATTCCAACAAATCCCCACATCACAACAGGCGAGGGCAAGTCTTTTTCTTTTCTTTTCTTTTCTTTTGGCTCAAATTTGGTCATTTTTCTAGGCAGCTGATTGCTTATTAAAACCTGATTTGTCTTGCATTGTATAGGCCAACATAATACTTTGTGACCCTACCATGTATCAACCCAGCAAATCCTTAGCTATATGCGTAGCTCGGCAATTGCTCAGAAACACACAAACATTAATCACGGCAGCGTTCAGATCAATGTGTTGACAGCTCAGCGTTAGTGATGTTGCTAATAGTTGCGACACTGACTTCGGGCAAGAATGTTGCAGTTTCAGCTCAGATATGTAACACAGACATTCAAGGTCTACTAAGCCAATGCGAAAGGTTTGTGTCCAGATCAGGAAAAGAGGTTCAACCATCCAGTGAATGCTGTGGATTCGTAATCGACTTGGACGTGCCGTGCCTTTGCTCGCATTTTCCCGGAGGAATCGAACAAGAAATTAGCATGGATAAGGCAGTCGAGGTGGCAAGATCAACCAAATGTGGGGGTAAGCATTCCAGGTTCACTACTGTGAAATGAAAATGATGGCTTGAAAAGAGATGCAAACCCAATTCTAAAAGCCAAGGTATCTTATGATTACCATTTTCATAATCGGCAATAGAACCCATTTGTTGAGAGCTAGTGTCTTTTTAGAAGGCAAACCCCCACATTGGGAAGCAGAGTTAGCACAAAAGGGTTTATAAGTGAATTGTTATCTTGATTCTTCTGAGACTTTGATTCCTAAACTTCGATTAACGATACGTCAATGTATTTGTCATTGCAGATTATACTGTTCCGCCTATGTAAAAGAAGGAAGTACATGAGATGTCTCGGGGAGTCTTGATAAATGACATGCAAGTTTTCCCATAATTACCAACAAACAGATCAAAATAAGATGGAATGTGGACATGGAAATTTGAAATGCTTATCCTTCATTCCAGGCAGATAAATACTTTCACATGGAATCGGACATTATCTGCTTGACACCCATGATCCTTTCTGACACCTAAGATGCTTCATGTCACAACACGAGAGAAGCATTCAACATTTGGTCATGAGTTGCACATGCTCAGATTGGGTGTTTGACACGGCGTTTGCATACATTTATGTGTATCTGTTGGTGAACAAGTGGCGGTAGCATTAGCTTCCTCGTTCAAGGTAGCTCTCTTGTAGTGCTTGTTAACAAAGCTAGGTTCTTTGATTAGATTGTCCCAACAATTGCAAAGACACCAGAATGGAATCAGAGATTTCACTTGCAATCTGGACGTTTGAGGCCAATGCTAGATTGGCATGAAGCCCTTCAATACACAACAAACAAAAATAAACACCTTTTGCATCAAACCGGGAGCCATTGAGGGTCACCATGATTATGGCGGCAATACAATAGAATAGAATCTGATTACAGGAAGCCAATGCCCATTAAAAATAATTTAAAGGTCAAATATTGACAGCCACCTTCATCGTGATTTCCACTTACCTTCTCCTTTATTAATCACCTTATTTTAACTTATTTCAGGAGTGGTTAGTGCAAAAGGCACAGTGGTCGATTTTTGGGAGTATTAAACACCAAGCAATTATATTTGTGACAATCATGTGTTTGTTATTTTCCCATTTATACCCGTTGATTATGCGATGTTTCCATTAGTGTGACCCAGATTGAACCTGCAACCAGTGTATTGAATCTGTCTATTATCATGGAACATTATGCATGAATAAGATCCCTGTTCAAACATGATATTTTCAGTGAGTCAAGACAAACCTGAAAGAAAGCAAAGGACAAAAAGAAGCGTTTAAGTGTTCATTAACAGGGAGACTTGTCATTGATGCTACATTACAGGTTGACCAACTAGCATCATATTGTTAAAGCATGTTTGATTGCAATACAGAAACAAAGAACAAACATTATGATTTATATACATGATATCGTTCAAGCCTTAGAACACGTATCCCGAATCCATAACTGGGCTACAATAATTGTACAATCAGAAAAATAAAGCTAAAGAAATGAAGATTGGATATGGAGATCTAATGGACTCTCAAATCATTCTAGCAGTATAAGTTTGCAGATAAAAATAAATAAATAAATAATTCCTTCATACAGAAAGGAAAAGCAAGAAAAACTCTGATATAGTTTGATCAGAATGTTATGCCCTCATTTCCTACACCTCCAAGCCGATATTGAAAAGAGAGGCCGATCCTGCCAGCAAATTACCACACACCCATTTTCATCCTTAATCCTATACCCATCAAAGCCATAGCCTTGTAAGAATCTCCTTGCCTGCACAATACCATGGTAGCTCAAGGAAACACTTCCAAAGCCAGCAAAATCAAGCCTTTGAATCCACTTGTCGAGTTTTTCATGCCTTTCCTTCCTTTCACTTCCTTCACAAGCTATAATATTCTTTATTTCCTCCCCAAACAGCATCTTCTCTATCTTCAATCTCTCCATTGATGTTCTTGACACAGCAGATTCCAAACAATCAAACAATGCTGCATAAGAATATAGAGCCTCCAGCAGCCTCTCCATAAGAGTAGATCCATTATGATTGGAATCCTGCTCCATTACCACCATGAGCTTTGGTGACAGACCCCAAAGGGCATTAAGAAAGTAATCGATCCTCGCTGAAGCAGGCGAAGAGAGTGGCGATGATGAGGATGAGTCTGGACTTGCACTATATCCATTAAGCATATCTTTCTCAAGCAACTCCCCCAATGTGCTTTGGTTCATGTGAAGGACCCTATGGAGGTTAACTCCATTGGAATTTTTCAAGTTCAATGGAGATTTCCTCCTCAATTCATCAACTGAGGCCAAAAAAGGATGCAACTGGAGAATTGAACTGATTGCTAGAGCCTCCCCAGTTTTCACACGGACTTTTTCAATGTCAAGGTGCTCTAATCTGCCAACAATGGGATTGAACTGGAATGGAATGTCCAATTTTTCTGCTTCTTCGATAAGTTTGTGAGCCATTTTATCCAATACCTCTTTCTGCTGGTGAATACCTGTGATTCTCAAATGGGGCGGTCCCTCAGACCGTGCACTAAAAGCCTGAAGAAGAGCAATCCATTGTGTAGGTTCAGAAGCATGAAGATCAATGATATGAACCATCTTCTCCCCTTCCATGGCTTCAATTATGGCTTGGTTGGCAAGCACAATACCCAATTTCAGGAAGGGAAGCATCTCAAAAAAGAGTTTCTGGACCAGAAGTTCCTCAGAAACCAAGTTTATTCTGGTAGCATTGAGGGCCTTGTGGACACCTGGCCAGGCCTTGATAATCCTATCAGCAAGCGCCTCGGTGAAGTGTGCAGCAATCCGCTGCATGGTATCCCCATCAGGAGAAGCTAATTGGGAAATCTGCCCAAGGGCAATCTCTGCATTCTCAAGGCTGCCCGTGGCGACATGATTTGCACAGGTGAGCAGTAAATGGATCAAGTACAAACCCCTCTCCTCAGATTTTAGCTCTTTAATCCAGGGATATGGCGATCCCACACCAGGCGAAAGTGACATCATGGAGAAAAACTGAAGAGGTGATGATGTTACAGACGATGATCCATCATCTTGAAACATGGACGCCACTAAACAACCCACCCACCACAAATAACATAAGAGAATTAAGGAAAAAAGAGAGAGTATAACTGTCAAAAAGAGATGGGATCGATCAAATCAGTTTTCAAGGATATGTAAATGATCAGCAACTTTGTTTAACCAAGTACAACCCTTGTATCTATTTACAAGACAAATGACCTTAAGAAACTGCACTGAAGATACCCAAAATCCCAGAAATGCAGTTGACCCAACCAAACATGACAAAAAAACTATAGCTTTTTAAACGGAAACTGAAACAATAGGAAAAGAAAGAACCAAGAACACTAACAACAGAGAGCAGAACAAAAGTACCAAATACCAGAAAAGCCAAAGCAAGAAAAGGAAAATCCTTACTGGATTTTGCAATTGGTTAAAACCCCACAAGAAACCACACGAAAATTCCAAAGCTTTGCCCTTCTCCAGGAATCTCCATTTGCAAAAGGAGGCGATTTTCCTGTGTGTTGTCTGGAGGATTTCGATCAATTAAAAAGCTCTCGGAGCTTTTCAAAGACTCTTCATGGCTGCTGCGTTGTCGACGAGGCGTGTGAGGACTCTGCTTCTTGTCGTCTTGTGATTTGTTTTGTCGTTCTCTCTCCTCTTCCTAATTTCCCTTCCAGCTGAGTGGAATATGGAATTTGTGAGCAGTGGAGCCCTATCTCTCGCTCTCTCTCCAGAGAGCTCGTCTTTTTTTCTTTTACTCACTCTTATGATTCTTGGCTTAACGTATGGTGCATAGGGAATCGAGGTGGCCTAAAAGCTATAAATTATTCCCAGGGGTTGCAAAAGTCCAAGCATGTCCCAACAAAGACAAGCCAATTCCCCTCTCTCGCTTTGTCTCTTAGTGGGGGTTAAGCATGGGAATTGCAAGGCTTCTTCAAGAAATGCTTCCAAACTTGAGGTTTTGTTTTCTTGTCCAAAGGCAATGAGCATACCATTGGCGCTTCTTACCTTTCTCATGTCAGGACAAGGAGACAAGGAGGCTGCGGAAACGTCCAAAAGTAGATTGTTGCATTTTATCCCTTCTTGTGGAGTCTTGGCTGGCTGGCTGGCTGGCGCTTGTGGAACTTGAAGAGCTACATCTGAAAAGGCTTTCGTTAGACTTCTTTCTATTCTAAAATTTGTCAGTTCATCTGATTTTACTGCCACTTAATCAAAGTTTGCGTGTTTATGCTCAATCAGAATATGCATGTTTAACATTTTATGATTTATGTTTCTCGGTTACAATAAAATTCATGAACCAAGGAATCAGCTCCATTTCATCCTATTGTGAGTCTCAGTCAATAAATAATAATAATAATAATAATAATATTTTGATTCTTTTTAAAATTTCAGTTACTCTCTTCAAAAGTTATTAGATGTATAATTAAAAATTTAAAAAAATGTTAAATTAAATGTTATTAGACATTTTTATCATTTTTTATATTTTATTTTTTTAAGTTACACATCTAGGGATTTTTTTATGAAAATTTTAATTTTTAAAAAAAAATAAAAAATTATATATATATATATATATATATATATATAGAGAGAGAGAGAGAGAGAGAGAGAGAGAGAGAGTTTTTTTTTTTTTTATTGACTGAAATCTACAGTAAAGATGAAATAACGCTGATTTCTCCGACAATGTAATGACACTCTTTGGGTTATGACATGAACAGAGTCTCCTCATTCTCTCATTATTCCGGGCCTGCTCTAAAATCAACAATTCGTTTGAATATTATAAATATATATATTTTTTGGTCTACCTGTATAATATTTGTGAGACAATAATTTAGATCTTTTTCATGGTCGAGAAGCCACCGACAAAAAATCTTATTTAAAGGGTGATGTTATCAACAATTCTGAAAGTTAGCATATATATATATATATAAGTTAGGATGACTTTGTCCTTTCTTAGAATTCCCTCCGAGCTTCATGCGTGGAAAATAGAAAGAACCGGGCTTAAAGGAATATGATGAATGCCCAACATGACAGAAGAAGCATGAGCTACATGTGCATTGTTGTCCCCTGGGGCACGTCGCGACTTTGCTCGAGCCAGACATCAACTCCTACCATCTCCTTGGAATCTTGGGCGGTTGTCATGCCAAAACGTTGTGCGTGTTATGTGTGCGGTGGTGTGAAATTCTTCCAAGCGTTCAACGGAAAACAGAAATTACAATACAGAAAGTAGGAGGAGGGTGCATGTGCACCATGTGCACCCCACTACTTCGTCATGGGGGTTAATTAAAGGTTAAGACATAAAGGTTGAAGTGATTAATCAAATTAAACTCAGAGACAAGCAAAAAGAGTTCCGGTGCAATGTTCAAACACTATTGGAATAAGTTCCCTTAAACATTGATTGTGGTCTTGAATATGGCCCGACTACATTGCATTAGCTCCTAAAAATAGTGGTCTAGATTCTAGATATTGATCAGGGACACCTTTTCCCTTAGATCATATCCACCTGAAGAAGACAGCCGCAAAACTGCTGTAAGAATAAAGAGGCATGCACCCCACTATCTTGCTAATTTTATATGTAAATTTAATCCTAGTATCTCGTTATTCCGAAATTCTGAACGGATTGGTATTGTAGTGCTTATCCATCCCTCCAGAAAGAAAAAAAAAAAAAAAACCATTGAAATCTCTTGGCTGTCTTGTTCAAGTATGTTAAAGTAAAGGACAAAAATAATAAGCATATACTACAAAATTATGCAGTTTTCCCAATCTTCTGATGCACGCCAAGCTACGTCTTGACATAAAGACCAAAGGTACCTTTTCCTCTCAATATCGAAATCCCTTTAAAATTTTTTTTTATTAAATCTAATTACTATAATTTGCATAATAAACAAGCAGGTACGAAGATAATCGTGTCCATTGATAATTAATTAATGAACTGCATCTCGTCTATGACAATCCTCAACTTAATCCCAATGCTTGGATGGGGTTCATTTCAAAAGGACGAAATGTCCATGTATCTGTCTCGACTCTTGGGCTATGACTTTGTCTAGTGCGAGACCAATAACTTAAGGCCACCCGACTGCAAAGCCTCTGCAAGGAAACAAATCGAAGACAATGACATTTCTTTTGTTTTTCTTTCAAGAGACTTTTTGGTAAGTCCTCCAAGGGAGCGGATTTACAACAAAGCCAAGATCTTGATGGGTGAGTTAGGTCGTTAATAATATTATTATACATAATCGGCCATCTTTTAACTTCACATGCTTTGGAATTTATGATAATAATTATACTTGTATGGGTTGCAAACAAATACATAGATCATCTACGGCAATTTTCAAGTTGGAAACTTTTTTTTTTTGGACATGTTTTGAACAATTAGAAACAAGGCCCACTATATATCAAAATTATTGTAATCATATAATATATATAAAAATTTTTGGCATATGCTCCTTCCAAGCACTTTAGTGATTAAAAATTTAAATTTTTATCTAAAAGTGTTGATTTCTAATTATGAGAAAATAACCTAAATTTTATGAAAAAAATAAAATTAATATATATATACATATTTACTGTGTAGTTCCTATTAAACTCTTAATGGACAGGAAAAAAAAAAAAGTTTGCCAATCGAATTACTTATTGAAATATGAAATTGAAGTTTTGTTGCTGTTATTGCATCGTTATCCATTAGAACAACTAAGAACCAATCCTAAAGAAGCGAAAAGAACAATGTTGATTTTGAACACTTTGAAAAAAGATAAACTCACATGTACACCAGTCCATTAACTTCATTGCCTCAAATGGGTACATTAGGAAGTACATGAATCCTCTTATTTCTTTTTTATTAATTAAGTTTGACTGAAACTTAAATTCAAAATTTTTAATTTCAGGGTAAAGCCAATACTAATGAACCATACCTTAGTACATTTATTTTATACAAAGTCATATGAGTTGACAGTAATTTCCCTCTTTTTATTTTATTTTATTTTATTTGCATTTCAACTGGTTTCTTTCATCTTACTTGCAAAATTATTATCAGAGATGTAATTTCACTTTGACCTTACCCTGTTCGTGATGTTGTGAAGACTGCAGCTATAAAATTAACTTGACTGGTATTTTATATTTAAAATGTTAATTTCAAAAATTAGGCCTTAAATTTCCAGTGTTACAGCACAACTGATAATAGCTGCTGGAAAAGCTTATCCTCCTCCTATCCTTCATTGCAGCTCTCTCTCTCTCTCTCTCTCTTCAATAAATTTTTCTTTATCACTTGACTTGTGAGGCTACAGTGAGGAGTTGGCATCAGATGTGACAGCCTAACAAGACCTGCAATCCAAACATTCATGGCGTGCCAGGAACGAGTGCAAACAAGATTGCCACATGGCGACAACATCCTAGCAGGCAAATGCAACAAAGATAGAAGCCGCCAAGTATGTTGAGGCAAGTTGGCGTCCAATAGATTTACTTGTCATGTTCTCGTTGGTCCTAAGCAAAACTAAAATCATGAATAATAACATAATCTCAATTTCCAAAAAAGACAATAAAATTAATAATAATAAAAGGTTAAACAATAAAATTAAATAACATAAACAAAAGAAAGATTGAATATAAAAATTTATAAAAATTGGACTATTCTTTAAACATACTTTTATATCCTAAAGACTACAATCTTGAGAATCATCATTTTATTATCACAATTTTCTTCTTTTTTTTTTTTTGGTCAAAATCAAAATTTTTATAACTTTACTTGTTCATCGGATGCTAAGCTCATACTCATTCTCTCTATTTTGATTTATCAAAAATTTATCTCTGTTTTCGAAGTTGCTAAAATATTGAGTACAACTCGTCATATTTTGAGTATATCTTGCATATTTTTGGTTTCTTCGCGTTGCTGCATGTAATGGGGTAGGTTCAATGGTTGCAGGAAGATTACCGTGCCACTGCCACTCCCTTTTGCAGGGCAGTTGATGGTGGCACGATCGCCTGGCCGGAACACCGAATCGCGCCTGTTATTGCAGGATCCTGTGAAGGTAACTGCGGCAATCAGGATGGGGATAGGCTGCAGGCGCCTCCATTTGATTAAATGTCAGCAGTAATGTATACCCATTTTCTGAATTTTATTAATATATGGTATGAACAATCTCCTCAGGACGTGAAAGTTAATCGGAAAGAGCTGTTGACATTGATAGGTACTCAGAGGAGGTACATGGAATGCAGAGGACCTAGATCCATCTAGCATAGGAAATTGTGAGTTTTTTGCACATATGCGTTCAAAATTGTATTATGTCCTGCACGATCTACTTCGCAGAAATGATCAATGAGACACAGGTCTCTGTGATCTGCCTGCACGCTAAGACCTTCTCAATGCATCTTACACAGATTGCCAATCCTGTTTGACTTAGATGGCATCTAAAAAATATGCCAGAGAAGCGGACACAAAAAATATACTAAAGAGTGGACTAAAAAATCAATATTTAGTACACCATGCAAATATTATTATTTGTTTTATGGTGTTGCAATATAGGCAGATTTCCGCTATATCAAAAGAGAGAGAGAGAGAGAGAGAGAGAGAAAGCTGAAACTATTCTGAAACTTGATAGTTGCAATTATTCAAAGAAATTCAAAGAAGTAATTACCTACGGAAATTCAGAAAGTTGAATGAAAAAAGCACTAAACAGGTGTTTCCCCACTCTGATCTTGTGGTACCTATTTCACATTGGATTGTTCTATGTCTCCACTGGGTACTATTTTCTTCCATAACCAATGACTTTGCCAGAGTAGATATACCTCCTCGATTGGAACTTGCTTTGTTTCTGGCAGGAGAAAGTAGATAAAGCTGCTCATAAGGACAATCAAACCAGCAAACAGCAAGAAAATCCCGTATCGGAGGTCACAGAGTAAACGAAGGAAGCATTGTGCTATCAAAGCTGTGAAGATCATGTTTACGCAGACCACAATACTCTGGCCAGCTGATCTGGTCTCCAACGGAAAGATTTCGCTAGGAACTAGCCACCCTAAAGGGCCCCAAGACCTTCCGTATGCCAAGACAAACAAGCAAATAATAATCACTAGGAAGATGCCAAGTCCTTTTGGGAGGGCAACTCCTTGTCCAAACTTCAAGGCTAAACTTATAGCCAAAGCCACCTGTAAACCAGACAGTTAAAGCATGTAACTCAATCTCCAAGCAGACCTTACAAAGATTTCAAAGAAATGAGTCAAACCAAAGGAAGGTAATTTTTACCATGTAGCAGATCATTTCAATACCAGCCTCCAAAAAGAATTTTCTTCTTCCGAATCTATCCACCAACGACATTGATATAAGTGCACCAGCAACAAGTGCTCCGCCTGTAATGGTAGAAGACCACAAGGAAGCCGAGGAGCCAAAACCTAAGCTCTGAAAGAATACAGGAGCATAGAAAAGTATGGAATTCATGCCAGTGAGCTGTTGAAACATGGGGATTCCTAGAGCCCCTATTATCAGTTGCGGCCTATTCCTTCGTTTGAGAAGATTCCTGAAAGGGTTCTTTACGGCTTTTGCTTCATTACTTGCATCGATGAGATCAGCAAACTCTGCGTCAACTTTTGAGATCCCCCTGACTTTCTCCAGTACCCTTCTCCCTTCTTCTAATCTTCCTTGTTCCACAAGACTGTTGGGTGTTTCAGGAAGGAAGACACCCCCAATAAACATCAAGGACGCTGGCACAGTAGCTAGGCCAACAGACAATCTCCACCCCCATGGATGGATATTTTCCGTTGCAGAATTTATGAAGTTGGCTATCAGAATCCCTACGCAGGTTGTCAGCTGAAAAAGCTGATTTACTGCCCCTCGGACTTTTGCAGGAGCCATTTCGGACAGATACAAGGGCACTGCCTGTCACAGGAAAAAAACATAAAAATTGAACAGCAAATTAAGATTCTTGCCGGTATATCTGTGCACATTCCAATTCAATGCTTAGAACATACCTGATTGCTGAATCCAATGCCTACACCAAGAAGTATCCGCCCTACGATCAGCATCCAGATTTTCACTGCGGCTGCATTGACAATAGCTCCTAGAAAGAAGCTTATTGATCCACAGATGATGCTGGTTTTCCGGCCTTTGTTTCTGGTTACATGGGATGCTCCGAACGTGGAAAGAAGGGCCGCGAAGTACAGCGAAGATGTAAAGAGCGTTAGAACTTGGTTGTCATACTTGCAGTAATCTGTCTCGTGGAGGTTTTTTTGCTTCCTTCTATACACGTCAGGGAAGAAAATCACCAAGAAATCATCCATGGAAGTGACCCCACCTGAATGAGACCCACCATACCAGACTAGTCAACTAAAGAACAGAACTTTTTCTGCATTGGATCAATATTTTCCGTGGATTCCAGAAAAGTGCTCAAGCGCATTATGTTCTTCTTTGAATCTAAAGTTTCTCCAAGTTTCATGGACGATTGTGTTTAGTACCATATTAGGGCCTGCAATTCCTGTTAATTTTTTCAAGTCCAGGAGGGGTAACAAAGAGTAATTTGTTTTACGACAGCCGTTACTTTGGCGATAGCCCACGTACCGAGAGGAAACCATCATAATAACCATAACAAAACTGGTGAAGAACGAATTGTGACAAAACATGATAACAAGAATTCAGAAACTTTAATTAAGAAAGATGAACATCTTTTTTGATCTTTTGGACTTACCAGAGACACCAAGATCATAGCCGAAAAGAGCCCCTCCAGAAGAAGCAAAAATGCAAGCAAAGACAAAATAGGGAGTGATTTTATACTCATAGAGATGAGCCCTCTTCAGATTTCCACCATCTGCAAATGAACCTCCTGCCATCTCTTCTCTCTGTGAAAGTCAGTGTTAGTATTATAGCGAGCGCATACACATATCAGAACAGCAGCAGTGCCTCTTAAAAATAAAAGAAAATTTTGCTTGCTTCTCTTCCTCTTAAGCTTGTGCAGAGCACATTAGTTGGTTAAACACAAGCCGATATGTCAGTAATTAAGTATAATCTAACCACTATCATGAACGTAAACATGTATCCTATTATAGGGTTTACTGGATAAAGTAGTTCGATTAAATCCGTTTTATTGGATAATAGAGATAAGGGAATATGAAATTTAAGTACTTTGTCTTTGACAATATCTTCAGATTCCTTAAAAGTCGCTATTTTTAAAGCTCAATTTAGTAGTAAATAGTGGACTAACAGTGTATCTCTTCAAATTTGCAAACTTTCATGGCTTCACCGATTCTGACGCATTAGATTAAAACCCCACTCGAAATACAAGATAAAGTGATTTTTTTTTAATAAAATTTTTTTAATACAGATATAATCTATGTGGCAAGAGATAGCAAAAGTTTAAAAGAATTCTAAGTCTGCCAAAAATCCAAACAAATCAATCTCCTCGTTTTCTCTCTCAACCTCATCTGGTTCAACTAAAGATTTTAATTTCGCAATTGCACCATAACATAAACAAATCAAAAGCTTGCCAAAAGGGGTAAAAGATACACACAAATTAAGATTCAAAGGGATGCAAATAGTAATCCGCAGGGGTGATACGGGATGGTCTCACTTATCCTTTTCTTCTCTATACAATATAGATTCGAAGTCAAAATTTGGTAATAATTCAAAGTGTTTTCTATTTTACAATATTCTCTCTCTAAATAAATTAAAATTTATAAAATGAGTCATCATCATTTTGGTATTAAATTTGTTTATATGAACAAATTAAATCAATATATCAATAAATAATTCAATTTAAACTATAATAACAATGACTAATATTCCTTCTACATCAAAATTTTCCAATGAAAAAAGATATTGATTGGATGTATAATTATAGCTACCAATAAAAATTACAGATATACTATAAACAGAGCTATCATTCTGAGAGTGAATTTTTGTTTTTTTTTTTTTTCCATAGAACTAGTTCAGTTAGGAAAGTAAACAGGTAACTGAGCCAAAAATAAAAAAGAAAATATATTTTTTTGCTAAAAAAAAAACCCCGTAATCAAATAGGACCAGGCTCAATTGGCAACCCTCCCCTATTAAAAAACAAAGCAAAGAAAGGAAAATGAAAATTGATTATTCCACAAATTAAGACAAGATTTTCCAACAAAGGGCAGAAACTAGAGACACGGAGAAGATGCAAGACAATATAATTTCCTTTTTCTTTTTTTGTCTTTTCATTTTCTGTTGGTTGAACGGTGACGTGGAGAGTTTTCAGTGAAATAGCTTCCAACTCCAATGGAGTCGTCTTCTTTATCATTAAAGTTACCAACTTTATCTTCAAGCACTAAGGTTAACTGGAGAAGAAGCAAGAAATGTCAGCCTCATCTATTACAAGTCTCTGCTTTATCTTATCAGAAGTTCATCGATTTTGCCCTCAGTGAAACCAAAAGCCGTACCGTTCTGACGCCTTCTCCCCTCCAGGTTGCTTCATTTGTTACTCTCTTTTTGTACTCGTATTGTGTGTATGTCAAATCGGCTGCTTGGACTGAGAAATGGGTTGTCTTTAGTTTTGTCTGAATCGAGGTTACTTGTTCAGTTTGTGTTCAAATTCTTGGAGGGTTTATTTCATGTAAGGTTGTGGTATGACTGCTTGATGTCAAGGATAAGTGAAAATATAGAGTTGGGGGATAGCTTCTGTGAGTTATACTCTTTGTTGCTCTTACTTCAGAGAATGGGGGTTAATTTGGCTGCAATAGTCCAAGAACAGTTTTAAGTGATTCTGTATTCCCAATTTCGCAGCTTTTGATATACATGGAAGTTTTATTTGAAGTATATTGTTTTCCATGGGTGAATTTTATTTCTTGGGAAGAATGTGTTTTGCATTTGCTGCATTTCTGGGATTGGGTCTTGAGTTTTAGTTGGTACAGTGCTGATATTAATAAGAGTTTTCCATGATAAATCGGTCTAGGTTTTTTTTTTTTTGTTTTTTTTGCTGATGGTACAAAGGTGAAAATAGCTGAAAAAGGTGCTCTCTTTCCTTCTCATTTTAAGAAGCTGTGCTAGGGGACTTCAGCAGGCTAGTACCTGACACGATAAGCTTTTGCCACTCGAACATTTTACCAGTACTTTTTATTAGATTACATAAAGAAAAGCAACTACTGCTGTGGGTTAATGTTTTACCATTTCATTATTGCTTTTATGCATAACAAGAACAATTATTATGACCAGGAAAAATATGGTTCCATGACTGCAATGGATGGGAAAACAGAGATCCAAATGCTATCATTTGAAGCTCCCAAGATTAGACTACTACGGAGTTTGCTCATTGAAAGTGAAGGAATGCAGGTATTTTTCTGTTTTATGCTTGTTCCATTTAAATACCTAGAGGAAAACTGCTAAAAAGATGCAGTAATTAGGTTATACTGTGGTTTCTGTGAGAATCTATTGCATTATTTCTTCATCTTATTTTATTTTATTTTTATTGGTAATAACTACGCCCTACCCATTCAGGTTTTGGATTTTGCTGTCTTTGCCAGACCAGAGTTTGATGTTCCTATATTTTGTGCCAACTTTTTCACCACTGCCAGCATGAATATTATTGTCTTGTAAGTCACAGCTAAGTATCATCCTTGCATGTCTCCTCGCCTCAAACAATCTAAATCACCTCCCATTTAGTTGACATCAAATCAATGAGGAGCTAGAACCATGGAACTTTGACATTGCTTTATGCTTTGCAGGGACCTCAACCCCTTGCACAACGTCATTGACCAAAGAGACTACAAGGAGAAGTACTATAGGAACTCAATACCTTTAGGCTTGAAGTATGCCGAGGTAGATTGAATGCTTGTTCCTGGCACATTTATATTAGATAGTCCCTCTTATATTTTCGTCTTCTCAGAATTGATGGTGTGTTTGACAACAACAGATTTGCTGCAGCTTTTTCCTTGGGGAGGAAAGCTCACAAGTGAGTCCCTGAAATTTTTCTCACCAATTGTGATCTGGACCAAGTTTACTTCGAGTCGGTGCAAGCAAAATAATCTGTATTCTGCATTCAAAGAGTACTACAAGGTAGAGATTTACTGGGTTTTTCTTTCTGCACTGAAACTTGCTAATTATGAAGTGGATTTCAAAGTCTTCAAATTAGCATGATTTCGATAGTTCATAATTCACATTAAAAATATTATAAGCCTCCAAATTGAACTAGTATTTCTGTTCCACTCTTAGGTGTGGCTTCAGCTGATTGACCAAGTTGTAGAAGAGAAAGATACATCTCAAACGATGTGCAATCGTGAAGCACAACACAAGTATCTAACGTGGAGGGCAGAAAAGGTGGTCAGCTGATATTCCTCTCCTTGTTTTTCTTTTTGTTTATATTGTATCAATTCCTTCTGTTTTCTTTTCCATTTTGGCAATTCCCAAATTATTGAACTGATACCTGACACATCTTCTGGAAGGCAGGATCCTGGCCATGGAGTTCTGAAAAGGTTGGTTGGTGATAGTTTAGCAAAGGTATCATTTTCTACTCACCGAACATAGCAGTGGTTTTTGCCATTTAGCAGTGCAGTTCCTTACTCGTCATCAAATTAACAGGACTTGGTGAGGAACTTCCTTTTCCATGGTATTGATGAATTAGGAAGCAAAGTATTTCTGGATTACTTTCCAGAATACCGCTGTGAGGATGGGACCTTAAACAAGAATCGAAGTATGGTGGGAAAGTCTTTTGAGAATCGCCCCTGGGATGCAAGGGGAGAATTCATTGGCGACAATCCTAATCCTAATATCTAGTTATCTGCAATTGTGGACTGATCGGCCAAAGTCCATCGACTCGTACAGAGGGTCTGACTAAAATACTGAGTTCTATAAGCATGGTGCCTGCTGCTACTTTTACAGGCTTGTGAAAATGTAATGGTGAAAATGTTTCAAGTTTAGAATTAAGTTATTTGGCAAAACTATCTGCCGTTGTTTTACGAAAACTTTGACACACCAGAGTTGTGGTGGTTCTGGGGACAGGAGGAAGTGGCTACAACTTTTCACGGGTGGGTGTGGCCAATTTATGGAGGTGATCTGTTCTTTTTATTCCACTTCCATGGCCATGACTCATTATGCATTTTCCTTCCTTCCTTGACCTCCTCCTCCTCCTCCTCTTCTTCTTCTTCTTCTTTTTTACCTATTTTCTTGATTTCTATCTCTTCTTTTTCAAGGTTGTACGTCCTTATTACCATTTTCAATTGATATTATAATTTCTATTCAAAAAAAAAAAAAAAAGAAAAGAAAAGAAAAGAAAAGACTAATGAATGAACCAGAAAAGGTCTGTACAGCTATTACATGGTCTTCATAAAACACTCAAAAGTTGGTGTTTAAATAACAAATCTCAAGATCATCCAACGAAATACGCTTCAGCGCTGTTTAGTGGTGCGTTTCAGCCGGCGATGTGGTAAGTAAAAGCACTTTTGTATAGACTGGAACGCAATAAATTGGTGGGTTAGGATTATTGTAGTGCTCGGCCCATTTGAGAACGGTCCAATTGATTGTTCTTAGACAATCTTTAGACTCAAAGCTCTCATGGATCCAGCTCAACTCGACCCAAATGTAGATTGATATGTGAACAGGTCCACTTTGGGCGTTTTGAGAACGATGAAAGAAATTACCTTGTTTAACCATGGCCCAAACATGGTTAAGTCACATGGTTGTATTTGTATCTTTAATCTTTAGGTGAAATTTAGTTTTTTTTTTTTTTTTTTTTTAATCTACGTATTATCGAACGAGGATAGCTCTTGTTCTTTATTTCTTCTCGTTATCTACCTCAATTTGATTATTGTTCTTAATTATAACAATTTTTTAACTTTGAGTTGAATATGTTCAAATTAATGTAAATACCATCTTTTTAATATCCGTTTTGTTTTATTAGTGTTGTAATTATTTTAAAATATCTTTTATTATTGATTCAATCTTTGTAGAGTTATTTTTTTAAAAAAAAAAAAAAAAGAGAAAGGGAAAAAAAAAAAAGGGTCATCTATCGTAGACTAATAAAAGATGCCATTTGTGATTGCAAATTGCAATTGAGATCATAAAAATTGCAAAATTTGGGGGAAAAAAAAAAAGAAAAAGAAAAGAAAAGAAAAGAAAATCTAAAAGGAAAGCTTGCTCGAACTTTTTCCTTCCTTGAAATTCCACGTTTGCAATTACCAGCAAGCAAAGGCTTTTTGAGCTTTTCTACTGCTTGTAGTGCGTGCCAACAGGAGAGACTACTCCAGTCAGCCACCCATTTCGTCCTACATGCACACGGCATGGCATGCACTAAATTCGGTAAAAACCCCCCAACATCAATGGCATTTAGGTAACTCCGCCTCTGCCCTCTAAATTTCAACCCTCGGAACCGCATGCCCCCCCCCCCCAAAAAAAAAAAACTCATTACTCGCTTACCGTTCGATTAATATGATCACCCCCACCCCAACACGACTCCCCCGCCACGTGGGAACATCTTACTGGGTGTAAAATTTTGTTACATTTTCCTTTTTTTTATATATATTTTAAAAAACCGGCCTTTTTTGAAAAAACTTTTTTTTTTTTGGAATAATTTGGGAAAAAAAATAATTATTATTCGTGAGAGAAACTTAATATAAACACGTTTCTTGAACCCCCCCAAATCAATCTTTAACCTTTTTTTTTTCCTCTCTTTCTCTCTCTAGAACTCACTCTCTTTTTCTCTTTTTTTTTTTTTGGCTTTTCCTTTACGTATCTTTCTCTCTCCTACCAATCGACGATTAACCCAGAATCGCCCCCCACCCGTTGCCACCCCACCAAATCGGGACGGCGCTAAGCATCGAACCTCTCCCGGCCCACCGATAAGCCGCCGCTCGCCGGCATCGAAAGTCAAACTAGGAACCTAGACCCGAAACATTGTGGAAAAACCGAAAACCCGGAACCCGAAAGAAACGACATCGTTTTTTGAAATTCATTTTACAATTCTTTCCCCGCCGGCTGATTCGCTTCCCGGCGATTTGAAAGAGGTGCCGCGAGATTATTAAACTGCGCACTTTATCCTCCCGTTTTGGAAACTTTTGACCTAATTAAATCGAATTCGAGCGCTTTTTTTTTTCTCTCGTTGTCCAGAGGTTGGCCTCGCTTCATTGCTTAGACCATCGGCATCAATTTTTTGACCCATTTGTTCAATTTCATGGCTTATTTCCTGAGTTTAGGGTTTGAAAGTTGGGATTTAGGCTTCTCCTTTTGCTTTAGGGTTTTCCAATTGCGAATTTAGAGCATCAAGGTCCTTGTTTCTTTCGATTATGCTTAGCAGCTTATGGATCTGCCGTTTGGCTTGTTTGATTCGTCTTTCTGGTCTGTTTTGTGTGCCGATGAGTTTTTGATTGTTAGTTTCGATTTCATTGTTTTTAGTGATCTTTTCTTTCTTTCTTTTTTTTTTTTGTGCGAATATAGTGGGCTATGTGTGAATTGAGTCTGTTTGCACGTTCCGTCTACTTTCCCGTTGCATTTGAACTTTATTCATTAATAGTTCTCGGCTTTGTTTGATGTTCTTTGACTGATTTTGATACCATCAGTGGGCTTCGTTTGCGTTTTGTTTCTTGACACCATTTTCAAATTGAAATTTTCTTGGCAGTGCTCTATATAATCTGGTTTAAAAAATGATAAAAATTGTGATTCAATTTTCGGTTTACTCTCCTTTTATGCATCTAGTCAGTGAATTTACCATAACATGAGTTAGGGTTCAACATCAGATGATTGATTTTACACTGTCCCATCCCCAAAAAAGTGGTGATATTTTTTACACCATTGTGTTGCTGAACCTTTCTATTATACTGATTCTAAAATCGGAAATTTGTTTGAATTCCATGGTTAATGAAGGTTAAATTTAATTGCCATGTATCATTGTGAAATGTGCACTCAGAATTGATTATGTTGTTTTTGTCTTTTAGTTATTTTCTTGTTTTTTTTTGCCTATTCTGTATTTTAATTGATGGTTTTTGTTGTTTCTTCCATTTGCTTTTAGGCTTTCTAGACAAGTTTTCAGAAGTACAGAAGAAGTTCCTGGCTGCATTGTATCGGGAGAGAGCATTGGTTATCCTAGACTGTTTTAAATAATTGTTTGATAAACTCAATATGAGAGGATGGCTTTCTTCAGGAACTATTCAAATGAAACAGTTTCTCAACGCAATTTAGAGGAAAAAGGCCAGGGACAGCGAGTTAACACAATGGTTGGGAGTGAGAATGTAAACGGTGCTTTTAGCAAAAGAGAATTTGATATCAATATTGGTGCTCAGCTTGAAAGTGACAGAGAACAAGATAGTACTGTTAGAATGCAATGTAAGGCAGCTCCAGAAAATGGTGTTGGTGCGAGTAACTCGCACTTAAAGCTTTCTGGGAGGAGAAATGGTACTGGGAAATGGGGTTCTAGTTTTTGGAAGGATTGCCAACCTATGGGAGCGCATGGTGCTTTTGATTCTGGACAGGATTCCAAATCAGATGCATCACAGGCTAATACATCTGACAGGACCGAAGATAGAGCAGGGTCAGACAATGAAGAGGAGCAAATTGAAGTGAGTAAGGCACAAAGGGTCCACCTTGATGTGCCTGCGGATGAGATGTTGTCTGATGAATACTATGAGCAGGACGGGGAAGATCAAAGTGATTCCATGCATTACAGGGGACTCAGCCATTCTGTTGGGTTGAATTCCATTCCACAATCAAAATCTGTAGCCTTTAATAATATGTCTAGGAGTACAAGAGCTTCACGCAACCTTGAAGAAGATTATGACGATAATGATAACAATGATGATGGTGATGCTGATTATGAGGAAGAGGATGACGAGGATGGTAATTTTGTTGTTAATGCTGTATGTCCTGTTGTTAATATTTTGTTAGACAGAAACTGTGGAGGGATGGACACTTAGTTGAATTGTTGATTATTGTTCTTCACTGTTTGAGTTAGTGACTTATTTATCTTTTCTCATTGCCTTCAGAAGATGATCCTGAGGATGCAGACTTTGACCCTGACTATGGTGTTTCAAGCAACCGGGCAGCAAGCAAGGTTATCATCTTTACGTTTTCCTAGCTGTCTCTGCTGCCTTTTTTTATTATAAAAGCTTCTATTTGCAGCTTGTAGGAAATGCTGAGTTATTGTGTCTATCCTTCTAGTGATTAATTTCAGTGTGTATTCTATTTTATTTTTCCCATTTTAAATTATATGATTTGTAGTGGGAATGGCTGAAAAGTTGTGCATATTCCTAACATAAACCAAAAAGTAAGTTGGTGTGAATTTCATCAATAAAATGTTTCGTTTTCATTTGCTGGTGGAAAAAAGTTATGACACACAAGTAATGATATAACGGTAAGGTTACTTTATTGTGGCTTTTAGGTTACTTAAACCCTTTGTAGAAATAGGTGTAAGTCTGCTTATGTTGGGCCCTTCATCAAGCCCTGCATTGTGGGAACCTCATGCAATGGAATGCTCTTTTTTGGTTGGTGGAAAAACATCAACTAAGTGATAATGTATTGTACCTTCTTCAACGTGATCATGGTGAAGCACTCTTTCCTTTGGCAGGATAAAGACTGGGAGGAAGAAGAACCAGATGAAGATGATAACAGTGATGATGATTTGGATATCTCAGATGAAGATGAGTCTTATTATACAAAGAAACCTAAGAGCAGAAAGCATGGTAAGGTTGGACGTAATATAAAACCCATCAGAGAACGCAAGTCGCTAAATGCTTCTGGTAGGCAGATGAAAGGGAAAACATCATTTGAAGAGGACGAGTATTCTGCAGAGGAATCTGATAGTGACAATGACGAGGACTTTAAGAGCATGACAAGGAGAGCAGCACATGCCCGCAAATCTACTGCTCAGTCGACTATGTTGACTATTACTGGAAGAAACAATGAGATTCGCACTTCTAGTAGGTCAGTTCGGAAGGTATCTTATGTTGAAAGTGAAGAAAGTGAAGAAATTGATGAAGGGAAGAAGAAAAAGTCCCAAAAGGTGTGATTCACTTGTTGCATTTTGTGTTTAATGGCTTTATGAAAATGTTTTGACCAAGCAGGTGTAGGTATTATTACATTGGGAGCTCTCTCTTCTTGATCCAAAATTGTTTTTGGAATTTTTTATGATTGACTTTGTATGAGTTTCTCTCTTATATGCAATTTAACTGTAGACATGTTATGCAAGTAGTTAATCACGCTCTGGAGGTGAAATGGAGTGTGCTTTGGTACTATAATTTGGACTAGTGATATTATATACATTTTTTCCTTTGGAGTGGTTATTTATTGTCAGAAATTTTTGTGAGTAGCTTTTATGTTGCAAGTGAGTATTTTGTTGGATAAACTTCCTATATGGTGCATTGCTGTGCATCAATAATTAGGAGTATTGTTAAAATTTAATATATGATCTATTTTCGAAACTCATCTTACAGTCTAAACTTTGGGTTGATTTGTATGTCCAAGAGGTCCATGAATTTAAGTCACGCTACCCTCATTCTCTGAACTGAATTGCGAATTCCTGCACACTGTAAGGAGAAATGGTACCTTTTTTTTATACTTTTAGCCCAATGAGCTTGTATGTGTGGGGTGTGTTGGGGTTTATTACTTGATTCATTTTGTTGCTTCGCCAAGCATCTTAAGATTTCAAGTTGAATGGTTTCTTGACAACTGTGATTTCATTCTTGCGTCTATGTTTTTCTCATAGAACCCAATTAATCGTTCAATATAATGATGCTTGTAAGGTGGTTTTGGTGAAGGGTTTGCAGTTAAAGACTTAGAGTTTTGGATGTGAGTTCTTCTAAACCTGTCAGGAAATTGTTTATGCTGACTTGAAACAATTATAACTGAATATTTTTTGGCCTAATTTGTCTTGAGATAGGCTGGCTTTTGGAGCTGTTTTGTTTTGAGTTTCCATGGTTGGGAAAGGGCACTTTGTTTTAGAGTGGATCCCATGGACTTGCAGTCGGGGCTAAATATCATTAGTAATGGCAGGATCTTGCTTAGTTTGTCATAATGTGTTGCCTTGCAGTTATTTGGTCCTTACCTTTGAATTATTATCTTTTCCAGGATGAACCTGAAGAGGAAGATGGTGATTCCATTGAAAGGGTGCTATGGCATCAGCCAAAAGGTATGGCTGAAGAAGCTGCAGGGAACAATAGGTCAACTGACCCTGTTCTGTTAAGCCACTTGTTTGATTCTGAACCAGATTGGAATGAAATGGAGTTCTTGATAAAATGGAAAGGGCAGTCACATTTGCACTGTCAGTGGAAGTCATTGTCTGAACTACAAAATGTATGATTTCTTTTGTATGTTGCTTGTTTATTTATTTTTATGTATAATGGTTGTATGTGTTATCTTTAGTTTGTAAGTTTGGTCTGATGTTTCTTATGTGTCCTTTCTTCTGCTCATTGTTAAGAAGCCTTATTTTTGTGTGCTTCTAGCTAAGTGGTTTTAAGAAGGTCCTGAACTACACCAAAAAAGTGATGGAAGACACGCGGTATAGGAGAACACTTACACGTGAGGAGGTAAGACTTTTGCTCAGAGAGTAACTTTTGATGCTTATGGACCCTATTTATCTGTGAGTTTTATGTTGAACATGAGTTTGTAGATTATGAAATCAAGATTTTAATACATGGGTTCAAAGTCAGTACCAATGTTGTGGCTGTATATGATTACTTATTTCAATTTTTCTGACTTAAGCAACTGTCCTTTTGTAATGAATCCTATCTCTTGCTTCTTCTCTCTTCTTCTTTTCCCTCCTTAATGATCTTCATTCCTATCAAAATTGGTTATGTGGGATGAATAAACATTCTGTGGCCTGTATTTAATTGTCAGATTGAGGTCAATGATGTTAGCAAGGAAATGGATTTGGATCTGATCAAGCAAAATAGTCAGGTTTTCCTTTTAGCTCCATTATCTTTCTGTAGATTTGTTTCTAGGACATGGTTGTCAGATGTCTTTTCTCATTATCAAGTTCCTTGTAATTTTTCACTTTATGCTTTTTTTTTTTTTTTTCAAGGTCGAGAGAATTATTTCTGATCGAATCTTTAAAGACGGCTATGGTGATATTGTGCCAGAGTATTTAGTGAAGTGGCAAGGACTATCTTATGCTGAGGCAACATGGTTAGTGCACACTCTATGAGTTTTTTGTATTCTCTGATTGGTGTTTCTGAACCTTTCTTTTTGTGTGCAAAGTGTGCTGTCTGTATCATATTTTGTTTATCAGGGATTTTTCATTTGATTTTTGCCAGATTAATCACTGGACTTTCTATTAATTAGACCTTTATATCTGTTTTGACAATAAGAGAGTTACTGCGATGATTATTGTCTACTACACTTTTTACAGGGAAAAAGACAAGGATATTGCATTTGCGCAAGATGCAATTGATGAGTATAAGGTGTGACATCCGAGAAAATGTCTTTTGTTTATGGTTTTTTCTGGAGGATGTTGAGTTGTTGGTTATCTCTGAACAGGCACGCGAGGCAGCAATGGCTGTGCAAGGGAAAATGGTGGATCTTCAGCGTAAGAAAGGGAAAGGTCTGTTCTGATTTTTTATTATTATTGTTTCTTTTAGCTTGTTGTATGAGAATTTTTGTTGATAAGAAAATTGAGTGGTGTTTGGAAAACATAATCCAATGCTCTGTATGTTGACAACCGAAATGTGCTTACTGGGAATAATTTTTATTTGATAAGGATGCTATTGTGATATTGGAAAATGCTAATAATCTTGTTCTTCATGGCTTTCATATTTGCCAGTATGAATAGAGGTGGCAAAGCCCAACCAGAGACGAACCAATGTCCAAAATAACTCAATTTAAGTAATCCAAACCCCATTTGACTTGAACTGACTGGACTTGGCATGCGAGTGACGTGACCTGAATGAACCGATTTCTCATGCAACCCAAACGTGAATGGCCCATGGCCTGAAGTGACCCACACTCTATAATGATCCTTACCCAACCAGCCCTAACCTAAAGCCACACTTTTGCCACCTCTAGGTGTGAGGCCAGATTTCTAGGTAGTGACTTTTGCTTAAAATGGATTTAGCTTGTGTTATACCATGTGATCCTTGTTCAAGTGGCCATGATTGATCATGGTTGTATCATATGAAAGTGGTTGTCAAGTATTGTTGTAAGGAGCATGCGTAAGCAATCGGAGGCAAGTCTTCTGTTGGAACTAATGTTAAGAAGTTGCATGTGTGTCCCATGTATTTCCTAAGCCTAAGTATGTGATTACAATTTTTTTCCCTGTTTCCTTGTGCAACATTGGGCACTGTTTGTGGCTTGGGTGAGATGAAATAGCCAACTTGGTGCCATCACTAGGAACTAGGAAGAAAATTGGTAGAAAATTTAGTACCCTGCATGAACTTGATTCTGCTAACTTCACTTACCCCTTCAAATTGTACTATTTGTTTCTTTTCCTCTCTCTCTCTCTCTCTCTCTCTCTCACACACACACACACACACACACACCCTTAACTGTTTCCCTTCAACAATTTGTGGTGTTTTTAGCTACTATGTAAATTTGCATTTGATATATATCCTTTATTGCAAATATATTATTTAATTAATAGATATTATATCCACTCAGCAAGTTTAAGGAAGCTTGATGAACAGCCTGATTGGTTGAAAGGAGGAAAGCTTCGTGATTATCAGCTTGAGGGTTTGAATTTTCTGGTTAATAGGTATGTTGTCCATTTTACCTGAAGAGCAAATGACAAACTTAGTGCCATCTGAAATGATACAGTTTAATTGGTTTCTTATACTGGACAGTTGGAGGAATGATACAAATGTCATTTTGGCTGATGAGATGGGTCTTGGCAAAACAGTTCAGTCAGTTTCCATGCTTGGTTTTTTACAGGTACAACTTTTTAGTTTTCATCTTGCTGTAGTTTTGATGTTCATTTCCTTTATTTCCTCTTTTAATGATATATATTTTGTGTAACTCTGCAGAACGCACAGCAAATCCCTGGTCCGTTTCTTGTTGTTGTGCCACTATCAACTCTGTCTAACTGGGCTAAAGAGTTCAGAAAGTGGCTTCCTGATATGAATGTTATTGTATATGTTGGTACCCGGGCTAGCAGAGAGGTAAATCAAAATTAGCATTTACCCTAAGTAAATGTATATCTATGTTTTCCTATGATATCTTCATTTGTGGTATTCAAGTTTGGATTGTAGAATTTGTTTGTGAAACATTAATTTGTTAAAATACCCTATCTAGCTGGGTTCAAGAAAAAAACATATTATGCCTGGACTATAGAGTTGAGAAGCTGAGTAGAGACTTTGCAAGAGCAGACTTGGCGGTTGGTAAATCATGCTTTCTAGTTCATAGAACACTTTTTTTTTTTTTTTGGTGTTTCACATACATGTTCTCCCTCAGAGAGAGATCTGGAGTTTGGAATCTTTTTTCCAATGATATTTCCTTTTTAATGGTTTTTGGAGATGGTAGATCTGCTCAACTGGTGAGACTGATTGCTTTATTATCAAATTGAAGGCAAATAGGCTTTTTGCTTCAATTAGCAGTCATATCTTGTAGAACAATAAATATGGATGCCAATAGATATGTAGTAGGATATTCAGCTAATGCTAGGTCTTCAACTGCAGCAATTTACAAGATGAATAGGATCTTTCTCTCTCTCTTTCCCCTCCAGCAATTTTATGGAAAACAAACTTGATCCTTTTCGTCTTTATTTTCACACTTGTAGATGTAATTTTTCTTTTCCTGGCAGGTTTGTCAGCAATATGAATTTTACAATGACAAGAAAGTTGGCCGTCCTATAAAATTTAATTCACTTTTGACAACCTATGAAGTTGTTCTGAAAGATAAGGCAGTTCTATCAAAGATCAAGTGGAATTATTTAATGGTTGATGAAGCTCATAGGTTAAAAAATAGTGAGGCACAGCTCTACACAACTCTTTCGGTAATGTCAGTTCTCTATAGTTCATTCTTTTTCCCACATTCGCAGGGATTGCTTTAATTGGTTATGATCAGATGATGTGTTCTTATGATCATTGTTAATTGCTATTCCTTTTTTGGCAGGAATTTAGCACTAAGAATAAGTTGCTAATTACTGGCACACCATTACAGAATAGCGTGGAGGAACTTTGGTATTCATTTCTCATTTCTATTTATATGTGTTTGCTGTGGGCTTCCGGCTTCAGTGGTTACTTTTCTGTGTGTTGAATATTACACCCTTATTAGATGGCTGAGGAGAGACTGGGCAATCTAGTGAAGACGAGCAATACATGACAAGCACTTTTTATTAATAAACATATGAATGTTTTTGGAAATTTATCTTCCTGTTAAAAATCTTTCCTTTTTGTTTTTTTTTTTTAAATTTTTGTTTATGACACAATGGCTAAAGGGTCTCATTTTACGCCTGAAGTAGGTGAACAGTTTAACTAGTGTCTTGCTGTCTTCAAACAATATTTCATTGTTTTTTTTACTCCATTCTCCTGGATGATACCAGTCATTCTTGTTGCTCATTGTTGAAATCTGTTACCATTGAGTTGGACATTTTTTGAGCTATGTGGGATTGCCAATATTACTGATTGCTTGCAACAGTTTTTAAGCCTGCATTATGTTAAAGTAGTGCCATTGTCTACATATGTTGAGACACAGATATGAGCTTTTTCCTGTCAAGTTTTCTGTTTTCCTCATTGTGAAATTTTTTCTTATTTTACCAATTATCTGATTTTTTTAAAATATTACAGGGCTTTGCTTCACTTTCTTGATCCTGATAAGTTTAAGAGTAAGGATGATTTTGTTCAAAACTACAAGAATCTGAGCTCATTTAATGAAATCGAGGTACAATTAACATGCATAATCATGGCATCATCCTTCCCACAATGCAATACAGGCTTTACTCTCTTTGCTTTAATGAAATAGTTCTCCATGTTTTTGTTTATAGCTTGCTAATCTTCATATGGAGCTAAAGCCTCATATTCTCAGAAGAGTAATCAAGGATGTAGAGAAATCTTTACCACCAAAAATTGAGCGCATTTTGAGGGTTGAAATGTCACCTCTCCAGAAACAGTGAGTATCAATTTAGTCGGTACACCTCTTGAAAGTTTTTGTCATTAACTTCTACAACTCGTTGATGCTTCCATCTGTCTAGATATTACAAGTGGATTTTAGAGCGCAACTTCCATGACCTGAACAAAGGAGTGCGTGGAAATCAGGTAAGCATGTAATTTGAGGTCACTGTGAGAAATTTAGGCTTAGAGAGATGTTTCTTGTTTCATTAGTGGGCCCCTTTTTTGTGTTTTTTTCCTTAAGTTTTTTGTTCTGTTGTTATGCATTCCACTGACTATCATATCTGTCTATTGTTATTGCTGTGAGCAGCAGTGGCAATATAAGCACCACTGGCTAAGAAAAGATATTATATTTATTGCCTCTTTTGATCTCTATAAATTGCTGTCTTGGGTGAAAAAAATATGAATCGTGTTTCTGTTTGAATGACTTAGTATCAGCTGAAGTTGTAGGTGTATAGTTCTCATAAAAATTACTTTTTTGTTAAGTAATAAAGCCTGATATATTATGATGTTTTTGAATATTTTTCAGGTTTCGCTACTGAATATAGTGGTGGAGTTGAAGAAATGTTGCAATCATCCTTTCTTATTTGAAAGTGCTGACCATGGCTATGGTGGGGATACAGGCATCCATGACCATAGCAAACTGGAGAGGATCATCTTAAGCAGTGGAAAGCTAGTTATCCTTGACAAATTGCTTGTCAAATTGCATGAGACAAAACATCGTGTTTTGATTTTTTCTCAGGTTTGTTTTGGAATTATTCTCATGGATGTCTTTCTGAGTGCTTGCTTGGTTTAAGTTATTGAGCTGGAGCAAATATTCTCTATGTTTTGATGATATTAAATTCTCTTGTATAGCTAGCCCTGTCTTTGGTCTTTTCTCTTGATTTGCTTTATTTTGGGGTTTTTAAAAAAAAATGTAGGCGTCACAAGTTTGAGTGGTGGAATAGTCTCTTTGTGAAAAGAAGGGTAAGATTGTGTACATCTAGCTTTTCCCCAGATTCCACAGTATGAGAGCCTTGTGCATTGGCATCCTTTTTTTTTCCTCTTTGTATGGCGTACTTTTCCTTCTTGACAGGATGTGGACAGGTTTCTTTTTAGCATATCTTCTCTCCTTTGGTTTCTATTAATGGTTTGGTCATATTGGTTAATTTAAGACGTGTGGAAGGCACTTTGCTATTGAATATGGCCAGAGCATTTGCACGTTGAGGGTCCAAGATTTCTCAAGCTATGGTTAGAATATTTAGAATGTAGGCTACTTTTATTAATTAATTAATTATTTATCTTTGTTATGAGTTGCCAGTATTCCTGTATTTTAGCAAATCACAAGTATTTGCCTGAAGTGACATCATGTTGAAGTTCAGGTTCGATGATAATTTGATAGGTAGTATTGATTGCATTTCCAAATTGTGTAAATCAATTGTTTATTTGAACTCCTTAATTAGGATTCAATGAATACATATTGGCAGATTTATGTTCTTACAGCTTACAGATACCTGAATATATAAGTGATTTCAAGTAAATTGCTGCAGATGGTTAGGATGTTGGATATACTGGCAGAGTATATGTCCCTCAGGGGTTTCCAGTTTCAGAGGCTTGATGGGAGTACAAAGGCTGAGCTGCGCCAGCAGGCTATGGATCACTTTAATGCACCTGGCAGTGATGATTTCTGCTTTCTTCTTTCAACTCGGGCTGGTGGCCTGGGCATAAATCTTGCTACAGCTGACACAGTTATAATATTTGATTCAGACTGGAATCCTCAAAATGACTTGCAGGTATTTAAGGGGAGTTCCTTCTTAGGCCTTTCTACATCATGGCATAAGTACTCAAATAGTGATAACATTGCTTGTTTCAATTGACTAATTGTAGGCTATGAGTAGGGCTCACAGAATTGGGCAACAAGAAGTTGTCAACATCTATAGATTTGTCACAAGCAAAAGTGTGGAAGAAGATATCCTGGAGCGAGCTAAGAAAAAGATGGTATTTTGACTAAATTATCTTGAGCTAATTTTGAGATTTTAATTTTTTTAATTGTTTCAACCCCTTCCATTTTCATATATGCATAACATCAAACACAAATGTGGCATACATGCCCGCTGTGTACATAGGCTTTATATGGTTGCATATGCCAATTACTTTTACATTTCTTATGACCACATGTTCTTTATAGGTGCTTGACCATTTAGTGATACAAAAATTAAATGCGGAGGGTCGATTGGAAAAGAAAGAAGCGAAAAAAGGAAGCTATTTTGACAAAGTAAGGATTGCATTGATTTAATTATATTTTGGATAAAGATTGTATGGTAGATTCTTTTGGAATCTGCATTTGTTAATGGAAATGGAAGTTATTCTTTATCTGATCCTTAAGTGTTACTGTGGCATTTGTGTATGCCATTTTGTTTCTGTGTTGTTTAAATAACTGCAGAATGAGCTGTCAGCAATTTTAAGATTTGGGGCAGAGGAACTTTTTAAAGAAGATAGAAATGATGAAGAAAGCAAGAAGAGACTATTAAGTATGGATATTGATGAAATTCTTGAAAGAGCAGAAAAGGTTGAAGAGAAGGAACCCGAAGGAGAGCAATCACATGAATTGTTAAGTGCTTTCAAGGCAAGAAATTGTACTACAACCTTCTATTTTGGAGTCTGCTGCTTGGTTCTAGTACTTTTGCTTGTGGGGTGCTGTTTGGTTGTTTTTTCTGCTGCTACTTCAGTAACTGTGCTATTCGTGGTTGTGGGTTGCTTAATTGCTCCAGCAGTCCACTTATAATAGGTAGTGAGTATCCAGATTAACTTAATTCATTTTTTTTATCCAGGTTGCCAATTTCTGTAGTGCCGAAGATGATGGAAGTTTTTGGAGCCGATGGATAAAACCTGAGGCCATAGCCCAGGCTGATGTATGAACCTTATTAGTCTGGTTTCCTCTTCTTCGTTTTTTTTTTTCTCATTTACATGCTGATTTTTTATTCCTTTTGTATTTTGTTGCATTTACTATTCTGATTTTTTTATTCCTTTTGTATTTTGCTGTAACCTGTGGCATTGAGCCAATTGTGTGATGTATTTTTCTCCTTGTAGGAAGCCTTGGCTCCTCGTGCTGCAAGAAATATAAAGAGCTATGCAGAGGCTAATCATCCTGAGATAAATAATAAAAGGAAGAAGAAAGGTTTTGAGCCTTCTGAACCACAGGAGAGAGGGCACAAGCGCCGTAAAGTAGATTATGCAGTTTCCTCAGTGCCAATGATTGAGGGGGCATCTGCCCAAGTGAGAGAATGGTCACAAGGGAATCTATCAAAGAGAGATGCTTTGCGTTTTTCTCGTGCGGTATGGCTAATGTTAATCTTTTTGTGATGGTAGATACTTGCATGGTGAGGGTAAATTAAATCGTTGGAGAATTTTAATGATTCATTAGCTGTTAGCAGTTTTCCAATTAGGTTGATTTGCACTGGCTAATCAATACATTCCTTGGTCTGAATTGCTCACAAAGTCTGGGTTTAACTTAATTTGAACTTCACTTATGTGGCAGTATTAATTCTTTAAAGTTTTTGTTCATTTCCCTTGCCATTGTCATAAACATTTTAGATCCTCAAAAATAGGTACTGAAATTTGGAAACCCAAGCCAAATTGACTTGATAGTTGAGGAGGTTGGCGGATCAGTGGCAACAACTCCACAAGAAGCTCAGATTGAACTTTTTGATGCTCTGATAGATGGCTGCAAGGAAGCAGTTGAAGTAGGAAGTTTCGATGCCAAGGTTTGTTGTTACACCTGATACAATTGTTCTTTTTTGGTTGTCACACTGGCTTTAAAGTGCTTCAAGCTTCTTATGACTGACAAGTTCAATTGGTGACAACATACAGGGTCCTTTGTTGGATTTTTTTGGTGTCCCTGTGAAAGCTAATGATCTATTGAACCGTGTTCAAGAGCTTCAGCTTCTGGCCAAGAGAATTAGTCGATATGAAAATCCAATTGCACAGTTTCGAGTGTTGGCGTACCTCAAACCTTCAAACTGGTCCAAGGGTTGTGGATGGAACCAGAGTATGCTTGCTTTGTTGTCTTTGTATTGTTTTCTTCTTGTTTTCAAAATGCTAGTTTAATTGTTTCTTGTAGCTTATTTATTATGGGTTTAAATTAGTTGATGATGCAAGACTTCTTCTGGGAATACATTACCATGGGTTTGGCAATTGGGAGAAGATAAGGTTAAATGAGAGTCTTGGCCTTTCAAAGAAGATTGCCCCAGCGGAACTTCAACACCATGAGACTTTTCTACCACGTGCTCCAAACTTGAGGGACCGTGCTAATGCTCTTTTGGAAATGGTAAGCAATCACTTGTAGCCCTTAGAATAAGCACATATTAATGCCAGTCTGGCAGAGCATTGGAAAATTTTGTTAGTCACTTTGGCTATTTTCATTTGGTATCTCAAGATTTTGTTGGAGTTCCTTTTGTTTCTGTCCTTTTTCCCTTTTGTGCCTGAACAATTGGACAATTGCCATGTTCAAATTTGGTACCAAGCTTCATAATTGCTTTGAACAATTTGAATCAATTTCACCGAGTACTTTGTTTTATGTTATATATCTGATGGCCTGTTTTTTTGTTTTCTTAACTTCAAAAGGAACTGGTGGCTGTTGGTGTTAAGAAAGTGAATGCTAAAGCAGGTCGTAAGTCCTCCAAGAAGGAGAAAGAAAGCCTTTTGAGCATCACAGTATCTCAAGGCAGAAACAGGAGGGTAAAACATGGTTCTGCAGTTGATACTGTCCAAACAACAAAAAACAAGCTTCAGAGACCTCAGAAGGCCGAACAGCTAGTAAAAGAGGAGGGTGAAATGTCAGACAATGAGGAATTGTGCGAGCAGTTTAAGGAAGTGAAATGGATGGAATGGTGTGAAGATGTAATGGTTGATGAAATGAGAACTCTAAAGCGACTTCAGAAGTTGCAGACTACCAGTGCTGACCTTCCAAAAGAAAAGGCAATGGTTTTGGTCTTTAAATCACCCGCTTCTTACTTTTTGCATGTGAGCTAATTATAGCTTTCTTTTTCTTTTTTTTTTTTTTTGGTTTTCTTCTACAGGTTCTTGCAAAAATTCGGAAGTATTTACAACTTATTGGACGTAGAATAGACCAGATTGTCCTAGAATATGAGCAAGATCTTTATAGACAAGATAGTATGTACTTTTCCTTGCTAAATCTATCATTAATTGTTCTAGCCAATTGGCTTCTCTCTCTCTCTCTCTCTCTCTCTCTCCTGTTAATTTGTTTCTAATCTCATTGATTATAATTTTTCAGGGATGACAATGCGGTTGTGGAAGTATGTCTCTAGATTTTCAAATCTCTCTGGGGAGAGACTTCACCAGATCTATTCTAAACTTAAACGAGAGCAGGAAGACGATGCAGGGTTTGGAACCTCCTACATCAATGGTTCCATCTCCAGTGCTGTTGATGGAGATGGTGATCCTGGTTATTACCCTCCTTTCTCGGGCCAAATTGAGAGGCAAAGAGGGCTCAAAAATATGGATTCCTATCAAATATCTGAATCAATTCACAAAGGTCATGATGCAGGGAAGTTTGGAGCATGGAAACGAAGGAGGAGAGTTGAAGGCGATACTCATTCTTCACTGGTGCAACCCCTAAGACCCACGATGAGTAATGGAACCCGTGTGACTGATCCCAGTTCACTGGGTATTCTAGGGGCTGGTCCGTCTGATAATAGGCGTTTTGTTAATGAGAGACCTTATCGAATGCGTCAAGCTGGGTTTCCATCGAGACAAAAATTTTCATCCGGCATAAAGTAAGTATAATTGAGGAGGCAAAAGGAGAATAGCTGAGTGAAGCCATTGCCTGCTGCTTTCTCCTGGTTGCTGTTATCACGTCAGCCATTGGATACACAGCGGAATTCTTTTTCACCATCGAAATAAAGTCTGCAAAATCTCTCTGATTTGTGGCTTATCCGAAGTTATATGCTAAGTGAGGAATTTGCGACTTTTTCAAGGCAGCAGCCGAGGGCCTAAGCCTCGAGGGTGCTGGTCAAAGCAGATTACCATGAGCAAGACGCGAGAGACTCTTGCTGCAATTTTTGTCTGTTCTAAAATGAGTCTTTTTAAGTAATTTGTTTACATGTATAGTGAAAGGATTAGGCAGAAGAAACATTAGCATCTTGTTCAAATCGAAATATATGTATACCTGAGCAGGAATCACTCCATATATATTATGCCTCAAAATGTACATGATCAGTGTTTGCTACTTCTAGGTTTCTCGTTTTTGTAGCATTTGGGTCGAACCTGCACTACCTTCTTTTAACTCCGGCGGTCTATGAATTGGGGCTTACCTTTTTCTGCTGAAATAAACAAATATTTAATTGACTCCTTACTTTGTCACTTTTCTTTCTCGTTTATCTGTCCAACCCAGTTGGTGCTAGGGGACCTTGAAGGAAGAAGCGAAATGCTTAGGTTTTTGTGGCCAGGAATTAGCAACAGAGCCATCGAGTCTCATGTACGCTAGCTGCCAAAAGAAGTTTGAAAGAAAAGCCGCCAATGTATCATGTACGAGGAGCAATGTCAAGTATTATAATTTTTTTTTTAATTATAAAAATATTATTTTTTTCTTAATAAAATTATAATTATTAAAAAAAATATCTATTTTAATAAAAATAATATTTTTTCTTTTTGGTAATAAATGAGAAGAGAAAAAAAAAATAATTTATAGCATTATTGTTATATACTTTGACAGATTTTTGATCTAAAAGCATGTTATAAAAGTTTCTTTTTTTTTTTTTTTGGGGAGGAAGGGGGGGGGGAAGCGAGCGAGTAAAACCAAAGATGTCAATCCCCCCCGTGTGTGGCCTTTAATTCCCACAAAAGATGGTGTGGTTGATAGTGCTTTATCACATTATCTTTTCCACATTGATTTCTCAGCCTCATGCTTCTTCTATAACCTCCCAAGGGCCGAAATGAGGTGTGTGCGCTTGTATAATTCTCTCTTTGGCTTTCGAATAATTAAATCATTTACTTTAATTAGTGCACCCAAAAATCTAACCGTGTTTGCACTTGCTCTTCTTCAATAATCTAAATTCTTGCGTTATGTATACAGAAAAGAATTAAGAAGAAGAAGGAAGAAGAAATGGAAAAGTCCATCATCTCTGCTATTTATTCTTGTTAATCTCAAATCGCAAGTATCCTAAACAAAAATCAGTAAAATAATTAAAAAATTGGAAAGCACACGGATGGACAAAGATCCCGAGAGAGCAATATTGTAATTACAAAACCATTCTGATGCTCAGCCGCAGGATTCCAGTTGGTTTCACCCTTATCTGCCACGTAATATCATCAACAGGGACCCACATGGAACATTGGTTGGCTCTCCCGCGCTCTCCTAGAAATGAATTCTGTCTTTGCCTCTTTTTTATTTTATTTTATTTTATTTATTTATATAGCAACACTTGTTCAGCTACACATTTCCAAGACTCTCTGCCAAGCAGAAGAGCCAGAGTCCGACTTCTCTTCCAGCTTTGGGGTCATCGTAGGTAACCTCAACTCGTACTAAATACCCTTTTCTGTTGATTCAAACCTCAATCCTCTGTGTTTCCGTCGTGTTTACTACATGTGTTGTGTGCGTCTGCATGCATCATGTCTGGATGCTTTTATCTTCTGTTGTGAGAAGTAAAGACCCATCTTTTGACTGTTTTTTAGGTTCATTACTATATTTTAATACTGATATATGATACGTTGTTTGTTTTTGTTTTTTCCCTACTTTTAACTGGTCTCTCTTCTCTCTCTGCCTCTGATTTGTTGCTAGCAATCTTGTTTTGGCTATTCCTTCTGCTAATATTCAGGGTGGAGTGGAAGTAGCATAATTTAAATGGTTATAAATTGTATGACACAAAAATATGGGAAATAATCTCTTTTTAAGAAAAAAAAAAGAGAGAATTTGATTGGCTTGAAAGTGGGTTTGAACACAAACCTCGGTTGTTCACGTCTTATACAAATTCAGTAATATTGTCCGTTCTTTTCATCTCCATGCCTCCCCCTTAATTTTCTTTCCCTCAAGTTCTAGGCTTCGCTTCTTACCAAGAAACGAGGAAAGGAAAGATTTTTTTTTAAAAAAAAAAAATGGTTGGTATCGTGTAAATAGAGAGAAAAGAATATGGAAGGAACAAATAATTTCTTTTTGATGAATCCGTATATTTGCTGCATGCTTTTTTAATTAGAATCAATTGATAGCCTATTCTGCTTCCTAGTACTTGACTAGGCTAAATTCCTGTTATAGTGTGCAGGCACCATGCAGTACTTATATTGTGTTGCCTCATGTTTTGATTCAAGTACTAATGGCACTTGGAAATTAGAAAGGGTGTGGTTCCAAAAAATAAAAAGAGTAATGCAACTGCAATTGAATTTAGCTTCATTTCTCTGGTGGCTACAAAATTTTGGCATCAAAGAGCCTAATAACTGTAGTTATGTAAATGGGGTTTTCCTCAAGTTTTGCCTACAATTCAATGTACAAACATGTGAAATAGTCCAAAGATTGGAGACTGGAATTCCGATTGATGCCTTATTGTCCTATTTCATGGCATCAGGAATTCGTCAGGGACCAACTCGTTGTTGAAAATTCCTTGCGGAGAAAGATGGACTATTTTTATGGACCGGGAAGGAACCATCTGTTTGTTCCAGGGCCTGTTAATATCCCAGAACCAGTCATACGGGCGATGAACAGGAACAATGAGGATTATCGTTCTCCAGCTATTCCAGCTTTGACAAAAACCCTTCTTGAGGATGTGAAGAAGATTTTCAAAACCACCTCAGGAACCCCGTTTCTCATCCCAACCACAGGTGCTGCACCAGAGCGTTTGAATTGCCAGATTATGGTCTAATATAATGGTGGAGATGGGTTTTTAATTGTTTTTGAGCAATGTTATCTTAACTTCTATTGTTTGACATTGCTGTTATGGTTCAGGTACTGGAGCATGGGAGAGTGCACTTACCAACACATTATCACCAGGAGACCGGATTGTGTCCTTCCTAATTGGCCAGTTCAGTTTGCTCTGGATTGATCAGCAGCAGCGCCTCGGCTTCAATGTTGATGTGGTAGAGAGTGAATGGGGTCAAGGTGCCAACCTTGGCATTCTGCAGTCAAAACTTGCAGCAGATACAGCACATACTATTAAGGCCATTTGTATTGTTCACAATGAGACAGCTACTGGAGTTACCAACAACTTGGCAAAAGTCAGGAGAATACTTGGTAAATGTCTAAACGGATGCTTTGCTATATACCTTTGCTTTTTCATGTCTATCATTTGGAAACTTTGGTCGTTCTACTAAAGATTTGACTGTGCAGTAAGCTTGTATCTTTTTATGTTTTTATTTTGTTGCTATTTGGGAAGCATTTGTAATTCGGCTTATCCTTGAATTAGCCAATGGCTCTCATTTTTTCCACTGATTACAGATGACTACAGGCATCCAGCTCTCCTTCTTGTTGATGGGGTATCTTCAATTTGTGCCCTTGATTTCCGCATGGATGAATGGGGAGTGGATGTGGCTTTGACTGGCTCTCAAAAGGCATTGTCACTCCCTACTGGTATGGGAATCGTGTGTGCAAGCCCCAAGGCCCTGGAGGCTTCTAAGACTGCAAAGTCATACAGAGTCTTTTTTGATTGGAACGACTACATGAAGTTCTACAAACTTGGAACATTTTGGCCTTACACCCCTTCTATTCAATTGCTGTATGGCCTTAGAGCAGCTCTGGACCTCATTTTTGAGGAAGGACTTGACAATGTGATCGAAAGACATGCTCGTCTTGGGAAAGCAACAAGGTTGGTTGGTTGGTTGGTTGGTTTTCTTCTAAACGATAGTAGATTTACCTAATTGCATAATATGAAAATATGCATTGAATTTTCTTTAAGATTCTGATTAATTGAATCTTGCATGCGATGTGCCTTTAAATCTTGAATCTTAGGCTTGCTGTGGAGGCATGGGGCTTGAAGAATTGTGCCCAAAAGGAGGAATGGTTCAGTGACACGGTGACTGCTGTGCTTGTTCCTCCTTATATTGACAGTGCAGAAATTGTTAGGAGGGCATGGAAAAGATATAATCTAAGCCTAGGTTTGGGCCTTAACAAAGTGGCTGGAAAGGCATTCAGAATAGGACATCTCGGCAACTTGAATGAGGTAAATTTCACTTCCTCATTTCCTTTCTTGTAAAACACAAATGTCCCAATATCAAGCTTGCAATTTCTGTCACTTTTCTTTTCATATTGTTAGGAGTGAATCAATCATTTTGAGTTATGGAGAGGAGAAATTGCTCAAAGGGTGCTCTGTCTGACCCCTACCCTTTATCTTATGCCTATTTGCAGTTGCAATTGTTGGGTTGTCTTGCTGGGGTGGAGATGATACTCAAGGATGTGGGCTACCCAATCAAGCTGGGAAGTGGAGTAGGAGCTGCTTGCACCTACCTGCAGAACAATATCCCAATGATCCCTTCCAGGATTTGATTCATTTACCGTCCAATGTAATTATTTTCATTTCTGTTGGTTTGCTTTAGCTTAAATTGTACAACCAATGCAACAATTTCCTTTCTTCTTCTGAAACTTGTACTCTTTGGGGCCTCATATAATTCCCTCAAGTGCATTTTGCTGCTTACACTATTTCATTTCTCGTGAATGTGTTATGAATTTGGTGCGTCCCTTTTAAACAATTGAACATCATGGCCAGAAATAGAGCATACAATTATTATCTTTCTAACACAATAACACTACCCAAGACTGTATCTATGAAATGACTCCAGAAATTTCAACTTGAACTTGTTCACCAAACTTAACGCGACTCTTTTTATTTTAGGCTTACTAGAGGGTATTGTTAAGCCAAACTTCTACAAAAGATGGCCATTAATTTACTCTAATCTTGTTCAGAGTAGAAAAAAGATGCCCATTAGTTTTACTCTTTATCTTTTTCAGAATAGCAAAGTGATTTTATTTTTCATAGAAAAATTAATCAACTTAAGATGATTAATAATACAAATTCCTCTTTTGTTGTGACTTATTTCCCCCCCCCTCCAATTTAATTTGATTCAAACAACCCAAAAGTTCCCAAAATTAAAGTAATAATAATTGTGATAAATTAAAATTAAAACCCATTTTTAATTTCGTTTGGCTTTTTGATAAACAACTACAAGACCAGCGGCGGTCCTCAAGCCATTGGATGCAAAAACTGTGTAAGCATAAAGCTAAAGGAAAGCTGCAAAGGAGGAAAAAAAAAAAAAAAACAGAGAGAGAGAACTGCAAAAATAATATATTTGAAAACAAAAAGGAAAACAGAGAGAGAGAAGAGAAAAAAAAAGAAAGAAAGAAATGGAAGCTAAGATTGGGAAATTCTTGGAGTCAGTCACCAACTTCTTCATCGGAGCCGACCAGATACCTTGGTGCGACCGTGACATCGTCGCTGTAAGTAGTTACCTGGCGGTGCTCATTTTGGAGGGCTTGTGTTTTGTAGGAAATTGAAAAAACGAAAAAGAAAAAAAAGGGAGGGCGGGTGTATGAGAGTCGATCCATACTTATTCTGAGCCAATTGAGTGATTGGTGTCGAGATTGAAAATGGGGTTTTGAGAGGATTTTTTTTTCTGGGGTACTACCCTTTATCTTCTGTCTGTGCTTTTCGAGAGAGAGAGAGAGAGAGAGAGAGATTATTGTGCAGTTAAGCAAATGAATATTGAGCTGTGTCATATTTAATTAAACCAGATCTTTGAGCATTATTTGCTCAATCTTACATGGTCTTCAGTTTTGCTCACGTCTGATTGTGTCTGACATATTCAATCCTTTGTCCTTGTGCTGTGCTTTGTTCTGTTTTCCAAACCCAAGCGTTTGGGGTGGGAACTCATCTTGTTGATATATATTATGGTATGTTAGTTTGGTGTGAGTACTATTACATATTCAATGCAGGATGATAATGTTCTTCACGTATGATCTCTCAAAGGAATGGTACTTCCATCTCACAGATAATGACCTGCAATTTACTTCTTCTGGTTCCCATTTCTTTTGTATGGTTGTTAGGTTGCAAGATCTGCATGAAACACTCAAGCAATTGCTCGATGTTCATTTTTCCCCGTTTATTGGAGTATCAGGATCCAAAAATTGGGCTGGAAAGTGGATGCTGCTTAGTTACAGTACCATAACTCATCATATCATGTTCTGGTCTGCATGGTGCCATATCCATGTCATTCTAAGTGTTCTTGTCCACCATAGGCTTCAGTCACTCGTTTCGCACATTCTTATTAATATGCATTTTGATTTGTTGATTTCTTTGAACTCTTTTCTAAAGGGCTGCGAGCAAGAGGCTCTTGAAGCTGACAAAGGTTCCTCTGATGAGCTTAGGAGAGAATGTATTATGCGTCTATCGTGGGCTCTTGTTCATTCAAGACAACCAGAAGATGTACAACGAGGCATAGCTATGCTTGAGTGTAAGGAAACAGAACACCATTTCTCTCTTCCAACTCTCTCTTAGTCTTCCTTGTATTTTACTAAATAGTGGCAGGCTGTCTGCCCAATCCGACCAAACGTCTATTGTTCAGAAGTTTGCTTCACCAGTTTGGCAGTTTCTTGTCTTGTGGCTTTGTTTTTGGCCAGCCTTCGACATACATTGTATGTTTGTACTTGCAGCTTCACTTGGAAACACTGCCAGCCCTCTGATATTAAGGGAGAAGCTCTATCTTTTAGCTGTTGGATATTACAGAAGTAATGAATACTCAAGGAGCAGGGAGCTGGTCGAAGAATGTCTGAAGGTTGGTGTATCATTCTTCTCATGGGTTCAAGACAAGTATCCCTTTCTTTTCCCCTCCTATTATTTGTGACACTGTTCTGATATGTACTGATGCATGCTGTAGAATCTAGTTGAAGTTAGACAACTGCTCTTCCATGAAACTAAATGATCATAGAAAATTCAGCATACATTTCTAAAATTGCATGAGCAGTCTGTTCTATTCAGTTATTTTCTCTAGTCTGGTTTTATCACAAAGCCATGGTCTTCATGTAGATTGAACCTGACTGGAGACAGGCACAGTCTCTTAAGAAAGCAGTTGAGGACCAGATCAAAAAAGGTTGAAAATTTTAATATGTGCACTTCCCACGGTATAAATGTGAAGCAAATGGATAAGAGTTGCTAAATATCTTTCTCTGATTTGGTTATCTGCAGATGGTGTGATTGGCATAGGCATAGCAGCTACTGCTGTTGGCTTGGTTGCTGGTGGCATTGCTGCAGCCTTGGCTCGAAGGCATTGATTCATCCATTAGATTTTATTGGCTCACACAAAAATCCTACAAGCAGAGATGTGAACGGTGTTGGGCTAATTCCATCTCTGTTTTCTTCTGTGTTGATATATTTTTGAAGAATACAGGTGAAATTGATGCCTCGCACGAGACACTTCCCATCAATAGCTTCTATTGATATGCAAACTTTGGATTGCAATGATACTTGTGACCGCATTATTATTTTTCTGGGACCTTGGCCCTTCAATATAGAACCTTTTTCCATTTTACAGCAGCACTCATCGAAGACACTTGATGTTAGTGCGATAAAGGAGAGCCTGTGGCAATTTGAAAGGAAGATGTATTGAGTTTCAATCTTAGGTCCAACACCATGAATCAGCAAAAATAATGCTAGGACTAGGAATTCTGTTAAGATTATTTTATTAACATAACAAGCTTTACAATGTATGTGGAATCAGCTTGTGAATCAAAATTTGTTGAAATTTGACGTAAAATATGAGAAATATATTGGCCCACAGCATAAGCCGGCCAAGTTATTCGATAAAACAATTGGGCAGTATGGGGAGACTGAAGGCTTTATGGATTGTTCTTACGAGGTTGTAGTGAAGGAAAGCTAGTCATGATTTTAGGAGAACATGGAAGAGGATTGTAATGCTTACTGGCTTAATAATGGAGGTCCTATGGCAGAGACCAACTCCTAACTGAAACAATTTCAGTTCATTTGTCAACGTTGCAGCCATGGTTTCAAGAGAACATGGAGGATGATTTTACCGCTGATTGGTTTTAACTACGGAGGCCCAATTGTGGAAGACCAAAACCAGCAGCAGCAAACTGAAGCGATGTTAGTTGAGTTGACAACAATGCAGTCAGAGTTTCAAGGGACCACGGAAGATAACGCTGCCAATGACTCGAATACTTAAATGGAGAATTAATTGAAGATGAGCTTATGGAGCTCACGGAATGGTCAACTTCCATTGCTGACGAATTGTTGAATGAACCTCTCTGCTTGAGGAAGGCCCAACTATGGAGTATCAGTTGGGTTGACAAGAATGGAGCTAGAGTTCCGAGGGACCATGGAAGATAAATCTAATAATAACATAAATAATTATGGAGAATTAACAGAAGATGAACTTATGGAGCTCACGGGACGGCTGACTTCTGTTGGTGATGAATAGTCGAATGAACCTCTACCTGAAGAAGGCCCAACTGGGGAAAAGCAAAACCAACAGCAAACTGAAACGGTATGAGTTGGCTTGACAACAATGCAGCCGGAGTTTCAAGGGACAATAAAAGATAATGCTACCAATGGCTTGAATAATTATGCAGAATTAACTGAAGATGAACTCATGGAGCTCACGGGATGGTCGTTTTCCAATGACGATGAATTGTTGACTGAATCCCTGCCTGAGGGAGACCAACAGGATGCAGAATTCGTCCAAGGCAACAACAATGCTTTCACCCCCTCTTGTACCTCAAAGATTTCTGTCTGCTTAGTTCATAGCTCTGTCTTTTTGTATCTGACAATTTTGATGCCAATGCTTTGTTTTGTATTGCAAATCGTTGTTGGGTGGTGACTCGGAAACATTTTCCATTTTTGTGGTTTTTGTGATAAAAAAGAAGTTAAAAAACTTTCAAATATTCTCTGGTTTACCTGTGTGGTAAAATGAAATCAAAAAATTCTGAAAGTTGCATTGGAAACAATTGAAAAATAAAAATGGTGCACGGTTGAAATAACATATGCTAGCTTATGACATCTTCCTAATAATTTTTAAAGCTCGACAACAGGAATAAAAAACTATGAAGGGGTTTGCTTTGGTCTAGCAATTGCTAATCTAGTTTTCATTTTTCTGTAGTCAAATTAGCCATAAGTTCACCTGTGTTCATGCTTGCTCTTTATGAAAGGAAAACTAAAATTTCACAAGACAGACAAAGGTACATGCAATCTTACGCTCATCAAGGGTAACTATTTCAGCTTCAATAATTCATTGCTCACAGACTAGATGCATCCTTTATCTACTTGGCTCTTCCAAAACAGTCGAAACCTTCCGTATGAAATTCTCATTGTGAATAGGAAATAAGAAAATCTACATTTTCCTGCAACAACAACATTATCAAAGTCTCACACAGCCCCCAAAAGAACAGGATGCAAAAACAGTCAAACTTGATTGATTAGCTGATTGTTGTATATGACAGTGTCAAACTTACACAACGAACCTATCATCATTTTGGCAAACAGAACATAATTTTCTTAGGAGAATTTGATACAAAATCTGGCAACTTTGTATAACAGGCCAGAGTTTTCCCAGAAGCATAAAGTTGACTGCACTAGGGTATTGAATCATGTACTAGACATGAAGACTGAGTCACTGGCAATTAGAAGATATTACACCTTAGATGCATGTTGGCTGTTGTTGTTACAAGGACTGTGTTGGAGTTTCCAGAGAGAAGATACTCTGCAAATTGGATGGCAGTCGAGAGTGAAGGGTTGGGTGACCTGGCTGTAATCCAGGAGGGCCTCCAACATTGAATCATAACAATAATCTCTTGATTTTATCTTTCAAATAAGGAGAAAGTGAGTCATTAGAAATCAAAACATCCAATGATTGGACCACACCTTTCCTAACAAGTGCACCAAAAGCTGAAGAAATACCCTTTATAATAATGTCCTTCCGATCCACATCATAATTGTCCACAAGAAGCAACAGAAAATCAAGAAGAGAGTATGTCATGCCCATGTATTTGGGCATGGAGCACACCATCAACAGCATTGCAGGCTCAATACTCATTATATTATCAACCCTTTCATCAAAGAAAAGCCAGTCATAAAATAAGGCCAGCTTGACACTGGCTGTGATGTAATTTTTTCCACAGGTTGATATTAGCCAACCGATAACAGCCCATCTTGGTACAATGTTAGAATGAATAATTTCATTAGAAGGGTGGTGGGCACAACAAATAAATCGAACAATGTCAATTACAAGAGTTTCTCTTTCTGGTCCAAAAAGAAACTTCTTGGCAAACCACACTTGGTAACGCTTCTGATCCCCAAACTTTACATGACTCAGTAAAAACCTCAGTTGGATTTCCATTTCTGGAGTGATCCGAAGCAAAAAATACCAACTAGAAGTCCTAGTGCAGTATAATTGTGATATATCCGAGAATCCTTCTGCCTTCAATTCACCAGGGTTCAACACCAGGTCCTTCCACAAAGCTCGAAAGTCAGGGACATGAAACAAATCTTGTAGTAATCTTAGGAGGTCCCTCCCAATCTTCATACATAAACTAAAGTTCTCCCTGATCATTTTGACACAAAACTCAATCTCTAGTTGTTTCAACAACTCTAGTTTTGGATTACCAGATACCCTACAATGATTGGCTAACAACCGAAGATACACATACAATGCACTTGTCAAAACTAAAGGCTCTTCATCAATCAAACAACCAAATTTGCTCGAAAAAAGACCTACCAACTCAAAACACAACCACAAATTCCCATCACTACAATCCCCACAAACGGTTTGCCTCAACAAAGACACCAACAATCTGTCAAAACCCACGCCTAAAACATCTACCATTTCTTTAACAGCCCAAATCAATTGAACCCTCACCGGATCAACAAGCCTAGCATACAATTCATCAACAATTCTGAGAATTAAACCAACAAAAAATTCAAATCCATCAGTCACAAAGGCATGTAGATGCTTAATATGAGTTTTGGCCAAATGGGGTTCAGTTAAAACCCCATAAAGCAAGGCACGATTAAGCTGAGAGTACTCTTGCGGGTTTGGGATAGCCAATGGAAATGGGGGTCTCAGTTTAGGTTCCAACTCCTCAAAGGCTTGCCTCATAGAGAGTTCCAGCTCGTTTTGGGCCTCGTGGGTACCCATTTTAAGTAACTTCAAGGCCATTCCAATGGTAGTTACAGTTTCACATACGTGAAGAGAAGAGAGACAGGAAAGGACAGATTGCGCTGGTCTGTCGGAGGCTTTACCTAGTTAAGCTGACATTGGAGAAGCTTTTTGGATAGTGCAAGACCTTGAAGTTTGAATCACCACTTACATAACCGGATTTCGACCCGAATCTTCCAACCCCATTTGGCATCACCACCAGCCCGGATGAACTGTTGCCGCCACAGTTCCACTTTCCAGAATGCACCGCTACAAAGTTCAATCACCCTCCTTAGGCGGGCTACCTGTCATAATAATCGTTCTTCACTTTCCTTGGGTCCATTTTACATACGGGCCCGGGCTTGTATTAGACCCAAATAATAATAATAATAATAAATCCCTCCCCGGCAACTCGGCTTTTTTCCTTAAAAAAAAAATAAAAAGAAATTTTCTGAAAAGCGTGATTTCATCCAATCTACAATATTAATATAACATTTGTCTGAGAATATTCCTCTTGCAATGCCAAGTTAGGCAGTTATGGGGTGGCGAATTATAAAGACGTCGCCACTCAGAGGTGACCCCTAGTTCTACAAGCCTACAAAAATTTCGGAAGCCTTGAAGAGATGAGCGAGTTTGTTGGCAGCTAAACAACCCCTTGATCCATTCCAAGGTTGGATACTCCCTACGCCAGATATACGGTCACTGCTTTGTCAAATTTTAGAGAAATCACTAAGTGGTAGTATCAGTAATCGGTGCACAGATGAAGAGGTCAAAACTAATTGCCCCCAGTTGTGAGATGAGTTTGTAAAGTTTTGAAGCAGGAGAAGCCGCAGTTGCATTGTTCTGTTTCAGGTTGAGGGAGAAGGCCAAATAATAAGTCCTAAACTAAACATGAAAAATAAAAATAAAAAAAATCTCAAATTTTTATTCAGAGTGTATGCTGCGAGTGTAAGCGTTTGAGTCCCAAAAGATAACATAATGGCATTCGTTTCCCTAATAACAACCCGAAAAAGTAGCTAGCTGAAGGTGGACGGACGCTTTCAATACGATAAAACCAGGAGGGAATTAGTCAACTCAACTTTTACAGAACTCCTTCAAATCAGAAAGCTTGCCCGAACTTCGACAAAGAGTGGCATGTAAACATTTTTTTTTTTTTTTTGGCATCTAAGTCAAGACTGCCGCCAAAATCGAAATCTTGCTCCCATGAATCTAACCAGCAGAGAGTCTTAAGAAAATAGTAGCAGCCTTATCAACAACCACAAATATCAAATGTTGGGCAGTCTAAGGCTCTTCTCTTCTACATTCCAGGGCCAAGGAAGTCTCAAGTCAGACTATGCCAAAACAATTCCACAAGGTCGTCACACGACAGTCATAGCTGTGTAGCAAGAAATTTTTCCCAGAGAGAAGAAAAAAATTAACTGTCATGGAATGGTTTCTGACATTCATTCAAAAAGAAAAAGAACTAATAGAAGCTCTATTCATACGGTAGGTAAACAAAAAAGTAACTGACAACCAAATCCTTGTAAGCAGGACAAATTTACTTTGGCTAAGGCACAATATAGCATTTAATATGACTTCCCACAATGTATCAAACTCCCAGCACCCAAGAAAAGACCAAAAATTGCGGCACTTCCAAGCGTGGTTTGTCCAATGTATCTGATCTTCAAAAGTCCTGGCACCTGCATTATCCATCATCAATTAGAATACTAACATACATTGCAGAAGTTCAAGACATTTTCTTATGCAATGGCTACATAATACAACAAATACAAACAAAGTTCAGAGGACTAATAATAATAGTTGCAAAACCTGCACCAGATTAAAAATATATTAGAAACAAAAGCAACAATGAAAACTACTAAAGTGATTCTGGAATAAGGAAAGATAACAATGGCAGATGTACTTTGATGGAAAATGATTGCCAGTTCATTCAAAGTATAGCTGACGGGTAAATACTTAAAGGCAAACAAAGCATGTCCCTGTAAACAGAAAAGAAGCTACTTGACCTTGAGGAAACATAAATTTTGCATGGGTAACTAGGCAAGAAAAAGGGTCTTTCTTCTACAACATTCCTGGTATTCCAAAGCTAAAGAATATCTTCAACCAGCAGAAAAAGCTAAATAACTAACATTCATTTGGATATTCTTTTCTCTCCTTACTCTTAGTCTAGTCCCACTTTTTAGTGCTTGTTTTGCTTTAGGGAACAGAATGATGAAAGGAGGCAAAAAAAAAAAAACAATAGAGAAAAACAACAACAAAAAGTGAAAAAGAAAAAAGCACCGTTCCACAAGCGCGCACCTGTCTCTTATACACATCTGATGTGTATAAGAGACAGTGTGAGATGAGTTTGTAAAGTTTTGAAGCAGGAGAAGCCGCAGTTGCATTGTTCCTGTCTCTTATACACATCTACAAAAATTGAAAATGAAAACAGCACCGTTCCACAAGCGCGCACCTGTCTCTTATACACATCTGATGTGTATAAGAGACAGTTCCAAAGCTAAAGAATATCTTCAACCAGCAGAAAAAGCTAAATAACTAACCTTCATTTGGATATTCTTTCCCCCCCCTACCATTATGCTAGTCCCACTTTTTAGTTCTAGCTTTGCTCTTACGAACAGAATGATGAAAGGAGGCAAAAAAAAAACACAATAGAGAAAAACAAGAACAAAAATTGAAAATGAAAAAAGCACCGTTCCACAAGCGCGCACACACACACACACACACACACAAATAAACACGCAAGTCAGATATTGTACCTTATACCTGATTGCCTCATATGTCCCATAAACAGCACCTGGATAGGGTACAAACAATTAAATGCATAATCATGAACCAAAAGATAGAATATTAATAGGTTGGCACCTACTTCACAAAATTTCTAAACAGAAAAGGAGGGGTGGCTGGCTGGCAGCAAAATAGGTGTTCAGCAAACCAATGTGATCTATTGTAGACTGATAACAGCCCGATGCTCACAAATTGATAAGTCTCGGTGCAGATTGACAACATATGCAAGAAGCAAGTCCAACCACATGGTACTACAGCAACAAAGTCCTATTATGCACACCTTGGAAGGCATTTACCTCATTTAACACGAACAATGAATCATCAAGATGGATAACGTCCAAAAAACAAACTTTTTCTTTTTCTTTTTTTAACAAAAAGGGGATCCCAGAAAGCAAGAATCACAGATAATCCTCGTTTCCACAAGATAACCACTGATGAGCAAGAAAAGCAGACTAATCATACCATCCAATGTGAACTCATAATAGAAGTAGCGGTCTTAAAAGGCAGGCAAATGCTCAGTATGCCTTGAGATTATATCGCTATCGGCAAGGAAAGAGTAAATTTTTGGAAATAAACAAATTGACCATATATCAGCTGAGCATTAAAGGTTGAATTGGGTGCAATTATGATAAAAAGAAAAGAAAAGAACCCAAGGAAACAATCGTAGCAATAAGTAGGAATTCGGAAAAATTATAGTAATAGAGATTGTATTGACCCTAGAAAAAGATGGAAAGGGTAAACTTTGAAGGGTTTAAGAAGGAGGAAGTTACCGACAGCGCCGCCAACAGCGCCGCCGACAGCAACGCCGGCGGTCACGCGGGTCAGGCAGTTATCCTTCGCCATTGTTTAGGCTTTTTGGCCTTTTATTAATGGGGTCTTCCCGGATGACTGGATAAATTTCCAAATACCTTTTTTTTTTTTTTTTTTTTGTCGATTGTGTTGTGTGTTTGCAACTGCTGTGCGGCCGTGGGAGCAACCTGTAGAGAGAGAGAGACAGAGAAAGAGGGTTTCCAAGGTCTAATGTTGATGATGTAATAGCGGCGAAGAGAAGACAAGGCGGTGGGACCCATGGGTGCAAATTAAAAACTAATGATAATAATAATAATAATAATAATGTTAAAGGGGGAGTGGAGAGACTAGAAAGAGAGGCGACTAAGAGCATTATTAACCGACGATAAACATTTGACTGAAGACAGACCATATTGCATAATTATAGATATTAATTATATATTTATAATTTTTACTGTAACTATGCAAAAGATAAAAAAATAAAATTGATCATTTTCGTTACGATGTCACAAACTCAATGTACAATCAATCAACGTGATGAAAGCAGAAACGAAAATCCAAAATTTAAGGGCAAAGTCCCTTGTTGTGGTATGTTTCCTGGAACACTGCCAATCCTCAAAGTTGCATCCTCAAAAGCAACGTTTCAATGTTCCGGGCAAGTCATGACATATTCCAGGAGTTTGTCTAACCTTTGGTAATTGTCATCAGGCTTGTGAGGATCGTAGAAGGACTCATCTTCTGCTCTGAAGTGCTTAATTGTCCAAGGACTCATCTTCAGCAGGGTCTTAATGGATGAGCCCAGAATTTCACATTTCCTTGGACTGGAATCTGAAGTGCTTAATTTATTCCTTTTACGTAGAAATCTTTGTACATTTTCATAAAGGAATTACTTTCTTCAATTGAAAACCATTGTTTCTTCCAGAAACCCTCTTTTTGACTGTTGACGTGGCAGCATGTCATTCATTTCCATGTGGCTGGTAAGCATTTTGAGACATTTGGAGACCATCCCTGCTTCGGGGTGTGACCTATCTTCTGAGAAGAAAGATTGGATTTTCTTGTGGATCTCAATCCAGCTACACCCATGGTTCTTCTTCATTCTCAACTTTTTCATCTTTAATCTCACCCTGCCTACCTCATCCCATTTTTTGGCAGATGCATACATATTTGACAAAGTAATGTAAGCCGATAAATAAAAACGATCCTTCTTGATGAGTAACTTTGCAATTTTCTCCCCCTGTTTTAAATCTTTGTGCAAATGGCATGCGGACAACAGCGTGCTTAACAAGTTAACATCTTGCCTGAATTTCTGAGTACCTTGGATAATTTCATAAGCTTCAGACAATCTCCCAGCACGCCCAAGAAGATCAATCAAGCATGAGTAGTGCTCAATTGTGGGTTCAATACCATATCTGGTCATCATCTCACTGAAATAATTATAGCCTTCATCAGCCAATCCCGCATGGCTACAAGCTGATAGTACTGCAAGGAAGGTTACCTTGTCTGGTATGATATGAAGCTGTTGCATTTCGCCAAAAAGCTTCAAAGCTTCTAAAGCTTGGCCATGAAGTCCATATGCATTGATCATGGAAGTCCATGACACAAGATCCCTCTCTGGTAACTTATAGAAAACACTAAGGGCTTCATCAATAGCACCACATTTAGAATACATGTCAAGTAGGGCGCCCATGACTATTTCATTATCACCTAATCCCCACTCAATCATCATAATGTGGATTTCTTTACCCTTCTCTAAAGCTGCTAATTGTGAACATGCTGATAAGATACTAGCGAATGTGGCAGCATTTGGTTTTAAACCAGCTACTATCATGTCATCATAGATATCAAGAGCCTTTAGATAACAGCCCACTGTTACATATCCAGATATCATGACATTCCAGCATACCACATCTGACTTTGGGATCAACTGAAAGATATTTTCTGCCAAGTCAATTCTTCCACATTTAAAATACAGATCAATGAGTGTACCATTAACAAAGGAATCAACATCAATTTTATTCCTGATTGTATACCCATGTATGAATTTTCCATGTTGGAGCTGGGCAGATCTTGCACAAGCCATTAGTATGCTGCTTAAAGTAGTTGGAGTTGGTTTGGTACCTTCCACATTCATCCTCCTAAAAAGTGCAATGCATTCTCTGCTATCACTAATTGAACCATACACTGCAATCATGGAATTCCAAGCTACAGCTGACTTAGTTGGCATCGTCTCAAAAACTTCCTTAGCCATCTCTACGCAGCCACATTTCCCATACATATCCACAAGAGCAGAACTAACAAAACCATCCAACGCAAACCCATTTTTAACCAATTCCTTATGAATCTCTTTCCCTCTTTCCAAATCCAACAGCCTTGCACACGATTCCAGGGCAGTTGTCAGCGTGACCGAATTTGGCTCAAACCCAGATTCCCTCATCCTCTCAAACAATTCTAATGCCTTGTCAGCTCTTCCATCTTGATAATAACAAGAAATAACCGTATTCCAAGTTACCACATCTCTTTCGGGAATTTCATCAAACACCTCTATGGCACACCCAAATAGATGGCATTTAGCATACATTCCCACGAGAGTGCTAGCAACAACAATATCATTCACAAAACCAGATTTTATCAAGAGGGCATGAGCCATTCTCCCATAGCTAACTCTACCTAACCCACCACAAGCTTTTAACACGCTAGGGTAGGTAAAACAATCAGGATCCAAATAAGGGTACTGCCATAGCCTCTCGAAGAGTTCAAGAGCTTCAGTGTACATAAAATTCCTGGTAAAAAGAGCCATAAGGCCATTCCACAAGGAGATGTCAAATGGGTTCTCAATACTTTTGAAAACAAGAAAGGCAGAGTCATAGCATTGACAATGGGCATAGAAGTTGATAAGGTTCTTGCACAGGGCAATGTTGTTTTGCAAGCCTAGAGTTAACATTTTTTGATGGACATGTTTTCCATGTTGTGGTGACCTACAACTGGTGCAGATTTTCAAGAGAGAGAATAGCTTTGTTGTGGTGTTCATTCAAGAAAGTTTTTAAGATTTATTTCCTTGCAAGATGATAGATTTTCTTTGATTTCCACAAGAATGACTAGAAAGAAAGCTTTTTTTTCTTTTTTTCTTTTTTTCTTTTTTTCTTTTTTTCTTTTTTGTGTTTTTTTCATCAAAAAGGAAGGCAATTACTTGACCAATTATGACAATGACTGGGACTTGGAATTTTCGCATCAGTGCGAGGTGAACTGAATTGCGGTCTCTAAGCGGAAGGCTGGGCTTGAGCTTTCAGGTCAATTTTGAGATGTACTCTTACAATTATAAGGAGGCTATTCAACTAAATGTAAGCATGATTTCACTTTCGGTAGACAAATTATTACACTGTAAAAAAAAAAAAATGTTTTAAGTATTTCCAACAATGAGACTTACAAATAATATTTTATAAATAAATTAATTATTTTTTATTTTTAATATAAGATATAAAAATTTTTAAATAAATAAATATATATATATATATGTATTTATTTATTTATTTGTTTTTTTGGTATTTAATGTATAGAAATTTGGCCTGCATTTTCCCCCCCCCCCCTGCCCTGTGGTCGCCAGACTTCCATTCACCAGTGAGTCTTACCTCATTCCTGTTTTCTGTGCCGCCAGACAAGTTGTATTCCTCGTTCCATGGTGACTTATGACATGGAGACGCTTGACTTTGCTTGCACATTCCACTAGCCATTCTCGAATTCCATCCACAAACAGCATCAGCAGCAGTACCACAAGTCCAGCGGGCCCCTTGTGCTTGCTCTTGCAAATTGTTACCCTTGAACGACTTCATTCAATGTATTTAGAGGAATAACGTCGGTGTCATCGTCAAGATCACACAGAAACAGCATCACAGCATCTGTTGTGTCAAGCAGGAAAATGATAAAACACACCCCGTCAACTTTCCTTCTTCTTCTTTTTTTTTTTCTTTTCCTAAGAATTCTTTTAGACATTCTTCAAATTGTTAGCGAGACACTTCAAATATGGAAGACATTTAGGAGAATTTTAACCATGTGCCTAACGCAGATCCCATAAAAAACATTTGGAATATGTATGAGACATCGTATTTTTGTATTTCATTTCTGCTCTCTGCAATTTTTCTATGATAGGAACTTTAAGTTACCCATAATAATAATAATAATGCCTATATAAAATGCCATCAACCTCTACTCTACTCTTTTGCGACCAAAAGTGCTAAACGAATCAGTTAATCAACATGAACAAATTAGCAACCATAATAAGCTCCCTCTTATTTTCCTTATTTCTTAGTAGTTCAGTTGCCATTTTTGCTTCCTCTTTTAATCGGTCGTCCACTCTGCCACCATAGCGAGAGCATTGCCTTGCTGCAATTCAAGCAAAGCTTCATAATCAGCTACTTTGGCTCTAGCGAACCTTCGCCGTATCCGAAGCTCGAATCTTGGAAGCTTCAAAGCAGCCATAGCGACTGCTGCACCTGGGATGGTGTCGAATGCAATGACAAAACTGGTCATGTCATTGGACTAGACCTTAGCAGTAGTTGTCTCTACGGTTCCACCAGCTCAAACAGCAGCCTCTTCCACTTTATTCATCTCCCTACCCTTAATCTTGCTGACAACCATTTTAACTACTCAGAAATACTATCGGATTTAGGCCATCTTTCTGAGCTAACTCATCTTAACCTCTCCTATTCCGCATTTTGTGGGTCAATCCCATCAGGCATTTCAGAATTGTCCAAATTGGTTTCACTTGATCTTTCTCATCCTGTGTTAGCAACAGAGCCTGATTTGCTTATGACTGGCCAACTTTTGAGAAGCTTGGTTCAAATCTAACCAGCATAGAAATTCTCCATCTCCAAGGTGTATGTGTAGCGTTCACTTAACCTGATACTGTTGGCCAATTTATCCTCGTTGGTGTCGCTTCGTTTGCAGGGTTGTCTTCTGTCTGGTGAATTTCCTCGAGCTGTCTTTCAATTGCCAAACCTTCAATATATTGATTTGTCATACATTTTGGGTCTCACGGGTCATTTGCCAGAATTTAACTCAAGTAGTCCACTTATGACATTGAACCTTGCACAAACAAGTTTCCAAGGAGACCTGCCAGCTTCTATCGGAAATCTCCTTTCTTTACAATTTTTTGATACTTTGCACAGCGGCTTCTTCCAGTTTCATTTGGAAATCTCGCACAACTCGTTCACTTGGAGCCTTTGGAGAAACTCATTTGAGATTCCAAATGTTTCTTCCTTATCCTCGACTGGGAAACAAACCGAACTCGCGTTTTTGGGCCTTTCTGGCATCAACTTAAAACAGTGAGATTCCAGCCTATATAGCTAATTTAACCCAACTACAGGGCTTATTTCTACTGAACTGTCAAATAACTGGTCAAATCCCACCTCGGCTTCCAAAGATGGCCCAGTTATCTGCTTTAAAACTTCCATCCAATTTCTCAATTGACCCAATTAACCGTTTTGAGTCTTGCAGATAAAAAATTAGAGGGGCCGATCCCGGATTTTATCTACCAAATGAAAGGACTTTCAAGCCTCGGTCTTACAGGGAATAACTTGGGTGGCACAGTGGAGATGGACAAGTTTTTGAAGCTTCCAAGCTTGACAGAGCTACCACTGTCAGTAAACAAGTTATCATTGCATATACCGGTCCATACTAATGCCACCCTACAAAAGTTTTGTTATTTTAGCTCTGGGGTCATGCAATTTGCAGGACTTTCCACAATTCCTGCACGATTAAGATCAGCTGAAGTGCCTAAAATAACATTCATGGCCAGATACCCAGATGGATATGGAACAACAGTAAGCATACTTTCCAATATTTGGACCTTTCCCACAATCATTTCACGGGTTTTGAAAACTATCCTGACGTGCTTCATCGGGTTCGACTGACTTGTTTGGACCTCAGTTTTAACATGTTGCAAGGTTCACTTCCAATACCGCCACCAACTATTGTGGCATATATGATCTCTGGAAACAATTTCGCTGGTGAGATTTCATCACTCTCCCGTGGTCCAAATGATGCAATCCCATCTGGATAAATAATTTATGTATTTCAATTAATCTTTTAAAGATACCCACCCACTCCCACAGTGATTGAATTGTATATGTGCAAGTAGTGCAAAGTTTTCTTTTTGGCATTGATGATAAAGGTATCATCAGGTTAGTTTGAGCATAAATCCACACTGTATTTCTCATTGGGCAATCTCAGTGCCGTCCCCACATCCATGTAGCACATTTAACATTTTATTTATGGACTACTACCAGCAAGAATGAAACTTGACAGGTGACACTTCCCCAACCAAATGGATTAGTCCTTGTTGGTAAATTAGACATTGTTAAGAAAGTGGTTACCTAGAATCAATATCAATACGAGTATACAACACCATCCCTTACTTTATTTCCCCCCCCCTTTTTTTTTTAAATTGGGTATTTGGTTTGTATATATTGAAGAGTCAATCTTAATACAACATTAAAATTATTTTATTGTAAATTAGAATTTATTGTTTAAATTATTATTATTATTATTATTATTTTGAAAACAAAGGTATTAGGTTGAAAATATTTTAGCTTTCTCTATGGTTCCATTAACTCCAGCAGTGGGCTTAACCTCGCGGACAATTATTTTAATCACTCACAAATACCGTCGAGCTTAGGTTATCTTTCCAAGCTAAGCTATCTCAACCTTTCCTATTCTGCTTTTTCAGGTCCAGTCCCTTCAGACATTTCAAAATTGTCAAACTTGGTTTCTCTTGACCTGTCTAGCAATGGACCCGTGATGTCCCCTGACATGTCTGTGACTGATCTCTTAGTGCTCAAGACATCAGATTTTAGAAGCCTACTTCAGAATCTGACTAAGTTAGAAGCTCTTCATCTCCCCAATGTGTACATATCATCCACTGTGCCTAGTTTCATGGCCAACTTATCCTCTTTATTTTCACTTCTTTTGACAAGATGTAATTTGTATGGAGAATTTCCTCCACCCATTTTTCAACTGCCAAACCTACACTACATCGATGTCTCAGGGAATGGGGGTCTCGGGGGTCATTTGCCTGAATTTAACTCAAGCAGTCTACTTGTCGTATTAAATCTTGGAGAAACGAGTTTCACCGGAGAGCTACCTGAGTCACTTGGAAACCTTCGTTCTTTACAATTGTTTGATACTCTGCAAAGTGGCTTCTTTAGACAAATTCCGTCGACATTCGGAAATCTCACACAACTTGTTCACCTGGGCCTTTGGGGAAATCCTTTTCTAGTTCCAACTATTTCTCCCTTGTCCTGGCTTGGTAGACTAACCAAACTCACTCTTTTAGGTCTTCACGGTGTCAACTTAAATAGTGAGATTCCCCCCCCCCTCTGTTGCTAATCTAACCCAACTTCAAGGGTTATTCCTGCAAAACTCTCAAATGAGTGGTCAAATCCCATCTTGGCTTCCAAAATTGAACCGTCTACTTTGGACCTTACAATAAATGAATTGGAAGGACTCATTCCATATTCAATCTCTGAATTGTCCCAATTAACCAGACTTGATGTTTCATTTAATAACTTACAGGGGTCAATTCCAGTTTCACTCTTTCAACTCAGGAGCCTCCAACGTCTTGGTCTTGCTGGGAATAACTTTAGCGGCACTGTAGAGCTTAACAGTGTTCTGATGCTTCAAAACTTGTCTCAGCTCTACCTGTCAGGAAACAAGTTAACATTAGATGTTAGCATAAATACCAGTGGTGCCAATTTTCCAAAGTTTGCTCATTTAGGACTGGGATCATGCAATTTAGGCCAGTTTCCAGACTTTCTGCGCATCCAGGATCAGCTGCAGTGGCTCGACTTATCAGACAATAATATTCATGGTCTGATACCTAGATGGATATGGAGCATTAGCAATGATACTTTAGGTCGTATGGTTCTTTCTCAAAATTTTCTCACAGGTTTTGAACCTTATCCAGATATAATTGGGACACTGCTTCAACTGAAAGTTTTGGACTTAAGCATCAACATGTTGCTAGGTTCACTTCCAATACCGCCACCAGCAATCACAGAATATATTGTTCCTGATAACAAATTTTCGGGCAATATTCCACCTTTCTTTTGTAGCGTGAAATCTCTCGATACGCTCGATTTGTCTCACAACAATTTGAGCGGCACGATTCCTCCATGTTTGGGGAATTTAAGCGCTTCTCTTGAGCTACTTGATCTGGGAAACAACAATTTTCAAGGCAGCATTCCTCCAATGCATTTAGATGACTGCAACCTAAGGGTTCTTATCCTTGGCCGCAACCAGTTAGAGGGGCTAGTACCCAAATCATTGGCCAATTGTGCAGGGTTGGAGTTCTTAGACTTGGGAAACAACCAAATCAATGACACTTTCCCTACTTGGTTGGCAGCACTTCAAGAGCTAAAAGTCCTTATTTTACGATCAAATAGGTTCTATGGTGAATTGGGAAATCAGGAAGCAAATTTCGATCAATTCCCTTTGTTGCGCATCGTTGATGTCTCCCGGAACAATCTTTCAGGTGAGTTGCCAACGCAATATATCCTTAATTGGAAGGCAATGAAGGTAGCCGACAATGCTCATAACTTGATATACATGGAGGCAATGTTTTCACATTGATAACAAACAAAGGCATTGATCTACAATATTCCAAGATCTTGGAATTCTTTGTTGCCGTGGATTTCTCAGACAACAAGTTTCGAGGTGAAATACCGGAATCCATTGGAAATCTATATGGTCTCCAAATCTATATGCTGAATCTTTCCAACAACATTCTCAACGGCAGCATCTCTTCATCCCTGCGGAATCTTAAAGAGCCAGTCATTAGATCTTTCCCGAAACAAACTGTCAGGGGAGATTCCTCAGCAACTACCGCAACTGAACTTGCTTGCTGTCTTCAACGTGTCTGAAAACAATCTGACGGGGCCTATACCGCGAGGGAAGCAGTTTGACACGTTTGGGAACAGCTCGTACGAGGGAAACTCGGGCTTGTGTGGGAACCCTTTGTCGAGGAAATGTGGAAATTCCGAGGCTTTGCCACCACCAACTACGTCAAGCTTCGATGAAAATGAAGACATGAGAGGTTCTGCATTTCAGTTTGGATGGAAAACAGTTGTGATTGGATATGCTGGCGGACTCCTTGTTGGGTTGGCGATCGGGCACGTCGTAGTTACCAGGAGGCGTAAATGGTTCTTGAAGACTTTTAGGGTCACACCCCAAGGAAGGATGAGGGGCAGGAGGCGCTGAAATTGAACTGGTATTCTCTCAAAGACACAGACTTTCCTGTTGCTCTTTTTTCTTCTTCCTCTTCTTCTTCTTCTTCTTTTCTTATTTTGTTTTTCTTTGTTTTCTCCTCCTTTTTCTTTTGAATGTGATGTACGAAGGTGAAGAGTATGAATGTAGAATAGTAGTACAGGGAAAAATAAAGGAAGGAAAAAAAAAAAAAAGTAAGAAAGCAGTTGTATAAGTTGAATTAATGCATTTTGTTTTTACGAGGTTGATCAGAAATTTCCTTATAAAGATACTGTTATGATTATAAATGATCAATGGTCAATTATCAGAAATTTTGTTTTGTTTATGGGAGTCTTCTGCAATCCACCATCCATGGTCGACGACTGGGCTGGCTCAAGTAGAAAGATCGTCAAGCTTGTTTCTCCAGGGCCGAGTTTGTGGGCGCCCCCTTTTCTTTTCATTGAATTTCTTTTAATTTCTCCGCGAGAAGAAAAAAGAAAACGAAGTCTTCTAACCAAATTGGTAAAAATTTATATTTATATTTTTAAAATTTTACATTTTAATTTTAAAAAAGACGTAAAATTTAATAATAATATATTTTTAATATCCAGTCTAACAAACCTCTTAATTGAATATATATATATATATACGTGTCTTAAAGATACCCACCCACTGGCATACCGATGTTGAAAGGGCCCCGAATCGCACCCTGATTATTTTTCCTGGCGGCAATGGCTTGACTTGCGGGACGACTCTGAAGCAGCATCAGTTTATTCAATCAATAACAATGAATAAAAGTAATAATTATAATAGTAAAATGTGTAACTCACTGCATCTACATCACTTTTCTGGTGGAAGAATTTCGTACGCTTTGAAAATGAATGGTAGACAGCATGACTTAATTGACTTGGGAGCAGAAATCACGTAGCAATGTACTACATATTCTAAGTGCCGGGTATAACTTCGATAAAGATTGGGGCCTGAAAAATTGTCAACTTTTCGTTGTTTTGATGAATTAAAACTGTCGACCTGAGGACCTATAAAGTATAAACCATCCCAAAGGGGTGAAGAAATCAGTTCAAGCATCATGAAGTCGCCCTTGCTCCTCGCAATGTCCAAGTTCATTCTCTTATGCCTGCCCCTGTGCTTATTTCTTGACATTTCAGTCACTCCAGCCGCCTCTCCGTTGGGTCGCTCATTCTGCCACGATCATGAGCGCTCTGCCCTCCTGCAATTCAAGCAAGCTTTCATAATCGGCAGCTCTGCCTCCACCTCTCCTTTGGGGTGCACAAAGTTTGAATCTTGGAAGCTCCAAGGTGAAGGCAGCAACTGCTGCACCTGGGATGGCATCGAATGTGATAACAACACCGGTCATGTGGTGGGCCTTGATCTCAGTGGCAGCTGTCTGTATGGATCCATCAACTCCAATAGTAGCCTCTTTGATCTTGTTCACCTCCGTAGGCTTAACCTTGCTAACAATCATTTTAATGGCTCACAAATACCATCGAGGTTAGGAGAATTTTCCAAGCTAGTTTATCTCAATCTTTCTTACTCTGTCTTTTCTGGTCTAATCCCACCTCAAATTTCTCAATTATCAAAGCTAATTTCCCTTGATCTCTCTAGCAATGCACCATCGATGGGCCCCCAATTGTCCATGACTGATTTTAGACCCCTAGTTCAGAATCTGACCAGCCTAGAAGTTTTTCATCTCCCTAATGTATACATAGCAACCACTGTGCCAAATTTCCTAGCCAACTTATCCTCTTTAGAATCACTCATTTTAAGGGACTCTAGTTTGTATGGTGAATTTCCTCCAACTGTTTTTCAACTGCCAAACTTACAGGTCATTGACCTCTCAGAGAATGGGAATCTCGGCGGCCATTTGCCTGAATTCAATTCCAGTAGTCCACTTGTGAAAATAGATCTGGCACTGACAAGTTTCAAAGGAGAGCTACCGACCTCAATTGGAAACCTCCATTCTTTACAAGTCTTTGATACTTTGCAAAGCGGGTTCTTTGGGAGAATTCCAGATTCATTTGGAAATCTTACACAACTTGTTCACTTGGGCCTTTATGGAAACCCTTTTGAGGTTCCAAATGTTTCTTCCTTAGCATGGCTTGGGAAACAAACCAAACTTGTCCTTTTGGGGTTCTTTGGCTTTAACTTGAACAGTGAAATTCCCTCTTATATTGCCAATCTAACCCAACTTCGTACTCTTGCTCTGTCCAACTGTCAAGTGACCGGTCATATTCCATCTTGGCTTTCAAAGTTGACTCAAGTTTCTTGGTTGCAAGTTGACTCCAATCAATTGCAAGGGCCAATTCCATCTTCAATCTTTGATCTGACGCAGTTAACTGTTTTGGATTTTTCCAATAACAACTTACAAGGACCAATTCCAGCTTCGATGTCCCAACTCAAAAGCCTTGAACGTCTTTCTCTTGATAACAATAACTTAAGTGGCGTCGTAGAGTTGGGTACATTTTTTAAGATCCAGAACTTGACCAAGCTACATTTGTCAGGCAACAAGCTATCAGTGGGTTCAAAAGAAAATATTAATGCCAGTAGTATTCATAAGTTCATTAATTTAGGACTTGGATCATGCAATTTACAGCTCTTCCCAGATTTCCTACACAATCAAGACCAGCTAGTGCTCCTAGACTTATCCCAGAACAACATCCAGGGCCTGATACCCAGATGGATATGCAACATTAGTAAGGAAACTTTACAGTTTATGGATCTTTCTGGTAACTTTCTCACAGGTATCGAACACTGCCCCACCTGGACTGCATGGGTTCAACTGACTAGTTTGAACCTAGGTTCTAACTTGCTGCAAGGACCACTTCCAGTACCACCAACAACCATCAGGGCCTACGATGTGTCTAGGAACAATTTTACTGGCAAAATTCCATCACTCTTTTGCAGTCTGAATTCTCTTACAGACCTCGACTTGTCTCACAACAATTTGAGGGGCATGATTCCTCAATGTCTCAGCAACTTAAGTTCTTCTCTTGAGCTACTTGATCTAGGAGGCAACAATTTCCATGGTATGATTCCTTTAGAACACCCAGTTGACTGCAATTTACAGGTGCTTGCACTCGGCGGCAATCAGTTAAGTGGGCAAGTACCGAGATCACTGGCCAATTGTGACCAGTTAGAGTTCTTGGATGTAGCAAACAACAAAATCAATGATGCATTCCCTGGCTGGTTAGGAGGACTTCAAGAGCTAAAAGTCCTCATTCTACGGTCTAATCAGTTTCATGGTGCACTAGATACTCATCAAACAAATTCTGATCAGTTCCCAAAGCTGCACATCATCGACCTCTCTCAGAACAGTTTTTCAGGTCAGATTCCAACAGAATATTTTCTCGGTTGGAAGGCAATGAAAGTGGTGGACTATCGTCATTTGAAATACATGCAAACAGTGTTCTCAATTGTTGGATCTGGAGTAAATCGAGATGCACTCTTGTACACTAGCTTTAAGAATTCAATATTGATAACAAATAAAGGCATTACGCGAGAGTATTCCGAAATCTTTGAATCCTTTGTTGCGATTGATCTCTCGAGCATCAAGTTTGAAGGAGAAATACCTGAATCGATCGTAGGTTTATCTGGGATTCATCTGCTGAATCTTTCCCGCAACATTTTCAGTGGCAGCATCCCATCATCCTTGGGGAACCTTACAGAGCTCGAGTCATTGGATCTGTCAAGAAACAATCTTTCAGGAGAGATTCCTCAGCAACTAAAACACCTGAACTTCCTTGCTGTCCTTGATGTGTCTGGAAACAATCTGACGGGGTCTATACCTCAGGGGAACCAGTTTGACACTTTTCAGAACAGTTCGTATAAGGGAAACCCGGGCTTGTGTGGTATACCCTTGTCGAGAAAATGTGGGACTTCGGCGCCTCCAAGTTCGACTTTTGAAGAAAATCCAGACAATGGTGATTCGACATTTGGATCTGTATGGAAACCAGTCCTGGTTGGTTACGCCAGTGGCACCTTTGTTGGGTTGGTGATCGGCCATTTCGTGGTTACGAGGAATTATGAGTGGTTCTTGAAAACTTTCCGGGTCAGGCCACATCAAAGACAGAGGAACTATAACAGGAACAGGAGGCCTAGAAATTGAATTGGAAATTGCCGAGGCTACACTTTGCTGCTTACGATGCGACTACTTGCTAATAAATGGAGGCTATGGTTACTTGTACAATGTTTTAAGCTGAGAGGTTCGGGTCTGAATATCCTACCATGAATGTACATGGCAAATGCTTTTGCCAAGCCTGAAGTGAGCTTATAATTTTGTAGGAAAAGAATATATGCAACTGCATTTGCTTATGAATATACATGGCAGCGGCTTTCTCCACAAGAGCCAAGCAACCTACTACTAAAGATTTACATTTCAACCATCGACTCCCCACAAGATGCACAAATTGGGAAAAAATTGTAAACCATGGAAAAATAGAAAAGGAGAAAAAACCCCACAATCAAGCCCCCGTGGTTCTCTCTCCACTTACACCAACTTGCTTCTCAAAGATCAGTAAAAGAAGAATTCAAGCCAAATCTAATTGGTGAAGACAGATGAAGATATCCCTGTCAATGCCATAGAGCTGGAAACTGGAAATAACACTTCATCTACAGATATTTTTTCTATTGGCTAATGAGCAAAATCTTCACTTCCAACAGCAACACTTGACTTATCAACCATGCGGACATTGTATTGTTCATATACTCTTGCCCTATTCTCTGCCCACCACTGTTCTGCTTGTTTCTCACTGAACTTCCTTCGACTGCATCAAAGAATTCAACCGAAATTTCAAACAAAGTACTCACTTTAACAATAACCGAGAAGCTTACTTACAGAGTAGTATTATCCTTGATTGGTAAACAAATAGGGCGGACAAAGCACATGCCATGATCCCATGCAGCGCAATGGCTTGACAGAAAAGATAGAAATTGCTTGGATGCAACATCGGGCACCTCAATTGATAAGGAAGGAAAAGACCAGCATTGACGCTCAGATATAGTTAAGATTCATATGATAAATTTGTGTTCATAAGCAAGTCTCTTTTTCCCAATTTCCATGACTTAATTCACTGAATTAAACTTCTATCTATGAAGGAATAAAGGATAATCCATTGCATAGACTTGTAAAATGTGGAAGACGAAGCTCACTTTAAAGTTGCATCATTATTATGTCCAATTAAACCCAATTCTGAGAGTGTAAAGGCTCCGACAAGTTAAATGTGACATTTGATGGCCAACTTAATGCAGCTAAAAGAGCAACATAATGTCAGATTTGTATGGGTTATTCTAACACCAATGGTACAATCTTGATTTCAGGTTAAACAGCGCACCTGAAGCGTACTCGCTTAAGATCCTTCCCACCTCCTGACAGAGAGGTAAGTGTTATATACACACCAGGCTCATCTTGCTCAACCCATTCAGCTTCATGACGTGATTCACCGTCTTTGTTTCTGTTTCCATTTCTAGACATTGCTTCCAAATGACCTTGTTTGTGATTGGAACTGCGGTTACTCATAGTGCGGGAGCCATTTGAAAGCAACTGGCTGTTCAATCCATTCATATCTTGTTCTTGGCAAGCTATTTGACCATTCAAACGATCAAGAACAACATTAGAAATGTCATTGGGAGCAGGACTGGAACCAATGGAAGTAAATGAGCGTGCTTCAATATTCCGGGCAGCTCCAACAGGTAGCCTCTCGGCCATGTCTTTTAGCTAAGCATATGAAAGCACAATTCTTTAGCAACTGAACAAAGCACCATAAATGTAAAAGTGACATTAAGTCTGCATGGCAACATTAAGCAAAGAAGAAAAAATGTGAAGAAACAGTCAGTTGAATTTTGGAATAGATGATGCAAAGTCAAGCCCAAGCAACTTCCAAATAAAATGAAAAATGTGAAGCTGCAACTGGCATATTCACCTGGTAACTGAGGCAGAGTTGAATGATCAAGTGAATAGTCTTCAGTGATTAAGCTATAGCAATCATTAGATGCATCCAGGCAAATTAAGAAGGGGCATGTGGTTTCATAGTTTTCTATCTATATCCATCAAAGCAACTACTAAACATTGCATCACAAACATAATAGTATTCTTACTTGGGCAGTAAGCGACTTTATCACTTCTTTTGCTGCTTTGCACTTGGTAGTCTCTTCTTCCGCAATTGCTATTGCTTCCTTCAGCTGTTTAGTTGTTCTATCCAGCTCAACCTCTTGAAGCTGGGCCTTGCGAGTTAGATTTTCCACCTGAAGGACGAAGATTTGTAAGGTACACCCCAAGCAGACAATACAGCAAAAGAACAGTGCAACCATATCTCTGTATTGTTCAGAAATTGAGGCCTAAATCTAAACAACACAATTCAGTTCATAGGCTTCACATATGAAAAAGGTAATCCAAAGTTACAAGAGCAGAGATTTGTGAACAATCATCCTTACTATAGACCCTGAAATTTGCAGTGTCTGACAATGACAAAGAAATGCAATTTGGACGTCCTATACCTTAAGGGATTTGGCCTCCTGTTTGCTTGTCAGATAAAATGTAACTGTGGAATGCAGTTAGACGAAGTGGGGCAATATTTGATTAATAAAAAAATAATGAGTCAATAGAAAAGGAGTTCAAAATCTTCGGTGTACTATACATATGGATCAATTACTGATGTACATAAATATATGACAAGATGCACCTTTCTGTTTTCAGACCATAGCTCATTTTTGTCAATGGCTTAACAATTAGGTTACAGATAAAACTGAAATTAAGAGGCAGTAATTTGTTCTTCCCATCTCTCATTGACACCCTTCAACATTGAATCATCAAAATTGGCATGGCAGATAGAGGAAAATCATGTGATTTACTATTCTAATAAACAGGTAGACCATAGATAAAAAGAAAGCATAGCTACCTGTGCTCTTAATTTGATAACCTCTTGACTAAGGCTCTCACTAGTTCTTTTAGCATCATCAACATAAATTTTTGGAGAGGTAAGTCCAGAAAGGGTGGGGGTTGGTGTCGTTGATCGGGGTGGGCTAGGTCGCCTTGATATGGGAGATGTTGCTCGGGAAACAATTCTTGATCCAGGAACAGAAGCTGAGAAAAACTTCTTAGATGAACCAAACATGGGATTAAAGGATTTAGATATATTAAGTGCTCCCCACTGTGAGCTCCCATTTGGAATAGGTGAAACACGGCTGCTATTGAACTCTAGTTTCTTGTTTCTCTTAGATCGGCTTTCAGCTTGCTTCAAGGATTCCATTGATGATAATCTGGCCAGTTGTGTGCAAGATCTGGAGTCCAATTTCTCATCTTTCTGGACAGTTTCACTAGGCCCATAATTGATGCTACCTCTCCTACTTATAGAAGACTGAGATGAAGCATCAGCTTCCATGGCTTTCCTCAGTTTGTTAAAACAATTATCACAAACACGATATGGTTTGTTGGGATTTGGTGCCATGGAAGCCTTAAGAGACTTCTTACTGCTGCATGAATGACAAAACACAAGTCCACAATTATAACAATTGTGCCGTTTTCTCTTAAAATTAAATGGGAGGCGGCAACCAGAACACATGGATTGATCAACACCTGAGACCCACTTATGAAGACAAATGGCTGCAGTAAAATTGGTACCGCAAGCAATACTTTTTACTTGCTTGTCTTTCAGCACCTCTACCAGTGTTGGGGAATTCCTGTCATCAATATCCCCATGACCCAATCGTCCATTTGCTCCCTTTCCCCAAGTATAAACTTCTGTTTTGGATGTTAAAACTGCAACATGGTATGCACCGCATGCAATCTCATCGACGAAACTCTTGGACAGCTTTCCTTCAACACGAGTGGGGAGCTTTCCATCCCCTTGGGGATTTCCTAACTGGCCATAAACTGGACTGCCCATTGTGTATACATGGCCTGAGGTTGCAAGAGCCACTGTCAGACTATGTCCACAGGCAACTTGGCAGAAGTTGGGTTCAACGAGAGCAGCCACACATGTTGGAACCAGTCTCGGCTCCTTATCACCATGCCCAAGTCGAGATTTATCTCCATCTCCCCAAGTAAATAGCTTCACTGAAGAACAATTGCTGGAATTTGAATTTCCAACCATGACTTCTACAACAGCAGCAGTGTGCCAAACACCACAGGCTGCTCGCACAGTGCGCAGGCCCTTAAGGGATTCCACTTCCCTTGGCACAGAAACACTTTTCCGGTCCCCATGGCCCAGAACACCAAATGTCCCATCACCAAAAGTAAACAATTGCCCAGCAGAGCTTACAACAGCTGTATGCCAGGGTCCACAGGAGATATATGAGACATGTATGCCTTCTAAAGGCCCATTTACTCTTTTTGGGACCCAATGGCTTATGTCATTTCCATGTCCAAGAAGACCAAAATTGTAAGTGCCATCTCCCCATGTATACAGATCACCAGAAAGTGTTACAGCACATGTATGGAACTCACCGCATGCTACAAACTCAATGTTTGTAGTGCTAAGCGCATCAATAAGCTTTGGATGCAAAACATCGGAGTCTACACCATGCCCAAGCCTGCCTCCTGACTCCTCTCCCCAAGAGAAAATCTCTCCTTGCTTGGTTACCAAGGCCGCATGTCGTCCACCGCAGGCAATATACTGGACATCAAGTACCACCGCAGAATCCAAGGCTTTAGGCAATAAAGAATCCATTTTTATGCCAAAAATATTTCCAACTCTATGTGTACCACCACCCAAGACAGCATCCCCTGTTCCTTCACCCCAAATGAAAACATCCCCCAAGGCATCACCATCATCATGTCCAGATCCTTGGCTTGATAAGCTAGCAGCACTTGATAGGCTAACTCTAAAGGCATCCGTCCCCATTGCTTTCATATGACCCTTCACACTATCAGAACCTCCTGATGACAAAGAAATAGAGCCACTGGCAGAGTCTGAGGGGAAAATTCCCTTGGGAGGAACTGTGTACAGTATGACATCTGAAAATGCCTTATCTACACCATTCTTTGGGGGGCTTTCATATGGACTATGGATACGAAGATGGTCCCCATCCTGAATTGATGACAAAGATAATCCAAGTAACTAACAATCATTAACCCATTGAGGTTGTAAAGGAGGGAGATGAGAGAGTGCATAAATTCAAGATACATACCTTCTGCAAACTGTCATTACTACCAAATGGGGAATTTAAAGGAGAGCTTCTACGAGTGTATGTTCTAGGACTGTTTGCTTCAGATGGAACTCCATCACTCCTTGATTCTGTTCTCCATGTTCGATGATGACTACGTGAAATTAATGCTTTTAAACCACTAAACCATACCTCAGCTTCATCTTTATCCTTACAGATCTGGTAAATGTAGATCAGCATCAGATCAGAATAAAGTTCACATAGAATGTGGGAAAAAGAAGTATGATAGGAAAATCGTGGCAATAAACAGATGAATAAATGTCCATTTAATTGAGTAGGCATCTTTCACTCAGTGAAGGGGTTCCAGCTCCCCAAAGGAGATTCTTACCAAATCCAGTGATCTGTCATTGTATATTAGAGAAAATGACTGGTACTCCTTTTCAGGTCGCGGATACCTTTGAAAAATAGGCTGCAAAGCCGGCAAGCAACGATTAATACTTGGTTGTTGAAAGAAGTCTCTACATATGCTCATCACAAAGTACATGATATTTGGATCCATTCTACTAGTAGAACTTTACAAAACACATAAACCACTAAGTAGAACAGATGGTGAGTGGCTGTCGTGATTACATGACAACCTTGAGTATGCTAGAATAGAATAATTTCATAGCAATATGCTTACAGTGCGCTGCCCAGATATGATTCTAGATACGTGGCTTAGTCTAAGATGTTTCTCGTCTTTTCCTGAGATCCATATCAAAACAGACTCATCCTGAAAGCAGTAACAAATGCAATAATTTAGAACTTATAGTTGGAAGGATCTAGTTCAGCAACAACCTGTGTAACGATAAAGGGCAATACAGAAGTTAAAGAACATACAATTTATGATCTCATAACAACTATGTCATTAACAATTTCCTTTTTGGTTCTTGTTTACCTATTTTTCAGACTAAAATAGGGAGGGAACAGCATTGAATGAAGGAAAGAATAACAGAATGCACATGAACTCATCAAATAAAAATGCAAAAAACAATAAAGTTCCGCATTCTCCAGTCAGCAAAAGTTGGAGCAAGCTTACATTGGAAAGACGGATGTGACAAAACTTGGGCTTCCCTCTTCTTCCGTACTTAACCAAGCATGCCCCTTTCTTCAATGCAGTGATGGCCTGTTGCACATATCATTGAAGAACCAAACTTAAGGATATTTGGCAAATATTTTTGTGGATGCAAATAATTTGGAAGATACGTTCCTTGTATCCGTATAATGTTAAAGCAAGAAAGAAAAATAAAGAGTAGGACACACACCAGATCTCAAAACAATGCCCAGCACAATAACTTATAGAGAGAGATTGTATTCAGTTCTCTCACTAGTGATTCAAAAAAAAAGCACAAGCAATAGCACCACCAATATACTGAAATCAGGCTCTGAAGATAATTCAGTGAAGACAAAGTATATCCACATAAGAGATGTGCTGTTCTGAAGAAGCAAAATTGCAGTTGAAAAGAGTTAATATTCCTTGTTTCCCTAAACCAACACCAAGCCCCAAGCTAAACATCTACATATATTTGGATTTCAGGAATCTATCACTATTTTTCCATTCCTGATTCTAGCAACTGTATTCCTCTCATTTCCAGCTCAACCAACAATACCAGGATTATTTTACCTCTTCTTCCATTGCCATTACAAATTCAAACAAGCCAAGATACATAATAAAAATATGGTAACATTTTAAAAATCTATGCATAAAGAACAACTCTAATGCCATAGATAATCTGCCATGGGTATTAAGACAATGCATTTTAAGTTACTCCTCCAAGCCATTTGAAGAACATAATTTTACACCCACAAACATACATAAAATCAAGCATTAAAAACCTTAGAACCATGACGGCATAGACCACCCCATTCAACAATAATCTCAAAGTTCTTCGGCAGAAAACTTAAAAACAGCAGAAAGCTTAACCCATCCATATCAAGCTCTATCCACAACAATCAGACATACTTGAATTCCCCCTATTATTTAATCAAAGGCACAGCTGCCCCAATTGCATTCAAATCAGCCAACAAAAAGAAAAAAACCAAAACTTGAAAGGGGAAAAAAAACGAGAGAAATAAAACAAAACAGAAAAATGAGTACCTGCTCGATGTCTCTTTCTACGGGGCCGCCATTTTTACTAAGAGTCGAGGCCATTCTATCAGTCCTTGACATTTCCCCACAAAAGCTCACCTCCCAATTAACTCCCAAAAACAACCCCCCCTCAAAAAAAAATGAAACACGAAGAAGAAGATAAAATCTATACAGTGGCAATTATAATATTGGACTTGAAGCCGCCCATTTCCATATTTTCACAAGACAACCAAACACTTGCATTCACTTCCAACACTCCAAACCCTAACAAAACCACACTCACATGCAGCAGCGCCGCCGAATCTCCCGGAACGCCGAGCTCCGCCATCATGATCAACTCACTCACTGCTAACTCCAACTCCCCCGTTCCATCCACCGTCCCACCACTTGGATTTCTGCGCCACCGGAGAAAACGGCCTTTGTGTTCGAGCCAAGAGCAGCGCCGAAAGGCAAGGAATCGATCAAGAATGAATGACGCACCAAAAAGAAGGGAAAAAATCAAAGCTCCAGTCCAGTGATCTTGGAGGTGAGAAAATGCGAGAAAGAGAAGGAAAATCGCGAGAAAGCGATGGAAAATCTAGGAAAAGTATTTTGATCTGATTACAAGTTCATGTGGACTGAAAAAGAGAGAGAGAGAGAGAGAGAGAGAGAGAGAGAGAGAGAGAGACCAGTGAAGTTGAGAGAAGATAGAGAGAATATAAAATATTAAAGTAAAAGGCGATCGCAAGAAACGTTAAGGATAAAAATTAAAATTAAACAACTTTTCAACATCTAGCCAAATTTTCCTCTGATTTATGCATATTATAATAATTAAAATTAAAATTTATTATTATTATTATCAATTTTGTAATTCTAGTGGGTTAATTTATTTGGATTTTTTTAGTTGTTCCTCGGCCTTTTCTTTTATCTTTTTCTTAACTCAAACCAGTCAAACTAACCTCATTTTTTGGAGTGATGTGAATTTTTAAATATTCGATGGAATAAATAGTGAAAAAATTGGAAGTGTTTGCTTGAAAAAAAATAAAATAAATAAATAAATATATATATATATATATAGAGAGAGAGAGAGAGAAATAAATAAAAAATTACTATTTTTTTAATTATAAATTTTAGTTTTTGTGTGTGTGTGTTTTTTTTTTTTTTTTAGTATTACAAATTACATATAATCTAGCAAAGCTTAGGTCACTTTACTTTATTCTTTGATCCCTTTGCAAACAAGGAAAAAGAAATTACTGAAGCACTTTCTCTGTCACGATTGAATCTCATGTGGGGGTCGGTTCATCCACCTTAATCAAACATAAACCCTTCTAAATCATGTTACCCAAGTATTATCCGAATTCCCAATTAACCCTCACGAGGCAATTGGGGGGTTCCACAAAGAAATGAATGAAATTGAATTGGGAATTTTGGCAAAATGAAACAGGGATAAGAAAAAAGGTACATGCTTTGGAGAGGGGGGGGTAACAGAGCATGTGCAAAAGTGGATTGGAAAATCCTCCTAAGCCCATAATGCCCCTAACAAGAGGCACTGTGTCTTTCCAACCCTATTGATTGAGACCACCACCATTTTTGGTGCACTTTTAGCAAAAGTTGAGATAGCTACAAGTCAGAGGGAAACTCTCTGGTCCTCTCTCTCTCTTTGGTTTTTAACTTTCCTTCTGCTTTTTTTTTAAGATAAAATTGTTTGGTAGTTTACACACACTATGTATCAAACAATGAACAAAGCCAATTAACAAATTTCATCGCAATTTTCCATTTTAAATTTGACATGCAATTTTAATCTACCTAATAATATCAAATAAATATAATTTAAAAGGAAATATTATAACTATTACTCATATATGTATCGTCTTTGTTATTAATTGTAATTATGTATTGAATCACACTCATGGCTGTTGTAGGCAACTTTTCTTTCTTTCTTTCTTTCTTTCTTTTTTTCATAGCATTGCATTGCACACCTCAAACTGAGAGGGTGTGCTCATGAACAAGGGCCTAACAACCACAACCACATGAAACTCAAGAAAGGGGGCCAAGCCTGGGCCTCAAGCACACTGCACACACACGTAGTGCCCCCTCCAAAGATCAGGCTGAAGGCCACCCCTTTATAGATTAGAGTCCTAACTTGACCAAATTTCACAAAGTATGATGTGTCAAAGTCAAAGAGCCAGCGTGAATTACGTGATTGGGGGAAGGGGGGGGGGAAGACAACCCTTGTCCACGCAAAGTTTAAAAGCAACATTTCATCGCTCTTTCTTTGAGCATGGCAAGAGATTCCCATGTCCAATCTCCACCAGCAAGACTTTATATCTGTCTCTTATACACATCTAGATGTGTATAAGAGACAGTTCCAACCCTGTTGATTGGGACCACCACCATTTTTGGTGCACTTTTAGCAAAAGTTGAGATAGCTACAAGTCAGAGGGAAACTCTCTGGTCCTCTCTCTCTCTCTCTCTTTGGTTTTTAACTTTCCTTCTGCTTTTTTTTAAGATAAAATTGTTAGGTAGTTTACACACACTATGTATCAAACAATGAACAAAGCCAATTAACAAATTTCATATATGTATCGTCTTTGTTATTAATTGTAATTATGTATTGAATCACACTCATGGCTGTTGTAGGCAACTTTTCTTTCTTTCTTTCTTTCTTTCTTTTTTTCATAGCATTGCATTGCACACCTCAAACTGAGAGGGTGTGCTCATGAACAAGGGCCTAACAACCACAACCACATGAAACTCAAGAAAGGGGGCCAAGCCTGGGCCTCAAGCACACTGCACACACACGTAGTGCCCCCTCCAAAGATCAGGCTGAAGGCCACCCCTTTATAGATTAGAGTCCTAACTTGACCAAATTTCACAAAGTATGATGTGTCAAAGTCAAAGAGCCAGCGTGAATTACGTGATTGGGGGAAGGGGGGGGGGAAGACAACCCTTGTCCACGCAAAGTTTAAAAGCAACATTTCATCGCTCTTTCTTTGAGCATGGCAAGAGATTCCCATGTCCAATCTCCACCAGCAAGACTTTATATAAGTAATCAGTATCTTAACAATGCAATATGGATGCTTGCTCCAACTTCGAGAATAGGCATGGACTTAAATCTAACGTTAAATACAATTCATCTAACACCCAAAAAAAAAAAAAAACAAAGAAAGAAAGAAAGAAAGAGCGTTGAATTAGGGTGAGTTTGGGACGTTTCTGTAATGGGAGAGTGGGGTCAAAAGAAAGAAAAATTCCAAATTCAATCCAAATATCACAGGCCATCTCTCCTGAGCTACTAGCCTAATTGTCTTATTAGACCAAACAATTTTCATGTCCCAAATCTACAGTTCTGCTGCAGACGGGTCGGGTTGGGTGGCAGGTTCTCAAACGCGTGAACAAGTTTTTCTTCCGGTAGCATGCAACGGAGTGATGTGAATTTTGAGCTGCATGGCGTGCACGTATTTTATTTATCGCGAGAGGAACTAGAAAGTCGAGTGTGACTAATATATTGACTAATTTGGGGAACACCGGACAAAAGATGTGACACTCTGTGCCAAAAGAACTCCACGTCCGACATGGATTTGGGACACTTTTTGAAAGCCTACGCAAAGAGATGCCATGAGACTCATTCGTTAGCAAGCAAGTGGGTGGTGAGTAAAATGTTAAGAGAGGTGGAAATATATGTGATTCCATTTAACACACATTTGAACTCGATCCATGCTGAGTTCGGATGATTTGGACACTTAGACTTAAGGGCAAGGACAAGGACAACACATTTTTTAGTTTTATGAACTTGGAGGACTTGTTCTGGGTCTCACTGGGCTCCAGGCAAAGAGCTTAGGGCTTTTGGTCACCTTCTTTTTATGCCATGGTCTTCAAAAGGGTTGGGCTATGGTGTGTGTGTGTGTGTGTATATATATATATATAATATAATATAAAATAATTGTGGTATCTACTCAACTTCGTCTAATTTGTGCTTATTCGATCAAAAAGCCTTTTGAAAATCGAAACCAAACTTTCGCTTGGCTGTTTGTAACAAGGCGCAGCGGCAGCAGCAGCAGCAGCCTCCAGCGCCCCTCCCGAGGAAAATGAAAGTCAAAACTGGGCCCCACATTTCTGGTCAATCAATCCCGCCGGCCACAAGGAATCAGGCCAACTGGACCATCCCACGGGAACTCTATTATTACCAGACAAGCTTGATTCTTCCTGCCTACACACCGACCTTGCAATAATAATAATAATAATAATAATAATAATAATATATATATATATATATATATTTATTTATTTATTTATTTATTTATTTATTTATTTTTTTTTTGGCAAATGGGAAATCCCAATCTCACGAGAAAAAGGTTTTTTCTGATTTTTTTTTAAATTTTGTGTACATTATTATTTTAAAAAAATTATTTTTTTTTTAACATAATTTATTCGTAATTTTTTATATTATACAACAAAATGACATACATTTTGCAAATAGTAAACACATGTTAGCAATTTAATATCATTCTCCGTCTCTTTTACAATAATAACTCGGCCTATGATTTGCTTCTTTTTCTTTTTTTGGGTGTATCTTCTTCGTTTCAAGAAAATGAATTGGGTGTAAGATCGTGGATCATACAGTAATGGACGAACTTGAAATTGCAGAGGCAGAAGCTGAGATTCTTCGCAGAATGAGCAACGGGGGTGGTTGTTATTCCGCTTCAGATGATTCTTCTTCTTCTTCTTCTTCTGACCCCATAACTTGCAGAACAAAACTGGACCCAGATATGAGACGACTTGGGAAACTGGAAACAAGAAAGTGCGAGTTGGCTCGGTGCCGGGCGAGAGCAAGCAACCGTGATTTTGAGGCTGTTCTGGAGGAGACGCAGCTCCAGATTATGGTTCAACTCGCTAGAATCCTGGCGAGAACTATGGATCCAGTGGTTGCTGGCACAAGAGATGTTGTGAGTGATAAAGATGGAGAGGTTTGTGGGGTTTGTCAAGAAGAGATGGACAGAGGAGAGGAGGCCACGGCCATGGATTGCAACCATAAGTTTCATTCTCTCTGCATTGTAAAGTGGCTGGAATAGAAGAGGACTTGTCCTTTTGTGCAGATACCTTGTGCAAGTCAGGAAGCATGAGTTTTGATGCAGAGATTTATGTATGCGATGAGGTTTCTTTTGTTTTGTAATACTGAAAAAGGACAGTTTTTTTTTTTTTATCTTTTTTATCTGTTGCCTTCTTGCCATTCTTTATACTTAAGTTATTGAAAGATGAAAGTTTAATTAGTTCTTGATCTTGGTTTGCTTTGAATTTTCTCATTCAAGATTTGATCTCCCATGTTCTGTTTTGTTAATCTAACATGCATGTAAATGTTTTCGGCCTAGTTTTAATAGCTCAAAAGTTTGGATTAATTTGCTTCTTCTTCTTTTTTTTCCCCATTATATCAAAATCTTTAAATCAATAAATTTTGACACCCTAAATATATTAGAGTTTGATATATTTTTCATTTTCTGAAACTCACCAGACATTTAGTACTTTTGGTTAAAAAGTGGTTTTAACTGTTAAGGAACCAAAACTTATTCCAACTTCCAAGATTGCTTTGATACAATAAATGTCCTGTTACGAATCCCCCAACTCAATTATTCGTATATTTGGGTATCATTACTAAACCATCTTCAAAAACAAATTGATTTTTTCTTGCTGAAACCTGTGGATGTAATCCGAAAACTCACAGAAAAACACCTAAAAGAGACAAAATTCTGAGACCCACCTTCCAGTCCATTGAGAGGTGGTAAGGAGAGATGGGACGTAATCAAAACGTAATCAGGCCCACAGTTCACGAGCAAAGGGGGCCACACTTTCCAATCCACTACGTGTTCAAAGGATAATCGACGTGTAGATAACAATTAGTTAAGGTCGTGAATTGCAACCAACTGATAATTGTTGACCGTCAAGGGCCACAAATTCGAGAAACAGAAACGGCGAGGCCAATTTTTCAGAGAGGAGGAAAGAAAATCAACTTAATTGCGCACAAGGCAACCTCCATCAACTACCAAGAACAGCTCAATACAAACTGTGCTGACAGTTTACTTTACAAAACAAACAATGGCATGCTTGATGTATCATGCTGTCATGAGCTGATGCAATTCATGGGGTAATCAGATTTACAGCCAAAATTCAACACAGTACATCTCCCCCCCACACCACCCCAAACGAAGAAAGCGTCTTAAATCACAGAGCTGAAAAATGTACAAGTATACACAGGCGGCGATGTGTGTTTCGTTGATGCCTCAAATAGCAGCCGTCAAATTGAGGGGTTTCCAAGTTAGTCCATCATGTACATTCTCTTCCTAATGTACAACCACGTGGCATTTTTTATGGCCATAATGGGCACCGAGTGTGCTTGTCTAAGAAGTAATCTTTGCAATTCATTATACCTTGCTACCCTTCCTCGTCTTTGGAATTCTCGACCCCCAGAAGAAACTAGTTTCTGCAGTTTCATCTTCAGTGAAACTAGATGGCCTTCCCATGAAAGATCTGCATGATACACAAGTGGCTCTTATAAAGTCATGACATTTGCAGCACAGAAAACATAATGCCATTTAGAAAATGAACCCAAATGCATAAAGAAAAACACAAAAAGGAAGGGAGAGTGGGGGGGGGGAAGAAATATGAATACTAAAATGACTGCAAAAACTGTGCTAACCCTTTAGTAGAATTCGACCTTCCAAGCACAACAGGAAATGATGCCTTTGACACGTATTCTTGCTGAGAAAGCTCAACTCTGAACCGTTTTACGACCTTCAATGGTTAACCAAAAATTGTGAGAGATGTCAAGCACGTGCGCGTGCACACACACACACACATCACACAATACACATATATAAGACAATGTTAGGTTGACTGCATATACTCACTTTTGATTCATTTGTTGGATGCACCTTTACTCTATCTGGAATTTGATAGTGTTTGGTTCCCTTCATTTCTCCATAAAGTTTATCTTCCTGCACAATGTTAGCATCCATTTGTTTTGTGTAAAATATTTTTAAAATTTAAGTGACTAGCAACAAAATACATAACAAGAGATGCACGGAACAAATCAGACCTTTGCCATCCTGCTACTTGGTGATCTCTCATCCGTATCAAGAAATTTATGGGATCCAAGCACCGATTTTGAAGGCTTGGACACAGTCTCATTCCTTTGGGCCATCTTGGGACTGCTACTATGATCCTCATGTGAACAATGCTCCATGTGTTCCCTGGTATTTATCCTACCATCACAACCATGATGGTTAGAAACAGAATCAGATCTAATCGCTTCCATGTCATGCTTAAACCTCAATTTGTAATTCCCTTTGCTGCTATAAACTGAAGTTTCACCAGCAAGATCATCATAACTATCCATGGGAGAATGCCTGCCAGGATTCGAGTTAGAATAGTTGTAAGATGTAGATCTCTGTTTTAGCTGGTGGTGAGATTTCATCTCATGAGAATCAGATGCATTGATGGGGTGACACTTTGGCCCCTCCATGTCTGAATCCTGAGAAGTCCTCCAGGAACTGTGCGCTTCCTTCCTCTGCAAATGTATAAATTAAAACATATATTAGATTTCTATAATCTCTGCACTATGCAACCAGCTCAAATATTATAGGTCTATGACACTGTGATGCCAATACTATAATCACAGCATCCCTTAGAAACTTTATTCAGGAAATGAAATATATAGATCAATCTATACTTCTCAAAAATGATAAATACCTCAAGTATAGGTATCACTTAGAGTTTTGAGGACATTCTAAATTGCTTTTGACCTTAAGTTGATTTAAAGTATTTTAGGTCTTAAATTGCTATTTATTGTAGAAGTTCTCATTAGTTAACCCCATCACACTTTATCCACCTTCTACAGAGTTGTCACCTCACAGAATTGAAGATTAAACCGCTTGACGAGCACTAGAACTGTAAAAATATTAATAAAGTGCGAATCAACTTACAGTTAAGGTGCTGAGACTGGATTGCTTTCGTACTTCAGAAACACCAGGAGAATGGATCCGACCAAGATCCCCAACATAGAATGGTCCTGCCAAAGTGTTGAGAGGTAATCTATGGAAAAACTAAAAGAAACTTATTTGAAACAAAGATTCATGGTGATAACAGAGACATTAATATAAAAGTATTTGCACCAAAATATGAACTATGTGGTAAGGATGCAGCGAAAGCAATGGCTCACCACCAAATAAAAGGAGTAGCAGAATGACAAAATGATAATGTACATAGCAGAAGCAAAGAAAAACCACCATCTAACAGTATCCATAAAGAAAATCAAATTCTGTAACTTCAGTCAGAGACAGAAACACATGAAAGTTTACTTTTTATGCAAGTGTGACAAAGAAATTTTAGAAATCAAGGAAGGGTGACAAAACACAACCCAAGCAATCATGATCCCTTCATCAGCCGGCAACATAGGTGGTTATTGTAATTATCAAATGCGCAAGAATGGAACATAGATATGTTCACTTCCATGTACTAACAACATACAAGTGCAAACCTAAAATTCTAAAAATATTAAGAAACTGAACTTCTGAAATCATATTTAATCACAAGAATTATTTTGTATTTCACTCAACTTTATATCAATTGCAACTGAGTTCCATAGAAATAGATTAGAAACAAGTGTCCGGACATACCATTGATTGGATTCCTACTTGGTGATGCGAATGCATCAGGGGGAAGTGACTGGAATTCAACACCAAGTGGTGGACCATCTTCTTTATAATGCCTGCCCAATTGTTTCTTGACAGCAGTAATAGCAGCATTTTCAATTTCACCCTTCACTTTCAGATATCCTGATGGCTTATGTCCCATGCTAGTTGCACCCTTGGGAACAAAGGGTATAGTAACTCCATTTTGTGGCAGGTATCTGGAAGTTTCAATATCATAAGCATCCTCATCTTTAGGAGAAAACTTATGTTGTAATGATGACCCACTTTCTGAAGATGTATCGTCCATGCCACTAGCATTCCCTATGAATGGACTTGCATGATCATGGGTGATGTCAGCAGCAGGAAAATCGTGCCTATAAAGTCTTTGACTCTGAACTTCCCTTGGATCAATGTTCCTGTAATCACCCAATTTAGTGCTGCCACAAGAATCTTGCCATAATCCACTCCCATGATCCTGAAGGATACCACTAGACCGATCTAATCGTCCATTAGCATACGCTTCATCTTTCAATGATCTATTGTCTTTCAATCTTCTGTGGCAGAACCAACTAGATATTTGCTTTTCTGTCAATCCTATACACTCTGCAAGTTCTGACTTCATTTCTTCTGTGGGATACTTGTGTTCTGAGAAAACCCAGAAAATTTACTTTCAAGGACATCATCACTAACATCAGAAGGATACAATGAAATATATATTGAGAAGCAACAATACCTTTATAGAATTTCTCCAAACCAATGACTTGAGCAGGTGTCTTGAGTTTTCTTTTGTTATTCTTCTCCCCACAGACTGTATTTTCTTCAGACTGTGCCTCTCCCAAATCTAAAATGTTGACCTCATAAACAAAATCATATGACATCACATTTCCCATTGGATCCAAGCAGAAATGAGAAAACCAGTAGAGAAAGCTTGCATGGATGTATATAGAACTAGGACTACAGGAGGTACAAAAAATCCATGTATAAAACTCATCTTCTGATTTTGTGAGCACTTCCAGGAATGTAGTGCCTCCAACTACTAAAACCAATGCCCTCAAAAAGGGAAAGGTCAGATGTACGCACTCAAAATCCCAAAATATAAAGACATCCAGGTTATAGAAAAGCTGGAGAACTCGCTGAAACTCTGCTTCTCTCCCAAATCAAATGAGTTTTCTAATGAAACCCCATAGTTCAGCTCAAGCAGTGGAAAATGCCAGACTAGCATGTGTGGTATTGGCACACATCTGAAATACAAATCTTGCCACTATTGAGTACAATACAAGTAACCATGCCCTAGGCCTATAGGCTGCAATTCACTGGCTACACAACTGTTGGGTGGATAGCAGGCAGCCAGAGAGCAAAGGATGTCAGGCGGCCAGGTGTGGATAAATCTAATGAGAAAAATATGCCTCCTTCTGTCTTCCCAAACATTGGAAAGACTCCAAATAGTTGTCAGCACAAGAAGTTTTCAGGTTCTTATCTTAACAACTCAGAACACATGAAAGAAAAAAAAAAAAAAAAGCTCACAGAGTCACAATTAAGCCCTAGAAGCAAGTGTAATACAAGGATATCATAGTCCACCCAAATTTAAGAACATCGACACAACCTAAACACTCTCAATCTCAAATAACATGTATCATAATAGGCTTCAAAATAAATGAATGACTTAGTTCATATGCAAAACAATTACACCCACGTAATAACCTCAAACTAAAAACTACTGGATTCTGACAAGAACGTGCAGGAAAGTAGAAGCAAAAGGAAATTGTAAAAGCACGGAGTGAAATCTTCCACCTGTTAGGACAGCAGGGGAACAACAAAGGGCAGTAAATACAAAGATAATGACAATCAAAATCCTACGTTTGCAGGAAATTGTTTTCTAGGCAACAAAACACCCTTAGCTCACAGGCCACAGTTCCAAATGCCAAAATTCTAGCAGCAATACTGCTGGTTGCACAATAATGCCTCTGGTGCGTGAGAAACAAAAAAAAAAAAAACAAAAACAAAACAAAATTTGCCATTTTGAAATTGCGTTCCTTGAGTTTCCGATGTACCGGAAAAAAAAAACGAAGAAAAAGAAATTGCGTCCTCTCAATGACCCACCAAGCACAAAAATCAGCAAGAAAACATCCCAATGCGGAAAATTAGAAAACAAGCTATTCCAAAAACCAATCCAAAAGAAAACAGAAAGAGGGAGAGAAAGAGAAACCCAATTCTCTAAACGAGGCATAGATTGAGATTAAGAACATGATATTACCTTCCATGGCCTTTTGACTTTCAAGGGGAATTATTTGTTCTCTCTCCTGAATTTTGACTTTGGTTGGCTCAAAAAGAGAACCCCTTTAGACCATAATCACAGAACTTATACACCCACAAGAGAGAATGCAATATGGCTTTGCATCTCTCATCCAATGTGGATTTGTGTGTGTGTGTGTGTGTGTGTGTGTGTGTGTGTGTGAGAGAGAGAGAGAGAGAGAGAGAGATATATATATATATATATAGAGAGAGAGAGAGAGAGAGAGAGTCTGGGTTGCTTCTAGGAAGGAGGAAAAGCACAATGAGGGAATTCTTCTGTTACTTTTCCTTCCTTTCAGTTTGCTTTGCATTTGCTTCTATGTTTCAATTAGCTTTTACGGGTGGGTTTCTTCTGTTTTGTTTTTAATTAGCGTCCAATGATGGCCATAAGGTGCACTTGTGTTTATCTCCTCACCTTAAAAATCTGTCTTTTTCCCAGAAAATCAAACAGTAACCATACAGAAACCAAAAATACCAGGAAAAAAAAAATTAAAAAAACAAAAAACACTTTGGGTACGTACGTGTAAGATTTTCTGACGACTTTCTTTAGGTACTTCCCTGGTCGTGACATGTCCTAGAATGGACTTGGGCCTTACGCTTGTCGCATAGAAAGAAATACCATAGCTGCACAGGGCCCGGCCGAACTGCCAAGAGGAACAATAAAAAGTTACCACACCCATACAGTCCCCCCCCGGGTACCAATTAGGAGTTAAATCAGCACAATTTTGAAGTCCAGATCGAAAATTTTAGAATTAAAAATCATGCACAAGGCATTGGCAGGCGACCACTCAAAATCAAGGTGCCTGATGATAAACTCGTCGAGGAGGGATAGAATTCATGTAACCCACGCTGATTAAATTTGAGATTAAGAATTTTTTTTTTTTTTTTTGTTATTGTTGTTTCAAAATCAGTTACAAGAGTGTGCAAATTGCATAAGTTAGCTAGAGAAGATTGAGAATTTGAAGGCTTTCAGGGTCCTCAAAGTAAATAACAGTATGTGTTCTCAATGGTACAAATGCGTCTATTGAGTATCCTTTTTAGTTTCTAGCCCTTTCGTGTCATTCCACCTTTTGGCCAGAGTTGGGTTTATCACTTTCCTGAGATGATCCAGCTGACTCCTCAAACTCCATCAACTGCAAATCATGTCAATAGATGTATGGCCATATTAATCAGACCAATAAAATGAACAAGTCTATGCTGCACAAGTAAACCTAAGATCTTGCTGTGTGTTTTTCAATGTCTAAACCTATTTAAGAGCGTTAAACTAAAAAGAGAAAAAGGAAAAAACTCCCCAAAAAACAAATAGAAGCCACAAAAAAAAAAAAAAAAAAAGATCACGTGGGTTGTTGGACAAACCGGTTTCACTTCACCGTTCCATATGACATGAGCAGCTAAGAATCCTATTACAGCTGGTACAATGTACAAAAGTGCAGGCTGCAAGTACAACATGAAATCACCGGTATTAAGAGGGAGGCAATCAAAGTTGACAGATCAAAGAAGGAAAGACTCTATGGGGAATAGAAAATTCAAAAAATGGGGTATCATCTCAACTCACCTGTGCAGCTTGGAACCAGTTCATGACGATAATAGTAAGAACCACACCAAAAGTATATCCTAGAAAAGCACTTTTAAAGTACTGGCTGTCTTTTCCTCTGGACACATCAAACCGCAACGCCAACGCAACAAAAATGCCTGAAAGGCAGACATACATCACAGCCAATGAAGAACCAAAGAAAGTAACCATCTGATAGCATGCTAATAAACAGAGCAAGTCCATTATCAATATTTCCCAGCTTCATATGCACAACTGGAGAGGAGATACTCAAAACTACCAAACTACAGATTTCATCCAATCCAGGAAAGAACTTGTATAGCAGGCACCAAACCATGGCTACTGTCCATGTTTTAACTCGAAATTTCAGCAACTTACCAGGAATTACGATGTCTCCAAGTCCAAGCATGGAAAATGGCCGTGAGGCATCTCTTGTTGGGAACAAAAGCTGCCAAAACCATATGGTAGACATGCAATTACGATACCACAACAAAAACACCTAAACTTTACACACAAATATCTATAATTAGGGCAGTGAATGTTCAATTTAAGAATACTAACCTTAATGGGAGCATCAAAAGATTTTGCTACACTAACCATTACAGGAGTGAAGAAAACCCAGAAAATATCGTAAACAAAAAGTCCAGCCTACAATATCATTGGAAGGCAAAAGGTTATATGTTAGAAAGGATTGTTAAGAGCATAAAAAAGGTGTCCAGATGCCATCATATACTGGACAGATTCAACAAAATCAGTTACTTTGCAACTGAAAAGCAAATTGATAATTTGAGAAATCCAGCATGTAACAAAGTTTAGAAGAAAGCAGATACCTGTTAGCAATTTTCTGCCATCTTACTTTTTTTTTTAGAGAAAAGTAAATTCTCCTCTCTCTGTTTTTTTTTTTTAATTCATAGATGTCGGCAATGCAGATGGAGTGCAGTCTTGATGTTAATTATCATCACATAAGATCCATGATGCAGGTACTTGTTTTGGAAGGTGGAGACACAAGTGATGGATTCATGGTATAGTTACAGTTTATTTACTTGGTTTTGGGGATGGGGGATTGAGTTAAATGTCTGCAGGTCATATGAACCAAGCCCATCAACAAAAAAGATCTAACATGCCACAATTGCTTATAATGTAAGCGACAAGATTTGCATTATCAGGTTGGAGTATGCTAATAAAACCTAATACTGTCAAGAAAATAGCAGAATTAAACATCTAGTCAACACCAACTGGAGAGAGAGAGAGAGAGAGAGAGAGGGAGAGGGAGAGAGAGAGAAGGAAAGATCACATCTCAGTACCAAGAGGATGGCACCAGTCTTAAAAGACCCAAGGGAGAGCATTTCAATTCCCTACAAAAGAAACAGATATAATCCTTCACCCACAGTCCATAATTCATATCATACAAAACAACAGCAAACAAATGAAGATAATTAGAGCAATGAGATTTCTATTGAATAAATGATGCCAGACCTGAATACAGAAAGACAATCCCAAAATATTGTTTGCGAGCCAATGCTTCTGAGAAGCATACCAAGCACAGAAAAATGTTCCAGGTATTGCTGCAATAACCTGAGATCTTGTGAACTCAATCTCCAAAGCTGTGTAACAAAGGTTTAAGGAAAAACATCATTCTGCATAATACAAGCATGATGTCAACTCGATCAAAGAGGAGCCCTGAAAAGCAGAACATTAATAGAAACAGTTCCGTATAAAGAGCAACAGGCAACACACATATTCTCTGAGTGTAAAGGGGCTAGTATCATCAGAAAAGGCCATGCGTGTAGAAACTCACAAAGTGTGCCATAACATGCCAGAATTCTTTCTGGATAATGCAAACAGATACAGCACCAGTCCACCCAAATTACATTAAATGGAACCACCCCAGATACAAGTCAAGTGTCTACTCATTGAGATTCATTTATCAAATGTGCATTAAGACATTAAGTTTTAAAAATTTTCAGAAAATTTCAATGAACACAATATAGGAGCAGCAAATTGTGTACAATTAAATTGACTAGACGGTAACAATTCACCATCAACTCTTAAGCATTTAATCAATTCAATTTCTGAGTTCCCCAAAAATAGACATCCAGGCAGTACCAAATTTTGTAGACTATTATGACACAGGTATACAACACCAACAGAAAGCATATAAGATTTCAAAGTCAATCATAACTCAGAACAAAATTGTAAGACTGGAGATATGGTGAGATGCATACAACGAAAATATGGAAAGTGCCAGATAATAGGGTTTTCATTCCAATGCCTCGGCAAATAACGTTTAATAGCCGGTAGCAATGTTGCCCTGAAAAAAAAAAAAGATGACAAGAGAAAATGATGTCAGTGGCAAATCAGTTTTGTCGCATCAAATGTCTGATTGCCACCAAGAAATGAACAAATAACAGGACTTACGAGAGTGCAACAATTCCAAGCACAAAAAAGTAGCAAGTCAAAACAGCATTAACCAAGTCTTTTGAAAGAAACTTGAAAAGCAAGAATAGTGACAAGAGCATTGCACTCCCAACAAAGGGAAAGCGCATTGCATGTTCATGGGACATCGTTTCCTGGAAATTGAAAACATAAAATTTTAGGACGCTCAAACTAAAGCAACAGCTGAATAATGCAAGTAAGAATAAAATGAATAGAATTCTTTCTCTGTGCTTACTGCAGGAGGAGTTGGCTTGACAGATCGGTAGCAACCAACATAAACTGTAAGGCAGGCACTCAATATCACATTTAAGTTAGGGTCAACCTTCACAAAAAGTGGTGCTAGTGTTAAACCTGCAATGATGATGCATAAACGGCATTAGAAAAGAATCACCTTCCCAAATTTCTATGACCTCAAAGAAAGAACCCATCCACAAAGCCCACTGCCCAAGTCCAGCACTGTGCTACTGTATTTCGTAAACTATCGAATTGATATTTATGTTTTAAATAAATGCGCCCCCTCTCCCCACCCGAAACACCATGTAAAAAGGGTGCATTCACGCAAATGATTTAACATCAAACCTGCTAAAGCCAAATTTGCAATCCGTTCGCCGTTCTTCATCGCTTCGGATCCTAAGCAAATGCCCTAAGAGAATATTCAACTAACTGACAGTCTAAGCACAATGAGAACTTGAAGGATGAACTGGAATCTACCCAATTATAGTTACCTCAGAGGATCAAAAACCTACAATTAAATAATTTCAATCAGATTCGTCTGTTAAATTCCACTGAAATTCTCACCTTGTTCAACAAATGCCACAAGAGAAAAAAAAATAAAAAATAAAAATATCTTCCGCGCCTCAATTTTCTCAGCAACCAAACAGGAACTAAGAAATTAACAATCACGGAAATCTCATTCACGCTTCCATCTAGAGAGAGAAAAAATACCTGAAAAGGAGAGAGGAACAGAACAAACGACTCTCTCTCTCTCTCTCTCTCTCTCTCTCGCTCTCTCTCTAACCGTTACTGGAAACAGAGATCGAAGAAAGCGAGCCCGAGAGAGAGCAGAAGAGATCGAAAGGGTTTAACAGGTAGAAAATGTCAGGTTAAAGAGACATTTACAGTCACGCATGGGCACGGTCACTGCCAATAGCGTAAAAAGGTTACTGGAGTTTTGTACGCGTGTCACAGTATGATTGGTGGTTCCAGAGGTAATTAGTGTTTTCCCGTTACTTAATGGATTAAATTTTTGTCGTGTTCGCGGTCTCATCAAGACGCTGGATCGTTTCGGGAAAGCCACGTCTACCGTCCAGTCGAGTTTTGCCATGTCTTCTGCTACTTAAAATATCTGCCCTCCTCACGACTGCACTCTGTATTTAGATTTTCTATTTTTTCTTTTTATTATTATTATTAAGGGATAAGAATATTCTATTATTCTGACACGTGAAAGTTACATTCTCGGAGTTTGTCCAAACAGTTTGCATTGGGAGCAAAGACAATTCGCAATTGGTACAAAAGCTTGTGGCTTTATGTTACCTTAAACGGGCTGATTTTGAACTTTTGGTTTTAACTTATAGGAGTTGTGGGTCCAGCAAGTTGGTACTTAATTTACCAACCCAAATTATTTAATTGGGATTATTAATTATACATTTATATTTTTTATTATTAAAAATATATAATAAACAATTACGACTTTACAATGTATGAGACCATTTATTTTGCATATGTTCAAATGCATTTATTCATCATTTTTTTTTTTTTTAAGGAAAATGAGAAGTGAAGGGTTTTTCCGCGTCCATAAACGCTTGTGGTAGACTTCTTGGAGGACTGGTGAAGATTGGTTGGGGGAGGTGCATAGGTAAGCAGCCACCAATGGGGGACTGTAATGAATGTTTATAGGTTAAACATTATGGTCAATGCGGTGTGCAAATATCATGGGATTGACTGACCATTGTCGAACTCTCTTCATTGGACACATAGAGGAAATGGGCTTCTTCCTTTTTCTTTTCTTTTTTTTTTACGTGAATTTTGAGACTTGTAATTAACACACGTATTGTAGCCAAGGGCAGGCCCATTTAGGAGAAGCTTTCTAGTCACTTCACTTGCAAATGCTCCAATTCACTGTTGAGTGATCTCATGCTGACTTTTGCGTTTATAAAAATATTAAATATATATATTTTTATTTATTATAAAAATAATATTCTGTGTAATGAATTAGAAAAATTTTTTTATCATATTTAATATTATTTTTTGGGGAAGAATTATTATTCCATGTTTTGGTAATAAACTTCTTTTGATCATTTTTCTTGGGGGTAACTTTATTCTTCTCAGTTGTTGACATGAACATGGAGTACGTCTGGAACTCCGAACAAATTTGCAAGAAAACTAGTTGCAAATTTCCAATCAAAGACACAGGTTTTTCACGTCCAAACTCGAAGATTTGCAGGAAAATTCCCCATAGTTTAAAGTGCAACTTCTCGATCGGGCATACTTAATTAAGTACACCAAATCATAAATTCTTCTGGTGCAATTGCTTCGACCACACGTTTCGTTACACAAAAGTAAAAATTCTGACTATGCGCAATTCTTCAACCATACGCGTGATGAAAAAAAAAAAAAAAAAATTGCGGCAAGAAATTTCAGGAGTACAGACAGGCGTAAGCCGCGGTGGTTAATCCCAGTTTGTATTCTACGCTTGTCTCCGTGTCGGCAGGGTTTCGTAGCAATGGTGCTTGAATTTCCACATACGTCTCAGTGCAATGAATCAAATATGTAACATGATTCTTTTATTTACTTACTTCCACGACATGTGCATATCTTCTTGAAGTAGATTACCGAGAAATATTGTACTTGTAAACTTTGAATGCCGACCTAGGTTCTTGCTGCTAGACAGGCTGCTTGCAACGAGTGGTTTCCAAAGTTTCTTTAAATTCTATGATCGACAGGGCATGTGACACTCGAGTTAGGTATAAAATTAGACCTACCTTGGTTATTTCAGTGATAGTTTTATGTTTTTATGGAAAAGAACTGAATCAAGATGTTAATAGATAATTTCAATTTAAGTTCATAACAACATTTTTTTTATTGTTTCTTATTAAAAAAAAAACACATGTAAATATATAGTTCCTTAATTAGAATAATGCAACATAAAATTTTCAGTTTAATATATTCCATTGTGAGCAGATTGGCTATATATATACACACACACACACACATACACACACACACACACACACACATATTTGTTTTTATTTTCAATTTTTGATGAAAAATACTTTTGACTCGTTAAAACCAAAGTCAGCTTAATCCCTCAGGTCAGGATTTCTGTCACTTAGTTCTTCATATTTGTATTTTTTTTAAAAAAAAAAATACAATATAATTTACAGTATAATGACGAATAAAATAAAATTTTAATTGTTAAATTTAAAAATTAAAATATCATTACAATTAATTATAACTAACCACACTCTCGTCTAATTTCATTTATTTATTCCGGGTCTTCTAAACATTTTCAAATAGCCCTGTCTCGACCTTTTGGCAAGAAAGTCAGATACCATCAGTCAAATTCCGGACAATAATTTTGTTACTATACGGCCTCTGGATCATCGAAAAATTGAGATATCATGTATATTTGGTCGAGCTAGCTGTTAAGTTTTCTCAATGACAAATTCATACAAATTTTTGGTAACCCAAAAACCAAACTTGGCTATAACACATCGGCCGTTTTGATGGTACATTTGAGTTTGAGAACTGTAATGCGTCAATGCAGTATATCACATTATTAATAAAAATAAGTGGTTTGTGTGAAAGCAGTAAACACATGGCAATGTCCTCCTCGGAAGACACAAACAACCAAGGTGATGGTGGCTGTTGCCTGAAACTTCCATGATCCAAAGTCAAAAGGGCTAGTGGCTGCCGGAGATTTAGCAAAATTTGAGAAAAAAAAAAATAATTCTTTTGAATGTTATTAAGATGGTGATATCTGATTTTTTTTAATTATTATTTTTACCTTAATATACAAACTATTCACGTACATTAAAGAGAAAATGTTAATTTCTGAGGAGATAAGTGAAGGAAATAGCCACTAAACACCCACATACATGTTAATTTCGTTCTCGATATATGGGATTCTAGGGCATGCACTTGCCGTATGATCCCCCCACTTAATCAATTAACACCTTTGTGAGAATATGACCCTCATTTATATATCGCAAAATAAAGTTGATTTCAAGTGGGTCTGTTTGGAACCAGCAGGCGAAAGTCTCTGGTCAATGACTCGATCCATTAATGCATAGTTAAGGTGGAAGGACCAATCTATGGTAGTCTATATGCCATAAAGGAAAAAAGATGATCGATCCAACCGCACACTTCAGTTGTCATCAGTTGTTGGGCCAAAGTGCAGTTTGATGTGGCTGAAAATTAAAGGTAGTTCTGGTAATTAACTGGTGCAGGTGAGTCCAATATTTGAATGGCTATATCATAAGATGTTCGTGTCAACACAAGGGACAGTTCGAAACAACATGTCGACGTTTACTGAATCATACGACCATGTTAGTCATCGGATGAGAGACGACATAGTCAGTGTTCAAAATTTTGAAAATAACCAATTAATTGATAGATAATGAGGTGGGGAGACCTCGTTGCTCTCAATTGCATTTACATTTGTCGTAAATCCTTCAATCTACCACGACCTGCAATTGAAATACTTCGGGATACTTGGTAAAGTAAAATAACGATAAAATATGACAAAACAACATTATTTGATGAAGGTTTAAGAATTGACAACTTAAATGGATCAAATTAAGAATTTCGTAACCTCATTTGACAAAATGTTTGATTAATCTTTTCCTTTTTGGAACATACTCGAAGCATTTGTTGTTTCACGATATTTAATGCAGTAGCTCTGGTTGCTGCGTCCACCTTCACAAAAATGGCAGCCACTCTCCTTACACAACTAAGAAACCCCCCCCCCTTTTTTTTTTTTTTTAATTTGTTTAAACAAGGGAAACGCATGCTTTAAACGTGTAACGAACGAATAAATAAATAAATGAGGATGCTTTAAACACTTGCCTAACGAAGTCCAAGGGATATCTTTGTTAATAAAGTGAACGTGTTTACCACTTCTTATTGCATGTTTAGATGGTTGGTTCTCTGCTGAATCGCGAATAGAATGAATTAATTTTGATTGCAATACGAGAAAATAATAAAGACCCAACACGTCCAAACAAGATACAAAAGATGACAATAGTCATATGTTAAAAGAAGGCAAAAGTTCAAAAGCAGTATGCGAGGCAATTTTGCCTTTGCTTTTTTTATTTTTTTCCTTGTAATTTTGTAAAACGAAAAATACCAACCAATAAGTCCAGAGTTGTCCCTTGCAATTTGGTTGACTTGTCCAATTTTGACAACATATGCATAATGCATCATGCTGTTTCCTTTTTATTTATTTATTTTTTTTTTCCTTTTTTTCTTTTTGGTGGGGAGGGATCGTAAATCAACATGAACCTTGCAATTTAAGGTCAGATTGAAGGCTTAAAGGTTGCCCTTTGATGAGTTGAAACAAAAAAAGTCTGATGTGATGCTGTGGCTTAAGGTTTAGAAGGACTCTGGAGAAGTCGAAAAAAATGATCTGTTCAAAGCCGGCATGGCTGACCACCGACCCCTTTGAAATTAAAGAAATCATTAACCTAGACTTTCTCTCAAGTCAATCTTCCCCCATCTCGTATATATTCGACCTCTTTGCCATCTCCTTTTAGCCCAGCATTTCTCAATCCCACAAGTCGCAAATCTCTAATTTTCTCTCAATCATAATAGAGATGGGAAATACAGCATTGTCTTCCTGCTGCAAACAAAGCTCCGACACTTCAGTGAAGCTCATCTTCTGGGACGGAACGATGAGGATTCTAACAGGCAACAAAGGACTTGTCGCCGGAGAGATCATGTTCGAGAATCCAGACAAGATGGTTTGTCATGCAGATTCTTTCTTCATCGGCCATCCAGTCCCGGCCCTAGCCATTGAAGATGAGCTCCTGCCTGGCCAAACCTACTTTGTCCTTCCCATTGATCGGTTTGCGTGCAAAGTTTTATCATCTTCTTCCATTGCGACCCTTAGCTCCAGCCCTCAGCGGTCACCTATAACTTTTGGTGAGTGCCCTTTTGAGTACATAAAAGGTGCAGACGGTAGGGCTTTGATAAGGGTGATGCCAGAATTTATAGCAAAGCTTATCACTAGCGGTAGAGAAGAATCTGAGTCGATTAGCCCTAGCAGTGGATTTCTCTGTAGCACGCCAGAGTTGAAGAAGCACTATGAACAACTTGTTCGGTCCAAGGACCAGACGTGGTCGCCAAAACTTGAGACCATTTCGGAGTACAAGGTTAGGCACTCACCATGTGGGTTCATTGGGTTTGAATGGAAGCAAAAAGAACCTAGTTAATCAGTACATCGTTTTAATTTTCGATCTAGTGGGTACTACATGGATATTAATTAATCATTTTAATTAGCTCCTTTAAATCTTCTCTTGATGAATTGAAATGTACAGAGAAGTTCAATTTTCCCCCTTTTTTTGATGCTTCCTTACAGCAACAATTATAATCATCTCGTACATGAATTTTTCAATGTATGCTTTTTAGGCAAAGCCTGGTTGCTAGCAAGATTTCATTGTGCGTTTAATCCACACAATCTCGTGTTTGCCCTCACCACTAGCCACTAGGTTAACCATGCAGCTATGTGGTTGCTTGCTTAATACACAATATTGATTTGCAAATCAGTATTCAAGCCTAGGCCCCAGCCATTTGTGGTTAAGACCAGAACTAGTGTGGCAGGAGAAGTTTTGAAGAGTCACTAAACGATTTTAGCTGAGGTTTTCTAAAAGCAGAATGCATTTATATGCTTAGGCGGCTTGGGCATCCATGGCAGTGCACGAAAGAAAGTTTCTCCCTTTTGTAGCATGCATGAGGCTACCAGACAATCAAAACAATTCATGCAGGGTCGGACCCTCTTACCTGAGCTTTGTGGATGAGACCGTTTGCACAGACCAAGGATTTCCCATCAAAAATGGGTTCGTTGTCATCAGAAATGTAGAAGGGAGAAAAAGTCGCATCATTCAGAGAGAATTCTGGCGGTTCTGCTGCAATGTTTTTATGCCTTATCCCGCATGATAATGTCACTAGTAAGGGCCATAAATCGGAGGAAGAAGGCGCTTGCCAAAGGGGCAAGTGCCCATATGGCTGCTTAACTTGTGCTTGTAGTACCATATGCTACCAGGAACATGTTTGTGCAAACTTGTATGGATTGACCTTCAGGCAAACCTAGCTATGGCTTTGTAGGATATGCAAACCGGTATAGTAATTAGTATTTTTCTTAAGAAAAAAAAAATTAAGAGAACATACAATATGCACAAATTATAAACTAAAGTATCTAATTTAATTCATAAAACGAAAAATATTTCATGATTATATTGTTTTTCGTCTAACCAACAAATGTTTATAAGGAAAAAAAATATTATTCGAATGACTACTAAGAAGTTTAAAATTACATATATGTATGTATCAGATACACTAATTAAAATTAATTAATATGCGTGTTGGGATTTTTTTTTTCTTATTGCGTTAGACATGTTTGAAGTTGTTCAACGCACAGACAGCTATTGTCTAACACGACACAAACACGTATTAGAATGGAAAGGACTTTTGGCAGAGGACAATGCGGTGCAATCAGCCAGCCATTGCGTCATGGGCCAAGATGGTCCATGCATTACGATACAGAAAGATGGTTGGTCCACAACAAGAGGCACCTGCCGGGCCTGGAAAACAAAATGTCATTATATGATTACAGCGAGTTTTTTTTGTTTTTTGGGACAACGAGTTAAAAGGCTCAACATTGACATTCATGTCTGTAACTATTGCAAGCTGGGAAAAACACAAAAAAAAAAAAAAAAAAAAAAAAAGGAAGACAAGCAACTTACTCTGCAATCTAGGTCTTCCAAAATTAAGTCCATTTCTTTGGAGACCCAACATTTGTTGCTAAACCAACTTAATGTTAGACCATATGTTTTTTCTTTTTTTTTTTTTTGGGGGGGGGGTGTGAATGGCCTTTACATGTCATAAATCAAAGGAGTTCTCTTTTTTCTTTTTTTAAAATTAAAAAATCTATTGATCGTCGTCGTGAATTACACCAAAAAGAGAGAGAGAGAGAGAGAGAGAGAGAGATTAAATGTCCGAAAGTTCAAGCCTCGTTCTTGAATGTTGACCGACTAAAGTTGAGTATGGCTGGCTATAGGCCTCCATGTTAATGGAATCGGCCCAAAAATACGGGAAGTGTTGGGGAAAGTGTGCAAAAGTAGTAGAACGTGTGACTCATTGGATGTGTGGTTGGGCTTTTCACCATCACAAGAAGGAAGTTCTTTGAACGTGAATCCACAACACCTGCAAAAGCTTACGTGGCAAAACCCCATTTGGTCCCTTCTCGGTTGGAGGGAAGAAAAGAAAAGGAGAATAAAGGAAGGGTTGAAGCTGAAATACACAAACGGGCTGATGATGGGACGGAAATTGCAGTAAAAGTATACAATTAATTATGAAAGAAAAATAATAATAAAGGAAAAACAACGCACAAAGGACAAATTTTTTTATGCTTTTTCGATTTTTCCCCCACAAAAGTGCTCATACTACCAGATCTAGAACGACAGACCGTGACTCACCCTCAGTCCGTGCATGCTCAGGCTTGCCCTGACACGTCTACTACCTCTCTACTTCTATTTTTAGGCCTTTTTCAGTGTGCACTGTGACTCTCAGCCCTTTAATGCCTTCAAAACATGTCTCCGTGATCTTCTTCAATGGACAATGTATAACAAAGCTTTTACTTAATCTCACGGCCCAAAACACACACACACCCCCCCCCCATTGGGGATTGTTTTTCATTTTTATTATTTTTCACTATTAACCATTCTCTTCATTAATATAAATTTAATTAATTTTACTAATATGAATATTTCAATAAAAAATTAAATCCACGTTTTAAATTTATTTGAAAATTTAGCAACAGAATTTAAAATATATTCAGATGTTGGGAAGTTACCTTTTTTATTTTTTTATTAACTTTGAGATTAAAGTGGTTTCGTTGATATTTTAAAGATTGAAAAACTATTAAAGAAAGAAGCGCGTGTACGACGAAGCAAGGCAAAGGCGCGTCCAACGTTCCCATGTACTCGCATTTGAGCCTATAGAACTGGAGAGGAGCCAGTGGTCAATAAAAATGATGCAGGGCTCGAGGCATTCTACTCTACACCAGTGCCTATAGCTAATTGGCCTCGGGATGTGCAGAACCTATTCGTTCTAAAAAGTTGGCAGTCTACCTAAGTCGCTAGATCTGCTACTTTTTTTTCGATTCACAATGGCCACTCCCTTTCCTTCACGCGCTTCTGTAAATTCCATTCTTACTCTCTTCTTTCTTTTTTTTTTTTTTTTTAGAGTAGAAAGATAAATGTTAATTACAAATAAAGTATGCGTTTAAAATTTTAAAAGTTAAATTTAGTGACGATTATTAAAATATATTTAGTTATCTTCTTTTTAAAATTTTATATGAATATGTGAAATGTAACATTAGGGTGTGAAATTGGATTTGGATAGACAGAAGTAATCCAGCCCAGGTTCTTACAAATATTTTTTATAAAATGGTTTTATTAAATTACCAGATATACAATTAAAAAAAATTATTGACACAAATTTATATTTTATTTTTTAAATTAAAATTTAAAAATAAAAATATAATTACTAAAATATCTCTTATAAAGACTTTTATCTTATATTAATTGAATGTTATGTTTAATGCTTGTAACCGTATAAAATACTTTTATTTGGGTTTGTTCTACGTCAGCTCCTAGTGTCTATGATAGTAATCACGTTAATTGTCATGAAGAAACTTAGAAAGAAAAAAAAAACAAACAAAAGAAAGAAAGAAAGAAAAGGGCCTGCCAATTATTCCTCCACTCCCAACGAAGAATTAATGCAAGGATATTGATTACTTTCGTTCTTCGAGGTTAACAAATACTACGAGAAAATGACTTCCCATCCGATGAACAACTACTGATCCGTTAAGATCACTTACTGTAAGCATTTATAGAACATCTACACTATTTACGAGCTTTTAAATCTTAGAGATACCGATTGGATACGATCTTTCAAGTTGTCAACATAGAAGCTGGAGTACGGAGTTTGAATGCTCTTTCGTTTACATTAAAATAATGTTGGCCCTTCCTACCAATCTTCTTATTAATAAATTTGACATGATGTATTTGATATAAATTCATCAAATTATGATATTAATCATTTTGAAATGTAAAATTATATATTCAATATAATTTTTTTATTTTAAAAAATTAAGAATAATAACAAATTTGAAGATTAAAATACACTATAATCATAAGTCATTACTAGTAGGTACACTTATTTAACATATTTATTACGCAAATTAGCAGCTTGGTCATCTCATGAAAACTAAAAATGCAAAACAAAACCCATATCATTATAATTATTTCTTTTTGTCATTAACACGAGATCTCGGCAAAAATTAACAGCTGAAATTAAACGGGCTGATTAAAGCATTTTTCTTGTTCAGGGAAATGGTGTGTGTGTGTGTGTGTATATATATATATATACATATCATTTTTTAGATACTAAGATGAGCAAGAGGGTGAAATGTAGCGGACTTGCCCCTCTCTTCCCTCTGGCCAGTTGCAATTTGAAACTAGAATCGACATGAGAGGATAGAAAGGGTAGATAAATATACTAACATAGTTGGCACTGTATCTGCCCCGGATCCTCATTTGCATGCAAAGGAATGACAATGTCAGCTCTTTTTTCATATATATAAATTACTACACCTATAAATTATAATCGAGAATTATCAACTGTTATTTATCATAAATCTTCTTAAAGAAAAAACTTATTATTCTAATATTCTTTTGGGTCTCAGTAATTTATTTATATTCAATAAATTTAAATTTCAATGTTACATATTTCAAAAATAATCTTTAATTTATAAAAAATAATATATTAAATTATTATCCTGGCAACACAGACCGGTAAAATTGAATAAAGGTCAAAAACAAATGAATAAATTGCAAGAAAGATGTTTTCCAGTTAAGAGGAATTGATTTGGGTGACGTGTAAGGCAATCGTCATGGCCGTCATTAAATAATGCTAGATTGTTGCGAGAAAGGACGTGGGTGCACGTGATACAGTATAGAAATCAAGCAACTTTTTCTTAAAATTCAAAATTAATTTGTAGATTATTCAATAATATATTATTTAAATAATGATTAAAGAACGGTTAGTCGACTAATTAAAAAATGACAAAGAGCAAAAGAAAAAAAAAGAAAAGTGAGAGAGAGAGAGAGAAAGCAAAGAAAGAAAGAGAGTAAGGACCACGGCATGACAGAGCACGGGGCTCAAGAAGGCCAAAGCTGCAATAATAGAGGGACAGCCCTACCTAAATTAACGGAGGTGGGCGTGCTGTCTGAACTCAGCCGTTCATCCGGTGGGTCCCAGATTCACCCTTCCGACAGCACACCAATAATTTCGTCTCGGCGAAGATGAACGATCTTTCCACGTTGAAATTATTTTAATCGTGCTTTTTATTACTTAACTTTTTCTTATTTTGTTTGTGATATTGATAATTTCGTCTGAATTATTGGACTGCCGAACAATATGGTGATGGGGTTTACACTTGCAGCCTCAATTATTCTTCTGGGTGGGTAAGATAACCGCAGAACAAAAGCAATAGGCTTGACTCTCTTTACCATTTGATATTCGTTTTAGTAGTAGTGGCTTAATAATTAGGAATGTTGAAAAATATAGGGATAGAGTACAGATTCTCTGGTCTCTCTTCATTTTGGGGTTCACACAAACTCAACTTCGCCTTTACATTCGTGTAGATGGGTTTAGGTTGGGGTTAAAAAAGAAAAGAAAGAAAGCCATATCCAATCGCACAAAATTTTAGTCGAATTTGATTATCATCAAATACAATAAATTAACTATCATTTCTCTCGCAAAGAAATTTAGTTGTTAAGTCAGGTTGAAGCGATCGATTAGACGGTATGATTATGAAAGTCAGTCTGCAACACATATAATTAAGCAGCTGCACTTTACGATAAATGGCTTTAAACAAAAGCTAAATAGAAGTGATTACATGCAAATCCCAAGAGCTGTCGAGTGGCAAATGATCTTTTCCATATTTGGAAGGTTTCGCCGTACTTTTCCCTAATATTGGTTCTGGCTAGGCATAGCAATCAAACCCACATGTTTTCGTTTCTTTTTTGTTGGGGTCAAGGCCAAAGAAGTAGGGTAGTCTGGTCTCAAACTCCCTAGCCTACCTGACCCTTGTTTAAAATAGTTGCGTGCTCTATTAATGCCAAAATCACAGCAACGGTAGTATTGAATCGGACATTGGTGCCATGCCAACAGCTAATTTTCTTCTTTTTTTTTTTTTTTTTTTTTTTTTGTCTATACACCGGCTTTGTTATTAATTGAACAAATTTCGCATGCACATAACCCCCATAATCTCTCTAGAATGATATGAATATTATATATACAAATGCTCGCTTAATTAGACAAATCAGGCATCGCATCATCTGCAAAGAGAAAAGCAACGCATGTACAAAAAGCTTAAACCATTGAGCTACATGGTCTTTCGATTCCTTTTCTGTTTTCCATGTCTACAGTCAAACGTAGGCTTTTTAATTTTCGCTCAAATGCGAATGCTACTAGGACTCAAAAAGTAAACACGAGATAAAAGATGGGGGTTTTCAAGCTAGATTGATTATTCTTCCATGACATATCTCGTCTCTCCATGTAAGCCATTGTTGTTGACGTGCAACCAATCTATGACAATTATCGTGTTATAATCTGATACAACCCATTGTCATTTGATCTTTCTCTAACTTGGACAGCGACAGTATACTTCATTAGCCCAAGTCTGGTGATTGTATGAAAATCGACAGAAGTCTGAACTTACTTTTCCTTGTTTTTCAACTTGTATGCCATGAATTGAAGCTGCTAGAATATCCCCAGCCACTCACATTTTGCGTGGTTTTAACTCTTGATGTGCTGTTTGTGTGCCTATGTATATACATATTACATGAACACATGGAAACAGTGATGAGCGCTTGGAATATGAACACATCATATCCAATACCTCCACATTAAGTGAAAGATATAAAATATTTGCCTCTTGTTGGTTTCTTTGTGACAGCATCTGCCCATATCTTACTTTCTGTCATTTCCTTTTCTTTTTGTTTTTCCACTTTTTTTTTTTTTTTTATATATATGCCTCTAAATATTTAAACATGATCGTTTTACCAGAAAAAACCCGAAGCAAGACAGTACAGATGTACCTGTCTCTTATACACATCTAGATGTGTATAAGAGACAGCTTTGTGACAGCATCTGCCCATATCTTACTTTCTGTCCCTTCCTTTTCTTTTTGTTTTTCCACTTTTTTTTTTTTTTTTTATATATATGCTTCTAAATATTTAAACATGATCGTTTTAACAGAAAAAACCCGAAGCAAGACAGTACAGATGTACCGCGAATTCAACAATGACATGAGAATTGAAAAGTATGCATACATATATTTTCAAGGGACCAATCTGAGCCAGTAATTATTTTAGCTAAAGCACAATTTTTAACAAATGAATACTTGAATGATTAGAATTCTGTTTGAACAGACGCAAACGCAATCCTGTAACCCTACCATCGCAAACTTCAAGGAGGTTGCGTTATAATTAGACTTCCACCTTCCCATCTTCCTCGTCTCTTTGCTTGCACTGGAACTGTGTGGCGGTCAACGGTGAAAATGGATTGGACGTTGAGGAGAATTTATTACGTTTTCGATTTAACGTTTTGATGTGACTAGGTTTTGATTTGATGTGCAAGCTGGCTGCCTTGAGTAGAGAGAAAGAGTGGCGTGCTGGCCTGGGCGTCAAAAAAATGAACTGGAATGCATATAATCGTCTTCCTTTTTTTGTTTTTTGTTTTTTCCTTCAACTTGTGTAATTATTCCCTTGTTTGATTTACTGACAAAGCTCTAACTATATGCATATCCATTTTGGATTTGATTCTGTTCGGTCCTATTTAAAATCTTGAGATAATCTAAGTGATAACAGGACAAAAACTCTATGCAATAAGACTCTCTGATCATGGTATGGTAATCTCTTTTGATAATTTCAGAGTTTTATCACAATTGGGATGAGTAATCTTAACCTGAAGACATTGGATTTGTGGCCAAGGTCCAAAGTCGCGATGGTACGTAGAAATTTCCTAACAATACTTAAATGGGGGTGTTAATTAATTCGAGGTAGTCTTATTAACTTAATTGCTAAATTGATCGATCCAATAAATTATTGTCCTCTGTCATTAGAGTGATTAACATTAATTAAATCTCAACTTGGCAATCCACTGCTATTTTTAATTATATTAATTTTGTACAGGGTACAGAAATTTCTGGCTGACCAGGGAATCGAGAGAAATTATTGGACTCGCAGCGGCCTAGCAGACTCACAATATTTGTTTAATACGGCTTGAAGATTCGACTCTGGACTATCACATCCAAATTCATTCGTTCTCGACTGGGTACAAGCTATGGTGATTTATTTTGATGTTCCTATGCATCATAACTAAAGACTGCACAATTTTTGCAGTAACCGTGTGGCAGCTCTCAATTAATTACGCATTATAAATCTTGGGGTTCTTCATTTACAAGTTTTATTCAATTAATTAATCATGTTATTCTTTTTTGGAGGACAGAAGACAGGATTTACATAAAATGAATCTGTTACAGCTCTCAAGACATACATCCATGACTGTTTGAGAAAAACTGTAGTTAGTTTCTTGTATAATTAGAAGCTATCAAACCAATGACATATTGATGCTAATTAGCCTAATTTAAGCATCTATTCAAGTCTTCTTCTTCTTCTTCTTGTTTCTTTTTTATTTTTTTTTTTTTGGACACATAAAATTTAAATTTTATATTTTTTTTGATATTTTAATAGAATAAGACATTTGCTCTTTAAAAAAATGAAATAAAATATAATTGGGTTATTTAAGACATTATTTCACAAGATAGAATATTTACTATACAACACAGTAATCTAGTTTTTTAATTATATTATTTTGTTATAATCAATCTATACATAACTATATAAACTTCCGTGTAAATTGACTTTTATTGATCCTTATATTAGACAAAACAAAAATTATGAAAATTTGGAATTAAATATAATTTATGAATTTACAAAGATACAATTTAGTTGACAATATTTATTCAATAACACGTAAAAAAATACAAAAAAAATTGTGAATTTATGATATTTTTGTTATTGTGAGAATAAATAAGATTATAAAAGAACAAAATTATTTTACTATTATTTTTTTAAAAAAAATTTATCCGTGCTGCAATAAATATTAAGGTGTAATGGTGCTCAACCAGAAAATCTCCTTTTCTTTTCCACGGAGAACGAATGCACGGAAAGTTGATGGGTAGACACATTTATAATAAACTCATGATATACTGTACTATGATCCGGTTCAATGATCTAAAGAGAACCCGAAAAAGAACCCAGCAGGCACTACGACGATCCCTGTCGTTCGTAGGAAAACGATTCCCTCGAGGGGGCAACTGCGCTTTCGTTCAAAAGCGCAATTGCTGGCTAACTTAGTAGGCCTGCGGACTCCAACTAAACTATTCGACAGTACTTTAAAAGTAGTTAAGTCGAAACAACAAGGCGAAGAGTAGCGAGCTGTTGCCACCTTTTTCCGTATCCAAAATCATTTAAACGTGGGAAAGCAAATTAAAGTGCTTTCTAAATCCATTAATACTTTGTGTGTGTTCGTCCCCCCCAAAAAAAAAAAAAAAACTTTGTTTTTGAGAGAGAGAGAGAGAGAGAAAAGAGTGTGCTTTGAATAAGAGAGACTTTAGCACGCGCTTATATGGAGTCTTTAATACGAAGAGCAGTGGGGAAAACATTGTCTGAAGGGGACTGGTTCAAGATTCGTGGCCCTTAAAAAGGACTCCCCCCGCCACCACACCCCCCCCCCCCAAAGGGCCGAAGTGGCTGGCTTTCCTTTCTTTCACGTGCCCTAGCTTCAAAATATATTACGACAAAAATTAAATAATAATACGATAATAATAACACAAAAATAATATAATATTATCTTCTCATTTCATTGCTTTCGTGTTACTCTTGATTTTGCCACGTACGTTTAATTTTTGTTTTGATTGGAATTGCAGGTAACAAATTGAATTTTGCAAAACTAATTGTTAGTAAATTTAATTTATTGTTTTTAAATAAAATACGAATAATAATTATTTTAAGTGACAATAAAAAATATTAGAATATAAAAATTTATATATTTTTTATTTTAATTAAATATTATATTTTTAAAATTTAAATTTAAACTATAATATAATTTGTTAAATATTAATAAAATTACTTAATTGAAAACGTGAATTCATAAACGTTAACCAAGATCCCAAACACATCCTCGGACAATAGAAATCTAATCAAAACGACACAACATGTTATGAGACATGGACTTGTAGGACGAGGAAGTCACGCTCTTTTTTTCTTCTTTTTTTTTTTTTTATATATATATAACTTACGATGTCACTATTTAACCTAGTTAGACATCTGTGTTTAATAGATTGCTTCTTTCTTACCCAGTGTGCCCTTCACGCGTGCAAAACGCGCACCGATTCCATTGAACTCGGGAGTGAGACCCCAGTCATTTGGACAGGGCGGTAGGAGTGTTTCTGGACGCGAGTGGAGAGAGAGTGGGAGAAATTTTGGGGAGAAGAAGCTGCCCGAAGTGAATGAAAGGTGTCATGGGACTTTACAGAGACCCATAAAGTTACAAAAACAAGAGAACAAAAGTCTTTATGCTTCTCTCTCTCTCTCTCTCTCTCTCTCTATCTCACTCCAATAATCACAATAACTACAGTACTACTAGTGGGACAGGACGAGAAGTTGAGAAACCCCACCACATTTTCCGCTTTGTAGGAAACCACGTAGGAATAAATATTGTGTTGCCAACCGACACCAATATCTACATTTATTAATATTAAATTTATACTAGGTACGAATTTATAATATTTATTAAAAATATATTATTTATTTATATTTTATATAAAAAACATATAAAAATAATTTTGAGAATAAATTTCTTTAAAAAATTAATTATAAATATAATATTTAAAATAAATTTAAAAATATTGTTTAATAAAAATAAAAAGTGATATTTAATTTTTTTCGTCATGGATATGCAAATTTTAGATATATATATATATATATATATATATAATTAATATAAATTAATATTAAAAGTTATAAATCATAAAAAATTATTTAAAAATTAAAATTAAAATTTATATAATGTTAAAATTAAATAAACACATTTTATCGGTTTATATATATATATATATATATATATATATATATATATATATAAAAGAAAGAAAAGTGGAGTGGGGGCTCAGAGAAGAGAGAATAGAAGTGAACGAAGAAGCAGAAGATGGTGATGATGATGATTCTGAGGAGAGAGAAAAAAGGTCAACCACAATAACAAATATCAACACACCAAAAAACACTAGAAAATTTACATTATCATCAGATGCACGTAAAGAAACAGAGAGAGTAAAAGGCCTAAAGGGTCGTTATTGCAATTTTTATTTTTTTATTTTTTGGGTCCTTTTCTTTCTTTCTTTCTTTCTCAGTGTCTACTACCGCTAACAATCTGGCCCGCGATACCCCCCAACAGAAACTCAGCAACCTCTCCCTCTCAAAGACCCCCCTCCAATCTTTTTCTTTACTCACAAAAGCCGAAGTGACAGTAGCAGTATATGGTATAACCCCAAGCAGAACTCCCAGAGGCCAGAAGCCAGAAGCCAGCATCACAGCATCAGCAGCAGTGATAGCAGCAGGGCCATCATCCAGGAGTTCTACCTAGAGAAAGCAAAAGAAGAAAACAGAAGAGCAAACAAGATCTTTCTTTCTGTCCTCCTTTATATATATATGTCCTCAATCTCTATTTCTCTGATTCAATTTCAGAGGATTTGTCCCCACTTCAACGCACATAACAACCACATACATACATATATCCTATAGATTTGGTTTCTACTTCTAAAAATCTATCCTTTTCTGTCATCTCTCTCCTATAATTATAATTGAGACGCTATATTGGATGTATTGGAAATCTAGTCAGTGTTTTGTGGTGTGTAAGTGTGTATAAATATACATACTTGGCGTCGCCTGCTTAGAATCCAATAAGCTAAATCTACAGTTGTGGCTACTACAAGGAGTGGTAGGCAGCTCCTTCCCGACGCTGGAGCCCTTGCAGACTGGACCACCTCATCCTCATCTGCTGCCCTACGGGCCGCCGGCCCGGACGACCTCTCTCTCGGCTTCACTGCCGGTCCTGCAGCGGCCTCGGCGGGAGGAGGCACGACATGGTCCAATCCGTTTGCCCGCTCAACCAATTATGGTATGCCTTCCGAAATGGGCATGGTGGGGTTGCGAGACGTGCTCGTGGTTGCTCCGGCATCGTCTTTCAACAACCACCACCATCACCATCATCACCACCACTCTCCTCGCCACTCGCATGATTCCATCAATCCTGCCAACGATCCAATCAACGGCCCTAATACAGCTGCTGCGACCGCTCTCGGCGTCGGCGTCGGTGTAGGTGTTATCCCGCTTCTTACAGCGGCTCCGTGTCTCCCGCAGCAAAACATGGACGATCAAGACTTAGTGAACAATGGCCGAAACAGGAGTAGTGGAATCCAGTTTTGGCAAAACCAGGCTTCTCATAGTGGACAATACAGTAACATGAAGAGAAACACCACTGCTTCGATTCTTGGTCAAAATAACTCTTCAGCCAATCTGCCACCAAACGGAAACAGTATCGGCGGTGCTATCGGGGGCAATTCAAGTTCATCGGGACCAATGACGTGTCAAGATTGTGGAAACCAGGCAAAGAAAGATTGCAGCCATAGAAGGTGTAGAACATGCTGCAAGAGTAGGGGTTTTGATTGCGCCACTCACGTGAAGAGCACTTGGGTACCTGCGTCAAGGAGGAGAGAGCGGCAGCTGATGGCGGCGACAGCTGCAGCAGGTGGTGGTGCCGCTGCTGGGTCTTCCGGTTCCACTTCTGGTGCTAAGAAACCTAGACTTATAACTTCACAAACCACCATTTCACATACTTCCACTTCGAATACCACTCCCCCAAGAAGCTTTGACACCAGCTCTAGTCACCAAGGTTGGTTTGGGATTGAATTTCCTTTGAACTCTTCACTTTATGTTTTGTATATTTGTCAGATTTTTTTTTTTAAAAAGTTGTGTTTTGCTTATTAAGGTTGTTAATGGATGGAACCCTCTTGAGTTTTGAGTAGGGTTTTGGTGATTATTGACTGCAGATGCGAGTTTTAGAGATAATTTGCCGGGACAAGTACGCGTTCCAGCGGTCTTCAAGTGTGTTAGAGTGACGGCCGTTGATGATGGCGAAGATGAGTTCGCATATCAAGCTGTGGTCCAGATTGGTGGCCATATTTTCAAAGGGTTTCTATACGACCAAGGCGTTGAATCAAGAGATGGGTTTCCCAATTTATCGGAATTGCATTTGGGTGGTGCTTCTAGTAGTGGTGGTGCAGGTGGTGGAAGAAAGGCTGCTGGTGCCTCTTCTGCTTCCCCGATTCTCGATCCATCCGATTTTTATGGTCCCTCTGGTGGAGGGTTGCTTGGAGGTTCAAGCTATGGTAATCCAATAAATTGAATTTTATTTCATGTTTAACGATGAAACTGACGACATTCCTGTCGCCACTTAATCGTTAAGCCCACTAATTATTGTCAATAGGGTTTTCATAAGTTAAACCTTTAGACTTGTATCTTAAACTACATTTATATCTTGTGATTAGTTAATATGTATTTGTTGTAGATTTGAGCTTTTTGGTTTTGGTTTTTTCTACCTCCTCTCAATTTGCCTTGTGTACTGGCTCCTGAGGATCATCCATGCCAATCCTGTATTCCGTCTCACTGTTAGATTAGCCTATTTACCAAATTTTAGAAAAGTCTTGCCATAAAATGAAAATTTTCGATTCTACTGTGGATTTAATAGTTCTTAAAATTTCCATGATGTGACTGTTTACTTTCATTGTTCGTTGTTTACGCCATGTTTGCTTTTTTTTTTCTTCATTAAACATGTTTAATTCTTGAACTGCCATGATGCGACTGTTTACTTTCATTTTTGTTTTTATATGCCCTTTTTTGACCTTTTCTTTTGGTTCACTAAACCTGTTTGACTAAGGTGAGATCTACTATCTGAAGACTAGTCTCATTATGAGTTGTGTACAACTTGAAATCTTTTCTGTGGTGCAATTTTTGCCTTTCTTGCATTTCTATTGTAGCTCTCTATCTTAAAAGATGGCTCATCTAGTTAAAAAAATTTGCCTTCAATTTGCCAATTTACGCATACAAAGCATATTTGGTCTCTTTTTTAAAGTTTCTCCAGTTTTGTAATTCCAATTATGCCTTATGGCCATAAGAAGCCTAACTTTATGTTGTGCCAGTTATCTCTCCTGTTGAATTTGTTAAGTTGCACTGATTTTTCATCAACTAGGAGTAAATGTGGAACTAATCATTAATGGGCTGCTTTAGACTTTCTCATGGGAAGTGGTTGCAATGTCACCATCATTTGTTGCCAAAGAAGGAAGAACATTACTTGGTGTCCTTTTCCTCTCCCTTCACGTCTTTTATCATATATGAAAAAGGGGACAATTTTTTATCTGCATCAGTTCATGAATTGACGTTGTCCTTTGTTTCTGCTCTTACACTGATGTGGGAAATGCTTGCATTTCATTGACTATTATACCTTGCATCCCTCCTTTGTATTGTCTTATAATTTCATCCCTAGATTTTTGCATTTTTATTTTGATCAAGTTTGTGAGATTCTACTCTTAATTTGTTGTATGATAATGTTTGAGATTTTACTCTTAATGTGAACATATCGTAATGAGCTTCATTATATGCACGTGGTTAATTTGATGTGTTTTGGACATGGACCCACATTGCACTCTCAGGACACTTTTGTGATGTCTCTCTATATCTATGATTGTGTCAAAATACTTAATTGTGGAAGGAAATGTCATAGTTAATGTAATGGGTGCACTTTCATCTTGGCGCAACTAAGTTGCTGTGTTCATGTAAGCCTTTTGCAATTAGAATTTTTTTACTTATGCCATGTCCATAAACAATTGAACTTGGCGAATGTAATTGCCTGCCCAGCTTTACTCAACTGAACATTTTATAGATGGGTTTATTTCTAATTTCCATGGTGCATTGTTTATTCATTATCTAGTTTATTGATTGTTCTTATTTTGGCAGCTGTGTGCATGCTGTCCAGATCTCTCTCTCTCTCTCTCTCTCTCTCTCTCTCTGTTTTTTTTTTTGTTTGTTTTTTCAATGTTTTATGCCTTGAGATGCTTCAAATGTGTGTGACTTATCCTTCTGGCCAGCATAAGCTCATTAATGTGACTTCTTTGAAAGAAAATGAGATGCATGTACCAAGTGTTTGCTTGTCCTATTCTTTTCAGCCTGCTGGCATGTTGTGCCTCAATGCATCTCTTATAAGGGTTTTAAATTCCACTGATATGCCATGTGAATGAGGGTTGCCTGTTCTTTTAATTTTGTTTGACATAATACTGCTGCCTTTAATGTGCTGCTTTCCACTTTTGTTTAATGTATAATGTAATGTTACATACGTTAATTTATCTGACATGCATATCTCTTCTGTATTGGTGGTTTAAGTGTCCATGGCTGGACCGGAACTTTTCCTTCTTCTGCCCCGATTACTTGACGAATCAATATTTATGCTGAGTTTGTTTTTTTTTAATTGTACACTTTTTCTGTACTTTATGACGTTTTGTGAAGATTTTGTTTTGTGTGGTGATGGATTCACTTTTGCAGTCCTCTACATCAGATTATGTCATTCATTATCTGAGTGTTGTCAATTCTATAGTCATACCGAGTTGTTATGCATTTGTCATGGTGTATGTGCATCATCTCACTCCAGGACGAAGCTACTTTTCAGGAAATACCTGAGTTGGATTTAGGCTTTTCCAAACCAAGTTAGTAATTGTTCTATCTTTAAGACTGAGAAACTAGTCTGGTATTTTTAAGTTCATCATCGAAGAAAATGAGCTCGGTTAGATTTACATGCTGCACGTGCCATGCATATGTTTACATTGTAAGCTTCTCCAATCTAGTCCATTGATATTAGTGAATTTGACTTAAGTCCTTCCTCACCATACAAAATAAAGAATGGAAATGAAATGAAAAACCAGTGTTGGGCCATGGTTGAATTGTTTATGCTTGCAAATGGAGAGATACCTGACTTCTGTTCGGACTTTTTTGTCTCTCCTGGTGATAATGGTAAAATCCTATAAATTTGACCGGGAATTGTGTCTCTGCCGCTTGTGTGGGGTTTTTTAATCCGATTGATTTGTTTGTCATTAGTGGGTACATGTGGGACATGAATGTTGCCCTTCAAGTTATATTGATCATGTTGATTTACTGTTCATGAAGTTATATTTTGTTCGTTTCCATCAAACTATGAGCTGGATGCTCACCTATAATTGCTTATGCAACATAAACATGTATCATTTGCATTGACTGAGCATTTCAACTGGCAATTGATTTTTATTTCTATTCATAATTTATTTATTTCTGGCATATGGAGTAAATGATTGTCAAAAACAACTTTGATTTTGATGTGCAAATCACTGGACTATCTCTGTCAGCGTCCTTGCTTTCGCTGTTTTCTATACGTATAGATTCCATGAGAAGTGGATGGTTTGTTTGTTAGAATCTGATATATTTGATTTTTTGTTTTTTTTTTGACTGTATTTGCATGTAATTCTATGCCTTCATTTAGACCAGAAGAGATAGAAGATCGGGTGGTGGAGAATTTAAAATTTCCAATCAATGTCTTCTAATAAACGTCGAAAAAGAGCGGAGGATCTGGAAAAGAGGTTTAAATAGTTTGAAGTATGATTATCTTATGAAATAATAGAAACTTCAAAGTATGGAATAAATGTTGTACAAATGTTATAGTGCTAAAAAAACAAATAAATAAAAAAAATTATTGCGAAGCAATGGTTAATGTCTTGAACACTAGAAAGTGAAAAAGAAGCTTCAGAAGGGCACTGGGCATTTCAGCTCTGCTTTTTCCGTAATTCTCTTATATGTGGTGTCATTGTCAGACAGTCTGTAAGAGTAAGGGGTGTTTCAGACTTCAATTCCCAAAGTGACTTTCATGAAATGGTTGAGGATAATAATCCCCTTGTATTCTAGCAGGGTGAAATGTTGCACAGCAAATATCATAGCCAAATACTCAATTGTCTGATTTGCCCAGGAGGGAATATAATATTTCTGTGATTTCTAAGAGACCCTTTTGTTGTGAGAGAGAATCTGGGTCGGCTGATCACAAGTGTAGACCCATATTCTTTATATTCTGCTGCGTGGGGCTCAAGGTGGATACTTTCATGGCGATCATTGTTTTGGAAAGACACAGTATTACCCTACATGTCTCATTTTTCATGGGTTCTTGTGGGAATTTTCTATCTCCTCTCTGTCTCTCTCTCTTTCTGAGGAAACTATGGTGCTAAAAGAGGTCTAATTTTAAATGTTTGGGGGGGGGGGGATGACAGTTGCATTATTGGGAGATTTTGCAATAAACATAAGCACGAATCAGTTGGGTGAGCATAGAACTATTGACAAGGAATTAATACCCACCTTTTTAGTGCTCGCAAGTGCATGGGATTTTATTTAAAGCTGTCTACGACGAAACCCTACAGAACTTTTTACATGTTACTAAATTATTGGACAGGTTGCTCCTTGGTACTTTTTTTTTCTCTATTGTTACCTGACTTTTAGTGCTTAAATGCACTTGCTTTTGTAACCTGAAATATAAAAACATTGGCATTGAACCACTTGCGATACTAATTCCTAAACCCTATTCCGTAGATAAGTAATAAGAAACTTTGCATGTGGTCATACCAACCTTGATGAATAGCCCCCAAAAAATATGTTTCCATACTTCAACAAAACAAGGCCTACCAAATTTAATTGGAGTTGTCTAGAAGAGTCTTTTATTTTCATTATATTCTATTATGAACTAAGATTTTATTACTCTAAATTCTTTCAATTATATTCTAAATTACGTAATACTTTGCTACTAGCTATACAACAAGGGTTTGTAGCATAATTCACATATTACCGAGCTAGGAAATGCTAGCAACGGCAGCAAGTTCCAGTTATGCAACAGCTGCATCGATGGCATGCACATCCATTTTCCCCTGACTAACCATTTGAGTCCGCTATTGAAAGGAATTCAAAGTTTTTGTGCACAAGCAAGATGTTTTTGCAGCAACATTCAAATAGATAATTAAGTTAAAACAGATTTTGCCTTTTCCAAAGCTCCTGAACTTCCCTCCTGCCAGTAAGAATATCTCAACCATCTGGAAAGGTCAGCATTGATCCCAGAACCCAATAATAAACATACATCAGAATAATACTGTGTAAAGGGAACACAATGAATACAAACCTTTGTATTACCATTGGGAAAGTTTGAAGCATTCAGATACTGCCAACACAGATTATTCTATAGGCTCGGCCAAAGCTATTTGGAACCGAATTAAATTAGAGATACAATTATCTCATGTGTTAAGGAAAAAAAATTGGATGAATTTAAACACTTGAACAGATTACAAACGATTCCAGGCAAAAGGGCAGGCATGCATTTTAAAGCTGAGGAAGCCATTCAACTAGTTGGCTGCTTAACCCCTTAAAAAAAAGACAAGACCTCAGAATACGCCAAGATTTTCAAGTTGGAATGTTTCTGGATCAAACATTTAGCCTCTATTCTATGGGGAAAGTGAAGATGATGAAATGGCTATTGTCATCAAAGCAGCAGACATTGACGAAAATTTTGAAGATTATAAGCCACAGGCTGTTCTCAACCTGCCTCTTTTGCTCACCATTGCAGTTCGTCTTTTGATGTTACTCACGGCAATTGATAACACAATTCGGAAACTGCTTACCAGTATCAAGCCCTGACTCATATATATACTCTACAATATCAAAGATGACCATTATTAGCTGCCATATGAAGCACTGCTATCCCACAACAAAGTCTTAACTTTCATAGCTTCACGCAAAGCACACTTAATAAGATAATTGTCGGCAGAAGGAGGAATGTTCTAGTTCATGTTAAAGGTCACTAAAAGCCTGTTCATGATAGATACTTGTCGAAAGCTATTTTGTGGGCCCTTTCGGTCCAAGATAAGCCTGGGTGAGAAATTGGGCTTGATCTATTAGGCCCAACAGACTGTGGACTTGTTTTACAGACATTTGTGGCACCGTCTCAGTACCGAACCATTGAGTCTACTTGGGCCCAGTATTGCAAAGCAGCTCCCTGCACGCTTTGTACATAATGGTTACGTCGAATGAGTTGGCCATAAAATGGAAAAGATCTCGATGGGCCTAAACAATGGGCTATCCAACCATGGTTTCGAGCGGCGGAAGCGGTGATGCAGAAAAGGACAACTAATTAATTAAAAAAAAAGAAAGAAAGAAAAAGGAACCAATTAGTTAGTATTAAAGTCATTTTTTAAAGTTGAAACTTTAGGTCGATTTTTGACTTTAAATGACAGTCAAAACCAATTAATGAAAAATAATAATTATTTTAAAAAAAAAAAACTAAAGAAAGGAGATAACGCAAGACAGATGTGCCTAATCTGTTCGTATGGAATATTCCTACTTGGCATCTAATTCAAAAGTCAAAACCCTAGAGATGAAAAAAAAAAATTTTGAAAAAAGAAGAAAAAGCCTTCTCAAATGGTCAAATAAATTGGACAGCTTACGAAAGTGTTTGCCACAATAATATTAGGTTATTATTATATATATATATATATATATATATATATATATTTAATAGATAAAATATAAAATTAAATAAGGTCGGAGAAATGAAAAGGGCAAAAATGTATTTTAAAAAAGAAAAAGAAAAAGAAAAAGAAAAATTGGAGCGCAGCTTTAATAACATCCACAACCATCCCTGCTTGTTGGGGCCTCTCAATTCCTGAAACGTAAACTTGGTTGGTCACCCCCTCTCTTCCTTCCTCTCTCTCCCTCGAATCATATTCTTTTGCTCTTTGGAATCTTCAATAGAAATAGAATTATTCTTAGGCATCTATTTTTTGCCCCCAACCCCCCCCCCCCAAAAAAAAAAGAGAGAGAGGGAGAGAGAGTTGTGAATTAACTTTTCTTTTGGTAAAAGATTAGATTTAGTATAAGAACGCGACTGGTGGTGATAAAAAAATAAAATTAAAAAATCGGAATCATCATCGTCATGACTTCGATCATCAAAGTCGACGTTGATCGTATAGTTTCATCCCTTCTCCGTACATCCATCCAAGATCAGGTAATTCTTTCTGTTTTTTTTTTTTTTTTTATAAAAAAAAATAGTTTTTTCTTCCCATTTTTGGGTTAGGTTTTTGAGTTTGTGATTTGTCAGCCTTTTGGAAAGATCCAGATTATGTTTATGTTTTGGGGGGATTGGTTTGGGGATGAATAAATAGGTGATTGTTCTTTTTGGGTGCTTTGATTTGTTGATGATCTGTGAGATCTTATTGGGTCTTTTGTAATTCCATTTTCTGGTGGAAATGGTTATTATAAGCTAAAGATGAGATTTTTCTTTTCTGTTTTTGTTTCTTCTTCTTCTTCTTTTGGTTCTTTAATGGAAACTTTAGTGTTTCTGTAATCGCATTTTTTGTGTGGTATTTTTTTTTTTTTAGGTTGAAATGCAGAGTAAAGTGGAGAATGGTGAGAAGGGGTGTGGGAATCATGGTGGGATTTGTGCGATATGCTTGGATAAGATTGTGCTTCAGGAAACTGCACTTATCAAAGGCTGCGAACATGCTTACTGGTTGGCATCGTTGATCCTTTTCTATTTTCTGTTTCCCTTCCCGAAACACAATTTCATTCTTTTATGCTTCTTTACCGTTTGATTCACTTTTAGTTCTACATTTCTTGGAATTATATTTGCTTGTTAGCTGCCTATGTATTTCTTTTGTTGCATTCATTGATCTATACTCCTTTATGGTTTTTGTCTTATGGGTTGGGAACTTTTGTTGACTGTCATGGTTGTAGATGTTCTTCTTTCTGTTAGATTTGGTTTCAGGCCATAATTATTCAACTACATAGAGGTCTATAGTATAAGCGTCCTACTTTTAGAATGCATATTGGATGATATGTTTCCTGGTGTCCTAAAAGTTGGGCCTACGCCTAGGTAAAGTGGGAAATAAGTAAGTAGTGCGATAATATGCTTCCTAAGAACTAGAGGATATGTTACCTAATATTCTTTAACATGAGAATGATAGCCAATTCTATTGGTAACCTATCAGCTTGATGGTACTCTCTAAAAGAAACTATTTGTAAGAACCCATCAAGGATTTGTTCTTTGAAGTCTCATTTCCTGCATATACTTGTGTTTCCTTTTTCATTATTTTCTCTTCTTAAAATGTTAGCTAATTTTGTTATTTTTATTTGTTCTTTTTTGGGTTGGTTTGAAACAAATTATGATGAGTTTCGTCTGTGCTATGAGGTTTACACTTTGCCTTACTGTTGAGGAGTAAATTAAAAACTTCGTTGGTTTCCTGTCAACTTTTGCAACCATGGTTTAAATTATTACTGGGCGGGTAGCTGGAATACAATAAAAGAGGTATGTTATGAAATTGTCTTTTTTCCTTAGAAATAAGTAATTTTGGTTACTTGGGATAATTCTGTGAATAGCCTGCTCTCATTGTTTGGAGCTATGTCTATACTTGTTTGTCATGTCTTGTTTGTGTTGTACCTTTTCATGTTCAAAAAGATTTGATTTATATTGATTGATCTTGTGTGCTACATAAATCATTGTCTGCAATTACTGCATTCCCAGCTCTTATTGTCCCTCTGTCACTAATTTAATGATGTGGTTTAGGGTTTTGACAAAGATTGTAAGCGGCAATCTCATGGCTTACTGTTAAAGGTGGTTGATATCTTTATGTTGCCTAAGGAACACTATAGAGGCTGTTAGTTTCTACCATTGTCTTATTTTCTTTAAGGTTTTAATTACTTTGGACTGAACCATGAGCACCCCTGTAACCAGTTCATCCATTAGTTTTGCCCTAGTTGATCCAGTCCTTGCCTATGGAGTGTGCTGCTTTGGTTTTTGGCTGAACAGTGATAATTAGATTGCCTAAGTGAGGCCAATCATCAGAACTAAAATTTCTGTTTGTAGGTGTCAATCCAGGATAAATGTCTAGTACTTTTGATACTAAGCTAAATAATTGATTGGATTGGGTGGAGATCCTAGCTTTAGTCATCTCAATTGGTTGTGGATTTTTTCTGTATTGATTTGACGGCAATAACCAAAAATATCAAGCAGTAGCTTTCTTATCTTGCTTCTCTATGTTTGATGTACTTATTTTTACAGAGTCCATTGTGGTACTGTGAATAAAATGGTGTTTAACGACCAAACCTTGGAATGTTTCAATTGTCTTGAGACTAAATAACATATTATTATAGCAATTACGGTTTCCAATCCACTTTTCTCTGTTTTCTGTAGTGTGACATGCATCCTTCGATGGGCTACATACAGTCAGAAACCAACCTGCCCTCAGTGCAAACATCCATTTGAGTTTCTCAATGTTCATCGTTCACTTGATGGAAGGTAGTCATCTCTTTTCACCATGCAGGCGACCATTAGTATGTTTTAAATATGGATGCTTAGTGACCAATTGGGCCTGGTACCCAAAACAATCAAACACATGCTTAATTGGAAAATCCTATGTTATCTGTGAAGTCCATTGCATTGATGTCATCAGGTTATTTTTGCTGTGCGAATAGGAATAGAACAATTGTTTAATAAAGAAGTTATTTTTTCTTTGCAACAGCATCCAGGATTACATGTTTGAAGAAAGTGTGTGCCTTCTTCTTAGAGCTACATGGTTTCAACCTTTGACTGTGAAGTATCATGAAGATGTCTATGACGATCCACAGGACTACTATCCATATGAATATGATGACAATGAGGGGGATGATCTGGATGAAGTTTACTTGAGCAATTCGTCAACTCTTCGAATTGGTAACCGTAGGTGGGGAGACAATGGCTATGTTAGGGCAGGCCGCCAAGAAGCAAGGCCAGTCTATCGGCCAAATTCCCAGGATCATGGTGCCAGTTCATCACGTGGACCTAAGAAGGAGGCTGCTATAGATAGAACAGGACGGCGGGCAAAGAGGGCACTTAAGCGTGAGGCTGCTGACAGGGCAGCTGCAGCCAAACATCAGCAGCATTTGGCGAGGTTGGGCCGGAAGTGATTGTGTTTCTGTCAATGTGTGTACTTGCATAAGCCAGAAATCATCAATCTGGACCTTGTACAGAAGTTTTATGTTCTAAACTTTGTGAAATAATGACAAGCCGGACGGGCAACTCAGGGGTTGAATGGGTGGAACAGGTTAATTGTTATCCAGAGATTAATCCCCGATTATTCAATCTACCAATTTGGTTTCACTGTATTATTTTTTGCCACTAACTATCTTGTGCTACTGATTATTTATTTATTTAAAATGTGGTTAGGTATTCTTACAAGTTTAGAACTTTACAAAAGGATTGTCTTTTTAATCTTAAATTATCTAAAATGTGATGCTAGGCGTTACTTGCTGTGAGGGCAGGCTCAGGCTGTTTGGTCAGATCGCCTGCTGATTTGGATTGGAAGTCTACATCCCATTTTGCTAAAAACTTTCCAGTCTACGGAAGAGAGATCACAAGGGTGGATTGTTGGTCTTGCTCACGGATGTCTATGTTCTCCAAACTTCCACTCGAAAGGGGCTACTCTAGCAGCCGTTGGATGAAGGTATCCTGTGTCACCTACTTTAAGACTAACAAGGACCTTGGCGGAATGATTTGAGTACACAAACTTTTTTTGAGTTCAAAGTCGAAAGTCGGGGCTAAAAGCCTTTATTCACCAGGATTTCATGCGTACAAATGATGGTCTTAGAAAAGCGATCAAAGAATCGGAAATGTTTTCGGGGTGCTCTGTGCTTGGAAAGAAAACTGAAAAAAAGGAATAATGATCTTTGATTCTGGAGTGAATTTTCTTTGCAGTCAAGCATGTCTAAAATTTGCTCGGCATTTTCAGCTTCAACAGTGTTTCCTCTCTCTTTCCACGTCGAGATATTGGTAGCCAATGCATGATGTCTCACACTTCGTTGTCAAGGGAAAATGCAAGTTTGAGAGATTGGCTTTCGTAAAAAATCGTACGGTACTCTGTCTCCCTGTTCTCTCTTTTAAACAATGACATCAGCAAGGAAAATTGCGTTGTACCAAAAGAATAATATATGTTTAGTTCAACTAAATGACTCGATAGGAACTCGAATTCGGAATTTTTTATTATCAAATTACAACAGTCAGTGTAAGGAAGGATTTTAACACTTATAATAGATGTAAGGCTCTTTTTCTAACCGAGTAGGGATTTTCAGTTGATCCATTGCTTTAGATGAGTCAATTTTTGTGTGAAGCATTTGACAAAATTGAGACGTTCTACAGGGTTAGAGCATATTTAACACACTTCTTTTACAGTGATTAAGTCCACTTTTGTCGGCTTGATTCTACTGGCGAATGTTTCAGTTGGTAATTATTGTTCTTATTACACCTTCCCATGATTAAAAATAAATAAATAAAAGTCACCTGAACTCTCGCAGTATATGGACCAGAGCATTTTGATACATCATCCAAAGGATCCAATCCTTGAATGCCCCCAAAACAAGGCTTTAAGCCCTTCTTGTTGGCCAGCTTGACTAGGGGGCTGGTTCAATCATACAATTCTCTCTTAATTAGTCTTACTCAGATTTCAATCAACAAATACACCTGGGATGAACTGCAATGATAATGGCATTTCAATTAATCTTTCTTGATCTTGAAAAAAAAAAAAAAAAGGATATTTAAGCAATTTAAGTGTAGGCAAGTGGCAATGAAGGTGTGAGGTAGAGATCACATCCCATTACCCACGCCTCTAAGATTTGCTAGCAAGTTGTGGTGTCTACGTAAATTGGTCCCCTCCTTCCATATTGATGTATTTTTTTTTCTTCTAGAAAGAAAAGAAAAGAAAAAGAAAAAAATAATAAAAAAAAAGAAAGAAAGAAAGACACAATTATTCTTATATTCATAAGATATTGAATAACAATTTTTCTTTTAGAATTTAAAATTTTAAAAATAAAAATTTAAATCTTTAATCAATGAATTGTTCTTCAAAGACTTTTTTTCTTTTCTTTTTTTTTTTTTTTTTTTGTAAGGAAGAATATATATATAGTATATTTCTGTATACTTAATTCTACCTCATTGCAAGTGCCGATGATACTGTCTATCTGTCTGTCTGCCTGGTATAATATATTCGTGTATATTGTGTAATGCTAAAGATAGTAATGAAAAAAAAATTACACGCTGTGGCTTGGTGTGAGGGTTTTTAGCATTCTGTCGCCATTCACAAACAAAAAGATAAATGCCAGGATCTAGCAGTGTAGGCCGAGTCAAGAAAACAAGAAGCCTCTTTGGAGTCCTTCCAAAGGAAAGCATCTATATTGCCAACAGGACTATGTGAGCTTCAGTCGTATTTACTTGTCTTTTATGAACAAAGTTGGCCTGACCATGTTATTGATCAAGCTTAAGTGAATACTTTAACTCGACGAATTTTATAAAATTAAGGTAATTCATAGACCCGTGGTTGGAAGAGTTGTATTTGCATTTTATCTCTTTGCTGCTAAGTGGCCCCTAGTTTTTTCTGAATATCATGGACTACACCCCTCAATGCCAAGGAGTTGTAATATGGGGAGGGGGGGGTTCAGAATTCACAGCAAGGTCAAGCAAGATATATCTCTGTAACTCTAATTTTTATTTCCCCACTTTTCACAAATGGGCTTTCCTCCAGCATGTTGGCATGGTTCTGCTGCTCAACATTTTCATGCTATTAAGCTTTGAAGGTAGAACTAGAAAGATTTGTGTAAAAGCTTATCAGAGAGGGGGATAGGATGAAGAGAAACTGACAATGAAGATGGGGCCCAGAGTGGGGCCTTCCAATTACCTCAGTGGAGAAATTAAGCCATTGGAAGTGGAAGCTGAAATGTCAAGCAAAGCAAAGCAGAAAGCCTTTCTGTAAATCTCAAAATCCCACCCACCAACCTTCCTCCTCTATGGAAAAGTGAAGCATGCAAGAAGATGTAGCATATGAAAACAAACCACACCATCATCATCATCATCTTCACAACTCATCAACATCTTCTTTTGATGTTCGTGATTCTCACCTACTACCCACGCGCACCTCTTTGAACTTGCACAAAGCAAGCTCCTCCATTCCACTCTCTCTCTCTCTCTCCTGTCTCTTATACACATCTAGATGTGTATAAGAGACAGCTTTTGATGTTCGTGATTCTCACCTACTACCCACGCGCACCTCTTTGAACGTGCACAAAGCAAGCTCCTCCATTCCACTCTCTCTCTCTCTCTCTCCCTCTTCCCCCCCTTCCCGAATTTCTAAGCTTGTCCTTGAATTCATGGAATGATTTTTCCAACAAGACATAATCAAAGGGTGACGTAAAAGGTAGAAAAAGAAAAGCTTCTAATGCATTGTAAGTGATTATTTGCCCCGAGAAATCACAGTTTTTGTTCTGTTCTGCTCTTTTTTTTTTTTCTTCTAATTTTCCCCTTTGAACCATTCCTTCTGCTTCTTTCTTTTTTCTTGAAAATTTAATGCATTACTTTTATAAATCTTCTTCAAAGGCCCAATGTTCAAAGTGGAGATACAATCAGGAACAGGATTTCCCATCTTATCATTGTTGACCCATCATCTTCTCTCTGTTTCTGCTCTGCTCCCAATCTCTTAGTGCCCTCTTGCTAAATCTGACAATACAAGAAAAAAACTTTGAAATCATATTCAGAAATAGGATCCCCTGCAGATGGATTCTTTCATTCAGCCATCCAGATTCGGATATAACCCAACTTCCAACACGATGGGTGATAGCGATGGAGACGGTGATTCAGAGTTCTCTGGGGTTCTCGAAATTTATGTCCACCATGCTAGAAATATTCACAACATCTGTATCTATGATAACCAGGATGTCTATGCCAAATTTTCACTTACTTATAATCCAGATGAGACCCTTGAAACCAGAATTATCAATGGAGGTGGAAAAAATCCGGAATTCAATGAAAAATTGATGATCAAAGTCACGCAGCTGGATGCAGTACTCAAATGTGAGATTTGGATGCTTAGTAGAGCTAGGAACTACATGGAGGATCAGCTCCTGGGATTTTCCTTGGTGCCAATTTCACAAGTTGCTGGAAAAGGAAAAATCACTCAAGATTATAGCCTCTCTTCCACTGATCTCTTTCACTCCCCGGCTGGCACGATCCGGTTGACTCTTTTCTTAAACACATCTTTGCCTGTCAACTCCTCAATTTCTGTCAACTCTTCAATTTCATCCGAGGTGGTGTTCCTTGAAAGAAAGAAATTGGAGGTTGATTTGGACCGAATAGAATTTCCAGATTTCAATGTTGTAAAAGAGAATCAACAAATGGTATCTGAATATTTTGATCGGTTGGGATCCAGGCCTGGCTCATTTCTTCGTCTTGGTACCTCTCCTCAACCTGATGTCCTTGACTATGAAATGAGCTTAAATTCCTCTGAGGAAACTCCAGGTGGTGGTTCTACTTCTCCCAACGATAGCGTCCAGAATTCTGGTTTCTTTAGCTCTACGACGACAAGCTTAAGTGATGACAGAACTCCATCCGAATCAGTAGACAAAAAGAACCATCTAGCTGCTCAGTCTTCACATTCTCTTAACCAATCAACCCCTACGGATGCTAATCACGGGTCGGGCCCTTGTCCTGAAACTCCAACATCAAAGAAAGAAAACGAAGCCAGAGATGATAAAGACTCAAACTTTTCAAGCAAGGAAGAGGAGACCAGCAAGGAAAGCAGCATGGATTCTTCGAAATTTGGTAAAGTTTTTTCAGCTCCATTAGTGAATATAGATCTTGGGGCCGAGCATTCTGCAATGCAGCAGCAAATAGTAGATATGTACATGAGGAGCATGCAACAGTTTACTGAATCTTTGGCCAAGATGAAGCTCCCCATGGATCTTGACAAGCCTGAAAGTGAAGATCACAGTGACATGAATCAAAACCGTAGCAGCAAGCTAGAGCTCGATAATAAGAAGAAAAAGGATGGATCGCGGGTGTTTTACGGTAGCCGAGCATTCTTCTGATTATTATAACAACTCCATTGCCATACCTTATTATTATAGCTTTGTTCTGGCAGGAAATGGGAGTTTAATTTATCTGAATTCCAGAGCTCTAGCTGGATTTTACTCGGCTTCATCAGCCTTTTTTATGATTGAGATTAATGTGGTTAGTCTTGTTTAACATCCCTTGTAACATGTTTCGTTTGTCTCTCACACGAGTACTAAGTTTGCGTTCTGCTGCATTGAGCAGCTAGCTACACTTTGGGAAGTCAGAGCTCGGAAGTCTTGTATCTAACTGGGAAGTTAGAGTTCAGAACTCTTTGTATCTTCTGAAGTATTTAGGACAGTCAACATGTTATTTGAAAGAAGCAATAACTTTGCCTCGAGATCTAGGTCGGTTAAAACCACACAACCAAACAAAAATAAATAAAACAAAAGAAATAGAAGAAATCCTAAAAATTAAGAAATAGAAAGGCAAAATATTTGTTACCCACTCGAACATCATCATCATCATCATCATCATCATCATCATGTATAAAATGTGTGTAATTATAAAATTATATATATATATATATATTAAGAAAAATTACTTCTTTGCGTTTTCCCTTTTTATCTTTTATTTTGAATTACATCCTTGTGAGAAATGCCATAATATCCTCCACACAAAATGATACAACAAATATCTTGATATTTCATGAATGAACTGGTCAACATTTGTGAATGATTAAGATGACTTCGCATTTATGGCCAGGAGTTGAATTTGTGGTGATGAGGCTACAATGACAGATATAATGAAAATCAATAGTGTGTGATAAGTATATTGAAGCCACCAAATTCACGAGTTGGTGTGTGAGAAGGGGCACCCAAAGACCAACTTTGCATCTTCATTTGGCCAACTTGCTTGCGTGTGCAAATTATGTGGCGCCACGTCTGGGGTCCATCCATTAACGCCATGGTGAATACCCTAATTTCAACTTTTATATTCATTTCTTCTTCTACCGTTGCTTTTACATTACAGTGGTGGTGGTCATCTCCACTGAACAAAATTTTTGAATTATACTTCATGTAGCAACATGCTTTGTCCTTTTCTTTTGCTTTGTTTGTGTGTGTGTGTGTGTCTCCCTCTCTCTCTCTCTCTCTCTCTGTTTTTTTTTTTCTTTTTTGGAGTTAATTTAAGCAGCTGTCTCTTCTTCATGTAGCAACATGTTGCACTATTACAACCAAATTTAGCAGGTTATAAAAGTTAATAGATAAAATCTATAAATTGATTATTTTATATTTCTTTCAATTGACCTGCAAGGGCCTCTTATTTTTTTTAAAAAAAATATTTATTAGACCGTAAATTATATAAAATAATAAATCTTATACATTTTTTTTTATATTTTTAAAATTAAAACTTAAGATCTTAAAAATAAAACAATTCAATTATTGAGTATTTTCTTGAAAACGTATATCCGTGTTGTTAAAAATAACTTTTAATTTAAATTTATATAAATAATAATTAATATTTTTATAATACTATAGCTATAAGATAGTCAGTCGAAGCGTTTGTTTCTCTTCTCCCTATGCTCCGAAGGAGTGTAAAAGCAGGAAGAAAAGGGGGGAAAAGTTAAGATAGTGAAGCAGAAAAGGAGCGGTAAAACGGTAAAAGTAAAAAAGTTGCATAATTGCGCAAACGCGCTTAATGTTGGGCCCCAATATCGGTTGCGTATAAGATTCGGCCGACTGGGACCCAGATGGCTTCGGTGGACCATGCAAGTGTAAAGACATTCTAGAATTATGGATTTCTCGTACCGGCCCAACCAACCCACGATATTACCAAAAAAACCCCACTTAGGAAATCTTTTACTATATTTTATTGGAAGAATTTGATTATTGTCTCGTAACTTCAAAATCATAAGTAAATTTTATTTTATGGTAGGAAAAAGTAATTTTTTTCAATCATGTTATCAAAATTTTACCAACAAAACTTACAAATATTTTTTTTTTTTTACCAATCACGGTGTACATATTTGCATATTTTTAATTTTATAATTTTAATAATTACTTATTAATATGTGTGAGTGAAATTACATATATATATAACATTAGTAAAGATGTTAATGATAAACTTGTGAACTTAAATAGATGATTATTTATTGATATCCTATTTAAATAATAATAATTTTAAACCATACTCTTTTATATTTAATTATAACATATTGAATATAAAATCCAACAACTTATTTTAATTCACATTTTGCTAGTTTTTGTAAGGGAGTATGATGAGAAAATGCAAACTTGAGTCTAATATACGTTAAATTAATGGCTTTTAATATTTGTTTATAGATATATAAAAAGACTGATGGTACATAAATTTCTTTTTATATTATGATTTTCATGGAGGGAACGCCAATCCATTTTATGTCAAATTAGTCAACCTTCTTAGATCACCAAACGCTGCCAAATCTCTCTAACACATTCATCAGAAATCAACCTGGTTGGTCCAACTCCCCGTATCTCCCCACAATTTAGCTGGGTTCATTAAATTGAAAGCCTATGCGTAGTACATCACAGCATAAACAAATATAATTCACTTGTTACGGGAAGGAGATCAAGGCTCCAGAAATGGCATCCTGCTTTCAGCAACCATGCCTTGATCAAGAGGACTCAATTATAATCTTCTCAGCTTCTGATTCCCAAGAAGAGTCCCCCAGTTCCTCCTCTTCTTCCCGCCACTCGCCACTGCCACTGCCACCACCTCCACTACCATCACCGTGTCAGTATTCGCCAATATCTTGCAAACTTGGCATCAGGAACCTTTCCTACACCATTTGTCATGATGGGTCAACGTGCACTTCGTTTTGGCAACTGATGCAAAAGCCTAAGCCTGTCAACATACTCAAGTCCATCTCTTTTCAGGCTAGAAGTTCTGAGATTCTAGCCATTGTCGGTCCAAGTGGTACAGGGAAGTCTAGTCTGCTTCGGTTAATATCAGGCAGAGTAAGAGGTAAAGATTTTGATCCAAAGAGTGTATTGATAAATGGCCGGTGCATGACCAGTCGTGCTCAGCTCAGGAAGACATGCGGATTTGTGGCACAGGAGGATAACTTGCTTCCTTTACTAACTGTAAAGGAAACGCTTATGTATAGCGCCAAGTTCAGGCTTAAGGAAATGATCTCAAAAGAAAAGGAAGAAAGAGTGGACAGCTTGATGCAAGAACTTGGCCTCTTCCATGTAGCTGACAGTTTTGTTGGTGATGAAGAGAAAAGAGGGATATCTGGTGGAGAAAGGAAAAGGGTGTCAATTGGGGTTGATATGATCCACGATCCACCGATTCTACTACTGGATGAGCCAACTTCAGGCCTTGACAGCACTTCAGCACTTCAAGTGATTGAGCTGCTTTCAACAATGGCAAAGGCTAAGCATAGAACAGTAGTCTTGTCTATTCACCAGCCCAGTTACAGAATTCTAGGATATATTTCTAATTTCTTGATCCTGTCTCATGGTTCTGTTGTGCACCATGGGAGCCTGGAATCACTAGAGGAAACCATAACCAACTTGGGATTCCAAATCCCAATGCAGCTAAACCCTCTAGAGTTTGCCATGGAAATTATACAGACCCTGGAAGATTCAACATCTAAAGCTTGCAATGAGCCATATTCGCATTCAATTTGGTCACAGGAAGAAATTGGAGAAGCCCCATCGCAAAGGAAAGGTAGCAAACAGATGGGAATTTGCTATTATCTCAATCTGTTTGAGATCATGTTTCTCTGCTCGAGATTCTGGAAGGTGATTCACAGGACAAAGCAGCTATTCTTGGCAAGAACTATGCAGGCTGTTGTTGGAGGCCTAGGACTGGGGAGTGTGTATGTCAAGGTCAGGAAAGATCAAGGAGGAGTTGCTGAGCGATTAGGCCTATTTGCATTTAGTCTCAGTTTTCTCCTCTCTTCAACTGTAGAAGCACTTCCAATCTACCTCCACGAACGTCGTGTTATAATGAAAGAAGCCTCAAGAGGAGCCTATAAAATCTCCTCCTACATGATTGCCAACACCGTTATCTTCCTGCCATTCCTGTTTGCTGTGGCTGTTCTTTTCGCTGTCCCGGTGTATTGGCTCGTGGGGCTTAACCCTTCCTTTGCAGCCTTCTCATTCTTCACTTTTGTGGTCTGGCTCATAGTCCTGATGGCAAGCTCACTGGTACTTTTCCTGAGTGCAGTGTCTCCTGACTTCATTTCTGGGAATTCTCTAATCTGCACAGTCCTTGGAGTATTTTTCCTCTTCTCTGGCTACTTCATTCCAAAAGAAAACATACCCAAGTATTGGCTGTTCATGTACTATGTTTCCCTCTACAAGTACCCTTTGGACTGCCTTCTTACGAACGAGTATTGGAGTGCAAGAAGCGAGTGCTTCGCTTGGCAAGGGCCGGATCATAATTCCAATTGCTTGCTCACAGGAAATGATGTCCTGAAGGGCAGAGGACTTGACAAGGATACTAGATGGATGAATGTTGGGATTATGGTTGGTTTCTTTGTGTTGTATCGTGTGCTGTGTTGGATCATTCTTGCTCGAAGGGCCTCCAAAACAACACTCTGATGAGGTTGCTCACGTTTGAGATTAACAGTAATTGCGCCATTGATCAATTCATATGAGATGGTCCGCATTGTCTTCCACCATAGTCTATATAGCAGCACTTCACTTTGCAGATACATTTACTTTCTGTACTCCTCTGGTGCATACAGTAGGAGATGGAAATAAATAATTTAATTATTAAAACATGAACCAACTTAACCATTTGTTTATGTTTAACCAGTAATTGAGTCTCGAATTAAGTTTTTTTTTTTTCTTTCTTTTCTTTCTTTCAATTGACGAGTTAGAAGGCTGACTAATTGTGGCATTTAGAGAGAATAGCTCTCTCTCTTTTATCATAAATTTCAAAATTACCTTAGGATTTGAACATAATAAATTTTGGGTTCTTTCCATTAATGCAGATTTTGTTAATATGAACCAAGTGTGTGACAATAATTATTAATTGTATGTTATAATTACCATTTTAGGCTGTGTACAATATTATCATATGATATATATTAAAAAAAAGTTAATACAAACATATCTAATTACAAAACAAAATAGGAAAATTTTAATTTGATTTTATTAAAAAAATAAGTAAAATTAATTTAATTTTATATTTGAATAAAAATAAAATTTTTAAATCAAACATAGTTAAAAAAATTTCTAAAATTATAAATTTATTATACTTATAGAAAATGCCATTAAGTATAATAGATACTAAAGGAAGATTATTGCGTGTGTTCAGTCATATTTTCAGTTTTGCAACTTGTCAAACCTCCTCCTTTAAAAGCAATCGTTGACTCTCTCTCTCTGTTCGCCGAATTCCGCGACTCTCTTTGTCCGGGTAAATCAGCCTCTCTCTCTTCTTCTTCTTCTTCTTCTTCTTCTTCTTCTGCTTCTTCTTCTTCTTCTTGTTTATCTTCAATGCGTGTATTATTATTATTATTATTATTATTATTCTTGCATTTATTCTCTGATCTGTCTCAGTTCACTCCATGAACGAATTCTCACCCTTCTGAGTCTTTCTCATATGTGTCTGTCTTGTCTTGTCTTGTCTTGTCTTATCTATCTGAAACATTGAATTCCACATTGCCACTATTATTTGACTTTCTGGGCTTTTTCGTGTTACGTTTCAGATCCGCGTTTGCCATTTTTGTAAGGAAAAAAAAAAACAAAAGAAAAAAGGAGTAAAAGGACATGAGTTCTGTTTCACGCAATGGGTGTTTTTTTTTTTTTTTAACTCTTGATTTTTTTGACGTTTGTGCAGCTGCGATCGTTAAGTGATCAGAACTTTGCTTCGTTTTTCTCAATTCGGTTCGGTTGTGGCCGGTACAGCCGAGAAGTTTCATTTCGACCCGGGCCGGAAGGCCAGTTCTGTTGATCAGAACGCTCACCATAACGGTAATGCAAACATTAGTTTTTTTTTAACTAACTTGGGAGATAATTACTGTGTATCAATTGCATTTAGCTAATTGTGACTGTCTTGTCATCATAACGCAGGTCAAAGGTTGCCCTTTTGTTCTCTTTCATAAAGGTTGCAAATTGAGCCACTTGATGTTCTAACAAAAATTTAGAGTGATTTTGCTTTGCTGAGGTCGTGTGTTGGAGCTGTGAATTGGAGTGGTTAATAATACTTGGGTTTCTGCTTAAATTGGTGCTGTTAAGGCAGTGGTCTTGTGATCTCTGAGGAGTTGAGACCCATATCCGGATCCATTTCTTGTATGTTGGAGACTCAAAGATGATTGGGAGGAAGAATATTGGGAGGGTGTCCCCAATTCTTTTGGTTTTTTTGGCCTTAGGTTTTTTCTTAGCTACATATAACTTGCTAACTCTGGTGATACACTCTAAGGCTTCCAATTCCAGTGATGGTTTGGAGATATCTGATCCAGTAACACATATGCCTATGGAGGTAAAGAAAAGAGGAGAGTCAAATTCGAGATTTCATGTTGCCGTTACTGCCACTGGTGCTCCTTATAGCCAATGGCAATGCCGGGTTATGTACTATTGGTATAAGAAGATGAGAGACATGCCTGGATCAGATATGGGACAATTCACTCGGATTTTGCACTCAGGAAAAGCTGACAACTTGATGGATGAGATCCCAACTTTCATTGTTGATCCCCTGCCAGAGGGTCTAGATCGGGTGAGATTTTGGACATAACTTTGTCAGTTTCTCATGTATATTTTTGAATACTTACATTATTTGTGTGTGTGTTTGGTGTCAATGTAGTGAATTGGACTTTACTTTTGGAGATGGTTTCCATTTTTCGCTTAGGCTTATAATATCATTGTAACTAGAAAATAGATCCATGAGATGGAAACCAGTAATCTCCTGGTTCCCTGACTTCTGTCGCCCTATAGACCATTATGCTGCTACCAATAGTTGTCTCATTCTGTAGTTTCATTTTCTATCCAGGGTTACATTGTCCTAAATAGACCATGGGCTTTTGTCCAATGGCTGGAAAAGGCACCAATTGAGGAAGAGTGAGTTTCTAATGTATTAGCCTACAATCTTTCTTCCTGTTTCTTCTTTACGATCTCTGAAAGGTGGCACATTTTCTGGGCGATGCAGATACATCCTAATGGCAGAACCTGATCACATATTTGTAAAGCCTTTGCCTAACTTGGCCCATGGAGAACACCCAGCAGGTTTTCCATTTTTCTACATTAAACCCACTGAACATGAAAAGTTAATCAGAAAGTTTTATCCTGAGGATAAGGGTCCTGTGACCAATGTAGATCCAATTGGCAATTCTCCAGTGATAATTAAAAAGGTAAGCTCTTCCCCCCCCCTTTTTTTTGTACTCTATCTGTATTATTAATTACCTTGTAAATGATTGGTTGCGTTAATAAAATTATGCTTGTTTATGTGCTTATTTTTTAGCTAGAAGTTAACAAAACTGTGCGAGAGTTAACTATTGTTTATAAATGATAGACTTTTGCTTCTTGCTAATGCTTAGCTCTATTCATTTTGCAATTGTATAAAAAACTCTACATTTTTGCTTTAAAAAACTATGCTCAATTAGGGTGGGCTGAACTAAACTTTTTATTTCAGTCCCTATTGGAGGAAATTTCAACAACATGGGTGAATGTTTCTCTAAGAATGAAAGATGACCCAGAGACTGATAAGGCATTTGGTTGGGTGCTAGAAATGTGAGTACTATTTCATAAGTTTCTCTGTTTTGGTTCATGGATTTTGATCTTGTAACGGGCGATAGATATCTTGATTTTAATTGCTTACCCCTGGTGTAGGTATGCATATGCTGTAGCATCAGCACTGCATGGAGTGCAGCATATACTTCGCAAGGACTTCATGATACAGGTATGTGTGCTGTAGCATAAACATAAAGATTTTTGTATTTCCTTGCTACTTCAGGTCTTGACTCTTGAACTATAACAAATTTGTCTATATTTTCTCTTGTTTCTTTTTAGCCACCATGGGATCTAGAAATTGGGAAGACTTTTATTATCCATTACACTTATGGGTGCGACTATGATTTAAAGGTAAAGGGATCTCTCTTTCTCTCATACACACCATCAAATTATTTTCCTTTGCTTAGTTCTGCTGGCAAAAGTTGACTAGTGTATTTATGGGATGCTTGCCAAACATTTGGTCCCTATTTGGTATTTTCTTTCGGCAATAAATCCAGGGGAAGTTGACATATGGAAAGATAGGGGAGTGGCGATTTGACAAGAGATCGTATCTCAGTGGTCCTCCGCCTAGGAACCTTTCATTACCTCCACCAGGAGTTCCCGAAAGTGTGGTATGCCCCAATTTAAATTTCTTATTTGGATAGCTATAAGGCTGACATTGGATTAATACACATCTTAAACAAAATTAAGTACAATAAGCAAGCCTCCTGCAAACAAGTTTAAACAATGCACAATTTCTCTCCAGAATTTACCTCTCTACATTTTTGAAATAGTTGTATAAAAGATTGGGCAAATAGAGAAGAGTTTGTAATAGTTTGTAAAAGAGTGAATTGCTTGGATAATTCTGTGTCTCACACCCGATTTGAAGAATTAGTATTATATATAATATAAAACAACATTGTAATTTGGTCCCTCCAATGACGTCAGTTTCTCATGCAATCATTTAATACCTATTTATATTTTGACAATCTAATTTTTGTTATTTATGTTTCCCTTTGCTAGACTTAGTAATAATTTACCCCGAGTTTCGGCTTGTGGTTCAGAATCTGAAATATACTGCCTATGTTGAATTATTTGGGTGTGTGTTTATGCTCCATAATCCATTCCTCATAATTGTCTGCAGGTGAAACTTGTAAAGATGATCAATGAGGCTTCGGCTAACATTCCAGATTGGGACTCAGTAAACAAATTCTGATGTGGAACGTGGAATGACAACTTTGCTGATCTTTTCTTCGTTGGTATACCTCTTTATACAGAAACAAAAGAGTGATATAGAAAGTAAATCACAAATGCCTTTTACAACTTAAACAAGGGAGTTTTTGATCATGTAGCTTTGACATTTGCAAATTGCCACAAAAGCTTCTAAAATTCTTTTTATACACCTCTTAGAGTGACATCAACGTTGAGGAATTCCTAAACGTTTGAGACCTGTAAATTGCAGATCTCCTGGGGTCCTGTATTACATTTGGTTAGTTGGAGTCAATGACAAAGAGACTTGCTTTCTTTCTGCCTCTAAAAGTCATCAGGGACTTTTACTTTGTGGTCATGTTTTGCGCTAAATATACTTTAATTGATTGAGATGTGCATGTTCATTACATAACACAGTATACTTAGCCGTGGGAATGCTATAATGGCGATTCTATTGATATCTCATTCTTTCTTTTCTTCTGCCAATATTTATTCAAAGGTTTAATGTTGTTTGGTAACATTTACCACTTTTTTTGGGTTCTTGATTGTTGGTGGTTAAGGGAGGACAACATTTTAACAATCTGCTCCTCATCGACTCCCATTCTTTTGTGGGATTACTTTACAATCGAGTTATACCCGTTCTGAGCTAGTTTTCAACCATAGGCTTTTGCTACCTCTGTCCTCAAATGAACCTGAAGGACGAAACAACCTGCAAAAGGAGAAAGGTGGCAGGAACTCAGTTGTCTCATGACTTGAACTTGATATAACTTTCAGAACATTATTTATATATTCCATAGAAGATTATCCAACAAAACCAATAAAGCTGTTATTGATTCAGAACCATGTTTATCTGGTTCTTCATCCATGAACTGAGAAAATAATGCTTTGATGGGTAAAACACTGCTTGCCTTCTGAATAGCGGAACTATATTTCTCTGATTCTTCATCCAGAAACTGTATGAATAAATGAATTGGCAAGGTTTAGTATGGACGGGTGCGTGGACTCACAAGCATGATTCAGTTTGCACGTACTTCTGAGTATGGGACATTATATGTACTTGCATGTGAATCAACAAATTTATTAAAGGTAAAACAATAATCTTCTTTGTTCATATGGTTGGTACCACACCTGTCCCGTCACCGTATACAGTCGGTTGTACCAACCATTGAATGCCATCCCGATTGCCGAAAACAGATGCCTGCGACTTTCACCTGGATTTTGCAATGTGTACTCAATGTAATAAAATCCTGTCAATTGTTTGGACAAACAGTGAGTTGGGATCATTCTGTATTGACAAAATGCATCAGATTTTTCAAACCAAAATTGTCTTTGAGCATAGAAATTCACAGGATAAACGGATTTTTAATGAAGAAAGAGCTAAACTATATACAAGTTTGTGCTTCATAAGGAGAAGACGAAGAATTCACCGTTAGTAGCTTTACAATCTATAAGTTTTGCTGCCACACCTGAAGGCCTTTGCCAGCTTCTGTCCAATCCACTGACCTGATTAAGACCAACAAGTTAAAAAAAGAAAGTGCTTATTAAGCATGTCGGCCACATGAATTACTCACTGGGAAGGGCAAAACTCGATAACAAAAGACCAACCAGTGTCTCAGCAAAGGCTTCAACTTTGCCAAAAGATTCCATTCTCGTAAAATCCGGACCGAGTCCCGTGATCACGATGCTGACTGAAACACCGATCTTTCAGTTGCAAGTTCACCAATCAATTGTTAAATGACATGAAGAAGCAATCAGGAAACTCAGATTAATACCATTGGAACCAGAAGCTTCTTCAGGGTAGAAAGCAGTCACTGATTTGAATCCACTGGGTTCTCCAGCACCTACTCGCCAATCTGCATGAACGAATAACTATCCATGTTCAGGTGGTTTTATATCAAGTGTATAAAAAATCGTTCTAATTTACGATGATAATAGCTTCTTTGCAAATGCATGGGGCAACACTGCAGCATATAACAGATGGTCCTTCCTAAGGAGTTTCACTCACTGAAACGCCTTTTTTCGAGTTTAAAAATGAATTCACTGTTAAAATCAACATAGAATTCAGAATTCAAAAGTTCACGCCCTTATATCTCTCTCTCGTTACTTTCAGGTCACAGTGGAATAATCTTACTGTTATACTATGATTTTTCGTATTCTATCTATATTTTCCGAGTAGGAATTCTGTGGAAATTCAAATTTGGCAAAATAGCATATAACCTTGGGGAATCGATATTTGGAACTTGTTCACATCATCCGAGTATGTACGAACATTCTCTGCCGCCCCTGGACAACAAGACCAAGATTAAAAAGCCTTAAAATTCACCCCCATTTAAGGCATTAATTTAATTACTGTGAGGAGGACACAGAATTACCATTTTCTGCCAATGCATCAAGGACAATCGTAGGAAGAGTGAAGGCAGTAAATGCCATGTCGAACAAAGCTTCTCTTCTTAAAGTTCCAATTCCGGTCAGTTCTCCGAAGCAAAAACTATATAAAATGAATGCAATCAAAGCAAGAATATTGATAGTAATGTAAGAGAGACAAACGAAGGGAATGTTCCGTTGGAATTACGAGGATTCTAGTTCCTGTCTCTGTCCTTCTTCTTCTTCTTCTTCGTACAACTGTTTGCAACAGAGAACATGGCGCTTTCTGCAACAACTCTCCAGGCTTAGAGAAGGTAAAGCGGCGAGAGAATTGGGGTTATGGATTGGTTTCGAGACATTAAGGCTTTCCTTGCCAGAGAAAGATGTGAAGCAACACTGACAAGGACGCTGAGAGTGGAACGTCAGCAGATGCAGAGAAGAAATGGTTGCCATGCCTTCCAGATTGGCTTTGGATATTCTGTAGGAGCATTTTATCTGTTGGGTCGGGCCCATCCCGACGTGGGTGCCCAGTCACCTCCTCCAATGTAACGTACCTTAAACACATTCTAATTTAACTTACTTTAAAAAAATATATTAATAAGTTAGATTAATTTAATATGATATATATATAAATAATTTTTAAGTAGGATTCAACTGAAATAAATAAATAATATATATCCATAACTAAAAATGATGAATTTGTTATATTAAAAGAAAAAAAAAAAGTGTTGCAAATATCTTAGGATTAAAAAAAAAAAAATGATTTTTTTTTGGCTGCAGCAAAGAGGGGCATTTTATTTTCTGGGTCATTTTTGCCGCCATTGATAAATTAACTTCTTGAGATTAGCGTATTCAGTGCTTAACGCAGTGATTATGGTAATCCAATTAATATCCACCGCCCTGTTCCAATTAGATTCTTGATACGAAACTATAACTTACCCTTTGACCTCATGCAAAACCAATTAGCAGTCCTCCTCCTGCTAATCGACCGTAAAAGCAACTCGCTTTGGAATAAACCAACTGTAGCCGATCGTTCAAACATTGTTGTTATATTAAGTTCAACTATGAATGCCATCCAAGCCCATATCTATTGCACACTGAAATGTGTCAAACAATCATGCGCATAGCAAACTACTTATGCCTGAGAATACTAATAATATTATTCATCACAAGTAGGTGGACATTCCACATTTGATTTGCTTCAAAGTCAAGGTGCAACCCCAACTTCAACGCAAACATAAGCTCACAAGTCCTTTCTTCTTAACCATTAACTTACCAAGCATATTTAATTATGAATCCTTTCTTGACATGGACACCATCACCAAATTCATCAAACTTCCACTCACCCATGTTTGCTAACTCTGTAATGTCGTCAGCAACCTGCCATCCAACTTCCGATGCCGAAGTCATACCTAAGTACCCGAGACCAGTAACTCTGAATCTTACATGGCACAGAACTGGTCGGGGTACTCTATAAGTTAACAACTGGCAACCGATGATGGCACCAGCAATTCTGCAAGCTAAGAGCAAGATGAAAAGTCTAGTAGAATGGTGAGCATAGTGTCCTTTATTCCACCAACATCTCCAAACATAAAGACCAAATCCAACAGTTGCTCGCATTAACATTTTCCCCGTCACCAACCCAAGTAACCAGATATGGCATTTACTTCTTAAGAACTGCACATCACAAAGATGTTTGGATATCTGTCTTCCACTGGAATGAGAGCTCCGTGAAACCTGTGCCAAAGATGGCAACTATCAACTAGAGTGCAAATTTCCATTTCAAGACAAAGGCTAGCAACATTAAATTTAAATGGAAATATCTTGAAATTTAGCAAAGGTTCAACATCACAAAGATATGTTCGTTTTCCACCATAAGTCAAAATAGTATTGTAAGGTAATAGATAAAAAGTTACAAGGTATATGAATACTCACATGCTTAGCATGAAGCACTTGCAAGGAGCCAAGGCCACCAATGCTCCAACAAAAACTTAAATTTGAAATTGGACAATGTAGCAAAGTTGGAGTTTGTATTTGGTAGCAAAATGAAGTAGTACCATTCACCCACCATTTCCAGGACCTTAAGAAGGAGAGTCAGATAACAGAAATTCCTCACAACAGAAGTTATGAACATCAACTAACAATAGGTCCAAGATTATCTTACCATTTATACCTTCACACTGACCTCACACAATATAATGACCACCCCAGAGGGACTGTCCAGGATACTGCTTAGGCAATGCCGTAATATGCTGATTTCCATTAATGAGTTGCTGTTGCTGAAGGTGCTGTTCTTCCTGCACCCTTAGATGCTCAAGAGCCTGGTAGTTCTGCCAGCCATTTTGTTTTTCTACTGGGAACTGCACTGGGGGAACCTGTTTTCCAGGAAAAGGAAAACTGACTGACCCAGTCAAGCCATTGTTGCTATTCACATATTGTGGTGCTATATGAGAAGCAAACTTAGTGGAACTATTAAGCAGAGAGCCTTTTGTTGAGGACGGCAATTGATACCCATCCAACCAGCTATAATCATCTAATGGATTGTTGCTCAACAAATCTGAACCAGAAACAGCTTCACTTGCCTGTTTGGGAGGAACAGGACTAAAACCGGGTGGAGGCCCAAGATGCCTCACCGGCCGGCTAACTGGACTTTTTCTAATGGCTGAAGGTAAACCTGCTGGTGTCTTAACAGCCAAGCTCTCAGTAATAGCTCCAGGACATGCAACATCAAACTGGGATGGAATTGCAGTTTCAGACACTTTTGGCTGTTCATAGAAGATACTGCTTGTGGTGACATCTACAGTTTGCTGGATTGGACCATGTTGCATAGCACGAGGAGCTATGCCTAAATCTTTGTGGATCATATGATCCGTCACATGTCCATTCTCTGTAAGCCTAACACCTTTCAAGTTATTGGCAAGGGCAGCAGCATCTTCTGCTAACCACTTGGAAGCATGTGGTTGCATTTGTGGTAGATGTGGGGGAAGAATGGTGCCAGCAGATGAAGATACTTGCGGAATTGGATCCACAATAGCATGCTGCCCAAAATTACCAAGGGGTGTGGTCACTGAACTGCCACAAAATGGCAGATCACCTGTAGAAGCACTTTGACCGGATCTCAAGCCTCCATAAGCAGCCCATTTTGGGTTGAATGCATCAGGTTGCTTCTCATTGGTAGTTGGCTTGAAAAGAATTACCTCATCCTCCTCTTCTCCTTCCATGCATAGCTGTGGACTGGGGAGCAAAGCTCCCACATTCATTGTTTTCTCTGGATGAATTTCTTCCAGTGCACCATTTGATTTTGGAAGGCCAGAATCAAGGGTCAAAAAATTGCCATCTGAAATTTCGGGTTCAGCACCTATCACAAATTTCTTCATCTTTGAATTGAAACAAATAGTTTTCTGATCAACTCTAACCATATTCACCAGAGCCTTCCCTGCTGCTAGAATCCTCTTAACACGAGCTACCTTTCCTTTACTGCCATCGCCACCAAATGAGTGCTTCCTTGAAAAGTCTAAAATGGATTGCGCAGGGAGAAGCGGTGAAAATCCTCTCAGCTCAAAATCCTCCCACAGAGCAAGTCGATTATCTGTTTCCCCTTCTTCATAATGGTTCATGTTATAAAAGCATGTCTCGTCCTCATTATCATCAAGCAACATTGAGCAGGATGACAATATCTTGTTCAAGAAGGAAATGCAACAATTCCAGAATTTTGATCTAACAGATGCTTGTTTCTCATCAGCATCACTGCCTGATGCAATGTCAGGGCAACAAGCCAACCATTCTACAAAAACAAGAATGCCAGGTAAGAGATAACTTGAAGAGGGGTCATGCAGCTGTACACTACTGTGTAATATGTGTCCCATGAACTCAAAAACTGCAGTGAATGCATTCTGAAGCAGAACAGCACGCTGCACGATCTCCGCATATGTCTGACCTTCAGCTTCTCTTTTCGCATTGTGAACAGAGAATATTAGGATAGATATAAGCCGAATGATAAAAAGTCCATTTTCAGAAGCATCTGCACCAAAATTCAGCATCTCTTCTGGCCCTGAAGAAAGGAGTTCACAAAATCCACTACTATGATGTAAGAATTCTGCAAATGTTTCCAAAGCCTGAACCAGCAACGAAACTAAATTAGTCCAAAAAACTTACCTTCAATCAATTGAGTGAATTACCAAGATAAAATACCTTGTGCGAGTGAAAAGAATGCCATTTAGGCGGACAAAGCGGATGCAAAATGACTTGTGCAACCCATGGCCATTAGATGCACTTTCCTTGACAACAATAGCTTCCAAGTTCTTGACTTTAGATATAGATGTTGCTTCTCCTTTTCCCTTTCCTTTAACAGCCAGGGGGTCCATGGGCTCCTTAAGCAGCTGAGAGTAAGTCTGTCGGTTCTGCCCAGACCAGAGACAAAAGAGAAGAAAAGCAAGCAAAAGGCATTGTAGGAATCATACTTTTTCCAACAAAAGAGGATATTGAGTGATAAACAACTTAATACTGCAGTCTATGAATCAACAAACAATTTGTATGCAAATTCATATTGGTCATATTTACTATATTCTTTCAACCATACCACATGAAATGTATAACGTAATTATTTAATCATGCTTTTCAAGAAAAATTCACTGGTTCCATGTCGTCCCCATAGCCTGAACACAAGGAATGGATTTCTAAAGTCAGTTATTTCAATGGTGCTCAAAGTTAATCTGGCCCAGATCACTACTATGTTTGAATTTGACCACCAAGCCAATAATTGAGTGTGAAACTTGATACATGAGAATAAAAAAAATTATCTGCATAGTTAAACTGCTATGCCCCAGAGATAATGCAAAAATTTTCATCTCCAACTCTATCATGAAAGTGCATCAGAGAGGTAGATCATCACGGTTATCTTAGCCCAAATTTTAAACTAAACACAGGCAGTAGAAGCAGGAAGTTAGGGAAAAAGTGGGAGACATAGGGTACCTTCTCAAAAGCAACGATCAAGTTATCTCTTGCAGTTGAAAAAGGATTATCCACTGCAAGGCTCCTAAAATACCGATACACAGCCACCAATTCATCCCCCGAATAGGCAGCCAAAATAGCAAGCTGGAAAAAGCAGAACACTCATCAAACTGTAGGGAACAGAACTGTTGTTTAAAAAAAAAAAAAAAAGGAACAAAGCCAAACAAGTTACAAAATATTTTTCTGACTATTCATACCAACATACACCATCACAGCAATATATAGGGGCACTATCTCATTGATCTATCAAATTAAGGACCAACCTGATGATGGGGGTTCCCACTTGAAGGCCAAAGAGATGCAGCTTGCAGGTAATAACTTGAAGCTGCTGCATACTCACGTGTTTTGGAGTCACCCTCCCCATAAAGTCCTTTATATCTTGCCAGGTCACCCAAATATATCAAACAACGATGACATGAGACCAAGCCTTTCTTTATGTCAGCTGATTTCTTGCCATCTTTCTCCATTACAGCTCGATTATCTGAATCCTCAGAAAAGTAGCCCAGGGGAAGCCCATATTTAGATCTAATTTTCACGATGAGATCATGATAGAATCCTGTAGCTTCTGAAAGAAATGTTTTGAACTGAAGCCTTATTTTAGTGACTCGATCGGGTCGTAGAGGAACTTTTGCACCCTGAGGAGCATTTGGCCCTGTAGAAGCTAAGGCAGCACTAAAATGAGCTCTTAGTTCTTCAATACGCCTATAATGCAATTGCCACAGAGCATATTCAATATTGTGCTGCTCAGAAAAACCATGATCCTCCAGAATTATAGCTTCATAATTCTCACGCATTTGTTGCCAAGCATTGGGATCTGATGGTATTCGTGCCTGATTTGATCTTCGACGCTTATTTTCCAGCTCAACATTCTATATAAATTTAAGAAGATAAGGCACAGTTAACACCTACAAATTACACAACAAAATGACTTCCATGCCTCTCCCCCACCACTACAAACCCACAAACACTGTGATGGGGGGAGAGATGATTTAAGCAATGAAGTCTATAATGAAGGGGGTGAAAAGAACTACAAAAAAGGGGAACTGAAATACCTTTTCATAAAGACGTTGTGCACGCTCCCAAGATGAAGGAGCAGACATTTTATCCATCTGCACGTTCATGGTCCATCAAAACTATCTGAATAATTCACACTGCATTCAATCTGCAAGAGGTGAATCAAGAACTTACGTCAAGGAAAAAAAGAAACAAACAAACGAAATAAAAACCAATGAAGAAATATATATAAGAACAAAACCCAGAAACACAAGTAGACAAAAGAACTCGTATTATGCACTATTAGAACAAACCCTAGAAATCTCCAAACATGTAGTTCCAATCAAATAAAAATCCACGATCGCACGTTTAAATTCTGAAATCGAGTTCTATTCTCAGGATTTTAAACCAAACCCCTCCCAATTGCTCGCCGAGAAAACGAAGGAAAGTGAAAGAAAGAAAGAGATTTACAATCTCCAGCAAGTCAATTTCCATTATTAATAAAAAATTTCCAACCAAAATTATGTGGAAAAAAGGACGGAGAGGAAAACAATAAAACGCATGTCGTTTCAGGAGATTGCCTTCATTATCCCCATGCAGAAGCTACTAGAAACGAACAGCCAATAATTTATTGAGAAAAAAGAAAAATAAAAAAGAAATATTCTTAAACCGGAGTTATTCTTATGGGGCCGATCTGATCACCATCGTTCATTGATTATCATTCAGTAAAACAGAATAAATAATAATAATAAGAAGAAGAAAAGAATAAAATAAGTTTAAACATCAAAAAGAAAAAAAGAAAAGAAAAGGAGAATACCTGTACAATCAGATCTAGAGATGAAGGAACTGCTTTCTCTGACTGTGAGAGATATAGAGAGAAGGAGGGGGAGACAGAGAGAGAGAGAGAGAGAGAAAGAGAGTTGAAAACAGAGGAAGAAGAAAGGGGTGGAGAGACCTTTGAATTGGGGGGATTGAATTCTATGTGCTTTCTTCGGTCTTGATCAACGAAACGACACCGCTTCCATGGTAATCCTTATCCCTCTACCTACGCTTCTATTTTTATTTATTTATTTTATTATTATTATTTTTTTTGGGGGTCGGAGGGGGTGTTTTTTGTTGTTCTTGAATCTTGACTTTGTTTTGATGAGTCTTGACTGCTACGACACGAACCGGACGGCTAAACCCTTGTGTGGGGGTGGGGGGGGGGGCGTCCGTCCGTCTCGTAAAAGATTACAGCTAGTTTTTCAAAGTTTGAAAGTATCACGGCCGTCAAATGTATCTGCCGCTTTATTCACGGTCGTCGATTTCGGGCAAAAGATCGAAGGAAGCATTTGATTGGACGCCTTTACATGGACGCGGTCAATTTAAAACTTGACACCGTTAGATAAATTCCATCAACTTAAATCCATGTCTGTTTGTTATATTGTGCTATTTAGTAATAATGTTGTGAGATTAGTTGCTTGTGTTCACTAATCACAGAAGGTCAATTGAACTTATTTATCTAGAACAGGTCGAGTCCCTCCTTAAACTTGCAAACCTGTTTTCTTTTACAATTACTCAAATCTTTTTATGCTTGACAAAATAACAAAGAAAAACTTTAGAAGGCATGCATGAATTATGTATGCTGATTGCCCATATACTCTGGCTATTACATTTGAGTAGATGTTCGTTAAACAAACATGTATGATCACGGCTATATCAGCAAAGTTTGGCAAAGCAGTTATTTACATCAAATTTACAACAGTAGCCATGAAAACGCCTTAAAACTAAAAGCACAAGAGAGAGCTTCCACCGCTTGATTAATGAAAATGAAACCCCAGAGAATTTGCTTGCTGGACGGTAGGATAATCTCTACTGGCTAGCTCCAAGAACTTTGTAATTGCTCCTGTATGTCTCAGAATTCTGAACAATTTCAAGTTTTCTGGAAATTCCAACTTCTCCATTTCACGTTGCTTAGCCAACCAAAATTCATCAAGGGTTGCCCAGAGTGCAACTTGATAAGGTGCATGCGATATGGTATCAATATATTCTTCAGGCCTACCACAGTAACATAAATCAAAAGATCAACAGTATGCAAGTTCGATATAGCCAAACAAAAACGACGAAGACGACAAAGCCTTAATCCCAAACAATGTTCCAAACCATACAGCCCACAAACTCGGCACAAAAGGATATAACAACTAGTGACTTCATCATCTAGTTTTTCTGAATTGACTAACATGTAATGGAAAGAAAATTCAATGTAACATATACCTGTAATACACATGGTCTTATAAATGTGAGCAACATGCACGTCTCCTTTTGCAGTCATATGTGGCCTCTCCAAGCATTCAAGAAATGCCATGTCGGCCTCCAACAGCTTTGCTTGATCATGAGTATCATAACCAATATCATGGCAGTAGCAGCAAGAATCCAACCAATCAATTGGCCGCTTGTCCCAGAGAAGAGAACCCCTATCTTTACCACTCGACCAATTCGGCCCACAATAATATCCATACCGTGGAAACAACTGAGAAAGAAAAGCCCTTGCACCAGTATGCCATGGAACCTTAGACATATACGGTCTAAATCGCAAAGGGTTAACTCCACCACTACTCTTCTCAACCTGGTAAGAGGTACGCTTTTTCAATTCCTTGTTTATGGTGGCTGGTGCTGAAATTTTTTCCTTTGTATTGATAGCCCAAGGAACAAGCGAAAGGAGGGACCATCCCCATAAGTTGATACCCCAAAAAGCATTTTTCTTTGACTGTTGTACAACCAGAAAGGTTTCTACAGATGAATCAACATTGGTGACGGGTTCAAAGTTTGTTCTCCTATTATTTTCTGAACTCACACGACGCTTTGGGATATTAACTGGAAACTTGAAGTTCATTTCTGAAAGACACAAGGCATCAGTGCATCACCATAATAGACAACCTACCACCTGAATAAGGAAACTTGCTAAGGAAACGTGTTTCGCATAATAAGTATCATTACCTGTGGACTCATATCCCAGGGAAAAATCTTTCCTCTTTTTTTTTTTGTGACAGCAGAAATTATTTCAGAAACTCTCCACCACGATCAGAAACACCCAGAAATCTATGCAAGTATGTAACTACCTTTTTTCCAAATTATCAAATTTAAGAATAATTGGAACATGGAAAATTCATTAATTCTTCTCTTTACTCCTTTTTCTTCGGCTGCTGCTCAACAAGCAACGCCCTAATGACAGGTATAATATATTTGACGGTGAAAATCTATGCCTAAAAAGCTACACAAAATTGGGGTTCACTTAATTGTCTGCTTGGTACCTCAGAAATTGCTTAGATAGTAAAAACATAAATAGAAAGAAGAAAGAAAGAAGTAGAGGGACCAAAAAAAAAAAAAAGAGTAAAGTAAATCAATCCCCAAACCCATTTAACTAAAAATTCTTAAAATTCCGTTTTCAGCGTCTATTTTCAGTTTCCCTATCCCTCTTAACGACGTTAATGCTGAGAGCCGAGAGAGTTGCTTCACTTTCCTCGCATTTTTTCAGCAACCAAACGACGACCAAAAAAGAAAAACTCCAGAAAACACAGGCACCCACAGACACCAAACCGTGCGAACAACTTGCAAGGAATGCCAAGTTAACCTGAAATCTGAAACTTACTTGTTTTCATCAATCGAATTGTCTGTCTCTGTGAGAAAGAGAGAGATTTAAACGGAAAAAACACGACCACGATGGGCGTCTTCCTTGCTCTGCGAGATCGCAAGGTTAGAGAAACCCGCGTTGAGTTCTTTCTTCTCTGCCGTAAAGTTGCGACCCCCACCGTCTTAGATAACGGGATAGCGGCTTCACTTCATAGTGGATGACGTGTCTTCCTTGAATAACTGATAGCATTTTCATTTTATTTATTTATTTATTTATTTTCACGTTTCGACAGCATATTCACACGAATCGGAAATGGATGTCATGTAGTTTTTTTTTTTTTTTTTCGAATTTTTTTTCCTCTTTTGTTTTGTGCTTTAGTATACGGTTGCCTTTTGTTTTTAGTTTCCTATATTTCATTCAAATTTCACACCTCAAATTAGAAATTTAAGTTCTTAACCGCTAACTATTTAATCTCTATTTAAAGGGGTCTTACAAAGACCCAAGTGCATTAATTCCAATTACTTATGGTATAATAACAACCCAACTTTTACCTTAAATTTAATTTAAGATCAAAAATACCAAGTGATAGCACTTCAATATAAGCAAGTTACTTACTAAATACATGTAAAATGATAAAAATTCGATGAAGAATATTGTAAAAAATAAGTGAAACTGTGTTGAAAATAAAAAAAAAAAGAAAACTCTCTTGTTATCTCCCATGCATTTTGTGTCTATCCCCGTAACAGTGTTCTTATAGAGTAAAATCTTTCTGAATTATTTGAGAAAAAGCTATAAAAACACAGCATACTCGGTGAAAGCGTAACAAGTAAAAGAACAGACCACAGATCCACAATTAGATTATCATCTCTGATTTCTCGCTGTAGCAGAGATATATACGCAAAGTATCTTGCTTTAGAAAGACGGTTCAAACAATGTTCCGTTGTGTTTCCTCTGTTTGAGATCTTATCGGGTGATACGTCAAAATATAGATCCAATGGGAAACAGCTAAAAATAGATCCAATGGAGCAACTTGGAGCAGACATGCGTCAAAATACAGAGTCAGTTTTTGTCACATGCCGAGATAAATATTAGTACCAAAAAAAAAAAAACTCTTCACTTATATTTGTTGCTTACAGACATTCTTCTACTGTTGACAAGACCAGCACAACGCAGTATTTTTGTACAACATTTGTAAAATGGACAGAAAGGGAAGCAAAAGAACACGTGGAATTTACGAAGTCAACCATATTGCCAATTAGAAAACCTTAAATAAATAGGAGAAAGGGAACAAATGAAAAGACGTGGAGAGCAAGGAAGAGTGCATGAACTAGAACTATATGCAAAGCTGTAGAATGTACAAACAGAGGCTCCTCCAGGGGGATCGTCTTCAGTCAATTCCATGGTGGAGATGATGGTCTATAAATAAAATCTTGAGATGATGTGCCGTAGTTCAAATCGAGATTATGTAGTTGTTCCATTAGCTGAGAGCGCCTTTCCTTGAAGAATCAAGCCGAGTTGTCAATTCCACCAGAGCAGAAGATACTGCTGATGGATACCTTGGATAATCCATCGTCTGCATCCATAGTCACATCTATAAGAGCTAAAAATTGGAGGACGAATGGGAAATTGGGTTCCATTTCACAAATTAAATGACCTGGAGGGTTATTGGTGTTTTTCATGAATTCAGGTCACTTTTTCCCAGTCACCAAAACGTTGAAAGCCATAAACTAATTGTGGCACATAGAGTGAGAAAAGACTTACCTCTACTGTTCTAGAAGTAGAAGGAGCTGAATCCACACCACAAAGCTCATCAACAGAAATATTTTGTGGATGCCTCGGTGCTCTTTGAGTCTCTCGGACTTGTTGATTCCATAAATAGCTTTCGAGTGGGCTGCCTGCTGCTGCTGCCAGCTGCTAAACCTTGTCCTTTGGTATTCCCTCAATCTCCCCCAAACATACCCTCCTGGAGCACAAAAGTTATGGCCATAATTATGTTAAAAAACAATATTTTGGTACATAAGAAGTTAAGTTCCTCTCAGGCCTGACAGAGGGGTGACAAATTCAATGGTTTGGTAGATGATGAAGACAGACGGGCTTGAAGGCTCCACTAAAAGATAACGTATTGCAGCTTAATATAACCAATAAAAGAATGCTCCAAATTACAATGCACAAGCCTCCTAGAGATTGGAGAAAGGTGAAATGTATGCAAAGTTGCCTTTGTTTTCAAAAAGAGATTATTTCTGTAACTTGAACCTATAACCTCTATGTTACAATGAAGTAACTTTATCATTCAAAGACTTTTTTTAAATATAATTAATAATAGGGAATTAGAAGCAAAATAATCTTTTCTGAAGCTTTTAATGCCTGATAGCAGCAACACAGAAAGAAAACTACAAAATACCTCAGTTCTTTGCTTCTTTTCATGATTCACGAAAGCAAGGGTTGTATCAAAATCCTGTTGAAGATATCTCCTGCAGAAGAAGAATCAAGTAAGAGAGAACAGAAGAAAGATAAGGGCACAACAATCATTTATTGCATGTTAAACACCACCAACTTCAAGAGATCAACTCGGAGTGATTTCTTTTCTGGCTAGAACAAGTCAAGCAATTGAATAATTCTTGTATTCTGTGGAATGTGAAAACATGTGCCTAAAGAGAGAAGTTTATACACTCACTGTTGAGAGTTATGATTTTGGACATGTGACAATGGTCACATGGATCAGAGAGGGGACCATAATGGTGCTGTCGCTGCTGATTAAGTTGATGTGGAGTTCCGCAACCTTTTGCTTCAGTCTGGCACCATCAGCCTCGGCAAGAGCAATCTCCTCAAGCTCAGCCCTTGTCTTCACATCAGTTTTAACTCATAAGAATTTGTATCACTTATCCTGAAATTAAGAGCAGAAAGAAAGGAAAAATGTAGCTCAAGATCTACACAAACTTTAGAATCCATGCACGTGAACTGGAAAGCTGTCCAGAAGACATGCTCAAACCAACTTCCAGTGCAGCTCTAAGATCCCTTTCGGCCTGCAATTGCTCTTGCAATCTTGATACCTATATGACCATTCAGAAGTTGACAGGCATAGAGTAGGAGTGAGATCAACCAAGCCTCACATTTAATATCCAAAGGCCTAACATGTAGTCTACGAAGTGGGATGAGTTTAATATAAGTACATCTTGTTCAAGTGCCAAACGACGCTCATGCAAAGCTTGCTTCCTCCTTTCTAAGCTAGCTTGTAAAATAGAATTTCCTCGAGCCTGAAAATGAATGGTCAATCTAGTCAGGATGAGCACCTTTAATACAGACATGAGCACAAGGAGACTCAAAGAAAGAAAAGAGACCTCCTTTGCAATCCTCTGTTTCAAGTCGTTCTTTGTGATCTCAAGCCTTTGAATGGCAAGCCTACACAAAATTTATGATCTAGATTAATGATTAAATGTATGCATCAAATGAAACTCATGAAAAAATCATTCATTGCTGATTGATAATGTAAGAAAGCTATTTGAGGAAAAAGCTTGATTGTTAAAAGCATATGCCCACATGTGCCAAAGGAAAATGTTGAGGTAATTAAGAAAATCCATATAACTAGTGTCTTACTCTTCTTCTCCAGAAGAATCAACTGATTCATTGATGGCGTCTTCTGGCCTGCACAAAGATTAATAGTACCTAATATTACAATGATATAGGAACTAAAAAATTAGAGCTCACAACTGCCTTTCATGGTTGTTATATAAATTCATGGTACAAGGATGCTATTGGATGATTAAAGGACTGACTGCAGACAACTCATCAGTCAACTATGACTTACATTACTTCTTCCCCAAAATGCTGACCGCTTCCCATTGGAATTGGAGGCTGTTGTTTTACTACCTGGCTTCTCAGCAGAAGATTCCAGTCCAGATATGGGTAAAGGATTGTATAGGATCCATTGTTGATAGAATTTCTCCCATTGATCGATATGATTCACCAGCAGGTAACACATTTTGAAACCTTGATTCCATTCATTGAGTTTTCATTTCCCTTCTTTTGTTTACTTTGCTGCTCTGTGTCCCTAATGCTAGGCTCTCTAATTTGTAGAGAATCAGGGTAAACTTGAACTCTCAGCAGAAGCATGGTTATTTCTAGGGAACCAAGCATCTGAACCATCACCACCAAAAGCCTGCATTCGCAAAATCTTTGTAAATATGTTTACTGTCCCCTCATTTGACTGCCCTTTGACTTCAATGAGCAACAGGCATAGAGTAGGAGTGAGATCAACCAAGCCTCACACATTCAAGCAAACAACTCAACCGTAGTAAGCTTTGGAAGATGTAAAATCAACTAACCAAGTTTATAGGTGAATACCAGTGAGACAAAAATTTGAACCACTTTAGTTTGTATCTCTCAAACATTGCAGTTACCATACATATGAAATTTAGAAAAACCACAAGATGGTTGAAAATAAGCTTGAAAAAGTTAACCTTCAATAAACTATGAGCACAAAGTGGCTTAAAGTCCATGCAAATCTAACTACTTTCACCACACACCCCTAATCATGCTCAAAGAGTAAGTTCACTTTGAAGGGCTTTCATCCATCTCTAGATGTAAGCATGGAGCTTGAATGGTGTGGTTATCATAGCTCTAAGGTTTTTATTCCAGATCTGCTCGACTCCTAACCTACCAGCTGAGTCACTTCCTTCCACTCACCTTACAAGGGACCTACTGGACTGTTGCTTTAGATAGTCATCTTCCTCTCCCTATACTTACTTTTCATTTGCTTCCTCTCTTCTTTTACATGATTCAAAATGTTTTGTAAATATGTTTCTGTCCCCTCCATTTGATTGCTCTTTGACTTCATAGAGCTGATTGATGGATCTTTCCAGCTCAAAAAAACAGAAGACAATGCCATCATAAAGGAACAAGGTGAAACTCCTTAATTCAATCTTCCTCCATGTCATTGGAATGACAACCAAAGAAATAAAGGCCAAAAAGAAAGCATCTCCAATGCACCATGCAACACAAAGTTGAAACAACGAAACAGGGTTATCCAAAATCCCAAGTAACAACTATATATACTCAAGTATAGACAGTAGAATCAAAGGGTATGGGTGCAGTTAAGATGTATAGTGTGGAATTGAAATTAAGAAAGTAATGTGGATCCTTTTTGGTGGAAGTAACCATTGTTCGCAGCTGCATGAAAATATGATAATCTGATCTGGTGGATCCCAGGCAGGTCTGGAATTGAAGATCAGAAGTTTTTACTGAGGTGTTCCTTAGTTGCAGGTCTGTTGCATATGATCCCAATTACCCTGATTTCCTCTGCTTGTGTTTTTTGGGTGCAGCAGTAAATAGGCTATTGGTTGTTTTGTGGTCACTGTTTAGGTTGCAGGACAATTTAGAGGGCAAAGAGGCTTTTGTATTTGGCCTTGGTGCCATGTGAGCATTTTGCTATCATAAATCAAGGACAATTTCTGTCAGAAAAAAGAAAAACACAGAATCAAGTCACAGTCTAACATGCAAGACCACAAAATAACAAACAGCAGAATTCAAAATTATGTGCAAATCCGAGAGAACCTTGTAGTCATAGAGATCACGCCAGCATAGCCACTACTTTCACTAAATTTTCCACTGAGAACACGTTCAGGTTCATCATCTGTTTCTTGGTCAACTTCCTTTTCTGCATCATGGTAACCATTGTCTTTATATATGTATTCTCATCATCAGATGAATCTTCATTCTCACTGTTTTGGATCCGAGAATCAGCTGATATGGAGCAATATATGTAGATTTTCATCCTAGAACACCACATAATGCACATTATTGAAAAATGTGTGTGCCAGACCTGACACTTGAATCCAGTATTGAACATTAGAAAATTCAACGGTGCATGCAACAATCATTCAAAGCATCAAAGTAAATGAGCAGATCAAAAAAAACATCCACTATTGACAATGCTAGCTCAACAAGTTAATCATTAATCCACAATCAAGTTTATCTCATAATTGAAAGCTTCTTAATTCAAAAAGAACCTAGCAAAGAGATAGTCAAGTTAAAGACTCATTCTTACAAAGTGTGTGTTTCTAAAATTCTGATACCATGGCAAGCCAAAGTTTAAGATTCACAGTATTCAATCTCACACAACATTGGCCATTCAAGCATTCAACAATGGAGTAGAAGACAAGTAATATGTCACCAAATGATCAAATAGCAACCTTACATATCAAGATATTCTCATATTCCTCCAAAAGGGTTGTAATAATTGCTTGAGCATTATTAGCAGCATTTGCAGCAGCAAGTAGCTGAGCAGAATTGTCACCATAATATCAAAGTCATCCTCCAGCTCACATTCACCTGCTAGAAGAGGACGCAAGAGCAAAGGTGCCATACAAGCAGCAACAGCAGAAGGAGACATTCGATTCTCATGAGAATGCGAAGAGATAATATGCATCTCTTCAGAATTCTGCAAATTATCACAGAAGACTTCATACTAAGATCAAGCAACTATAAAAAGGCCATGAAAGAAGCTCCTCTCACTCTTAATTGCAACAAACATGCAGTGAAATGCAGATTTTTTTGTTAGTTTAAAGCAACCAGATTGCAAGCACTGATGAAAAATAGGTTTAAACTATGGAAATTAAAACTTGCCTTAAAGCCCAGATTCAAGAACTCACACTAAAAAACTTAAGATGAAAACTGAAAATGAGTGCTCGCACGCGTGCATGCGAGAGAGAGATCTGGAGACTAAGGCATGAAAGGAAGCTCAAGACTTTAATCATATCTCCCATGAATGTGCACATAATACTAAGGCCCCAAAC